>JARQOD010000001.1:295448439-295633550 GCA_033576555.1 Oophaga sylvatica
AATTGATATAGAATGACATGAATCCATGTGACACGTTCATTCCAGCACTAAGAGTGTCAAAGGTCATCATAAGTTTGTATTCCCAAACCTTTCTATCTTTCTCAGATTTGAAGTTAGATTTTAATACCAGTAATTCCATATCCATTATGCTATGACCGGGCATACAAAAGTGTTTTGCCACAGGTAAATCCATTCTTTTTTCTCTTATCGTGTGGCGATGAGAATTCATCCTTGTTCTCAGTTTTTGCCCGGTCTCCCCCACATACAGACCCCCAGTTGGACATTTAGTACATATAATTAGGTACACCACATTAGATGTGATGCAGCTGAAAGTACCTGGGATCTTGTAGTCCTGATGGGAGTTGGGTATCTTTATCTTGTCCGTGGTCATTATAGATGCACATGTTTTACACTTCTTCTGTTTGCAAGGAAAGGTTCCTGCAGCTGTTGGGGAGGACAGGGAGCTTCTGACAATGATGCTTCTTAGATTTGGGGGCTGCCTAAAACATAGTAGTGGGGGTCTGGAAATATGGATTGTAATCGGGCATCTTTTTGTAGTAAAGGTTGTAGTTTCCGTGCAGCTCCCCTTAGCATCTCCAGATTTGGATTGTAGGTGACCACTAGAGGCACCCGGTTATTTTCTTCTTTAGTTTTGTAATGTAGCAGGTGATTCCTTGATATTCTGGTGGCTCTTGTAATTTGGTTTTCAATTGTTCTTGGATGGTAGCCCTGGTTCAAAAAGTCTTTCTGAGGCGACCAAGGTGTTCATCTCTATCCATGGGGTTGGAACATATACGGTTGTATCTGATGGCTTGGCTGTAGACTATAGAGTTTTTTATGTGTTTTGGATGGAAACTGTCCCATTTAAGGTATGTTGGACGGTCGATTGGCTTCTGATACAGGGATGTCTCTATTTCATTGTTCTTTAGCTTAATGGTGGTGTCTAAAAAGTTAATTTCAGTGCTGGAGTAGTTGAGTGTTAAGTTGATGGTTGGATGAAATTGGTTGAACTGTTCATGGAACGTCTTTAGCTGCTGTTCAGACTCCGTCCAGATGATTAAAATGTCATCAATGTAGCGGTAGTAGGCCCGAGGCCTGATGGGACATGAGGACAAAAAGTCGCTTTCAAGCTTGGCCATGAAAAGATTTGCATACTGTGGAGCCATTTTACTTCCCATAGCTGTGCCAGTCTCCTGAAGATAGATCTTGTTGTCAAATTCAAAGTAATTGTGGGTGAGGATAAATTTTGTGAGTTTCACCACAGAATCAGCATCATTCCCGGTGTTTCCCATGAAGACTTTGCAGGCATTTAATCCATCCTGGTGTGGGATATTAGAGTACAAAGATTCCACGTCCATGGTGGCCAGGATGGTTCCTTCTGGTAGGGGACCTATTGCTGCTAGTTTATTCAGTAGGTCAGTTGTGTCCTGAATGTAGCGGGGTGTACCCTTTACCAGGGGTTTAAGAATGCCCTCTACCCATCCAGATACCTGCTCAGTAAGGGTGTCCACACATGAAATAATCGGCCTCCCTGGATTCCCAGCTTTGTGGATTTTGGGAAGCATGTAAAATGTCCTGTTCTTGGACTTTCTGGTATCAGGTCATCAGCTCTTATGGATTTGTCAGACAGACAAGATACCAACTTGCTTAGTTCCTTGTAATAGTCCTGTGTAGGGTCCGACTCCAGTTTTCTGTAGTAGCGTGTGTCCGTAAGTTGTCTGTTTGCTTCCTTAATATAGTCTGATGTGTTCATCATGACTATTGCACCTCCCTTGTCAGCAGGTTTAATGATGATTTCTTTGTTGGTTTTCAGAGACTGTATGGCCTTTCTCTCCTGGGCACTGATGTTGGATGCTTGTCTCTTGTTGGTGGCTATGATGGTGGATTTTATCAAATGTCTGAATGAGTCTATATATTTATCCAAATGGGGGTTACGTCCAGGTGGAGGTGTCCAGTCTGACCTCTTCTTGGTTGTTGGGATCCCTTTTGCTTCAGTCCGAGTGTTTTCTGGATCTTCTGTATCATTGAAGTATTCCCTCAGGCGCAGTCTCCTGAAAA
The DNA here is from genome assembly GCA_033576555.1 of Oophaga sylvatica. Lineage (NCBI taxonomy): Eukaryota > Metazoa > Chordata > Amphibia > Anura > Dendrobatidae > Oophaga > Oophaga sylvatica. The sequence continues at coordinate 295,450,498 of JARQOD010000001.1, forward strand.
AATGTTCCATATCACTGCAGAGTTCGGTTTTATCCAGGGCCTTAGTAGGACAAAATGAGAGTCCTCTAGAAAGCACGGCAAGCTCCACTTTGTTGGGTTTGTAATCTGAGAGATTGATGACACAGTTAGATGCTTTTGTGTCTGGAATGGAGTGGTTGTCAGAGTTGTCAGGTTTTGTTTTGTATCTGTTTGTATAGAGTCCGGAATGGAGGCGCAATCTGTGTAGTTTCTTTTCCTTGTTATGAATCAGAAAGGTCCGTAGTTTGTTATAGTATTGTTGTAATTTTTGCTCTGTGCTTTCTGTAAGTGTTTTCCTCAGAGTTTCAAATTGCCCTTGGACTTTACTCCTTATGCTGTAGCAGACATGTAAAAGATGGTTCCTTAGTCTTTCAGAAGTCCTGTGACAAAGGTTTTGTGCATAATGGGTATTGTAGGTTTGAAGAATTGGGTTTGTAATCCAGAGTCCTTTGGGAATTAGATTCTCCTTTTTGCATTTAGATAAGAAAAAAATGTCGCTGTCCATTTGTGCGCGTTTCTTCAGAAGTGGTTTTAGTTCCATAAAGATGCGGTACATTCTGGTATCCTCCATTTTGATATAGGAAAGATGTGTATCTTCGTACCGTGTTAGCCAGTAGATAGAAAAATATTTAGACTTGAGAGTCCTCAGTGGTTGATACCTTTTAATGGCTAACGAAAAGATGGTAACAAATTGCAAGCTTTCGAGACTACTCCGGTCTCTTCATCAGGCAAAGACTAAAACAAAAACTGAAGAATCACATATATATATATATATACACAAGAGGACACAGGAATAGTGCAATAGGTAAGACAAGTGACGTGAAGCAGAACTGTCATTATGGCAGAGGAATGAACATAAATATTGGAACAGATCATAGATAAGGAGAGAGTTTTATTACCCTCTGATTGGGGTCTGGTGTTGTGTTTTGATGCCCCTAGAAGGTCAGAGACGCAGATTCCTTAATTGATATAGAATGACATGAATCCATGTGACACGTTCATTCCAGCACTAAGAGTGTCAAAGGTCATCATAAGTTTGTATTCCCAAACCTTTCTATCTTTCTCAGATTTGAAGTTAGATTTTAATACCAGTAATTCCATATCCATTATGCTATGACCGGGCATACAAAAGTGTTTTGCCACAGGTAAATCCATTCTTTTTTCTCTTATCGTGTGGCGATGAGAATTCATCCTTGTTCTCAGTTTTTGCCCGGTCTCCCCCACATACAGACCCCCAGTTGGACATTTAGTACATATAATTAGGTACACCACATTAGATGTGATGCAGCTGAAAGTACCTGGGATCTTGTAGTTCTGATGGGAGTTGGGTATCTTTATCTTGTCCGTGGTCATTATAGATGCACATGTTTTACACTTCTTCTGTTTGCAAGGAAAGGTTCCTGCAGCTGTTGGGAGGACAGGGAGCTTCTGACAATGATGCTTCTTAGATTTGGGGGCTGCCTAAAACATAGTAGTGGGGGGTCTGGAAATATTGGATTGTAATCGGGCATCTTTTTGTAGTAAAGGTTGTAGTTTCCGTGCAGCTCCCCTTAGCATCTCCAGATTTGGATTGTAGGTGACCACTAGAGGCACCCGGTTATTTTCTTCTTTAGTTTTGTAATGTAGCAGGTGATTCCTTGATATTCTGGTGGCTCTTGTAATTTGGTTTTCAATTGTTCTTGGATGGTAGCCCTGGTTCAAAAAAGTCTTTCTGAGGCGACAAAGGTGTTCATCTCTATCCATGGGGTTGGAACATATACGGTTGTATCTGATGGCTTGGCTGTAGACTATAGAGTTTTTTATGTGTTTTGGATGGAAACTGTCCCATTTAAGGTATGTTGGACGGTCGATTGGCTTCTGATACAGGGATGTCTCTATTTCATTGTTCTTTAGCTTAATGGTGGTGTCTAAAAAGTTAATTTCAGTGCTGGAGTAGTTGAGTGTTAAGTTGATGGTTGGATGAAATTGGTTGAACTGTTCATGGAACGTCTTTAGCTGCTGTTCAGACTCCGTCCAGATGATTAAAATGTCATCAATGTAGCGGTAGTAGGCCCGAGGCCTGATGGGACATGAGGACAAAAAGTCGCTTTCAAGCTTGGCCATGAAAAGATTTGCATACTGTGGAGCCATTTTACTTCCCATAGCTGTGCCAGTCTCCTGAAGATAGATCTTGTTGTCAAATTCAAAGTAATTGTGGGTAAGGATAAATTTTGTGAGTTTCACCACAGAATCAGCATCATTCCCGGTGTTTCCCATGAAGACTTTGCAGGCATTTAATCCAAATCTGGAGATGCTAAGGGGAGCTGCACGGAAACTACAACCTTTACTACAAAAAGATGCCCGATTACAATCCATATTTCCAGACCCCCCACTACTATGTTTTAGGCAGCCCCCAAATCTAAGAAGCATCATTGTCAGAAGCTCCCTGTCCTCCCCAACAGCTGCAGGAACCTTTCCTTGCAAACAGAAGAAGTGTAAAACATGTGCATCTATAATGACCACGGACAAGATAAAGATACCCAACTCCCATCAGGACTACAAGATCCCAGGTACTTTCAGCTGCATCACATCTAATGTGGTGTACCTAATTATATGTACTAAATGTCCAACTGGGGGTCTGTATGTGGGGGAGACCGGGCAAAAACTGAGAACAAGGATGAATTCTCATCGCCACACGAAAGAAAAAAGAATGGATTTACCTGTGGCAAAACACTTTTGTATGCCCGGTCATAGCATAATGGATATGGAATTACTGGTATTAACCCCTCTCTGCCATCAGACGTGTTATTCCGTCCATGTGACCCTGGACCTAATTCCCATGGACGGAATAGTACGTCATGGGCGATCATAGGAGAAGGGTCATATCAGACCATCCTCTTCACCCTTGGGTGCCGGTTTTTTCTTTGTGGCCAAAAAGGATGGTTCATTAAGGCCGTGTATTGATTATCGTCTCTTGAATAAGATCACTGTGAAATATCAATATCCGTTCCCCTTGATTTCTGACCTGTTTTCCAGGGTGAAAAGTGCTACTTGGCTTACCAAGCTTGACCTCAGGGGGGCGTATAACCTTATTCGCATTAAGCACGGGGATGAATGGAAGACGGCGTTTAATACCCCAGAGGGGCATTTTGAGTAGCTAGTGATGCCCTTTGGGCTCACTAATGCTCCTTCCGTCTTCCAGTCCTTCATGAATAATATTTTCAGGGATTTTTTGGATAAATTTGTGATTGTTTATTTGGATGATATCTTGATTTTTTCCAATGACTGGGACTCTCATGTGAAACATGTTTGGACTGTGTTCCAGATTTTGAGAGAGAATGCACTGTATGTGAAGGGATCAAAGTGTCTTTTTGGCGTACAGAGGATCTCATTTCTGGGATTCATTTTGTCTCTATCTGTTATTGAAATGGACCGGGCAAAGTTCAGGCCATCTGTGATTGGGTCCAACCTACTTCATTAAAGGCTCTTCAGAGATTTTTGGGTTTTGCCAATTTTTATCGTAAATTTATTGGTAATTTCTCCGGTATTGTTAAACCAGTGACTGATTTGACCAAAAAGGGTTCTGATGTGGTGAATTGGCCTCCTGAGGCAGTCTCTGCGTTTCAGGTACTTAAGCAGAGATTCACTTCTACTCCTGTTCTACGGCAGCCTGATGTTTCTCTGCCATTTCAGATGGAGGTTGATGCCTCTGAAATTGGGTCAGGTGCCGTTTTGTCCCAAAGAGATCCAGAGTCCTCTAAGAGTAACCCTTGTGCCTTTTTCTCTCGAAAATTTTCTCCAACTGAACGTAATTATGATGTGGGTAATCGGGAGTTATTGGCCATGAAGTGGGCTTTTGAAGAGTGGAGACATTGGCTGGAAGGAGCCAAACATCAGGTGGTGGTCCTCACGGACCATAAGAATCTGGTTTATCTCGAATCAGCCAAGCGACTTAATCCTAGACAGGCCAGGTGGGCCTTGTTTTTCACACGTTTTAATTTTGTGGTTTCCTTTCTTCCTGTCACTAAGAATGTTAAGGCGGATGCCCTCTCGAGGAGTTTCCTTGCAGGCTCTCCTAAGTTATCTGATCCTGCTGTTATTTTGAAAGAGGGTGTAGTTCTTTCCGCCATCTCTCCCAATTTGAGACTGACTCTGGAAGGGTGTCAGGAGGATAAACCCGAGCGCTGCCCTATTGGGAAATTGTTTGTCCCAGACCGGTGGAAAAAGAGTGTGATGTCTGAGATTCATTGTTCCGCGTTGGCCGGTCATCCCGGAATTTTTGGTACCAGAGACTTGGTGAGTCGGTCCTTTTGGTGGCCTACTTTGTCTCGTGACGTCAGGGAATTTGTGCAGTCCTGCGGGACTTGCTCTCGCTCTAAGCCTTGCTCTCGCTCTAGTGGTTTGTTGATGCCATTGCCTGTGCCCAAGAGACCATGGACCCATATCTCTATGGATTTTATTTCCGACCTTCCTGTTTCTCAGAGAATGACCGTTATCTGGGTGATTTGTGATAGGTTTTCCAAAATGATACATCTTGTGCCATTACCTAAGTTGCCTTCCTCCTCCGAATTGGTGCCTTTGTTCCTTCAGCACGTGGTTCGGTTACACGGCATTCCTGAGAACATTGTGTCTGACAGAGGAGTCCAGTTTGTTTCCAGATTTTGGAGGACTTTTTGTTCTAAAGTTAGTGTTCAATTGTCTTTCTCTTCTGCTTTTCATCCTCAGACCAATGGATAAACTGAGAGAACAAACCAGACATTGGAGACTTATCTGAGATGCTTTGTGTCTGCTGATCAAGATGACTGGGTCTCTTTTTTGCCTTTGGCTGAGTTTGCTCTTAATAATAGGGCAAGCTCTGCCACTTTGATGTCTCCATTTTTCTGCAATTTTGGGTTTCACCCTCGATTTTCTTCGGGACAGACGGAGGCTTCTGTCTGTCCGGGTGTTGACTCTGTTGTGGAGCGTATGCAGCAGATTTGGGACCAGGTAGTGGAGAGTTTGTCCCTCTCTCAGGAGAAGGCCCAGCGGTTTGCCAACCGGCATAGGACTGATGGTCCTCGGTTTAAAGTGGGGGACTTGGTCTGGTTGTCCTCAAGAAATATCCCTATGAGAGTTGCATCTCCTAAGTTTAAGCCTAGGTTCATTGGACCTTATAAGATCATGGAGATTCTTAATCCTGTTTCCTTTCGTTTACTTCTTCCAGGGACATTTAAGATCCATAATGTGTTCCACAAGTCCTTATTGAAGAGGTTTGTCAAGCCAGTGGTTCCTATGGCTGCGCCTCCTGACCCTGTTTTGGTTGAGGGCAATCTGGAGTATGTGGTTGAGAAAATATTGGATTCTCGTTTTTCTAGACGGAAACTCCAGTATTTGGTTAAGTGGAGAGGTTATGGTCAGGAGGACAATTCTTGGGTGTTTGCTTCGGACATCCATGCTAGGAGACTGATCCGTGCGTATCACAGAGCTCATCCTGACCGACCTGGTTGCACAAATGAGGGTTTGGTGACCCCTCCTCAAGGGGGGGATACTGTTGTGAATGTTTTAGAAATGAATTCTGAGCAGAAGCTCCCTCTGGTGGTTACAAACAGTACTGAACCATTCAATGAGGATTGGCAATCAGGAATCACGGACTGGCTGGATATAAGGTAGGTTCCCTCCCATCATGGTTGCCGGTTATCAATTGTTCTTGTCTCAACGTTGTTACCTGGTTCATTTGGAAGCTTGCTGAGTCTTGCCTCTTCTCCTGCTCTCAGATAAGATATTTTCAGTTTTTTTGTTTTTGTGCTTACCATTCGCATATTTCTCTGCATTTCTGTGAGGTTAGCCAGGTTTCCCCCCCCCCCCCCCGGTGGGCTTGGGCTCCTCTCAGTTCCTCTGGAGCCACTGTTATTTGTTCATTTGCCTTTTCCAGTTTTTTCAGTGGCTGCGGCTTAGTTTTGTTACACCAGAGAACTGATTTAGGTGGTAGAGGTCGTGTGATCTCAGGTGTTTTTGCAATTAGTAGCGTTGGCATTTTTTTAGGGTTTTTTTGGATTGCAGTGAGTATCCTTCCTATCCTTTTCTGTCTAGGCAGATTGGGCCCCAATGTTTGCTCATACTATTTTCTGTCTGTGTCTGTATTTCCTCTTGTCTAACCGCCATTACATGTTTGGGGGCTTCCTATGTTCTTTGGGGATCTGCTCCGGGGCAGATAGCTTTCCTCTTTCTATCTTTAGGTGTAGTTAATCTCTCAGGCTGTGACGAGGCGTCTAGGACCAACGTAGGAACGCTCCACGGCTGCCTTCAGTTGTGGTGGTTAGTCAGGGTACTGCAATCCAGTAGATTCCAACCTCTCTGGTGTATTGCCGTTTTTGCCTGCTCTCCTCAGCTACCAAATCATAACAGGAGGGAACCTCCCTCATATCAGACCAGTCAGTAAACCCAGATTGCCACTCCTCGCTGAAAAGCTCAGCACTGTCTGCAACCACCAGAGGGAGCCTCCGCTCAGAAACAATCTCTAGCACATTCATAACAGGCGCCATTCACATGTGGCTCTTCAAATATCTCCTAAATATCTCCTTTTAGGAGAGTAAGGGGCACAACAAAGTAAAGTAAAATTCACTGATCGGGGAGAGTAGTGTTATAGTTTGTGGGCTGGTGGAGTTTGTGTGGCAGGGCTGCTTTTTTATCTTAGTCCGGCCCTGGCTCTATTCCTATTCCTCTCTAAAGAAGCAATTTGCAAATTTGGCATGCCAGGCTTCTTGGCAAGTCACTCTCCACAAGGAAAAACGTTACCCTTTAGGGTATTTGAGCCTATCGTCTTTGTGAGCCTGAAAAAGCACCACAATAGTGGCCGTAAAATGAATATAATGCACAGCAATGTCAAAGCAACATTGCTGGGCACATGTTCTGTCTTATGTCACGTCTTTTAACTGCTTCAGGGATCGAAAACCCTGTAGCAGTTAAAAGAAATGACATGCTCATTCCTTGGATAGCTCGGAAGCTGCCTGCTCTCTGTTCTTTAAGTATTCAACCCCTGGCAAAAATTATGTAATCACCGGCCTTGGAGGGTGTTCATTCAGTTGTTTAATGTTGTAGAAAAAAAGCAGATCACAGACATGGCACAAAACTAAAGTCATTTCAAATGGAAACTTTCTGGCTATAAGAAACACTAAAAGAAATCAAGATCAAAAAATGTGGTAGTCAGTAATGGTTAATATTTTTAACCAAGCATAGGGGAAAAATTATGGAGTCACTCAATTATGAGGGAAAAAATTATGGAATCACCCTGTAAATTTTCATTCCCAAAACTAACACCTGCATCAAATTTAGTCAGCATCTAAAAAAGGAGTGATCACACCTTGGAGAGCAGTTGCACCAAGTGGATTGACATGAATCATGGCTCCAACACGAGAGATGTCAATTGAAACAAAGGAGAGGATTATCAAACTCTTAAAATAGGGTAAATCATCACGCAATGTTGCAAAAGATGTTGGTTGTCTACAGTCAGCTGTGTCTAAAATCTGGACCAAATACAAACAACATGGGAAGGTTTTTAAAGGCAAACATGCTGGTAGACCAAGGAAGACATCAAAGCATCAAGACCGGAAACTTAAAGCAATATATTTCCAAAACAGGAAATGCACAACAAAACAAATGAGGAAAGAATGGGTGGAAACTGGAGTCAACGTCTGTGACCGAACTGTAAGAAACCGCCTAAAGGAAATGGGATTTACATACAGAAAAGCTAAACGAAAGTCATCATTAACACCGAAACAGAAAAAAGCAAGGTTACAATGGGCTAAGAAAAAGCAATCATGGACTGTGGATGACTGGATGAAAGTCATATTCAGTGATGAATCTCGAATCTGCATTGGGCAAGGTGATGATGCTGGAACTTTTGTTTGGTGCCATTCCAATGAGATTTATAAAGATGACTGCCTGAAGAGAACATGAAAAATTTCCACAGTCATTGATGATTTGGGGCTGCATGTCAGGTAAAGGCACTGGGAAGATGGCTGTCATTACATCTTCAATAAATGCACAAGTTTATGTTGACATTTTGGACACTTTTTTTTTATCCCATCAATTGAAAGGATGTTTGGGGATGATGAAATCATTTTTCAAGATGATAATGCATCTTGCCATAGAGCAAAAACTGTGAAAACATTCCTTGAAAAAAGACACATAAGGTCAATGTCATGGCCTGCAAATAGTCCGGATCTCAATCCAATTGAAATCTTTGGTGGAAGTTGAAGAAAATGGTCCATGACAAGGCTCCAACCTGCAAAGCTGATTTGGCAACAGCAATCAGAGAAAGTTGGAGCCAGATTGACGAAGAGTACTGTTTGACACTCATTAAGTCCATGCCTCAGAGACTGCAAGTGTTTTTTTGTTTGTTTGTTTTTCATGATTCCATAATTTTTTCCCTCAGAATTGAGTGACTCCATAATTTTTCCCCTATGCTTGGTTAAAAAAATTAACCATTACTATCACATTTTTTGTCTTGATTTCTTTTAGTGTTTCTTATATCCAGAAAGTAGGCCATTTGAAAGTACTTTAGTTTTGTGCCATGTCTGTGATCTGCTTTTCTCTATCGCCTTAATTGGGGGACACAGGAAACCATGGGGTGTATGCTGCTGCCACTAGGAGGCTGACACTATGCACAAAAAAAGTTAGCTCCTCCTCCGCAGTGTACACCCCTCCGACAGGAGCTAGGGAATTCAGTTTAGCTTAGTGTCAGTAGGAGGTGGACACGGGTCTCTCTGGAGACCCATATCTACCTAATGTGCGTCGTTCCTTTTCTGGTTTCCGGAGGGATACAGTGTGAACTGTCACTACTGTACTCCCACTCAGAGACTATGAGTATGGCGTGTACTGCCACCCCGTATCCTCATATGTCTGTTCTCGGCAGGACCCCTGATGGATCCCTGACACGGACGGGTGTTCAGGTGATCGGAAAAAGGAAAGATAACCCGGGCCTGCCTCCGTCTCCCACCCACTCGCCCACCAAAGCCTGTCGGTGAAGGAGACATGGACATGTGTTCAGGTGACCTGGAGAATGAAGGATGACCAGGGCCTGCCTCCGTCTCCCACCCACTTGCCCATCAGAGCCTGTCGGTGTAGGAGACACGGACGTTCCACAGCGGATGCCGGACGTCCAAAACTCATTAGAGGTATGTCCTTCTTCCCCCCCACACAAGAGAAGACAGAAGAAAAGAAGATTTAGGAAAATAAGAATTATTTATTTAAAATAAATAGATAAATAAAGGACAAAGAAAGGGGGAAAAGTTAGCGTTCACGGGGGACCCCTTCTCCGCTCCCTTTCGGCTCACCTGGGGGATCTAAGGCAGCCCTTTATAGAACCCAGGCTTCTCCCTCTTTGGGGCCCCCTTGCCTTTTTTTCTTGGGGGCTCCAGGCGCCGGATCGCATTGATACGCGATTCTTGTGGGGCCACTTTCTATTTCAGCCCTTGTGGGGGCTCTGGGAGGCAATCGGGTCACTTCCGCGCCGCCTCCCCCCCATCGGCGGCCTCGATTTCTAATCCAGGCCCCGGCTTCACCTCAGGCCTAGTTTTTTAGCCGGCTCCGCCCCCTTCACTCTGGCTTCCGGGCGGGCTTTTCTCCCACCCGTCCTTCCTCCCAGCGCTGCTTCTGGCTCCGCCCACCTCTCCCTGCATCACAGTAGGCTGGAACAGCGGCCAGATTGTCTGAATAACGGCGCTTAGCTCCCCCCCCTCCACCGACGGCCGCAGGTCCTACCCGAGGCCCCGGCTTCACTTGGGCCTAGTTTTGCCGTCTGCGCCCATGGTCCTCTCCCCTCCTCTGCCATGCAGCGTTCAGGAAACGTGAGCTGGGAGCACATCTTCGGCTCGCGGACAGACTCTGCGATAGTCTCGGGGCTGCAGCACACAGGATTCTGTGAGTAGCTCTGCACCGCAGAGCTAACACTCTCCTCTCTCTCTTGTTGGTCACCCACTCTTCTGGCACCATTTAGTGGGACTGCTCACCATGCACACCTCCCTTCGGTACCCACCCAGGACCCCCTTTCGGCCCAAAGTGATTCGGAGACCCCTACCCCCGAGTGGGCTATGTCTCGGTCACAATCTGTGGCGGACCTCACCTGGGTGTATCAGACCCTAGTGTCCGTATTAGACAGGTTGCCCCTTTTCAGCACCCGTACTCGCCAATGGACCACAAGTCTCCCGCCTGCGGCCACACCACCCTGATCACGCCCAATCTCGTTTGATCTCCGAAGCTAAGCAGGGTCGGGCCTGGTTAGTACTTGGATAGGAGACCGCATGGGAATACCAGGTGCTGTAGGCTTTTAAATTCTGGTCCGTCCAATCCAGGCCATAAGAAATATAGGCTGGAGCACCGTTCTAGATCCTCTCCCCAAAGGGATCAGGCGAGGTATCTTCGGACGCGCTTTCGGAAAAGGAGGCAAAACTGTTTTCAGAGCAATACTCCAGCTGGACGGATATGGTGCAGAGCCTGATTGTTGCAGTCATTCAGACCTTAGGCATCAAAGATACCACTACGGAATCCGCAGATCAGGCGGTTTCATTCAGTCGGTCCAGACCACCTTCCAAGGTCTTTGCCTCGCATCTGAGTTCATGGAGATACTCTATTGAGAGAGGGTTTTCTCCGGCAGGTGTGCTATGGCTCAGTGGACAAAGCAGCTGACCACCAATCGCAGGCCCAAGGGTCTTAACCCAGGTGCACAACAGGGAGTAGAGTTTGTTCTTCCTTTGATTCCAAGTCTACGGTTCTTCCTGCAGGACAAATGACTGTACAAGTTATATCTACAATCATAGAAGGGTAGAGTTGGAAGGGACCTCCTGGGTCACCTTGTCCAACTCCCTGCTGAAAGCAGGATTCACTATATCATCCCAGACGGATGGGTGTCCAGCCTCTGTTTGGGGACTTCCGTTGGGAGGGAGCTCGCCACTTCTCGTGGGGCCTGTTCCACTCGTTGATCACTCTAAGGGGACTGTCACACTAAGCGTTCGCACCGTGATCACGACAACGACACGACCTGGCAGAAATCATTTTGTACTTCGCTATATGGTCGCTAGTTAGCTTCCAAACAGGAAGATCTCATAAAGTAAACTTAGTCCTGCCTGCGTCGCTGACATATGAGTCGCCAACGAGGTTGCTCACCGTTCATAAAGGGCGTCTTAAAATCGGTGTCGCTTAAGCGATATCGCCTAGTGTGACAGTACCTTAACTGTCAAAAAAATTTTTTTCTAATATCTAATCTGTGTGTCCTTCCATTCAGTTTCATCCCATTGTTTCTGGGCTTTCCGTGTGCAAATGAGAATAAAGATAATCCTTATTCCAGATGAGGTCTGACCAGTCTTCGTGAGGAGGTTTACCACAAGTAGGTCCGTTATACCTAATGCCGTCAGGTGTACAGACCTACACCGCAACACAGAATCGGCTCTCTCCCGTACCCATCTCCAGGGTTCTCTCTGCACGATTGTAGTCGCAGGATACTGAGAGCCAATCGCAGCAGTACTCTATCCGGTTTCCAGGTTTCTGCGCACCGCCCACAAGGTACAGTAGAGCCGTATGAAAATGTTATATTTTTAGTGGATCAGTCGAGTCTTGAGTGGACTGCTGCCGTGGTACTGGTATTCCGTGCTGTATCAGTGGTTCAGATGTGCTGAGATCAAGGCTGCATCGGTCCTGCTCTTCTGTTCTAGCCGGTGAGTCAGGAATGCCCTCTTTCTCATATCTCAGGCTCTTTTGCAACATCTGCCCAGGCTCTCTTCTGTTCACCGCTCAGTGAGAGACGCCCGGTGGTCCACTACATCTGGTTGGCTGCAACAGCGGTTTTTCAGTCCGCTTTCAGGTTAGTCACGAGTTTTGCCTGCTGTGTGTTTTTTTCTTGAACATTAACATCTGCGGTTCAGTTACAGAAGATCTGCACGTACCACAGGAAGGAGCTCTATACCATAAGGTGGTTTTCAGCGGCAGCATGACTGGCCACACCTTTTTCTGGTAGGTCAGACACGCCGGTATCAGGTACCTGAGGGTCGTAGGTTTTTTCTTCGACCACGCACTGGGCCCTGTTTGCTAGTTGATCAGCTTGATCATTTGGACCTAGCACTGACTTTCCGTCGGTCAGTTACAGGGTTCTTCAAGTTATCCTTAGTTCCAGTGCGTTACTCCCAGCATAGAGGACCATTCTCAGTGCTGCCCTAGGGGCCTTTTGAACTAGGGCATATCATATGCTTCTACGCTTACAGGCATTCACCCTGCATTTCCTCGCAGCCCCTCTCCTAAGGCCGCCATTATTCTCCAAGCAGAGTAGTGAGATGCTCCTAACCCTTCACGACTGTAGTGTTGGGGGGGCCAACTGACAGCTGTGTAACAGTCTGTCTCTCCGGCACGTCTGCTGTGGCTCAGTGGACAAAGAACCTGACCACAAATCCCAGGGGTTTTAACCCAGGCGCAAGACAGAGCAAGTCTACTCTCCCTCTGATTCCAAGCCTACAGTCCTAACGTCAGGAGAAAGGTCTGTACAGGATATACCTCAGCGCAGTAGTGCGGCTTCTACAGGTAAGACCTTTATTATACCAAATGCTGTCAGGTATCCCGACCTGGACCGCAACACAGAATTGGCTCTCTCCCAGACCCTTCTCCAGGGTTCTCTCCACGCTAATGTAGTCGCGGGATGCTGAGAGCCAATCGTAGCTACCAGGTTCGGTAGAGCTTTTGATACTGTCGTATTGTCAGTGGATCGGATGGGTCTTGAGTGGACTTCTGCTGTGGTACTGGTATTCCGTTCTGTATCAGGTGAGTCAGAAGCATTCTCCTTCATGTTCTCCGCGCCCTATGGCAGCAGTATTCTAGCCGCTATCCAGGATTTCAGCATGAGTGGCCAGACCACTTTTCAGGTAGGTCAGACACGCTGGTATCCGGTACCAGATAGTTCCACCTTTTTCTTTGGCCACGCACTGGGCCCTGGTTTCAGGTTGCTCACCTGGGGCCTGTCATCACCATCCAGTTATTCGGGCCTTGCACTATCCGTAGGTCCGGTTACAGTGCTCCTCAGGCTCTCTTCGTTGCCCAGTGTGTTACTCCTATCATAAATAGGTTACCATTGACTGTTTATACGTTGTGGCTGGTTTTATTGAGTCAGCTCCCATAGGTACACGATAACTCTCATGACCCTTCACTATTCTGTCCTAGGGGCCTTTGAGATACCTCTATACCAGAGCTCCCTATCTATTTGTCGGTACTTACCTCTTCTTTCTTACAGACACCGAATAAAGCCTCGATCAGCTCTCTGATTTTATTTCCGAGGGTGGCAGCATCAGGTTTTTCCCACCTTGGAGAGAATTGGATCTCATTCTCCGCACGCATCAACAAGTGCGGATCGCTGCTCCAGGCATGAATTCAATGAAGAGTTTGGTGATAACACGATTTCTTCCTTGAGCAGGCTTTGTATCTTTGGTTGTGTGATGTCTCATACTTAGGTAAGTGGGTCCACACACTACATTCTTCTCCCCGCTTCAATGCGGCCAGGACATATTAGATCGACAATGTCTTCATAGGGAAGGATCTTCCTTTCGTCTGTCAAGTTGCTTCTTCAGAGTCCATGTATTGCTTCGGCGGATACTGGCTTAACTTGTAGGTCCTCGCAGGTTACGGAGCTCAGTTCTCCGACCTGGGAAGACTTATCTGCTGTTCCCTCCCCTTGGGTACTGCTTTAAGACGTCCCATGGTTTCCTGTGTCCCCCAATTAAGGCGATAGAGAAAACAGAGCCTTCATTGGGGGACACAGCACCCTCCCAAATCGAACAGCTGTGTTTACTGTATTATATTGTTACAGTTTGGGTTTTTTTCTGTGGTTTCTGTCTCTTTCAGATTGCTTCTCCTACTGCTTTCTCACTAACTGAATTCCCTAGCTCCTGTCAGAGGGGTGTACACTGCGGAGGAGGAGCAAACTTTTTTTGTGAATAGTGTCAGCCTCCTAGTGGCAGCAGCATACACCCCATGGTTTCCTGTGTCCCCCAATGAAGGCTCCGAGAAACAGATTTTACGGTAAGCAACCAAAATCCTGTTTTTTTCTACAAATTTAAACAACTGAATGAACATCCTCCAAGGCCGGTGATTACATAATTTTTGCCAGGGGTTGTAGAGTGAAATCCACCAGCAGCGTACCTGCTACAAAAATAAAGGAAAAGCCTGGGAAATCTCAACAGCTGTGCCAGCATCTAACTGACGTTGCATGCACATGCCCTCATTAGTGTTTTCTGGAAGTTTTAAAAATTAGCATAACAACAGGGAATGATAATAAAAAATAATCAGTACTCACCTATTAAATCTGCCAATACTCCAGCAACAATGTTCTGTGTAGACAGCACAAGCCGCTGATCTCAGTGATTGTCTGCAGTGCTGTCACCACTGTGGCCAAATTTCTGAGATCAGTACAGCAACAGAGACACAGCATTGAACAGGGGAAGGTTATATAAAGCTCAGTTTGTGTTTTGAACCTACAGTATATACTCGAGAAAGTCCCCTCTCGGCTTATACTCGAGTCATATACCAGGGGGTCGGCGGGTAGGGGGAGCGCAGCTGTCACATATACTCACCCCCTCCTGGCGCGGTCTCTGCAGCCCCTGCTCTTCTCCCACGGTCTCCGGAGCCTGTGTTCAGCGGTCTGTGGTACCCCTCATTAAAGTCATGAATATGTGCATATTCATGACTTTAATGAGCGGTACCACGTGAGACAATGTGAGAAGCAGGGGCTGCAGAGACCGCGCCAGGATGGGGTGAATATGACGGGGAGGACGGGGGGTGACATGCGATATTCACCTGTCCCCGTTCCACCGCTGCGCACCACTCTGTCCTCGCGTCCTCCGGCTGTGACGTTCAGGTCAGAGGGCGCTATGACGTAGTTAGTGCGCTCCGCGCCCTCTGCCTGAGCATTCACTGCGGAGGACCCGGAAGACAGCAGCACGCAACGGTGGACCAGGGACAGGTGGCGGGGATCTGAGTCAGTGCTGACACCGGCACCTGGCCCCCATAGCGCGCTGGTGTCCCCGCTGCTTAGGACACCGGCACCTGGCCCCCAGTGATGAGAGGTGAGTATGTCTTTTTTTTTTTTTTATTCGCAGCAGCAGCGGCAGCATATGGCGGCATAATCTATGGAGCATCATATGGGGGCATAAAATATATGGAGCATCTTATAGGGGCATAATCTATTGAGCATTTTATGGGGGCATAATCTATGGAGCAGCATATGGCAGCATAATCTGTGGAGCAGCATATGGGGGCACAAAAAAAATATGGAGCATCTTATGGGGGAATAAAATATATGGAGCATCTTATGGGGGCATAATCTATGGAGCATCATATGGCGGCATAATCTATGGAGCAGCATATGGGGGCATAATCTATGGAGCAGCATATGGGGGCATAATCTATGGAGAATCATATGGGGGCATAAAATATATGGAGCATCTTATGGGGGCATAAAATATATGGAGCATCTTATGGGGGCATAATCTATGGAGCATCATATGGCGGCATAATCTATGGAGCATCATATGTGGGCATAATCTATGGGGCATCATATGGGGGCATAATCTGTGGAGCAGCATATGGGGCACAAAAAAATATGGAGCATCTTATGGGGGAATAAAATATATGGAGCATCTTATGGGGGCATAATCTATGGAGCATCATATGGGGGCATAATTCATGGAGAATCATATGGGGGCATAAAATATTATAGAGCATCTTATGGGGGCATAATCTATTGAGCATCTTATGGGGCATAATCTATGGAGCATCATATGGGGGCATAATCTATGGAGCAGCATATGGGGTCATAATCTATGGAACATCACATGGGGGCATAAAATATATGGAGCATCTTATGGGGGCATAATCTATGGAGCAGCATATGGGACATAATATATGGGGCATTTTATGGGGCCATAACCTTTATGGAGCAGCATATAGGGCCTATTCTATGGGGCATCTTATGGGGCCATAACCTTTATGGAGCAGCATATGGGGCCATTCTATGGATCATCTTATGGGGCCATAACCTTTATGGAGCAGCATATGGTGCATAATCTATCGAGCATATTATGGGGCCATTATTAACCTTTGTGCATCATGATATGGGGTGTATTTTGTATGGAGCATCTTATGGGTCCACCATGAACTGTATAGAGCATTATATGCGGCTCCTGATTAAATATGGATATTCAAAAATATTTAACCTACTGATGTCTCAATTAATTTTGCTTTTATTGGCATCTATTTTTATTTTTGAAATTTACCAGTAGCTGCTGCAGTTCCCACCCTAGGCTTAGCCGACCCCCTAATTTTGCCACAATAAACTGGGAAAACTTACTGACTCGAGTATAAGCCTAGGGTGGAAAATGAGATTATGCCCTATATGCTGCCCATGTATTATGCCCCCATAGATGCTCCATAGATTGTGCCCCCATAGATGCTCCATAGATTGTGCCCCCATAGATGATCCATAGATTGTGCCCCCATAGATGATCCATAGATTGTGCCCCATAGATGCTCCATAGATTATGCCCCATAGATGCTCCATAGATTGTGCCCCATAGATGCTCCTTAGATTGTGCCCCCATAGATGCTCCATAGATTGTGCCCCATAGATGCTCCATAGATTGTGCCCCATAGATGCTCCATAGATTGTGCCCCCATAGATGCTCCATAGATTGTGCCCCCATAGGTTCTCCATAGATTGTGCCCCCATAGATGCTCCATAGATTATGCCCCCATAGATGCTCCATAGATTGTGCCCCCATAGATGCTCCATAGATTATGCCCCATAGATGCTCCATAGATTGTGCCCCATAGATGCTCCATAGATTGTGCCCCCATAGATGCTCCATAGATTGTGCCCCCATAGATGCTCCATAGATTGTGCCCCCATAGATGCTCCATAGATTGTGCCCCCATAGATGCTCCATAGATTGTGCCCCATAGGTTCTCCATAGATTGTGCCCCATAGATGCTCCATAGATTGTGCCCCCATAGATGCTCCATAGATTGTGCCCCAATAGATGCTCCATAGATTGTGCCCCCATAGATGATCCATAGATTATGCCCCCATAGATTGGGCCCCCATAGATGCTCCACAGATTGTGCCCCCATAGATGTTTCACAGATTGTGCCCCCATAGATGCTCCATAGATTGTGCCCCCATAGATGCTCCACAGATTGTGCCCCCATAGATGCTCCATAGATTGTGCCCCCATAGATTGTGCCCCCATAGATTGTGCCCCCATTGATGCTCCATAGATTATGCCCCCATAGATTGTGCCCCCATAGATGCTCCATAGATTGTGCCCCCATAGATGCTCCATAGATTGTGCCCCCATAGATGCTCCATAGATTGTGCCCCATTGATGCTCCATAGATTGTGCCCCCATAGATTGTGCCCCCATTGATGCTCCATAGATTGTGCCCCCATAGATTATGCCCCCATATATGATCCATAGATTGTGCCCCCATAGATTATGCTCCATAGTATAGGCCTCAATTGCTGCCGCTGCTGCTGCAACCAAGAAAAAAAATACATACTAACCTCTCGTTGCTGGGGACCAGGTGCCGGTGTCCTGAGCAGGCGGGGACACTGACGAGCTATGGGGGACAGGTGCCGGTGTCACCGCTCGCTCAGGGCCTCGGCACCTGCGATATTTACCTGACACCCGTTCTGCCGCTGTCTTCCGGGTCCTCCAGCAGTGAATGATCAGGCAGAGGACGCTGCGCGCAGTAACTACGTCATTGCGCCCTCTGCTTGAACATCGCAGCAAGAGGACCCGAGGACACAGCGGAACGGGACAGGTAAATATCGCTTATACTCAGGGGTGGGATTCAAATTTTTAACAACAGGTTCTGTGTTTGTGCGTCGGTAAACCACACCCATTTTAAGCCACACCCTTTTAAGCCACACCCATTTTTAAGCCACACCCCCGAATCCTGCGGAATGGGATTCCCTCAAGAGGTTCTGCAGCAGCTGGGTTGTGATTCATACATATATGTTCCCTCCGCAGCTGCAGAACTTCTTTTTAAAGAAGGGGGGAGGTATAGCTAGTCAGAGGCTGAAGGATTACATCACTGCTCCCCACGTTCTGCTGGGACTTGTAGTCCTGGAGGAACTGCAGGATCCAGGTGTGATTAATTTTTTCCACATAAAAGGTTTTAGGCAAAAACAGGTTCTGCAGCAGCAAGGCAGCCCCTCATAGCTTCACAAAAACCACTCCACTCTCCTTCCCTTCCCTCTTTAAAATGAGGTTCTGCAGCAGGTAAGGAGCCGCAGGCAAGAAGGAAGGGCTCCTGGCACTGAATGTGCCTAAATAATACAGTGCCCAATAATACAGTCACAGAGTGCCCAAATAATACCGTCACATAATGCTCAAACAATACAGTGCCCAAATAATATCATCACATAGTGCTCATATAATACCTCATACAGTGCCCAAATAATACATGACATACTGCCCAAATAGCACATACTGCCCAAATAGTCTCCAGGCCAGGCCAGCCCCAGGCAGCGCCGCAGCTCAGGCAGCTGCTCACACTGTCATACAGTGCTGAGGGCCCACTGCCCAGCCCAAATAATACAGTGACATACTACACTCACTGCCCAAATAGAACTTAGCACATACTGCCCAAATAGTCTCCAGGCCAGGCCAGCCCCAGGCAGCGCCGCAGCTCAGGCAGCTGCTCACACTGTCATACAGTGCTGAGGGCCCACTGCCCAGCCCCAAATAATACAGTGACATACTACACTCACTGCCCAAATAGAACTTAGCACATACTGCCCAAATAGTCTCCAGGCCAGGCCAGCCCCAGGTAGCGCCGCAGCTCAGGCAGCTAGCTGCTCACACACACAGTACCTCAGAGACTCTGCAGCTCTGCCTCGCAGCCTCTGCTCTCTCCTCTCTCTTCAGTTCCTCCTCGTGACTGAAGATGGCCGCGGCGCGCCGCTACCCAATCGCCGCACTGCAGAGATCAGTCCGCGGGGGCTGGGGCTGGCGGTGTGTTGCGGCCAGAGGCGTATCTAGGCTTTCTGGCACCCGGGGCAAGAATTTGTTTCGGCGCCCCCCCCCCCGCACACATGCGATTTGCACACTTAGTCATGTACCGACGAGCTGCTCTCCCTAATGCTCTCTATGTTCAGTGAAAAACTGAGAGAAGCAGGAGGAGAAGCTCGTTGTCACAGGACCATAAGTATGAAAATGGCATGAGTGAAGTGTCCATGTGATGACTGCTGGAACCTGCAGAGCTGAATCCTGACATTGCAGCTTCTGAATTCTCACAACTAATGCTCTGCACACTTTTAGGATTCTCCCTTACCTAAAGGGTATGCCACACTGAACAATATCGCTAACGGGATCGCTAAAAAACGTCACTATTTAGCGATCCCGTTAGCGATGTTGTTCAGTGCGGCATCTGCCAGCGACGAGCTTCCTGCTGTGATCTCGCTCGTCGCTGGAATCGTTCCGGACCCTATTTTCTCGTCGGCGCTCCCGCTGGGTAAGTATATATCGCTAGTGTGGCACCTTTTCTTAGCGATTTAGCGGTACTTTTGTACCGCTAAAGTCGTTAAGAAGATCGCTAACGGCGATAGCGTCGTTAACTATATCGCTAAATGTGGCCGCACTTAGCGATATAGAAACAATCCCGCTAGCGATCGCATTAGTATGCGTCGTTATCGTGATCGCTAGCGGGATTGTTTAGTGTGGCAGTACCTTTACCTGTGGCGAGAGTACACGGTCATGTCAGCACAAGCATGTGATTTATATACTTCTGGCCACATTCCGACTAGACGTGCCCGGCCTCGCTCCGTTCATTTTCATTGAGTGAGGCCACACATGTCTAGTCAGCATGTGACCGCATGTATGTAAATCACCGGCACGAGAAAATCCTAACAGCGTGCAATGTGCACTGTGAGAATTCAGAAATTGACTAATTCTCATGTTTTTATTTATGTTAGGAGCATTAAAGGGGTTCTCCAGGTTTGTGCTGAGTCTGCAGTCATTCTATGTGACACAGACCTGGAGAACCCCTTTAATGCTCCTAACAAATAAAGACATGAGAATTAGTCAATTTCACAAATAATATTTACATCCAGGTACCTTATAGATGACGCTGTCTCTGGAGTCGTTCATCTTTTCTTCATCTTGTCAAGATCCCATGATGAGTTTTCTCATCCACAGCCGTCTCTGCAGACCTCCATCTTCTCCGCTCTTCTGCACCAACTCTCCGCACGATGCCCTTAAAGACAGAAGAGTCATTATAATGCCACTAAATAAAAGTATCTGCAATATACTGTCGCCTCACACTATTCCCCTCCTCCTCACACATCCCCCCTGTTCAGCATACTGTCTCCTCATATATTTACCCCCTCACTATACTGTCTGCTCACACATACCCCTGACTCCCCATACTGTGTCCACATACATTCACCCGTTCACCCATACTGTCTGCAACCATCCCCCATACTGTTTCCTCATACATACATACTCTTCAGTACCCTCAAATCCCCCCACACATATTAAATACCCCCATCCCCACTCCAAATCCCCAGCCCCCACACATAAAATAGCCCCCCATCCCCACTCCAAATCCCCCCACACATAAAATAGCCCCCCATCCCCACTCCAAATCCCCCCACACAAAACAGCCCCCCATCCCCACTCCAAATCACCCCACACATAAAATAGCCCCCCATCCCCACTCCAAATCCCCCCACACATAAAATAGCCCCCCATCCCCACTCCAAATCCCCCCACACATAAAATAGCCCCTCATCCCCACTCCAAATCCCCCCACACATAAAATAGCCCCCCATCCCCACTCCAAATCCCCCCACACAAAACAGCCCCCCATCCCCACTCCAAATCCCCCCACACATAAAATAGCCCCTCATCCCCACTCCAAATCCCCCCACACATAAAATAGCCCCCCATCCCCACTCCAAATCCCTCCACACATAAAATAGCCCCTCATCCCCACTCCAAATCCCCCACACAAAAATAGCCCCCCATCCCCACTCCAAATCCCCCACACATAAAATAGCCCCTCATCCCCACTCCAAATCCCCCCACACATAAAATAGCCCCCCATCCCCACTCCAAATCCCCCCACACATAAAATAGTCCCCATCCCCATTCCAAATCCCCCCACACATAAAATAGCCCCCCATCCCCAAATCCCCCCACACATAAAGTAACCCCCCATCCCCACTCTAAATTCACCCCACCATACTCACACATTATGCCCCCCCCATCTTCGGTGGTATCTTCAGCTCCATATTGGAGCACACTTACCACCATCGTTCCCCCACCTTGCCGCCGCCGCCGGCCAGTGACGTCAGCAGCGTGATCACATGACCTGATCACGCTGCTGGCGTCGCTCTGGCCCGCAGTCAGAGCTTCAATTGTACTGGCGTCTGTATAGACGCCAGTGCAATTGATCCCTGGGAGCCGGCACGCAGCATCTTCTCTGCGCCGGCTGTCAGCTTGACAGCCGGCACAGGGAACCGCCGACTCTCAGGTGCAAAATAGTTCCGGATCGCCGCTCTCATTCTCCCCGGTTCAGGGAACCGGCTGCTTTTTGAACAACCGGTTCCATCGAACCGGGGAGAACCAGCTGAATCCCACCCCTGCTTATACTTACCCTTCCGCCGGCGCGTCTCTGCCCTGTTCTTCTCCCACGGTCCCGGCGCCAGTGTCCCGGCGCCGAGAGGGGACTTTCAGCCCTAAAAAATGGGCTGAAAATCTGGGCTTATATTCGAGTATATACGGTAGTTTGTAGAAATTGTTTATACTATTTATATTGAACTTTGCATTGCCATAACTGGAGAGCAGCTTGTGTGACATGCTCCAGCTATCTCTCCTTGTATCTATTATTGCTGTTATCATTACAATAACCATTAGTCTTATTTTTTGGTATATAAGCTGGTGTTTTTTTGTTTCTGCCTCCTAGTCTACTGTGCCGCATTTGAGTCCTGCACGGCAGTATCGTTCAGGCACCGCTACAAGTGGTTTTGCTGCGAGCAGGCTACATAGAAGAAGTTGGCCGACAGCAATGGTAGTGTTGTTAATGTGAGTACCCCAGGAATTGGTGGAACCCCTGCAAGAATCCTCCATACGATACGTTGTTTAGCGTACTGCCCAAATCTAATAAAAAAGAATGAAAATTCATCAGCTCACCCAGATTATCCTTAGTTCCAAGTTCCTGGTCCCGCATGGACTGGGCTGAGCAGCCACAAAGGAGGTAATCAGAAAGCAGGTGAATTCCAGCAGGATCCACAGGAAATCTTGATTGCTTAACAAAATAACTTTTATTCGTGTCATAAAATCAGAACAAATTATGTTCAATGCAAAAGAAGCACTAACAGCACAACACACATAGCAGCGTAATCCAATTAGGCAGACGGAGTAAGCGGCATAGGATCTATGGACCAGATACTACAAGAACAATTTATCCTGGGACTCTACAGTACTCCCTGAGACAAGTGAGCGAGTTAGTGGATCCTGCCTTAAGCTTTCGACAAATATTGGCAGAGGCGGTGGCCTGAAGCAAAGAAGAAAGCTATGCTTCTGGAGGGGTATGGACCCAGACCATCACAACCATCGGGGGCGTAAGTAATACTCTGATCAGAGTAATACAAGATCTGCAGAGTTCTCTGAATGTTATGCAAGAAAAGTAGACTCAAATAGAAAATAGGATGGGTATCGTTCCACCTCTGAGGCCACCTACACAGCTCTACAAAATCATTATCGGGCATTCCCTCATGCTCCCGAACCTGATCCTCACAAACCAAGTCTGCTGAACCCCTATGGTCCCCCACCTACACCTGTATGTGGACCATCCTACCAAATTCCTCAATATCACCCACCAGGGGACCCTCAGCCTGAGCCAATCTATCTGGGACTCCAGCGTCCTCCACCGATGAGGTTCCAAAAACGCTTTCTACAAGCGGGAGTCGGAGTGATTTGGAAGGGCACCCAGAACCGCTGTTAAACTTCCGGCCCCTGCAGTAGTAGGGCTTACTGCGGGGGATCCAGAAGGACAAAACTACCTAGCGAACATTTGGTTGCAGGGTGCCCCATCTTGCGAGCTGAGTTTGAAGGAATCCCAGTGGACTGCTTAGTGGATATCAGGTCACAGGTAACAACCATGCCCGAATCGTACTTCAACCGTTACTATCAAGTGATGCCCAAGCCAGAGCAGGAGACGGTAATCCGGGTAACAGCGGATAATCAGTAACCGATCCCCGTCACGGAGATTGTGTGGATGACTATACAAGCCATTCAAAGAAGATGTACCAGTGATAATGGGCATGAATATCCTGTTAGTTAGACCAGATCATGTTCACTAAATGGGGGCCTGACTACTGGAAACAGGCCACTCCGCACAAACCCACTCAGAAAGTATTTCAACGACTGATCTGTGTCTGTGGCACACAGAAGAGCGTCCCAAAACACCAGTCTGTGGGAGTTATCCGAGTGCCTGGAAGGCAGCCTCCCATCCTACCACTGCCTGTGGGAAACGTCAGCAACCTTGAAGGTATGGAGGTAGTCATCGAACCAGTGGGCCATGGAGAGGTACCTTGTACATTAGCAGTGGTTCATAATGGATGCGTACTCATCAGAGCCATGAATGTGGGACAGAGAGAAGTTTTCTTAACCCCAGGAGTGGAGCTGGCTTGTGTGTACCTACATCAAAGTAAAGTGCTGTTTCGGAAAGAAGTGACCCTGTCCTTGGTAGATGATGCAGTCTGGACCCTGGCAGTCACGGCCGAAACAGAAGAGACCCTGACCCTGGAATGGGCGAGCCATCTTGACCCAAATAGGGGTGGAGGTAAAGGCTCTCAATCCTTGTCAAATACAAGCAGTAGAAGCTATGCTGTGGGAGAATCAGGCTCCGTTTGCAAACCATCTTTTCAAGAAAGCAATCGAGTACCTGGGCCATAAGGTGTCCCAGGATAGAGTCTTGCCTTCCCAAGACAAAGGAGCTGCAATACAACAATGGCCATCACCCAAACACTGCGGGAGTTGAAAGCCTTCCTTGGATTGACCGGGTACTATCAGCAGTTCATCAAAGACTATGTGAAAATAGTGGGCCCCCTAAACGAGCTGCTAAGAGGGACAACTAGGGTACCCAAGATTCAAAGCATCCCCTAAGAACAGAAGCAGGAGGAGGCCTTCCAGACCCTGAAAGAAGCCCTGACATCGGCCACCATCCTGGCTTATGCAGAGTTTGATAAGCCGTTCTTCTTATACACTGACGGAAGTCTCTATGGACGTGGGACAGTCCTTTTGCAGGTACAGGACGGGTACTAAAGGGTTATCGCCTATGCTAGTAGGTCCCTAAGGGATATGGAGCGAAACCCCCACAACTACAGCTCTTTCCAGCTGGAACTCCTTTCCCTGGTATGGGCCATGACGGAGAAGTTTGCAGAATACCTGACAGGGGCCAAGATACCTTTGCGGACGGACAACAATCCGCTGGTCCAACTGGACACTACCAAGCCGGGAGCCCGGGAACTGCATTGGGTAGGTCGCCTTGCTAAATTTGACTTCTCGATCCGCTACCGCTCTGCCTTGGAGAACACCAGTGCTGATGGCCAGTCAAGGGTAACCCTCAAAAGTCCAAAAAGGGACCTCGATGAACACCTGGAAGAAGAGGAAATTCTGGACTTCCGCAAATTCACACTCCCGGCAGTAGTGGGGAGGCCCGCTCTCTACACAAGTGTCACGAGTGTGTCAGATGCTACAGACAGTAGCTCTGCATCTTGCTGCAGAAGATTTCTGCGTTTGACATTTTAGACGCTGTCTTAATCCTTCTGACTTTTGGACCTAGAGGCAACCTCCCTCCGGCTCTAATTAACACACCTGGACCTGGATGTTTATAAACACTCAGTCTGCTTCATGGAGTTACGGGTGATATTCACATTTTCTTTTGTGAAGGCTTGGAGCTATAGAGGTAGGCTTACTTCCTCTCTGGTGCTGTTGGAGGACGTTTGGTGTTACCTCTCTGAATCTGCTCAAGCTAAGTTGCTTCCCCCTTATTTGTCTCCCTTCTCTTTAGTGTACAGTGGGGACTGACCAGTGTTCATCCCCCCTTCCCTATTCAGGGCCTAGCTCTAGGGATATACATGTCGTAGGTTCCAGCTCGGCGATTGGTGTGGAACCAATATTAGGACTGTAGGGGAGGCAGTGTGCTATTAGATCTGCCTTTGGGTCTCCACTCCCCCTTTCCCTAGCATTTGGGCTTTCTTACCCTCTTCCCCTCGTTTTGCACTTAGTCTTCTGTGGGTGACACCAAGTCACTAAGGAGAACTAATGAAGAATGGGGTCGAGTACAAGATGAAGATGCAGGGCTGCAGCAAGTGAAAGGCTGGGTAGCCCAGCGAAAAGTACCCAAGGAAAAAAATTGCTGACCTAGATGCCAAGATGAAGTCCGTGCTACACCAGTGGGATAGGTTGGAAGTTCGAGGAGCCATTCTATACCACAATTGGCAACAGTCTGCTGAGTTAGAGGTAAGGTGGAAAGTAGAAATCAACAGAAGCGTGGCACGAGAAATTACCAAAGAAGCTCCTAAGTTGGGAGCCCTCTTCCGACCATGAAAGACCTACCAGTGGTTGCAGCATTACGTATATTGCCTGCGCCTGGAGGCCAAGATTGAGGAAGTTTGCCGACAGTGCCGAATGTGTGACCTCACCAGAAGCACAGAAAAGAGGGCACTTGTACAGACCATACAAACCAAAGAACCGTTTGAAGTATTACTGATAGACTACCTCATCATGGGACAATCGGCTAGAGGTACACAGTTGTTATGGACTGACCTGAGTTGGAGTAGTGATACTGCAACCACTAGGGGCAGAACCAGCAGGTAGCATAGTCAGGGAATCACCAGAGGTCGGTACATGGAGCAACCATAATAATCTTTATTTATATAGCACTAACATATTCGGCAGCGCTTTACAATTCAACAGTTCATATACAACAATCTTAACAAAGTTAACAATAATCCAATAATTAATACAAAGATAATGATGACCCTGCAATGAGGTGGGGGTGACAAAGTCCAGGTGCTTATTTACAATGATGGTCCGGCCTTCTTGAGGAAGTGAGGGTAGATAAAGGCTGCGTTATCTGGTCACCAGCCAATATTTGTGGTGCTTTTGGAAGCGATGGAGCTTGATGGAGGGTTATGATCATAGAAGTAGAGAATGGAATATACAGCTCTGGAAAAAATTAGGAGACCACTGCAAAATTTTCAGTTTGTCTGATTTTTTTCTTTATAGGTATTTTTTTGAGTAAAATATAAATTGCTCTTTTTTTCTATAAACTACTGACAACTAGAGTTGAGCGACTTTGGTCGGATCAGGTTTCGGACCACCCGACTTAAACAAAATTTGAGTCGGACGAAACTGGTCCCACTAGGGCAAAAAAAGTCGGAGTTTTGTCCGAAACCCGACCCCAATGCAAGTCAATGGGGAATAAAAGTCGGCATTAAGTGGATGAATGTCATCCGCTCAATGCTGACTTTTATTCCCCATTGACTTGCATTGTGGTCGGGTTTCGGACGAAACTCCGACTTTTTTTGCCCTAGTCGGACAAAAAAATGCAGTGCTTTCAGATCTCAAATAATGCTAAGGAAACAAGTTCATAATCATTAAGAAACAACAATACTTATGTTTTAACTCAGCAAGAGTTCAGAAATCAATATTTTGTGGAATAACCATGATTTTTAATCACCGCTTTCATGCGTCTTGGCATGCTTTCCACCAGTCTTTCACACTGCTTTTGGGTGACCTTATGCCACTCCTGGTACAAAAATGTAAGAAGTTCTTCTTTGGTTGATGGCTTGTGACTATCCATCTTCCTCTTGATTACATTCCAGACGTTTTCAATGGGGTTCAGCTCTGGAGATTGGGCTGGTCATGACAGGGATTTGGTGTGGTGGTCCTTCATCTACACATTGATTGACCTAGCTGTGTGGCATGGTGCATTGTCCTGCTGGAAAAAACTGTCCTCAGAGTTGGGGAGCATTGCCTGAGCAGAAAGAATCAACTGTTTTTCCAGGATAACCTTGTATGAGGCTTGATTCAGACGTCCTTCGCAAAGATTAACCTGCCCAATTCCAGCCTTGCTGAAGCATCCCCAGATCATCACCGATCCTCCACCAAATTTCATAGTGGGTGAAAGACACTGGCTTGTACGCCTCTCCAGGTCTCCGTCTAACCATTAGATGACAGGGTGTTGGGCAAAGCTGAAAATTAGACTCATCAGAGAAGATTACCTTACTCTAGTCCTCTATGGTCCAATCCTTATGGTCTTTGGCAAACTTCAACCTGGCTCTCCTTTGCTTCTCATTGATGAAAGGCTTTTTTCTAGCTTTACATGACTTGAGCCCTGCCTCTAGGAGCCTGTTATAAACTGTTCTTGCTGTGCACTTCACCCCAGCTGCCATTTGCCATTCCTTTTGTAGGTCACTTGATGTCATCCTGCAGTTGCTGAGTGACATTCGAATAAGATGACGGTCATCCCGGTCAGTGGAGAGTCGTTTTCGCCTACTGCCGGTCTGTAGCTTTGTTGTCCCCAATGTCTGCTGCTTGACCTTGCTGTAATGGGCTGCCGTCTTAGAAATTTTAAGGATGGAGGCAACATGACGCTCACTGTATCCCTCTGCTAGTAAAGCCAGAATTGAGCCCTTCTTTTCCTCACTCAAAAACTTTTCTGTTATGATTTGGTAGCCGAGGAGGACAGCAGCCAAAATAGGCTTAACAACCAGACACCCAGAGAGGTTGGTAACTAGCGGATTGCAGACCCCTAAACTAACAGCACAACTAGAAGTAGCCGTGGGACGTGTCTACGGTGCCCTAGACGCCTCGACACAGCCGGAGAGTTAACTAAGCCTAAAGAGAGAAAGGGGAAAGCTAACTGCCCTGGAGTAGACCCCCAAAGGAATAGGTAGCCCCCAAACATATATTGGCGGTGAGACAAGATGAAATACAAACACAGGCAGAAAATAGAGCAAGCAAATGCTGGGGCCCAAACTGTCTAGATAGAACAGGACAGGAAAGAATACTGTTTGCAATCCAGCAAAAACGCTAAGAAAAATTCCAACCAGTCTGATATGCAAAAATACTGAGACCACACGATCTTTCCCCCGCTAGATCAGAACTCTGGTGTAACTGGTAGCAAATCAGCAGATACAGAAATAACAGGGAACTGAAAAATGCATAAACTGTCTCTGGTGTGAACTGGTAGCAAATAAACAGATGCTAAAATAACAGGGAACTGAAAATACATAAACAGTGGCAAATGAGAAACAGTGTCCAGCGCAGGCCCCCGCAGGGGAACCTGGCTGTACAAATCCAAAAGGGCAGAACACAGAGATAGACAAAAACAAATGCCACAGAAATAAACAGCAATTAACTTATCTGAAAGTTGCAGGACAAAGCAGGAAGCAAGCTGACTACCAAAAGGGACCAGGAAACAACAAATCACCGGCGAGGATCATGGGAAGGTTACTCACTTAAATCTCCCCAGTCATCAATACCTGATTGCCAATCATTGCCCCCAGCTGATAAACCTCTGTTAGCCAAAGCAGCTTCATTACAATCAGCAGCCACCAGAGGGAGCCCAAACTCAGAAGTCAGATCAAGAGTGTTCACAACACTTTTCAACTCCTTTAGTATGGTTAACCCCTTTCTGACATCTGACGTACTATCCCATTCATGTGACCTGGGCCCCTATGACCATGGACGGGATAGTACGTCATACGCGATCAGCCACGCTCACTGGGGGAGTGGCCGATCGTGGCCGGGTGTCAGCTGATTCTCACAGCTGACACCCCTCACTAAGTGCCAGGAGCGGTCACGCACTTTAACCCCTGGAACACTGCGATCAAACATGATTGCAGCGTTCCGGAGCATGCAGAGGGGCTGTCAGCTCCGACAGCCCCTCTGCCTGTGGATCGGCGACCCCGTAGCATGGCGCTGGGTCCCGATCGCTGCCATGGAGACCCAATGTCGTCATGACGACATCAAGGTTTCCAGAGCTGAGAGACTTCCTGACATGCGCAGTGTATGTCAGGAAGACTCTCAGGTTAGTGTAATAGAAGCTACAGCGCTGACAACTTCTATAGCATGTATATTTGCATGCTATAGAAGCGATCAGCCTGCAGAAACTTCTATAGCCTGCCGAAAATGAGTGTCCCATAGTGGGACAAAGTGTAAAACTAAGAATGAAATAAAAAAACATTTTTATTAATTGTAAAAATATTTTAAAAAATAATAAAAAAAATCTATATTTTTTCTATCATTAAATCAATATTTGAATAAAAAAAAAATCTAAACAGTAAAAGTACACATATTTGGTATCACCACGTCCGTAACAACCCGACCTATAAAACTGTCCCACTAGTTAACCCCTTTAGTGGACAACATAAAAAAAGTGGAATAACACGCAATCAAAAAAAGGATATAAACGTGGTACTGCTGAAAACGTCATCTTGTCCCGTCAAAAAACAAGCCACCATATAGCTCCATCACCGGAAAAATAAAAAAGTTATAGCTCTCAGAATAAAGCGATGCAAAAATAATTATTTTTTATCTAAAATAGTTTTTATGTTTTTATAAAAGCGCCAAAACATAAAAAAAGGTATAAATGAGGTATCGCTGTCATCGTACTGACACAAATAATAAAACTGCTTTATCAATTTTATCACACGCGGAACGGTAAAAACGCCCCCCCCCCAAGAAATTAATGAATTGCTGGTTTTTGTTCATTCTGCCTCACAAAAATCAGAATAAAAAGCGATCAAAAAATTACATGTGCCCGAAAATGGTACAAATAAAAACGTCAACTCGTCCCGCAAAAAACAAGACCTCACATGATGACTCTGTGGGCTAAAATATGGAAAAATTATAGCTCTCAAAATGTGGTGATGCAAAAACTATTTTTTGCAATAAAAAGCGTCTTTTAATATGTCAAGAGAAAACAGTGTCAGGATCACCGGGATCCATCGAAGCATTCCAGAGTTATTACCTCATAAAGGCACAGTGGTTAGAATTGTAAAAATTGGCCTGATCATTAACATGCAAACCACCCTTGGGGGTAAAGGGGTTAGAAGTTATTTTTTTATTCCTATTACTTTTGGGATATTACTAGCACTTGTTTTGCCATCCAGCTTGTCCTATTGCAAGAGGATTGTGAACACCACAGCAGTGTTTTTTATACTTTCCTTCGTTAAATAAGATTTGGTTCAGGTCATCATCTAATCAGAAGCACATTAGGTAGAATGATGTGTACTCTGGTTGGAATTCAACTGACACTGGCATGGAATGGCTGACAAACATGTAGAGAAGCTGATTTTTATAAAACTGTGCAGTGGTCTCTTAATTTTTGCCAGAGCTGTATATAAAAAGAATTTGATTAAGGAACGTGATAGGCCGCCCTAAACAGATGTGTACTTAGGGAGCGCCTAAAACTGTGTAAGTTGTGTTCAGTCCTATTATCTTGGGGAAGAGCATTCCAGAGGATTGGTGCAACTTGGAAGAAGTCTTGGAGCCGGAAATGAAAGGTACAGATTAGTGCGGATGTTAGTCGAAAGTCGCTTGCGGAGCGTAACAAGCAGGTAGCCTGAAAAACAGAAATATATAGGAGCATGTCGCACTGTGGAGAGCTTGTGGGTGAGAACAAGCAGATTAAATTGGATCCTATAATATAGACAGTGGGTACGGAAAGTATTCAGACCCCTTTAAATTTTTCACTCTTTGTTTCATTGCAGCCATTTGGTAAATACAAAAAAATTCATTTTTTCTCATTAATGTACACTCAGCACCCCATCTTGACTGAAAAAAATAGAAATGTAAAAATTTTTGCAAATTTATTAAAAAAGAAAAACTGAAATATCACATGGTCATAAGTATTCAGACCCTTTGCTCAGACACTCATATTTAAGTCACATGCTGTCCATTTCCTTGTGATCCTCCTTGACATGGTTCTATGTTGTGAACATGTTGGAGACAATTTCTGAGCTGAGGCTCCCTCTGGTGGTTGCTGGAGGTACTGAGGCTGTATCGAATGATAGGGCCTCCTCACCTGCCAGCGACGACTGGCAATCAGGAGTCCCTGACTGAGCTGATGTAAGGGAGCTGCCTTCCCATGATCCTCGCCGGTGATCAATTGTTGTTTCCTGGTTCATT
Organism: Oophaga sylvatica; assembly: GCA_033576555.1. Lineage (NCBI taxonomy): Eukaryota > Metazoa > Chordata > Amphibia > Anura > Dendrobatidae > Oophaga > Oophaga sylvatica. The sequence goes on from JARQOD010000001.1 coordinate 295,481,718, forward strand.
TGGAAGTCTGCTGGTGTCTTGCCTTCGTCTGCTACCTTCAGAGAAGATATTTTCTGCTTGTTTCTATTGTGTTTGCTATTTCCATTTTTGTCTGCACCTTTGTGGAGGTTAGCCGGGTCCCCTCCTGGGGCCTGTGCTACTCTCTGTTTTTCAGTAGCCACTGTTATTTGTTCAATTGCTCTTTCCCTGCTTTTTGAGTGGCTGCAGGTTAGCCTTCTTCACACTGAGATCTGATTTAGTGGGTGGCGAGATCGTGTGATCTCAGCATTTTTTAAATCAGAAGTGTTGGAAGTTTGCTAGGGTTTTGCTGGGTTGCAGATTGTATTCTGTCCTGTCCGGTCCTATTTAGTCAGTGTTTGGCCCCAGAGTTTGCATACTCTATTTTCTGCCTGTGTTTGTGTTTTGTCTTGTCTAACGGCCATTATATGTTTGGGGGCTGCCTATTTCTTTGGGGCTCTACTCCGGGGCAATTAGCTTTCCTGTTTCTATCTTTAGGTGTAGCTAGCTCTCCGGCTGTGCTGAGGCATCTAGGACCACCGTAGGTACGCTCCACGGCTGCTTCTAGTTGTGCGGTTAGTTTAGGGATCTGCAACCCATTAGTTTCCAACCTCTCAGGTGTTCGGCTGCTTTGCTGTTTTGCTCCTGTCCTCCTCAGTTACCAAATCATAACAGTTCTACTCCTTCATTGGATTCCAGCTGTGTTTAATTAAACTGATAGGACTTGATTTGTAAAGGCACAGCTGTCTCTATAAGACCTCACAGCTCACAGTGCATGTCAGACCAAATGAGAATTATGAGGTCAAAGGAACTGGCCATGGAGCTCAGAGACAGAATTGTGGTAAGGCACAGATCTGGCCAAGGTTAGAATGGTACAGTCAGTGTTAAATCTCTCCTGAGGTTCTGTAAATATCCTGCACAGAGCATCAGCTTTCCGTTTTTTGAACCAGGCTGATTAGAAATTATACAATTAAACCTGGATAAAAATAAGGCCCAACGTGCTTGTCTTGAAGACAACCTCTCAGCTGTGCAGACGATTTTAAGTTTTTGCGGTCAGTAAGGACAGTCACCAGATGATTGGCCCCTTCCAAAAGAGGTCTCCATTCGGAGAAGGCGACTTTAATAACTAAAAGTTCTTTATTTCCAATGTCATAATTCTTTTCTGCAGAAGACATGGTATGAGAAATGAAAGCACATGAATGAAGCTATATCTTGTCTCTAACTTGCTGTGATTAAACAGCTCTCACTGCAAAGTCTGATGGGTCTACTTCAACAACAAATGGCAGTTCAGGATTTGAATGAACTAGTAATGGTGCGGAAGTAAAAAGTGTATTTTGTTTGTCGAAAGTCCCTTGTGCTTCTGGAGACAAGGAAAACACTTTGGTTTTCTTTGTGAGTAATGTAATTAGTAAAATGATTTTGAAAAGTTTTTAAAGAATCTTCTGTAGAAATTTGCAAATCTTATAAAGCGCTGGACTTCTCTTAGATTTATTGAGGTAGGCCAGTCAACTACCGTTCTGATTTTACTGGGATCCATGCTCAGACCTTCTGAGGAGATGATATATCCCACAAATTGAGTCCTGGTTTGTACAAATTCGCATTTTTTGAGTTTGATTTAGAGCTGATTCTCCTGTAGACATTTCAGGACTAACTGAACATGCCTACGATGCTCCTCCAAGGTATCTGAAATTATAATTATGTGATCGAGATAAACAGCCACAAATTAATCCAAGAAATCGCGAAAAACATTATTAATGAAGTGCTGAAAGGTGGCAGGCGCATTACTAAGGCCGAAAGGCATAATCAGGTATTCAAAATGTCCATATCTAGTTCTAAAGGTTGTTTTCCACTCATCTCCCGGGCGAATTCGTATGAGATTATAAGCCCCTCTTAGATGTTTGGTAAAAATCTTGGCAGAATGCAGTCTCTTCAGCAACTTAGGAATTAAGGGGAGTGGGTAGCGATTTTTAATGGTAATCTTATTTATTTCCCTGTAATCAATACATGGTTGCAGGGTTGAGTCCTTCTTTTCTACAAAAATACAAGGGTGTTAAAGTTGGCGAAGAAGGTTGAACGAAGGCTTTCTCTAAATTTTCATACAGGAAAGATGTATATCTTAGTACCGTGTTAGCCAGTAGATAGCCTGATAGATAGTCTAGCCTGATGAAGAGACCTGAGTAGTCTCGAAAGCTTGCAATTTGTTACCATCTTTTCAGTTAGCCATTAAAAGGTATCAACCACTGAGGACTCTCAAGTTCTAAATATTTTTCTAAATTTTCATCTAAGTATTCCTTTATGGAAATGAAACTATTGGAAATGATTAGAGATTTGTGTACCTTTGTTACGTATTGTGGTTAGTCATGTGCAAATCTGTGTCTAGTAATTACTCTATGTAATGCTGTTTGTAATGGTTTGTTTGTAATGCTGTTGTAATGCTGCTGTGATACCATAATTTACCTCGGGATCAATAAAGTGTATCGTATCGTATCGTATCGTATTACTTTCCATTCTGGTTCAGAAAGATTGTAAATTTGCCCAAAAGGAATGGATGCTGCAGGAAGCAATTCAATGGGACAGTTGTAAGAATGATAAGGAGGAAGTTGATCAGCTTTCTTTTACTGCAGAGTGCAGACCTCTCTGAACTGCTGGTACTGAAGTGGTAGTTCTGATGAGAAATCTGAGATACTTGAATTTGTTTGAAAACAGATAAATTAGCGTGGCAATTGTTCTTACAGTACTCAGAGGGAAAGGTAATGGTCCTCAATGCCCAGTTGACCGACGGGTTATGGATTGAAAACCAGGGAATTCCTTAAATAACTGGAAATTTTGGAGAGAAAATAAGATGGAAACTAACAGCTTCATGATGATTCAGTTCAATACAGATTTCAAATTCAATTGTCTCATGAGTAACAGGTCCAGAAGATAAAGGTGATCCATCCACAATTTCCATATTGTTTGTCAAGGATTTACTTGCAATGTTATTATCAAGTGTAAATTGTGAGTCCTTAAAATTCACTCCTGCTCCAGAATCTAGCATGGCAGAACATTGTATTTTTTGGCTCTCAATTATGACTTGTATGGGAATGACAAAATGAGACAATGATGATTTATCTTTGCTTTTATCCTTCATTACAGATGAGAAGGTCTGCATAACCGAATCTGGCCATTCAAAAAGATCTAAATCGCTTGCAGTTTTGGCATTTGTGAAGTCTATAGTCCTTTTGTTAGGACAGTTAATGGCAAAATATCTAGAGCCCCCATGATAGAGGCATAAATTCTCTGTACATTTCCTCTTCTTCTCTACTGCAGAGAGAAGTTTACAGATTACATCAATATGCATAGGTTCAGGCACACTTTCCATTTCCTGCTGGTGTTTTAATGCTGATTGAGTAAAGGAGTAGTTAAGAGTTGTTTCCAAATACTCGCAGTCTTTCCTTTCTTCATTCAGTGAGTCTCTGATCAATTCGGATGCATAGTTGAATAAAGTCCTCTAAGTTATCAGGGGTCGCGATCCTTGCAAGTTCATCCTTAATTATATCTTATAATCCTCATCGAAATTGACTCCCTTGGGCAGCTAAATTACATGTGGTATCTGCCACCCAGCGGCGGAATTCAGAGATATATTCAGCTACAGAGCATCGCCCTTGACGTAGGTTATGCAACTTGGTTTCAGATGTAGCACAACAATTCGGGTCATCAAACACTTGATCCATAGCTGTGAAGACGGAAACTAAGTCATTCAGGAGGTCAGAATTCTTTTACACATAAGGTGAAGCCCATGCAAGAGCCTCATCAGTCAGGAGATTAATGAGGAGAAGAACCTGGTAAACAGAGAAGGTTGTATCTGGAAATAGATATGACATTGATTAAGGAATCCATGATAATGATAACAATCCCCACTGAACTTTGAGGGCAGCGGCATGCGTGTGTTTGACTCCGGGCCTGAGTTGCGCAATTCCAGAAGTTGCCTCTGTAACTCAATAATTTCCTTTTGCTGACCCAATACCTGTGTTTGCAACTTAGAACATTTTCATGGTAAGTCGCACCAAAATTGTGAAGTTCAGCAACCTGTTGCCTCAGGGTGGCTGCAACAGACTCCATTTTGTGTGTAAGATTATCCTGTTATGGACTGACCTGAGATGAAGTAGTGATATTGCAACCACTAGGGGCAGCAACAGAATATAGCGTAGTCAGAGAATCGCCAGAGGTCGGTACATGGAGCAGCAATATAGTTGGGAGGATAAGTAGGAAATAGCCAAAGGTCGGTACATGGTAGGAGCCGTAGAATCTTGAGGATAAGCAGCAGGTGGAAAGAAGCTACACTAAAGGATGGGAGCTCAATAATCTCGCAAGGAAGGAAGTGCAGTGCCAGGTTTAAGTAGGGTGTTCAATCAGGAGATCACACGGTTGTGCCAATTAGGAACTCGAGGTGGAGACAATCAGGAACTCAGGATGGAGACCATCAGGAACAACACAGGAACTAGTACCCAGTTTAGCAAGGAACTGTCCAGCAAATGGAATAGCTCAGAGGAAAGAGCTGTTGCCTATAACAATCAGTTCCACACCACCACGGGTTATACCCTGTACATGCTACTGTTTGGTAGAGCTGGCCAAGAAACTAAATCTTGAACAGCCAGAGGATAAATTTGAATGATCTATCACCTCATGGGTGAACAAACTTCGTTGGGGGGCTCCAGACCATTTGCTGGCTAACAGGCCAGCTGTCACGATCCATTTTTGGATTTGTGTCAGCTCTGGTTTCACTCAATTAAAACTTTTTTCCTTTCAGGCCAGCGGGGGTTAATATCAGTTTCAAACATTTTCAAAAACTAGAAAAACAGGTAATCACATACAGAATAATTCCAAAATAGTGTATTACATAAACACAATAGGACCCACAAAAATCCCTCCCATCTTACCCCCCACCCTCACCCGACAAAGAAAAACTCTCTTCTCTCTCGATGCATTTGGTCTCTCACAGCCAGAGTTCTCTAATTATATCCTCCCCAATGCTCTAATCCATGTTAATCTAGAAGGAGCCAACCCGGGTGTGTCCAACCAAGGCACCCATATATCCTCCCTTTTCTTAATTGTTCTTCTCTTTTGGTACACATATTTCTCCATATCTATGTGGTTTAATTGAAGTGCTGCTGGGTCAGCTGATGCAGGTGGTGACCACTCCCACCATCCTTTAAAAGGTCACCTGATGCAGCAGCTGACTGTTGGTGATGCAGGTCCTTTCTGGAAACCAGCCTAGCAGGAGCAGCTCTCTGGTGTCAGCCACATCTGGTGTTTGAAGTCCAGTTGCTGTGTTTTCTGCTGTGTGGAGCTTAACAGCGGTGTTCTCAAGCTAAGTTTGGTGTTTTTTGTTACATTGTCTCTTTGGTGTTTGTCACTTCCCCAAATGTTTATTATCTGCAGAGGTGAGGCTAGTGCTCCTTGCCATCCAGTGTACTAGCCAGGGCAGTTATAGGTGACATCTAGGGATGAGGTATCCTGACGGCGGCAGGGGGAAGGACCCGCATAGGGCGTTAGGGGAGTGCCGGGACAGGCTCAGGTTTGAGCTCAGGTGGTGACCATCCCTCATTCCCTATTGTTAGGGCCCTCCTCTCGCCTTTCCCATTCCATTGTGAGTTGTGCCGTCCGTTGACCGACCACCCATTCTGTCGTGTCACACATCGTGACACCAGCGGTTACAAGAGAAGACTTATAACAGCCAACCTCCAATTCAGGAAATCCCACTCCAGCCGGTAACTGGGTGCAGGTGCGTGAAAGACATCCCAAAGGTAAGCTGAGCGAACATTGAGAGGTGCAACCATATATACTGATCAAGAGAGTGTACCCCAAGGACCCGTTTGTATGATGTACAAACTGAAAATGAGGCATCTGATCCGAGAACTCTACACAGGAAAATGTTACGGCCATGCTTGTCTGAAGATCCCACATCTCTCCTGAGAATGGGTCCTCCTGTTCCTTCATCAAGGCTGGCTTTCCCTGACAATGACTCTAGTGAAGACTGGTGGACCGTTCCTGAGACTGCGGAAGGTCGCAAGTCCGTGGATGCTGACCTTCCCGACACAGAACCATTGCCAGTGCGCAGAGGATAGGAACCCTAGGCTTTGTCCTATCTTTCTGCTGAAGAGGACAGTCCTACCATTACTGCTCCCATTGAAGACAGTCAAGACCTCAGAGATCCAGTAGGCCTAACACAGGGGTTCCACCAAATAGATATGATGCTGATCAGTTCATTTGGTCCACCAGTATGTATTGTGGGCAAAGTGGCCTTGCTGTGTAAACAGTTGCATAGAGTTGTTTATTCGTCTCCCTGGAATATACAGCAAGGCTGAGGACGGCCGCCTTTAAGTGGGGAGGCATGTAGAAGGTCCGCCCCTAACAGCTTCAAAGGAGATGTTAGTGCTAGACCTGAAAAGGGTGAATATACAATAGTTGGAAAAAAAACTTTAATCATTTTCAGGAGCTGTACATGCAGCAAAAACATAATGATTCACTAATATATTTACACAAATATACTGTCACACTGTCACTGCATACAGGAGGTCCGGGGTCTATGCTGACCCTAAGCAGGGGCCCTGACTAATCCCTCTACCTGGAGGTACTGTTGATGGTACAGAGGTCCAGGCCGCCAGCGTAACCCTATCTCCTGCAAATCCCTGACCCTCAGTAATCTAGTCCTGAGAAGGACCCCGATCACAACACAGGGAACTGGAAAGTATATGCCTAAACACAGTAATAGGCGAACGAGACAGTACAAGGGGTAAACTAAAATCCACCTTGCATACAAAACTCACTCCACAAAAACAGAGGGAACACCAACGGGTACGGAGATAAATGATAAAGCGAGGAGGGGAAAAAACCACACCAGGTACTCTTCACTTCAGACTTCACAATACCACGATCCGCTCTGCTGGTCTGCATGAATGCTTTCACCGACACATTCCTAGCAGACCGGCAGGTATATGAAGGAATCTCATTACTGCAGCATTAACTGCAGCTGGGCGAGACCGGGCCTCGTCTAGCACAGAGAGAGAGAATTAACTCCCTCACTGCCGAAAAACACCAAGCACCAAAAACTCAGCTGCGCGAAGTCAGGTTGTGTAATCGCGACGATCTTCGTGGCGACACACCCGTGACAGTACCCCCCCCTTCTACGAGGGGCCTCCGGACCCTCAGAGCCAGGTTTATCCGGGTGAGTCGTGTGGAAGGCCCGAATTAATCGGTCTGCGTTAATATCCGACACAGGAACCCACGTCCTCTCCTCAGGACCATACCCCCTCCAATGAACCAGGTACTGAAGGGAACGGCGGTTAAGACGTGAATCGATGATTTTCGACACCTGAAACTCCAAGTTACCATTGACCACCACAGGAGGAGGAGGTAAAGGTGACGGTATCACCGGCGCCACATACCTCTTAAGCAAAGATCTGTGGAACACGTTGTGAATTTTAAACGTAGGGGGGAGGTCAAGACGGAATGCCACCGGATTAATTATAGAACTGATCCTGTATGGCCCGGTGAACCTGGGACCCAGTTTCCAAGAGGGAACCTTAAGTTTTATATTCTTGGTAGACAACCATACCCGATCGTTCACACATAGGTCCGGACCAGACACTCTCCTCCTGTCAGCCATACGTTTGTATCGGTTCCCCATAGTACTAAGATTGTTCAGCACTCCTCTCCACACTGAAGCAAGTGATGACGAAAATCGTTCTTCCTCAGGAACCCCCGAAGAGCCCCCCCTACTGAAAGTACAAAACTGGGGGTGAAAACCATATGCCCCAAAAAACGGGGACTTACCAGTGGACTCGCTCCGCCTATTGTTAAGAGCAAATTCCGCCAGAGGCAAGAAAGAAGCCCAGTCCTCCTGGTTCTCTGACACAAAACACCGGAGATATGTCTCCAAACTCTGGTTCAGACGTTCTGTCTGACCATTGGTCTGCAGATGAAAAGCTGATGAAAACGACAACGGCATCCCCCGCCGTGTACAAAATGCCTTCCAGAATTTGGACACAAACTGAGACCCTCGATCCGACACCAATCTCCCCAATGAACACCTGCGCCAGAGTTTTAGCATTAGGAAGAGCAGGAAGAGTGATAAAATGAGCCATCTTGCTGAACCTGTCCACTACAACAAGTATGACTGTTTTACCCGAAGACGGCGGGAGGTCCGTAATAAAGTCCATAGACAGATGAGTCCACGGACGCTCCGGGATCTTCAAAGGTAAGAGGGCCCCAGACGGACGGGTATGTGGGGTCTTAGAGCGGCACAAACCCCACAGGATGCAACAAAAGTTACCACCTCCCTATGTAAGTTAGGCCACCAAAACCGCCGCGAGAGGAGATCCACAGTAGCTTTACTCCCTGGGTGTCCTGCCAAGGCTGAGTTATGGTGTGCCTCAATCACCTTTTGTCGCAAGTGATCCGGAACAAACAATCTCCCTGGAGGTCCAACAGGGGCATCCCCCTGAGCCTCCAATACCTCCTTCTCAAGCTCAGAGCATACTGCCGACACCACCACCCCCTCCTGAAGGATCGGAACCGGGTCATCCGTCTTCCCGGCCCCAGGGAAACTACGAGACAAGGCATCCGCCTTTACATTTTTTGACCCAGGACGATATGTGACAACAAAATTAAACCTGGTAAAAAATAACGACCACCTAGCTTGTCTGGGATTCAGACGTTTTGCGGACTCTAAATACAGCAGGTTCTTGTGATCGGTGATGACGGTGACCGGGTGGACTGCACCCTCCAAAAAATGACACCACTCCTCAAAAGCTAACTTAATGGCCAAAAGCTCCCTATAGCCGACATCGTAATTCCTCTCAGCGGACGACAATTTTTTAGAGAAGAAAGCGCACGGGTGCCACTTACCAAGGGACGAACCTTGAGATAATACCACTCCCACCCCTACCTCAGAAGCGTCCACCTCCACAATGAACGGCTGTGACGCATCCGGTTGAATGAGTATGGGAGCCGAAGCAAAACATTTTTTCAAGGAGGAAAACGCTTGACAACCTTGTCAGACCCCCTAGAAAAATCCGTCCCTTTTTTAGTCATGTCAGTGAGAGGTTTAACTATGGACGAGAAATTACGAATAAATTTCCGGTAGTAGTTAGCAAACCCCAGGAAGCGTTGTAGTGCCTTAAGATCCTCTGGCAGATCCCACTCAAGAACTGCCCGCACTTTCCCAGGGTCCATACGAAAACCGGACGCTGACACCAGGAAACCTAAAAACTGAAGTTCCTGTACGGCGAACACACACTTTTCCCATTTGGCGTACAGTTTATTATCCCGCAAGATCTGCAACACCTGCCTAACATGCTCCTGATGAGACACCAGATCCGGTGAGTAAATTAAGATGTCATCCAGATATATGACAACAAACTGTCCCACCAGGCGGCGAAAAATGTAATTAACAAAGTGTTGGAACACCGCCGGGGCATTAGTCAGACCAAATGGCATGACAAGGTTCTCATAATGCCCCTCTGGAGTGTTAAACGCCGTCTTCCATTCATCCCCCTCCTTCATCCTAATCAGATTGTACGCCCCCCTGAGATCCAACTTAGAGAACCATTTGGCGCCCACGATCTGATTGAAGAGATCGGGAATAAGTGGGAGCGGATACGGATCTCGGACCGTAATCCGATTGAGTTCACGGAAATCCAGGCAAGGGCGTAGGCCTCCATCTTTCTTCTTCACAAAGAAAAACCCCGCGGCCACTGGGGAAGATGAAGGTCTAATATGCCCCTTAGCCAGACTCTCTGAAATATAATCCTTCATGGCCTGCCTCTCAGGACCAGAAAGGTTATACAACCTAGATTTCGGTAACTTGGCCCCAGGGAGCAATTTCACAGAAAAGTCATACACGCGATGAGGAGGTAGTTCTTGACACCCTTTCTCCGAGAATACATCCTCAAAGTCCACCAGAAATGGAGGTAATTTCCTAGGAGCGACCGCACCGATGACCGTATTCATGCAGTTTTTATTACAGAATTCACTCCATTGGCTTATCTCTCTGGATTGCCAATTAATAACCGGGTTATGCTTAGTTAACCAAGGAAGGCCCAGCACTATAGGAGTGGGAAGACCCTCCAACACGTAACACGACAACAGTTCTTTATGTATCGCCCCCACTTGAAGATCTATGTTATGCACTGCTTGCAAAAAACTACCCTGACCGAGAGGTCTGGCGTCGATCGAGAATATGGGGATGGGTTTAGCCAATACACTCAGTCGCATACCTTGAACCCGGGCAAACCGAGCATCCACCAGATTAGCCCCGGCCCCACTATCCAGAAGAACAGATATCCTCTCAGTTCTCGTACCCACCACCACCTCCGCCGGTACGAGGAACTGAGACGGACCTAGGGACGAAATACCTACTCCCAGATTGCCGTCCACCACACAACCTGGGATCAATAGTTTTCCGGCGACTTCTCACTCTGCAAAGGACGGGATGGACACCCCCCAATAAAATGTCCCTTTCTCCCGCAGAAGAAACACCTTCCTGTCTTGTGGCGCACTGCCGATCCCCTCCCCCGGAATGATGTCCCTCCTAACTGCATCGGCTCTTCTGAACTGACCAGGGGAACCTCCATATAAGGGGCCCTAGTAGAAGGTGGAGTCATCACAGGGGGCGGAGTTACCCCGCACCTCTCCCGAAGCCGTCTGTCAATGCGAATAGCAAGGGCCATAGCGGCTTCCAGTGACGTGGGAGGGTCATACTGTGCCAGCACATCCTTTAATTTGTCAGATAAACCTTGACAAAACTGGCTCCTAAGAGCCGAGTCATTCCACTGGGTGTCCGTGGCCCACCTACGGAACTCCGAACAGAATTCCTCCGCCGGACGATCTCCCTGCTGTATCTTACGTAACTTAGATTCAGCAAGAGAGATCCGATCCGGGTCATCATATACCATACCCAGAGCTGCGAAAAACCTATCCACTGACTGGAGAGCCGGGGAGCCCGGGGGGAGAGAGAACGCCCAGGATTGGGGGTCCCCTTGTAGGAGCGAGATGACAATCCCCACCCTTTCTTCTTCACTCCCCGATGACCGAGGTCGCAGCCGAAAGTACAATTTACATGCCTCCCGGAAAGCAAAAAACTTGTCCCGCCCCCCAGTGAACCTGTCAGGGAGAGCTACTTTAGGTTCTGGACCGGCTTGCTCCAGGGGGTACAAAACCTTGGACTTAACGTCTGCCAGCTCCATGGACAAACTCTGCAACTGCCGAGCTAGACTGGCTACTGGATCCATGGTGGCTGGAGAAAATCTTTAGTGGGTCGGTGAAAATTTCACGCTGTCACTGCATACAGGAGGTCCGGGGTCTATGCTGACCCTAAGCAGGGGCCCTGACTAATCCCTCTACCTGGAGGTACTGTTGATGGTACAGAGGTCCAGGCCGCCAGCGTAACCCTATCTCCTGCAAATCCCTGACCCTCAGTAATCTAGTCCTGAGAAGGACCCCGATCACAACACAGGGGACTGGAAGGTATATGCCTAAACACAGTAATAGACAAACGAGACAGTACAAGGGGTAAACTAAAATCCACCTTGCATACAAAACTCACTCCACAAAAACAGAGGGAACACCAACGGGTACGGAGATAAATGATAAAGCGAGGAGGGGAAAAAACCACACCAGGTACTCTTCACTTCAGACTTCACAATACCACGATCCGCTCTGCTGGTCTGCATGAATGCTTTCACCGACACATTCCTAGCAGACCGGCAGGTATATGAAGGAATCTCATTACTGCAGCATTAACTGCAGCTGGGCGAGGCCGGGCCTCGTCTAGCACAGAGAGAGAGAATTAACTCCCTCACTGCCGAAAAACACCAAGCACCAAAAACTCAGCTGCGCGAAGTCAGGTTGTGTAATCGCGACGATCTTCGTGGCGACACACCCGTGACATATACTCAGTAATAGACAAGCATTTTTTTTACCTATAACATGAAAATAAGGTTAATAGAAGTTTTATTACAAATTCTTCAGTATTATTCAAATTAGTTGATGCATAAATGAATACAGCCCACATCGAAAACTACAACATCAAGTATTTTATTTGACCTACATGATTTTTAAGGACAGTACCAAGTCTTCTAGGAATGGAATGAACAAGTTGGCGACATTGCAGCATATATCTTTTCCTATTCTTTAAGAACGAATGCTTTTAGAGACCGGATGCTGGATGGAAAGTCATGCTTAACTCTCCAAAATTCCATATAGGTGTTCAATTGGGTTCAGATCAGGAGACATACTTTGCTACTGAATCACTGTGGCCTTAGATACGTATGTGTTTTTGACAATTGTCTGGCTGGAAAAGTGAACATTTACCAAGGGCATGGAGCAGTAGCATAACTTGAAACTCATGTGCCCCAATGCAAAATCTCCATCAGGTTCCCCAACTATCTCAAGTCTTTAATAATAATAGTCTTTTCATATATGCCAAAGGGACTTTTTTGGCCCCCTAGGGCCTGGGTGTGATTGCAACCTCTACATCCATTATAGTTACACCCAGGGGAGGATTAAGGGTAGCCAGGCCTCCGCGCAGTTTTGGGTGCATGGGCCCCACAGCACCCGATGAATCACTTGACATGTCACATAACATTTTGGAGAGGTCATGTGACAGGTAACATTATGAATGATGCTCTGTTGCACATCTGTAGACACCAATTTTTTTCCCTTATGTACAGCACCAAACATAGCAATAGAGGATACTATGTACATCTGTGTAGTCATAATACCATCAGTGAAATGTAACTCCCAGCACCAGGTGCACTCATGCAGCTCCAACATTGCCACCATCATGTTACACTGTAGGCATCATGCATTTTTATTTCTACTCATCACCTTGGCAACACCATACATTTTGAAGCCGTCAGTTTGAAAAAATATTTTTCTTGGTCTCATCCATCTATAGAGTCCCAGTAATGTTCATATTTTTCAGCATGGTACCTGGCAAATTATAGGCAGACTTTTTTGTGCATGGGTTTTAGCAAAGGCTTCCTTCATGGACGACACCCATGCATGACATTCCTCCTGTACGCCTTATTGTGTCAAGGGAAAGAATCACCCTGATTTGTCTTTCTACCTTTTTAGCTAACTGCAGTGAACTTGCATCTCAATTTTCTTTAACTATTCTCTTTAGAAGACACTCCTTTTTAGGTGTTAACTTCCGTGGTCAACCTGGACATTTCTGTGAGATGGTTTCAGTTCCATCATTGTTATATTTTTGTATCACTCTTGCTACACTATTCTGACTGATAAGTAAAGCTTTGCTGATCATCTTGTAGCCTTCGCATTTCTTGTGTGAAGAAATTTTTTTTTCTCAGGCCCTGTGTCATTTCTCTTTCATATATATTAATGTACTAATAATGGATCTTTTGCTGTATTTCTGTATTGATGGTGGTTCTGGTGCTGTAATCATGTACTCATGGTGGTTTTGGTGTTGTATTGATGCATTGATGATGGTTGTGATGCTGTGTTTCTGTACTGATGGTGGTTCTGTTGATGTATTCCTGTACTGTTATTGCTTCTGATTGTGTACAGATGTAGCATACCGATTCCCTTTGGCCCCCCATGACGATAGGAAATGCATTTATTTACTGCAGGGTTATACTGCACTGTGGTAAGGGGTGCCAATTTAATTTTCACCTGAAGCAGCAGGTAAGATAGTATTGATAGTAAGGAGCGTTATTTGACTCTTGGAGAACAAATTATCATAGAATAGTTTGGGCACTCCATATACAGATCCCCAAAGCGCCAAAAGTAGAGAATCCTCCCCCCCTCAAAATCCCCATTTTGGAAATTAGACCCCTCTGGAAATTTGATGATTTTCACTCCATGGATGGGTGCCAGAAACAAGCAGTAGTGAATGTTGCTGAGTGAAAATTGCAAATTTGCCAGTGTATTGCCCGTACATTGTAGTGTCCATACATTGTAGTGACCAGTACATAATGCCCAGAAAAGGAAGAAAAAGCACTATTGATAGATTTGAAGCTTTTGTTGGGAACATTTTACATAACATTTTGGATCACGTTTATCCTGTGCTCTACGCTGAGCACTTACATCGGGTTTACATCTAAATCTCTGAGTGACGTGATTCAGATGAAACCTCTGAGGGATGCATTCACTATACTGAGGCAGCAGAGTTACTCTGGACTCCGTCTGGCCTCTGTTCAGTGGAGTTTTTCTTTAAAGAAGTGCACAAAACTGTGGCCGACTATGCTTTTATGCACACTTAAAGTGAACCTGTCATGTCCCCCGTGCCCCCAGAACCACTAGCAGTTGTGTCATCACTAAATACACTCCCTAACAGTCCCTTTATTACATTATACACATAAACAGATCCTTAGAAAAAGTATTTCTAAAGTCCGTTTATGATATGTAAATTAAGTCTTTGACTAGTCGATGAGGCATTAGTATCCCCAGACTAGTTGGTCCACTGAGCATGTTATCACACCCCTGTGGACCTGATAGCATGACTTACAAGCACCAGCATCACAGTCCTTCTCTGGCAGCTCACTCCACTCCTCTGACATTATACACAAGTCTCAGGAGCTGTGCTTCTTCAGATTGCAGCCCATCCTGATATGTGACTAGGTGGGGCTGCCTTTTGAATTACATGATGGAGGCCAATTTATTACATTTTTAGATCCCATCTAAGCAGTGTATGGTACTACCCCATTGGCTACAGCAAGGGAGCTGACTACACCTGAACAGCACACACCAATAACCTGGCTGGGCAACACCACAGGTCTCAGCCACACTAATCACTGGCTAAACAGCTTCTGTGTTGCCCAAGTGATACTGTCCATGACGTCTCCACCATCACCAGCACCACCTGAAGAGTGAATACAGCTGCTCCTGGTGACACTTGTGATAAACAGGATGCCGTAATAGGGCATCATACCTATGAATTTAGTTGTCATGCCACAGTCAGCTGGTGACCGTTACGACACGGTCCCTTGGCAAAATTTACGACACAGTCACCTAGCGAGATTTACGACATGGTCACTTGGCGACTTTTATGACACGGTCACTTGGCGACATTCGTGATACGCTCACTTGGCGACATTTATGATACGGTCACTTGGCCATTTATGACACAGTCACTAGGCCACATTTATGACATGGTCACTTGGCAACTTTTATGACACGGTCACTTGGCAACTTTTATGACACGGTCACTTGGCGACATTTCTGATACGGTCACTTGGTTACATTTATGACATGGACACTTGGCGACTTTTATCACATGGTCACTTGGCAACTTTTATGACACGGTCACTTGGTGACATTTGTGATACGGTCACTTGGCCACATTTGTGAAACGGTCACTTGGCGACATTTATGACATGGTCACTTGGTGACATTTATGACATAGTCACTTGGCGACATTTATGATAGGATCACTTGGCGACTTTTATGGCATGGTCACTTGGCGACATTTACGATATGGTAACTTGGTGACATTTATGACAGTCACTTGGCAACATTTATGATATGATCACTTGGCGACATTTATGACATTGGCACTTCGTGACTTTTATGACATAGTCACTTGGCGACATTTATGATATGATCACTTGGCGACATTTAAGATATGATCACATTGGCGACATTTATGACATTGGCACTTCGTGACATTTATGGCATGGTCACTTGGTGACATTTATGACACGGTCACTTGGTGACATTTATGACACGGTCACTTGGCGACATTTATGATATGATCACTTGGCGACTTTTATGACACGGTCACTTGGTGACATTTATGACACGGTCACTTGGTGACATTTATGACACGGTCACTTGGCGACATTTATGATATGATCACTTGGCGACTTTTATGACACGGTCACTTGGTGACATTTGTGATACAGTCACTTGGCCACATTTGTGATACGGTCACTTGGTGACATTTATGACATGGTCACTTGGCGACATTTACGATATGGTAACTTGGTGACATTTATGACATGGTATATGAAATGAACTCGGCACTCAACTTATGTGTATGAGATATAAGGTTTTTATTCACAGTAGCAGCGAAACGTTTCGGTCCTAAATCATGGACCTTCATCAGTCACACAAACTACTGCATAAAGGGTTAATCCACAATGGGAAAAGGAGAAGCTGGATGCAGCCAGTGGTGGTAGATAAGAATGAAGCCAAATGTCTCTATTTGAGCCGATATCCTGTGGGATAAAGCCATGATATAGGACCGAAACGTTTCGCTACTACTGTGAATAAAAACCTTATATCTCATACACATAAGTTGAGTGCCGAGTTCATTTCATATTTAGTTACGGTGTGGGAACCTACTCGGGCACCTCTCTCTTTGGCTGTGCACACGGTTACCTTTTCACATTTATGACATGGTCACTTGGCGACATTTAAGATATGATCACTTGGCGACATTTATGGCATTGGCACTTGGTGACATCTATGGCATGGTCACTTGGTGACATTTATGACATTGTCACTTGGCGACATTTATGACATGGTCACGTGGTGACATTTATGATATGATCACTTGGTGACATTTATGACATGGTCATTTGGCGACATTTATGACATGGTCACGTGGTGACATTTATATGATCACTTGGTGACATTTATGACATGGTCACTTGGCGACATTTATGACATGGTCACGTGGTGACATTTATGGCATTGGCACTTGGTGACATCTATGGCATGGTCACTTGGTGACATTTATGACATTGTCACTTGGCGACATTTATGACATGGTCACGTGGTGACATTTATATGATCACTTGGTGACATTTATGACATGGTCACTTGGCGACATTTAAGATATGATCACTTGGCGACATTTATGGCATTGGCACTTGGTGACATCTATGCATGGTCACTTGGTGACATTTATGACATTGTCACTTGGCGACATTTATGACATGGTCACGTGGTGACATTTATGATATGATCACTTGGTGACATTTATGACATGGTCATTTGGCGACATTTACATGGTCACGTGGTGACATTTATGATATGATCACTTGGTGACATTTTATGATCACTTGGCGACATTTATGACATGGTCACTTGGTGACATTATGAATGATCACTTGGTGACATTTATGATTGATCACTTGGTGACATTTTATGATCACTTGACGACATTTATGACGGGTCACGTGGTGACATTTATGATATGTCACTTGGTGACATCTATGGCATGGTCACTTGGCGACATTTATGACATGGTCACTGGTGACATTTATGATATGATCACTTGGTGACATTTATGACACGGTCACTGGCGACATTTAAGATATGATCACTTGGTGACATTATGCATGGTCACTTGGCGACATTTATGACATGGTCACGTGGTGACATTTATGATATGATCACTTGGTGACATTTATGACACGGTCACTTGGTGACATTTGTGAACAGTCACTTGGCCACATTTGTGATACGGTCACTTGGTGACATTATGACATGTCACTTGGCGACATTTACGATATGGTAACTTGGTGACATTTATGAATGTCACTTGGCGACATTTATGCATGGCACTTGGTGACATTATGCATGGTCACTTGGTGACATTTATGACACGGTCACTTGGTGACATTTATGACATGGTCACTTGGCAACATTTATGATATGATCACTTGATGACATTTATACATGGTCACTTGGCGACATTTATGACATGGTCACGTGGTGACATTTAGATATGATCACTTGGTGACATTTATGACATGGTCACTTGGCGACATTTATGACATGGTCACTTGGTGACATTTATGACATGGTCACTTGGTGACATTTATGATATGTCACTTGGTGACATTTATAACATGGTCACTTGGCGACATTTATGACATGGTCACTTGGTGACATTTAATGATCACTTGGTGACATTTATGACATGTCACTTGGCGACATTATGACATGGTCACTTGGTGACATTTATGAATGTCACTTGGTGACATTAATGACATGGTCACTTGGTGACATTTATGATATGATCACTTGGTGACATTATGAACATGGTCACTTGGGACATTTATGACATGGTCACGTGGTGACATTTATATGATCACTGGTGACATTTATGACATGGTCACTTGGCGACATTTATGACATGGTCACTTGGTGACATTTATGATATGTCACTTGGTGAGGTGACATTTATGAACGGTCACTTGGTGACATTTTACGATGGTCACTTGGCGACATTTACGATACGGTCTTGGTGACATTTATGACATGGTCACTTGGTGGACATTTACGATACGGTCACTTGGCGACATTTATGACATGGTCACTTGGCGACATTTACGATACGGTCACTTGGTGACATTATGACATGGTCACTTGGTGACATTTACGATACGGTCACTTGGTGACATTATGACATGGTCACTTGGTGACATTTACGATACGTCACTTGGTGACATTATGACATGGTCACTTGGTGCATTTACGATACGGTCACTTGGTGACATATATGACATGGTCACTTGGTGACATTTACGATACGGTCACTTGGTGACATTATGAATGTCACTTGGTGACATTTAGACATCGGTACTGGTGACATTACGATGGTCACTTGGTGACATTTATGACATGGTCACTTGGCGACATTTACGATACGGTCACTTGGTGACATTATGACATGGTCACTTGGTGACATTTACGATACGGTCACTTGGTGACATTATGACATGGTCACTTGTGACATTTACGATACGGTCACTTGGTGACATATATGACATGGTCACTTGGTGACATTTTACACGGTCACTGGTGACATTGCATGTCACTTGGTGACATTATGACATACGGTCACTTGGTGACATTTATGAACGGTCACTTGGTGACATTTGACATGGTCACTTGGTGACATTTCGATACGGTCACTTGGTGACATTATGACATGGTCACTTGTGCATTACATTATGACATGGTCACTTGGTGACATTTAGACATGGTCACTTGGTGACATTTACGATACGTCACTTGGTGACATTATGAACGGTCACTTGGTGACATTTAGATACGGTCACACTTGGTGACATTTATGACACGGTCACTTGGTGACATTTAGATCAGTCACTTGGTGAACATTATGACATGGTCACTTGGTGACATTTACGATAAGTCACTTGGTGACATATATGAACGGTCACTTGGTGACATTTACGATACAGTCACTTGGTGACATATATGACAGGTCACTTGGTGACATTTAACATAGTCACTTGGTGACATTTATGACAGGTCACTTGGTGACATTATGAAGTCACTTGGTGACATTTACGATACGGTCACTTGGTGACATTATGACACGGTCACTTGGTGACATTTACGATACGGTCACTTGGTGACATTATGACATGGTCACTTGGTGACATTTACGATACGGTCACTTGGTGACATATATGACATGGTCACTTTGTGACATTTACGATACGGTCACTTGGTGACATATATGACATGGTCACTTGGTGACATTTACGATACGTTCACTTGGTGACATATGACACGGTCACTTGGTGACATTTACGATACGGTCACTTGGTGACATATATGACACGGTCACTTGGTGACATTTACGATACAGTCACTTGGTGACATATATGACACGGTCACTTGGTGACATTTACGATACAGTCACTTGGTGACATATATGATACGGTCACTTGGTGACATTTACGATACAGTCACTTGGTGACATATATGACACGGTCACTTGGTGACATTTACGATACAGTCACTTGGTGACATATATGACACGGTCACTTGGTGACATATATGACACGGTCACTTGGTGACATTTACGATACGGTCACTTGGTGACATATATGACACGGTCACTTGGTGACATTTACGATACGTTCACTTGGTGACATATATGACACGGTCACTTGGTGACATTTACGATACGGTCACTTGGTGACATATATGACACGGTCACTTGGTGACATTTACGATACGGTCACTTGGTGACATATATGACATGGTCACTTGGTGACATTTACGATGCGGTCACTTGGTGACATATGACATGGTCACTTGGTGACATTTACGATACGGTCACTTGGTGACATATATGACATGGTCACTTGGTGACATATATGACATGGTCACTTGGTGACATATGACACGGTCACTTGGTGACTTTTACGATGCGGTCACTTGGTGACATATATGACACGGTCACTTGGTGACATTTACGACACGGTCACTTGGTGACATTTACGATACGGTCACTTGGTGACATATATGACACGGTCACTTGGTGACATTTACGATACAGTCACTTGGTGACATATATGACACGGTCACTTGGTGACATTTACGATACAGTCACTTGGTGACATATATGACACGGTCACTTGGTGACATTTTACGATACAGTCACTTGGTGACATATATGACACGGTCACTTGGTGACATTTACGATACAGTCACTTGGTGACATATATAACACGGTCACTTGGTGACATTTACGATACAGTCACTTGGTGACATATATGACACGGTCACTTGGTGACATTTTACGATACAGTCACTTGGTGACATATATGACACGGTCACTTGGTGACATTTACGATACGGTCACTTGGTGACATATATGACACGGTCACTTGGTGACATTTACGATACGGTCACTTGGTGACATATATGACACGGTCACTTGGTGACATTTACGATGCGGTCACTTGGTGACATATATGACACGGTCACTTGGTGACATTTACGATACGGTCACTTGGTGACATATGACACGGTCACTTGGTGACATTTACGATACGGTCACTTGGTGACATATATGACACGGTCACTTGGTGACATTTACGATACAGTCACTTGGTGACATATATGACACGGTCACTTGGTGACATTTACGATACAGTCACTTGGTGACATATATGACACGGTCACTTGGTGACATTTTACGATACAGTCACTTGGTGACATTTACGATACAGTCACTTGGTGACATATATGACACGGTCACTTGGTGACATATATGACACAGTCACTTGGTGACATTTACGATACGGTCACTTGGTGACATATATGACACGGTCACTTGGTGACATTTACGATACAGTCACTTGGTGACATATATGACACGGTCACTTGGTGACATATATGACACGGTCACTTGGTGACATTTACGATACGGTCACTTGGTGACATATATGACACGGTCACTTGGTGACATTTACGATACGTTCACTTGGTGACATATATGACACGGTCACTTGGTGACATTTACGATACGGTCACTTGGTGACATATATGACACGGTCACTTGGTGACATTTACGATGCGGTCATTTGGTGACATATATGACTCGGTCACTTGGTGACATTTACGATACGGTCACTTGGTGACATATATGACATGGTCACTTGGTGACATTTACGATGCGGTCACTTGGTGACATATATGACACGGTCACTTGGTGACATTTACGATACGGTCACTTGGTGACATATATGACACGGTCACTTGGTGACATTTACGATACGGTCACTTGGTGACATATATGACACGGTCACTTGGTGACATTTACGATGCGGTCACTTGGTGACCTTTTTGGCACGGTCACTTGGTGACATTTACGATACGGTCACTTGGTGACATATATGACACGGTCACTTGGTGACATTTACGATACGTTCACTTGGTGACATATATGACACGGTCACTTGGTGACATTTACGATACGGTCACTTGGTGACATATATGACACGGTCACTTGGTGACATTTACGATACGGTCATTTGGTGACATATATGACTCGGTCACTTGGTGACATTTACGATACGGTCACTTGGTGACATATATGACATGGTCACTTGGTGACATTTACGATGCGGTCACTTGGTGACATATATGACACGGTCACTTGGTGACATTTACGATACAGTCACTTGGTGACATATATGACACGGTCACTTGGTGACATTTACGATACAGTCACTTGGTGACATATATGACACGGTCACTTGGTGACATTTTACGATACAGTCACTTGGTGACATTTACGATACAGTCACTTGGTGACATATATGACACGGTCACTTGGTGACATTTTACGATACAGTCACTTGGTGACATTTACGATACAGTCACTTGGTGACATATATGACACAGTCACTTGGTGACTTATATGACACGGTCACTTGGTGACATTTACGATACAGTCACTTGGTGACATATATGACACGGTCACTTGGTGACATTTTACGATACAGTCACTTGGTGACATTTACGATACAGTCACTTGGTGACATATATGACATGGTCACTTGGTGACATATATGACACGGTCACTTGGTGACATTTACGATACGGTCACTTGGTGACATATATGACACGGTCACTTGGTGACATTTACGATACAGTCACTTGGTGACATATATGACACGGTCACTTGGTGACATATATGACACGGTCACTTGGTGACATTTACGATACGGTCACTTGGTGACATATATGACACGGTCACTTGGTGACATTTACGATACGTTCACTTGGTGACATATATGACACGGTCACTTGGTGACATTTACGATACGGTCACTTGGTGACATATATGACACGGTCACTTGGTGACATTTACGATGCGGTCATTTGGTGACATATATGACTCGGTCACTTGGTGACATTTACGATACGGTCACTTGGTGACATATATGACATGGTCACTTGGTGACATTTACGATGCGGTCACTTGGTGACATATATGACACGGTCACTTGGTGACATTTACGATACGGTCACTTGGTGACATATATGACACGGTCACTTGGTGACATTTACGATACGGTCACTTGGTGACATATATGACACGGTCACTTGGTGACATTTACGATGCGGTCACTTGGTGACCTTTTTGGCACGGTCACTTGGTGACATTTACGATACGGTCACTTGGTGACATATATGACACGGTCACTTGGTGACATTTACGATACGTTCACTTGGTGACATATATGACACGGTCACTTGGTGACATTTACGATACGGTCACTTGGTGACATATATGACACGGTCACTTGGTGACATTTACGATGCGGTCATTTGGTGACATATATGACTCGGTCACTTGGTGACATTTACGATACGGTCACTTGGTGACATATATGACATGGTCACTTGGTGACATTTACGATGCGGTCACTTGGTGACATATATGACACGGTCACTTGGTGACATTTACGATACGGTCACTTGGTGACATATATGACACGGTCACTTGGTGACATTTACGATACGGTCACTTGGTGACATATATGACACGGTCACTTGGTGACATTTACGATGCGGTCACTTGGTGACCTTTTTGGCACGGTCACTTGGTGACATTTACGATACGGTCACTTGGTGACATATATGACACGGTCACTTGGTGACATTTACGATGCGGTCACTTGGTGACCTTTTTGGCACGGTCACTTGGTGACATTTACGATACGGTCACTTGGTGACATATACGACACGGTCACTTGGTGACATTTACGATGCGGTCACTTGGTGACCTTTTTGGCACGGTCACTTGGTGACATTTACGATACGGTCACTTGGTGACATATACGACACGGTCACTTGGTGACATTTACGATGCGGTCACTTGGTGACCTTTTTGGCATGGTCAGTCGGTTACGTCGAACACTCGAACACCACACGGCCAATTTATTAGATGCAATGTAACAAAGTCGCTGTGGAACTCTACGCCTCATTGAATTGTGACTGATAGACGACGTCCACAATGGACACCCCAGTGCAGTAAGCGCACTATTCACACTATGCACTATCCTGCACATCCCTCAGTTACAAGTATTCTTCAGAAACACAGGACCCTCCATTGTGCAGAGAGGGGGGTGCGCCGTACAAGACAACGCTATAGGAAACTTCTCGGTCGTTCTGAGGCACTGAGTTGCCGGGGGCTTACAGACCCAGTCCAGTCCTACAGCCCCGGGGCTGAGGTACGCGACTAGCAGTTCTCGGCCCCTCAGCATTCTCCGGTGTGCGGACTCCCCTCCCCCTTTCCTGAGTTGTGAGGACCCTCCTCCCCTGTGGTGGCCATGTTCCTCCAGCGCTGGATGAGCAGCAGTCAGTGAGGCAGTGTGCAGCATCTGGCGGGATCGCATGCTCTCTCCCTTCCTTCATTCTCCTCCTCCAGCACCCGCAGGACAGCAGCATGGCCGTGGCAGTGGGCAGGCAGACGGTAAGTGGGCGCTGACTAGCATGGCGTGTCTCCCTGTGCAGCATGATACTGAGGCTTTCATTCTGTCAGCCCTCGCGTGTCTCCATCAGTGACCAGTGCGGATCCCGGGGCTCCTTTGTCCTCCACGATCCCGTGTAGTGGATTCCTCCTTCCCTCCATCCTGCCATGGGGAGCAGAGGATGAGCAGAGGCGTGGGAGTGAGTTATGTAAGGCTCCATGCCAGTGAGGCAGAGACGCTCCTCTCGTAGGTGCCTGTGCACACATCAGGGAGTATTTTTAGCCTGGCTCATGTGTCATGAAGCTGTGCCAGCATCCTGCTTGATTTACATACTCTGTGAGGTTTTTACTATGACCAAGATTGGGTTATGTGGGTGAGGAAAATGTGCCAGGCTGTTAGCCCTATCATAGGGATGTGAGCCCAAGAGCTAGCACTCCGAATACCGCCTAGTACTGGAGAGCGCGCTGATAACGGCAGAGGGCACCGCTGTTGTAACTGATCTGCTTGTAGGGACGTGATGGGCGCCTTCTTTGTTGCATACTTGTGCTGTCGTACCGCTGACAGCTGCAGGATGTTTTGCTTTTACTTGTTTGATTATTTACAAAGAATGAAGTGGATACAAATAAGACACATCAGTGACTGTAGAAGGCTGTGCCATCTGCAGAAGTCCCAATTCTGGGACGCTGGCCTTTCAAAGTTCACCAAAGAAGATGTTGGTACTTGTAATAAAAGGGTGCGGTTCTTTCTCCTCTTTGGTCCAAGCTTTGGAGTTTGTCAGAAGTCCCAGTAAGATGAAGCCAAGGCTGCGAGGGGCGCTCGGGATTTGGCATGTGTTATCCCGCTTGCATGCTTCTGGTGTTCCAGCCAGAGGAGGTGTTAGAGGTTACAATATAAGATGTGAAGGCATCTCTTTGTTGGCTGCAATGGCCGGATGGAGAGGCCTCACCCCATCCCTCTCAGCTTCCCCCCTCATCCAGCCCTTGGACAAACAGTTATCATTTCCTCCCTGAATGCAGCCTGGCTATCTGCTGTGTGGGCAGAGCGTGGAGATGGGAGCGAACACAATTCTTCAATTTTACAGAATGAAAAAGGATTTTTTTCTAGCTGTCACTCCAGTTCTTTAAGGATCACGAAACTTTGCTACTCAGAGAAGAGAAGACTGGAAGAGCTGTTAGAATAAAGATTTTCAAATGTTATTGGATCAGGACTGGAAAATCACAAAACTGAGAAGCCGACATGCCCAGAAAATTGTCACTGGTGCCTTAGTTTTTAGACTTAAAGGGAATCTGTCACCCCATTTTAGCCATATCAGCTAAAGATATGACTGAATAGTGCGTCCCATAAGCAACCTATCGGTATGTAGCTTATATCCAGATACCCCCGTTTTGATAGCAAAATACCTTAGTAAAGTTGGGATTATTTTCTGTAAATCAGGGCGGTCCGGTACGGAGGGCGGCGTTTTCTCTGTCCCCCCCCCCGCACCTCGGCATCACTTGCGTATGGCCGTCTGTGAATCCCACAGACGGCTTTCGGCCTCCTGCGATTGCGCATTTCAAATTCAGCCCCGTGCATGTGCAGTGTGCTTTGCCCAACAGTGGGCAAAGCATGAAATCATTACAGCGCATGCGCTACTCTTTCCTTGCCCCGGAAATGACAGCTTGCCTGGGACGACTTGGACGCAATCGCGGGAAGCCGAACGCCGTCTGTGGGATTCACAGACGGCCATACGCAAGTGATGCCGAGGAGCCGGGGGGGTGAGGACAGAGAAAACGCCACCCTCCGGACCGGAGCGCCCTGATTTACAGAATATAATCCCAACTTTACTAAGGTATTTTGCTATCAAAACGGGGGTATCAGGATTTATGATACCTACCGATAGCTTGCTTATGGGACGCACTATTCTGTCATATCTTTAGCTGATATGGCTAAAATGGGGTGACAGATTCCCTTTAATTGGTTATATCAAAATATTTAGGTACAAAGTATGATTTTGCTTAAAGGGAACCTGTCAGCAGGATTGTGCACAGTAACTTACAGACAGTGTTAGGTTGGTACTGTTATACTGATTACAATGATACCTGGGTTGATAATATCCGTCTTGTGGTTGTTCTTTAATCTTTAATTATAGTTTTCAGTTTATGATATTCTTGTGCTCCGGGGCGGCCTGTGGGGATCTGCATGTGGTTCTTTGATTAGGTATTCACCAATATGGCTTCTGACAGGTAACTGATCCCTCACTGAACTGCCCCCTATTTTATGTACTGAACATAATCACATTCATCAGGCAGGCACCTGTGCGGTAGCATTATACGGGGATAATATGCATATTTTCATTTTATTTAGACATATAGTTTTGTTTAAGAAAGTTATTTTTTTTTCAAACAAAATGGTGCTGGCGGTACCTGCGCAGTAGCATTCATCGCGTTCCAATAGATGCTACGGCGTTGGCGCCATCTTCATGAAGCCTAATTTTTTTCTCTCTCCCAAAATGGCATCGGCATTGTCGCCTCCGCACGAAAATATCCATAATATCATCCGTATCATGCAACAGCGCAGGTGCCCGCGCTTTCCTGATGAATGGGATTTTTTTTTTCAAACTATTTTATATTCAGTATGTAAAATAGGGGGCAGGTCACTTAGGGATGAGTGACCAGTTATAAGCTGATACAGATGAATATCTAAGCAAAGCACCACATAAAGACCCCCGTCCACAGGCCTACCCCAAAGCAAGAGAATTTCAAAGATTATACAACAACCACAAGACGGATTTCATCAAACAAGGTATCATTGTAATCAGTATAACGGCGCCGACCTGACACGGTCTGTAGGTTGCTCAGCACAATCCTGCTGACAGGTTCCCTTTAAAGGGAGCCTGTGACCTTAGAAAACATGACAATGCAATTTTCTCTAGGTGGCTGCATTTTAAGTAAGGCAGCATTGTAACATTATTTACCTGCAGATTAACTATTTGTGCATGTAAATAAAAATTTTTCAAAGTGACATTTTTTCCCTTTAAGCCTTCCGTGTACAATACATAGTGGCCCACCAAACGATTGCTTGGGAGATTGATTGGTCAACAGCCATCGTTGAGTCCCCCATACACAGGAAAAGTGGGCTCTGGCAAGCACTCCCGTGGCTTATCTTGCAGAGAACAAAATATCTGATGTTGGAAATCCGACATGCCGGATCTTTCTCTCCCCAGAAATTATCTGTTTGGAAAGAATCGGGAGGTCACCGTACAGATTATACTGTCGGCTGATAGCGGCGTGTTCATCCAATGTTAGTTTAATGTGTATGAGGGTTTTTAGTGATCAAGGTAGATTCATTTTTTCCTGTGCTTGCTGACAGTCATCTCACTGAAGAACACAAAAGTGAGTCTCTTGTCAACCCAAATTAGTTGATAACAAAGAACAATACACGGAAGACATGGATAAGTTGTAATTACATTAAGGGCTATCGGATCACGCACCCCTCAATTTAGCACCAGACCTTGGAGTCACCCCAACGTTAGGGCGTTTCAACCCATATTGTTTGAAGCATTTGACTATAACAACTTCCAAACCTGGTATACTATAGAAGATACAGTTGAAGTTAACTTCAGGATTAGTTTTCCTCTAAAATGATGAAACTGTTTTTCTGCTTATCTTGTTTTTTTATGAAATATTTGTGTTATGGCTGGGTATATATGGATTTGCTCTGATTGTTTCTCTCATTTGTCTGTTGTGAATACTTGTCTGTACAGGAGTCGAAATAACATATAAGGGTTATCTGGCGTCTCTCCCTCTAAGAGTCAGTTTCCCACACTCTAATAATGCACAGCTGTTATTGGTAAATTTCACTTTGAGAAATTGCTTGTCACTTTTATGTAGGAATGTTCAGCATCATATGTCATATGGGGTGATATTTCTACTAATTTGTTTCTAATTCTGATATAGGAAAGATGTGTATCTTCGTACCGTGTTAGCCAGTAGATAGAAAAATATTTAGACTTGAGAGTCCTCAGTGGTTGATACCTTTTAATGGATAACTGAAAAGATGGTAACAAATTGCAAGCTTTCGAGACTACTCAGGTCTCTTCATCAGGCAAAGATGATGCCTGATGAAGAGACCTGAGTAGTCTCGAAAGCTTGCAATTTGTTACCATCTTTTCAGTTAGCCATTAAAATGTATCAACCACTGAGGACTCTCAAGTCTAAATATTTTTCTTTCTAATTCTGTACATTTTCCCAGCTACTACATATGTATGCAGGATTTTCATACGCACTCATTTAAACTTGAAATATATCCTGCCAAAAGGTGATACATTTTATTTATGGGACAACACTCTTAAAGGGTTAATCCCAAAATTACAATCTAGACTTTTAATCATTTATATTTATTAATTTGTGCCAAAACAACTCATTTTTAAATCTGTCCCATTTTGCACATATCAGACCTCCAAAAAGATGACCCTCTAGGCTCTATTTACCCTCCTATTTCCATTGGAAATGTCCAGGTGAAGTTCCAGTGCTTCAGATCAATCATGTGCTCCAGGTTGATCCTCTGCTTATGCCTCTGACTGTATTCCTGTATTTATTTCTGCTATCTACATCTGTGTAGGTGTCTTTGTGGTTTTACATCTTTGTTAGCTGGTTTCTAGCAGAGCTCAACTCTCCTGAACTCTTCCACAACAGAGCTTGTTATTACTTGACAGAGCTAGGCTGTGTTTGTTGCCTCCTACTGACATGTCAGTGATGCGAAACTGCAAATGCTGCTCTGTTGATACATATGGCAGTGGACGATCTTCTGCCATATGCATCAATGCAGTGGCATTTGCAGTTTCACTTTACTGATCTATCAGCAGACGGCAGTAAACACAGCTCAACTCTGTACTTCCTAGGAAGTTCTGTTCTAGAGGAGTGAATGAGAGCTGAACTCTGCTAGAAACCAGCTAATAATGATGTATCACCACAAAGACACTAAGGCCGGCGTCACACTGGCGACAGAATCGGACGACTGCAATGCGATGAAAAATCGTATTGCAGTCTGCCCTATGTTAATCTATGGAGCAGCTCCCAGTATAAGATTTTTTGTGGTCCGTTTTAAACGTCCGTGTGCAATCGCAGCATGCTGCGATTGTCACCAATTGTGGGTCGACTATCGCCAATGCAAGTCTATGGGAGCGATGAAAAATCTGATTACAAACGGACTGCATGTGTGACTTGCGATGAAATCGCATCGGTGTCCTTTAGAAAAGCCGGCAATTCATCCCGGCTATACTGTAAAATCACACTGACAGCTTTAATAAAGACTAGAAAGAATAGATATACACACATAGAATACATATATATATATATATATGTAATTGTGACATGTATA
The DNA here is from genome assembly GCA_033576555.1 of Oophaga sylvatica. NCBI lineage: Eukaryota > Metazoa > Chordata > Amphibia > Anura > Dendrobatidae > Oophaga > Oophaga sylvatica. The sequence continues at coordinate 295,511,330 of JARQOD010000001.1, forward strand.
TATATATATTTATATTTCCTAGACTTCTACATACTGTAATAGCCGCAAATTCAATTGCCGGCTTCTGTGAAATCACAGAAGCCGACATGAAATGATACATTGTTTCCACACAGTTAACCATGTCATTTCTGTATTTTGATATTTGTTTAGAACTTACAATTACATGAGTGTATTTGTGCAAAATTTCAGACATGTAGGGGTTAATTAAAGGTGTAAATTCGTTGACAAAAAAATGCGTGGGCTCCCGCTGTATTTTCTCCACCAGACAGACATAGCAAGCGAGTGGGGGCAGATAATAATAGCCTAGGGAGGGTACTTTTTTTGTGCCCCCCTGGCTACTAACATCTGCCCCCAGACACCCCAGAAAGGGCAAATCTATAATTAGATTCGCCCTTTCTGGCACTTTGCCCGTCTATTCCCATTGCCCTGTAGCGGTGGCGAATGGGTTAATAATCTCACCTTAATGTCACCTTAGTATTGAAAGGTGACCTTAAGGCAGGTTAATAATTGAGAGCTGTCAATTAGACAACTATCAATTATTAATCCTATTGAAGTAAATAAAAAAAACACACACACACTTTAAGAATAAATAATTTTAATGAAATAAAAACACATATTTTTGACCATCTTTTATTTAAGTCTTAATCCGTTCGAAGCCCTTGTTCTTCTAAAATAAATATAAAATAATAAAACAACATTATTCTTACCTATCTGGCAATCTGTCACGTCCCACGATGTAATCCTTCACAAAGGGTTAACTAGCAATCAGATAAGCAGCGCAAGTAATCCTGCGTGCTCATCTGATAGCTCCTGAATGAATGAGCTTATCTCCTGCCCACAGGAGAGGATGTGATTCATGAATGAAGCTTAATTGATTGTATCCACTTTCACCCTAGGTCAGGTCACTCAAGTGAATGTGGCAATAAATCAATTAAGCTCCATTCATGAATCTATTCCTCTCCTTTCGCTGGGAGAGTAACTGATTCATTCAGGGGAATACAGGTTTGAGACAGCATTATTAGCTCTCTGCGACCTGTAACCTGTTAACCCTTTCTGATGGATTACAGCGTGGGACCTGACTGTACTTCGGATTGGTAAGAATCATTTTGCTTTTTTATTTTATTTTTATTACAGGAAATGGTTTTAGCAAGAAAATAAAATATTGTCAAAAACTGTGTGATTATTTCATTAAACTTCTTTTTTATTAAACTGTGTGTGTTTGATTTTTCTATCATACAATAGGATTAATAATTGATAGTTGTCTAATTGACAGCTCTCAATTATTAACCTGCCTTAAGGTCACCTTTCAATACTAAGGTGACATTAAGGTGAGATTATTAACCCATTCGCCACCGCTACAGGGCAATGGGAATAGACGGGCAAAGTGCCAGAAAGGGTGAATTTAATTATAGATTTGCCCTTTCTGGGGTGTCTGGGGGCAGATGTTAGTAGCCAGGGGGGGCACAAAAAATGTACCCTCCCTAGGCTGTTATTATCTGCCCCCACTCGCTTGCTTTGTCTGTCTGGTGGAGAAAATACAGCGGGAGTCCACGCATTTTTTTTCAACGAAATTACACCTTTAATTAACCCCTACATGTCTGAAATTTTGCACAAATACACTCATGTAATTGTAAGTTCTAAACAAATATCAAAATACAGGAAATGACATGGTTAACTGTGTGGAAACAATGTATCATTTCATGTCGGCTTCTGTGATTTCACAAAAGCCGGCAATTGAATTAGCGGCTATAACAGTATGTAGAAGTCTAGGAACTATAAATATATGTATATATATGTCACAATGACATGTATATATATATATATATATATATGTGTTCTATGTGTATATATCTATTCTTTTTTTTGTGATTGAAATACTATTCTTTTGGATCCATTATATGTCAGTTTTGCAAGCCTGCGAGAAAATCTCGCAAGTCGGATGAAAATCGGATGTTACAAGGTACACACACATGCGACTAAATCGCATCTTTGAAGGAAAATCGGATGCCAGAAGGATGTGTGATGTTTGCATTTTGATCCGACAATCGACCGTCTAAAACGGACCGATTTTTTGTTGTTGTGTGTGACGCCGGCCTAAAGATAAAATTAGTCAAGCAGGGTATTGTTTAAGAGCAGAGAGTGACTACCAGAGCCAGAACAACACAACAGAGTACAGTTAGTACTCACCCTTCCCAGGCCTATCTGCTTTTGTTATTTTACATGACAGCTAACGTTTGGGATCCACTGGTCAGTTTTTTCTCTTATTTTATTCCCGCTCCTCCCTTGAGTTTTTGTTTTTTAAAATTTGCCATATTTTAAGTAACACCAAGGGGTGTTACTTACAGGGCAATTATGCAGAGCATCCTAAAGACAGGTCGCCAAAGAATCCTGTGAGCCACGCAGGGCTGTGGAGTTGGTAAGCCAAACCTCTGACTCTGACTCCTCAGCACTGCCTCACTGCTGAGCATGTACATGAAGTGCAGCACAGAGTAGTCTAAAAAACGGGATCCTTAGATCAGGAATAGAACAGACATTTAAATATTTACAGCACATCGTGCATTGTACTGCTGTACCCAATTTATTTATATTTTAGGAGTCAGAGTCGGTCCATTTTATACTGACTCTGACTCCACCAAAATGGACATCGACTCCGACTCCACAACGAAATAATGCCAAAAACAGGCTACTTGACCTGGTAGCAGATCCTCTTTAACTATTGGACCTTTTAGGAAGCTTGACTACTACAGAGCTTGATAAGTTAGTGCTAGTGAGAATTGAATGTACATATCAGTTCTCATTATGGCCTCAAACTGTCAGAAAGGCATAGGAGTGCGAATTAACTGTCATGGAGGCTGGCGTTACTGGCCTGACGCTGTCGTATGCCTGCATTTTGATGTTTTGTGTTAAATGAGTGTAGATTAGTGTTGCACTTCTTTTTTTATTCAGCAAGACTGTTTGAAACTATTGCTTTTACCATTGAATATTATTTGAACTTGGCAAGCAATTGTAATAGTAGCATAAATACCAAGCAACAGGATATATTAATTGCTTTATTTGTTAATTGCCAACATCTTTTAATGACTGTAAAGGGTATGCCACACTGAACAATATCGCTAACGGGATCGCTAAAAAACGTCACTATTTAGCGATCCCATTAGCGATGTTGTTCAGTGCGGCATCTGCCAGCGACGAGCTTCCTGCTGTGATCTCGCTCGTCGCTGGAATCGTTCCGGACCCTATTTTCTCGTCGGCGCTCCCGCTGGGTAAGTATATATCGCTAGTGTGGCACCTTTTCTTAGCGATTTAGCGGTACTTTTGTACCGCTAAAGTCGTTAAGAAGATCGCTAACGGCGATAGCGTCGTTAACTATATCGCTAAATGTGGCCGCACTTAGCGATATAGAAACAATCCCGCTAGCGATCGCATTAGTATGCGTCGTTATCGTGATCGCTAGCGGGATTGTTTAGTGTGGCAGTACCTTTAGTGGGACATAGGGTGTCACCAGGATGTCATTGCTGATGTCATCAGGCACACCCATAGCAATTGGCTCTTCCTTCCTTTGAGAATTATAACAGGCAAGATGAATGTCTGCAGGAGTACAGTAGTTTAGTGTTTGAGGATTTGGTACAGTAATTCAACATTGCTGTTTTTTCTCTTTTGAAGTGTGAAATGTATTTTTCTAAAAGAAGAGCAAAACTCATTGACATGTTTCACCTTATGGTCATTTATATGTATTCATGTCAAAAATTTCAGTGTGCAATGTGCTTATTGTTATACTGCATTTTTCATAGCAATAATGTTTATTCCAACATTCTTATATGTCCCAATCAAAGCGATTTTGCCAGACTTGTGGCGTAAATTGCTTTATAAAGACGCAAAATATCTGCACAACTTACAGATGCGAAAAGATTTGGTGACTTTTGGCATTGTTACACCAGTTTCTCCGAGCTGCACCAAAATGGGACAGGGGCACGGCAGCGAGGATGTGACGCCACAGCTCATCTAATTCTTTCTCCAGATAGGGTTTGGGGTAAGAATTGTGGCAAGGCACATGGAGACACACACCACTCGTCAGATGCTCCTGATTCATTAAGAGGCATGCTCCTCTTAATGAATCAAGAGTGTCTGAGTCCTCATTAGGGCCGGTGAGAAAATCACCAGTCTTGGGGAATCGGGACCACAGAGTTAACAGGCAAACAAATGCAATAAGGGTGTCCATTTGTATACATTTAACCAGCCCCCAACATATTGAAAAGCACATTCAACAGTAATCCAACACAATTATATTTTAAAAAATGGATATTCTAAAAGTCTTTGCTGACAGCCCCAATATTCCTCCTAATAATGCAGGATGTGCTGTAAATGTTTTCCATAAGAATTTGGGAAAGTTCTGAAATGTCCTATAAATGTCTGTTCCTGATCTAAGGATCTCAGCTTTAGTTGAGATGAATCTGCTGCACTTTATGTACATTCTCAGTAGTGAGGCAGTGCTGTGGAGTCCTTGTTAAAAAAAAATGTCAACCCTTTTGGACTTTTGATAACTAGTGACTTGCTACTTTGCCCTCAGATATTTCAGTGTACGTTGTCTGAGGTTTGCAGTCGCACAATCATTGTCGCCCTAGAACCAAATGCCCAAAATTAGAAAGGAATCCCCAGAAATTACCGTATATACTCATGTATAAGCCGACCTGTGTATAAGCCGACCCCCCTAATTTTGCCACAAAAAACTGGGAAAACTTATTGACTCGCGTATAAGCCTAGGGTGGAAAATGCAGCAGCTACTGGTAAATTTTCAAAAATAAAATTAGATACCAATAAAAGTAAAATTAATTGAGACATCAGTAGGTTAAAGGTTTTTGAATATCCATATTGAATCAGGAGCCCCATATAATGCTCCATACAGTTCATGGTGGCCCCATAAGATGCTCCATACAAAATACTCCCCATATAACACTGCACAAAGGTTAATAATGGCCCCATTAGATGCTCCATAGAATAATATGCCCCATATGCTGCTCCATAAAGGTTATGCCCCATAAGATGCTCCATATATTTTATGCCCCATATGATTCTCCATAGATTATGCCCCCATATGATGCTCCATAGATTATGCCCCATAAAATGTCCCATAGATTATGCCCCCATAAGATGCTCCATAGATTATACCCCCATAAGATGCTCCATATATTTTATGCCCCATATGATGTTCCATAGATTATGCCCCCATATGATGCCCCATAGATTATGCCCCCATATGATGCTCAAAAGATTATGCCCCCATATGATGCTCCATAGATTATGCCCCCATATTATGCCCATAGATTGTGCCCCCATAGGATGCTCCATAGTCCAGACCCCATATGATGCCCCGTAGATTATGCCCCCATAAGATGCTCCATGGTATAGGCCCCATATGATGCCCCATAGATTATTCCCCATAAGTTGCTCCATAGTACAGGCCCCATATGATGCCCCATAGATTATGCCCCCATAAGATGCTCCATAGTATAGGCCCCATATGCTACCGCAGCTGCTGCAAATGAAAAAAAAAATGACATACTAACCTTTCTTCGCTTGTGACCAGGTGCGGGTGTCCTGAGCAGGCGGGGACCCCAGCGCGCTATGGGGACAGGTGCCGGTCCACCGCTGTGCGCCGCTGTTTTCCAGGTCCTCGGTCAGTGAGTGCTCAGGCAGAGGGCACGGCGCGCACTAACTACGTCATCGCGCCCTCTGACCTGAACATCGCAGCCAGAGGATGCAGAGGAGAGAGTGGTGCGCAGCGGTGGACCGGGGACAGGCGAATATTGCATATACTTACCCCTCCTGGAGCGTCTCTGCAGCCCCCTGCTTCTCCCGCGGTCTCCGGCAGCTATTCCTTCAGCGGTCACGTGTTACCGCTCATTAAGTCATGAATATGCGCATATTCATGACTTTAATGAGCGGTACCACGTGACCGCTGAAGGAAGGAGCCTGAGATCATGGGAGAAGCAGGGGGGCTGCAGAGACGGGGGTGAGTATATGTGACAGCCGCGCTCCCCCTTCCCCGCCGACCCCTGGTGTATATGACTCGCGTATAAGCCGAGAGGGGAACTTTCAGCCTTAAAAAATGGGCTGAAAATCTCGGCTTATACGCGAGTATATACAGTAATTTAAAAGCAAGTGCAAGGCAAGGTCTTCTTTAAATAGAAGCTATTTATGTAGTTCATCTTAAAAAAAAAGATAATGGATGGAAATATGGTTTTTAGGTACCTAGATGCCAGCCACCCATTTACGGTATCTTTCCTGACCATTCGTGTTCTGTGTGGGGAGTTAGCCGGTGACAGACTTATGGCAGACCCTTATCTCATCTATTTTGAACCTGCTGAAATCGGCACATTTAGACAACTATAATCTAGTAAGTATAGCTACCCCAAAATGCAGCCGAAAACAATCCTGAAACTAGATGTTACCTCAGAATGGCAGATTTTTGAAATTTTTGCAGTAAACCCGCTCTTAGCTCACAAAACTGGGTAGTCATGAACGCTCAGTTGGAAAAAACGCATGTTGCTGTGGTTCTCACATGCATCACGGTCATGTCCTGGCTGGTATCCAACTGTTTCAGGACTATTTCATTGGTATCCAACCTTGCATTCCATAGGCCGGCGTCACGCTGGCGAGTTTGATGCGAGTAAGTCGCACGACTTTCTCGCATCAACACCCGGCACGGCCGCCCGCTCTCGGACCCAAGTGTGCGGCTGCATGTATTTCTATGTAGCCGCACACTCGGGTCCGAGAGCGGGCGGCCGTGCCGGGTGTTGATGCGAGAAAGTCGTGCGACTTACTCGCATCAAACTCGCCAGTGTGACGCCGGCCTTAAAAGGATTGTCCAGTCTAAATTGATGTCTACAGTCACTCTGTGTGACTGCAGACTTATCAATCCTGCATCGTATGCACTTTGCGCTTCGAGGATTCAACGATGAGGTAGGAATGGCGGTGATATATGCAGTATGCATACTTCCGGGCAAATGCCGTCTAGTGGGCGCAGCTTCCTGTCATACACTTGTATTGAGTGTGACTGTGCCCCTTACAAATGTACTGAGCTAGGCCACGTGCCCTGGACGGCCATGTCACTTAAAGGGGCATGACCTCTCTCAATACAAGTGTATAACTCATAATCCACTCCAGTCCCTCCTCAGAAACCGGTGAATCATAGTAGCGCACAGTGTGTGCACTGGGGGGATTCATAAGTCTGCAGTCACACAGAGTGACTGCAGGCTTATCAATTTAGACCGGGCAACCCCTTTAAAGAAGCACTCCCATCTCTTGTTTTTTTTATTAAATGTGTGTATTTGTACATGCAATATAGTGTGAGTGTATTTACTCACCTGCCACTGAACTTTCCAGTGTCCAGTGCCGTTCGCTTATCTTCGTGACGCTACCACTTTGCATAGACTCTCCACGTCAGCGTAGGCTCCCATGACTGTACTCGCTCCATCCAAGAAAAACGGTCCAATTATTGTGATCAGAGTTTGATCAGAGTGGCATTAGGTTTTCTCACACATGGAAGGAGAAAAAAAAATGTCTTCAACACTCCAATCTGTCAGTACGTAAAAATCGGACCACACTTGAATATCATCCATGTGCTGTCCTATGTTTTTCACGCAACCAAAGACTTGCATTACCAATTTTGATCCAACACGCGAAAGAAAGTGACAGGACCGCCCACTGGACTGAAGATCCCAGAAAGAGCAGAGGTTTTAGTGTATAAAGCTCAGGAAAGCTGAATCTTTTCTCATAAAATTATACATCAATCTACTCAGCTCCTCCTGCTCTATAACGTGATACTTACAGACTGGACTGCATTTTCATGCTGACAGGTTCCCTTTAAAAGTTTATTTTACTCCAGAAAGCCTAATTGCTCTGGTTGTTAATTCCCCACTAATTAGTCGAATCAGATTTCAAAGAAATGCTAATTAGAGGATTACGTTAAGATATTCTGATAGAAACCTTTGGATGTATGAATAGGAATGAGAACTGGGAATAGGAGTTTCTCTCCAATTACACTCTTAAGGCCCCGTCTCACATAGCGAGATCGCTAGCGAGATCGCTGCTGAGTCACAAGTTTTGTGACGCAACAGCGATCTCAGAAGCGATCTCGCTATGTCTGACACGTACCAGCGATCAGGCCCCTGCTGTGAATCGCTGGTCGTGTCAGAAATGCCTGGACTTTTTTTTGATCGCTGGTCTCCCACTGGCCAGCACGCATCGCTGCGTGTGACAGGCGGAGAGACCAGCGATCAGCCAGCCGGAGCTGGTAACCAAGGTAAACATCGGGTTTCCATGCGCCGGGCGGTGCCTGGAAACCCGACGTGTACCTTAGATACCAGCGCGCTGATGCAGGGGGAACTGGTGACCAAGGTACACAGCTGGTTTCTAAGCGCCGAGCGGTGCCTAGAAACCCGCTGTGTACCTTGGTTACCAGCTCCCTGCACCAGCGCGCTGGTATGCCGATAACTAAGCGACGTGTGTCGCTTGTTACTGGCGTACTCGCTGTCCTGATCGCTGCTGAGATCTGCCTGTTTGGCAGCTCAGCAGCGATCATGTAGCGACTCAGCAGCGATCTTGACAAGTTCACATCGTTGTCGGGATCGCTGGTGAGTCGCTATGTGAGACGGGGCCCTTATGGTACTGCCACACTAAACAATCCCGCTAGCGATCACGATAACGACGCATACTAATGCGATCGCTAGCGGGATTGTTTCTATATCGCTAAGTGCGGCCACATTTAGCGATATAGTTAACGACGCTATCGCCGTTAGCGATCTTCTTAACGACTTTAGCGGTACAAAAGTACCGCTAAATCGCTAAGAAAAGGTGCCACACAGCGATAAGATACTTACCCAGCGGGAGCGCCGACGAGAAAATAGGGTCCGGAACGATTCCAGCGACGAGCGAGATCACAGCAGGAAGCTCGTCGCTGGCAGCTGCCGCACTGAACAACATCGCTAACGGGATCGCTAAATAGTGACGTTTTTTAGCGATCCCGTTAGCGATATTGTTCAGTGTGGCATACCCTTTAGATCCTTACTTTTCCCCAGTGATCGCCTTGATCTTTTATGTAAATATTTGTGCAATATTCCTGTTACTTAGGCCTCTTGACCATGTTTAACCATTTAGTGGTACTGTAATTTCAAATGTATTTGATATTTCAAATTTCTTGGAGTATTTCGTTTTGTGTAAAATTTCATATAGTCAAACAGATTTGCTTAGGTAAAAAGAATCTGTTGTCAGAAAATGACATATTGTTGATATTTAATTTTTACATTTTTTTTACATATCACAGTCTGTATTAAAAATAAAAGAAAGTAGAACTCTTTTTACACTGACCGTTCTATTTTTAGACTCAAAGACTCCGATTTATCAAAGCGTTTATGGTAAAAATGCTTTGAAAAGTTACAGAGTTTTGCACACCATGACATTGTACAAAAATCTTGCATCATTTTTCATTTTCAAGGCAAAATGGACAGGGCCTGCTCATCTACCGTAATTCCTGTCAAGTTCTTACGTACTTTACACCATAATACATCCACCTCTTAATGAATCAGGAGCCTCTGACTCCACCACATCCTTTCATCAAGAAAAAAAGCAAGTCTTGATGATTTGGTGCCTAACTTCATGTTGTTTCAAGAATTAACACATGAATATTAGCCACAACAATCAGGCCCCAACCCCTATCTTTTGTATTGAAGTATATATTGAGCCTGTGCTGTGGTCATTGTGAAGAGAGGGGGAACAGGGTCAGCTGTGAGTGATGGATCCTATGTTATTAGCAATGAATCAATGTGTTAGGCTACATCCCCAATATCAGTAATAGTAGTGTTTTGTATGCAACGTATTTTCACAGAGTCCAAAACACTGCGTTCTACATTACGCACTTGTCTTTTAGAACTATGCTGATTTACTGCATCTAATGACAGGCTATTGGGGAAAATACATAGAGGAGACAAGCGTCTCCGCTTCAGAAAATGATATGTTGCTGCTCGGAAACCAGCACCACAGGTAAGTTTACACAGCGATAAAAATAAGCACAATGGACATGGGATTTCTGTAAATCCCATCCACTGTGCTTGTAAGAATGCAGCGTTTTAGATGCAGCGAAAATTCGCTGCGTCCAAAACGCTACTATTCTTGAATGTGGGCTTGCAGCCTTAGGGTGCTATCACGCTGTGTTCTGGCACCCGTTCATTGGTCCCGTCAGGGCTTGCATCCGAATCCCCTGCAAAACGGCGTTAAAGCATATGTGCCAATGGGGCCATTGACTATAATGGTGCCGACAGTGAACGTGTGCTCTGTCGTGCATCACTTTCGGGCAAGTACGCCTACTGGAGAAAGACACCAGACGCAGTCTACTGCATCTGACTGTCCGCCTCCTGTAGGCGTACACACCCAAAAATTGTGCATTGTCGGCACCATTACAGACTATGGACTGGTCGGCGCTTACGCCCGAATCCTGTTTTGTGGGGGGTTCGTATGTAAGCCCCAATGGGACCAACGAACAGGTGCCGGAACACAGTGTGAATGCCCCCTTACCTTTCATTGTAATCTTGCCTTTGATGATAAAAAACCTGAGAGGACAGGATGTATGGGTCTAAAATAGCTCAAGTAACCAGTGTGAACATTGTAAGATTTTTTTTTTAAAAAGACATCATGATATGAGGGGAAAAAAAACTACCCGTATATACTCGTGTATAAGCCGACCCGTGTATAAGCCGACCCCCTAATTTTGCCACAAAAAACTGGGAAAAATTATTGACTCGTGTATAAGCCGGGTGTATAAACTGCCCTCCTGCTCTGTGCTGCCCCCGTCCTGCTCCTTGCTCCCCCATCCAGCTCTGTGCTCCCCCATTCTCCTCTGTACTCCCCCCTCCTGCTCCGTCCTCCGCTGTGCTCCCCATTCCTTCTCCGTCCTCCTGTGCCCCCCGTCCTGCTCAGTGCTCCTCTGTGCCCTCCATCCTCCCCTGTCCTGCTCCATGCTTCCCCCGTCCTCCTCCACGCTTCCCCGTCCACCGATCTCCCCCCCCCCGTCCTGCTCCATGCTTCCCCCATCCTCCGTTCTCCCCCGTCCTGCTCCAGCTTCCCCATCCTCTATGCTTCCCCCGTCCACCGATCTCCCCCCCGTCCTGCTCCAGCTTCCCCCGTCCTCCTCCATTCTTCCCCCGTCCACCGTTCTCCCCCCCGTCCTGTTCCGTGCTCCTTGTCCTCTCCTCCATTATACTCACCCCTCCCCGTGCCATCGCTGAGCGTCCCTGCAATCCTGCGTTCTCCCCTTCCTGCAGCTCTCCAGCACTGAGCGGTGATGTAAGCTCATTAAGGCTATGAATATGGAGGCCACGCCTATGGGCGTGGTGTCTCGTCCATATTACATGACCTTAATGAGCTTACATCACCGCTCAGTGCTGGAGAGCTGCAGGAAGGGGAGAACGCAGGATTGCAGGGACGCTCAGCGATGGCACGGGGAGGGGTGAGTATGATCCCAGCCACCGGCTCCTGCCGCGGCATCCCCTCCCCCGCTGGTTTCTGCCCTATGACTCGTGTATAAGCCGAGGGGGGCATTTTCAGCACAAAAAAGGTGCTGAAAATCTCGGCTTATACACGAGTATATACGGTATTCATTTTTTTAAATACACATAACACAAAAACCACAAAAAACATACGGTAGGTTATTTTCTGATTATAGCTTACCATTAAAGGGAATCTGTCACCCCATTTTTGCCCTATGAGATAGGGCCATCGCCATCAGGGGCTTATCTACAGCATTCTGTAATGCTGTAGATAAGCCCCGATGTCACCTGAAAGTGAAAAAAAAGGAGTTATATTATAGTCCAGGGGTCGACAAAGTTGTTCAGAATCTAGGAGCCAGCCAAAAAATTTAGGAGCCAGAATTTTTTTTAACAAACTTGGTTTTTAATTTAACAAAAAAACATTACAAACGTTATAAACATTTAACTTCTAAAGATAATAAATATTATATTTTGATATATTAGATTTCATAGGCAGCCTTATTTATAATGCACCCCATAGGCTGCCTTATTTATAATGCATCCCATAGGCAGCCTTATTTATAATGCACCCCATAGGCAACCTTATTTATAATGCACCCCATAGGCAGTCTTACTTATAATGCACCCCCATAGGCAGCCTCTCTATTATAATGCACTCCCCCATAGGCAGCTACTGCCCGGGTGCCAGGCATGATTTTCTAGGCGCCGCTGGCGACCTGGCACCCGGGTTTGTCGAACCCTGTATTATACTCACCCAGGGGCGCCGTCCAGTCGGGTCTGATGGGCGTCGCGGTGCGGTCCGGGGCCTCCCATCTTGTAGCGAAGCTGGCCTCTTCTTTCCGTCCCGTCGCTGCTCCTGCGCAGGCGCACTGCTCTGCCCTGCCCTGGTGAGGGCAGAGCAGAGTACTGCAGTGCGCAGGCGCCGGGAAAGGTCAGAGAGGTCCGGCGCCTGCGCACTGTAGTACTCTGCTCTGCCCTCACCAGGGCAGAGCAGTGCGCCTGCGCAGGAGCCGCGACGGGATGGAAAGAAGAGGACGGCTTCGCTACAAGATGGGAGGCCCCGGACCGCACCGCGACGCCCATCGGACCCGACCGGACGGCGGACCGCCCCTGGGTGAGTATAATATAACTCGCTTTTCTTCACTTTCAGGTGACATCGGGGGCTTATCTACAGCATTACAGAATGCTGTAGATAAGCCCCTGATGGCGGTGGCCCTATCTCATAGGGCAAAAATGGGGTGACAGATTCCCTTTAAGAGAGCAATTCTCATATTTGTGGCACATTCTTCCTGGGTCTTGAGCTACAAGGTTTGTTTCACGTTATTGTTTGTTCAGGCATTAAAAACACTTTTGAACAAATGTTGGATTTAAGGCTACCATAAACATTAGACTAACATATGACGAATCTGCCGATATCAACGTGCTTGACCCACAGTCTAAGTATAAGGACCTCCTGACGCTCACCCAACAGATGATGGAGGAGGTAAGGATCCTACATGTCCAATTTCTGACGGACAATCCTTTTGTTCTTCTCTAAATAAACTTCTGCCAGAGGATTCTGGCAGCGGATCTCTTCTAAAGAAAAAAGGAGCGGTCGGCAGAGTGAACCTGAAGGGGTCAGAAGACATAGCTGCCAAACGATTGGCCAAACTTATTGTTCGACCAACAGATGGCTATTGTGTATTTGGCCCTCTAGTTCACTCATCTCCCTGCAGTATGTAGGAGAGCTACCCTGCCACTTGATATCTACTAATTACCTCATTTTGATGAAGATACCATGCTTTTTAATTACCCCAATGGCCAGAACACTTTCCCCACTGGTACTTTGTGGTACCTTAACAAGATAACAGCCTAAGGTGCTGGCTACAAACATTAGATATCTATTAATGGGCCTGACCGTAGTGTAAATGTGGCCTTATATATTACATGAACCAAATCAACTGATTCATTGAGAACAACTGACTATGTGATGTGTGTAGGGGTGTCAGCCGAGGTCGGGAGAGGTGAACGTTTTGCTTGTTGGCTTATTTTCCTTTTCAGAACACATGCACATTTACTGAGGAAGGGAAAGCCAGTTGCCTTAGATAGTAACAGCCTATAAATCTTTAAAAAGCAGTTTTGTAAATACCATCACCAAGATATGGGCCAGAAAGAAGTCACAACTCAAACTCGCCATGGATATTAACCTGAACCTTTATGTCTAATAACGAGTCTGTTAATTAAGTTTATCCTGAGGCTAAACTGTGACTTCAGTCACTTAGACACACAATTCACAATTATATGTCAGAGTGTCTGTCATTATCACTAGAGATGAGCGAATTTGTTCGGATTCGGTTCCAAATACGATCAAACTCAAATATTGTTTTTGCAATATTCGTCGAACACAGCTGACTGTCATCAGAGTCAGTGGGAGTAGAAATTACCGACTTTGTTCGGAACCAATCATAAGACATACATTTGGCATGAATAGTGTTCGAATATGGCCCGAATATGTCAAAATCAGATTCAGGCCCAAAATCCGAACAAATTATCTCATCTCTAATTATCACAACAAACTGGATTCACCCTTATTGAGTGATTCACTTAAAGACATCGGCCACTACATTGTACAATGCCCCCACCGATTTAAACCTTGTAAAGAAGTATTCTTGTAAATACCTCTTCTTGCCATCTGTGCCTGTGAGCGGCGCTATCACTGTCCGCTCACTCATCATCACGTGGCAGCCGCTGCCCTCCGCTCATGTCACGTCAAGTTCCGGATCTCCATTCTCAGGTGTGACCCAATCGTGCAAACCCCTCCTGATTGACTGGACTGTGGGCGGAGTTTCACTGCACGTCACAGCCCAGTATCCAGTGCACGCTTTCCCTCTCTCCTCTGCTTTCATTAGCCGCAAGCGCGATCTGAATACTGGGCTGTGACGTGTAGTGAAGCTCCACCCAGTACCAAGTCAATCAGGAGGGGTGAACGCGACAGGGTCACGCCCGGGGTAATGCAGGAGATCCGGAACTTGACGTGACATCAGCTGAAGCCAGGGTCACGTGATGCCGAGCGAGAAGTCAATAGCGCCGCTCACAGGCACAGATGGCAACAAGAGGTATTTACAACAAATAATTCTTTACAAGGTTTAAATCCATGAAGGCATTGTACAAAGTAGTGGACAAAGTCTTTAAATTAACCTGATGGAATCACTGTATTGCCTCAGACCTGGCTGTGTTCATCTTTTCCAACAAGCTGAAAATGCCATCTGTCATATGTTCTGCAAGTTGAAAAAAGTAAAATCTTACCTGCATGGAGGCCATACAGTGACACATCCGTCTTCAATTAGGTGAGTGGCTCTGTTGAGAATGTGTCGAGGCTTCTGTCGAAATTCAGTTTTTCGAGGATTTCGACACAATCTCTGATCTAGTGCTTGACACAGAGCACTGTGCAAAGCTGCATGCAGACATCCGTGTGTCACGGTCCGAGTACTGATCGCGATTCATTCACCGGTCATGGGTTTCCTGACCTATCCTTGACAGCCTCATAAGCATAAACAATACTGTTAAGTTTGGATCAGGAGACCCATGGCCATACACATATGTGTCCATGCAGCCTATTTGTTTATTCTACACTTATAGGACTGTGTAGGCTCACGTTGTTGGATTTTCTGGCTTGATAGCATTAAAAAGAACATTGTAGAAATAGTTAGTGGTAATTGTGCCAACATGTGTGAAATGATTTATTTAATGTTCCTCCACCTTGCAGGTCCTTACCAGACTTTTGAGTCCCCTTCAATTAATTGTTAATGATTAAACATCTATGATGGAATGACAATACCTAATACACAGCTGACTTTGATGTTAGTCTGGTCCTCTACTCTGGATAAAAGAGGGCTGTCCCATTATAAGAAAAAGAAGAAAGGTGTTCATTTCACCTGTTGGTAAAAAATGCATGAAATATCGCCTGTATCGTGTAATGAATCCCTGGGATGGTCAAGTGTTTAATCTGTCTACCAATTTCTGGCACTTTTATTTTGGGGCTGTGATTTATTTGGGGCTGTGATCCATCTTCAGATATGATTATGTTGATATGTGTAGAACTAAATATAATTTACTGAAAGTGCTGGTTATTGATTCCAAAATCTGTTAGTAAATGACCTTCATATAAACGTCAAAGCCTGTTGTAATTGAGAACAGCTCGTGTACATTATGTTTGACTTGCTTTCAGGGCTGTGGAGTCGGAGTCATGGAATCAGAGTCTGTGTCCATTTTGGTGGAGTTGGAGTCGGTATAAAATGGACCCACTCTGATCCCTAAAATATATAATACATTGGGTACAGTAGTACAATGCAGGATGTGCTGTAAGTGTTTTCATAATAATTTGGGTAAGTTCTGAAATGTCCTATAAATGTCCGTTCTGTTCCTGATCTAAGGATCTCGGCTTTTAGTGGAGATGAATCTGTGCTGCACTTTATGCACATGCTCAGTAGTGACAAGTGCTGGGGAGTCGGAGTCAGAAGTCAGGAAAATTGAGGAGTCAGAGTAGGTGGTTATCGACTCTACAGGCCTGCTTACTTTGGTCATCGGATGCTACAATCATTTGACCATTCATTGCAGATGACACACTTTATACTTTTCTAGTGGATATTTTGCAACACTAATCGGGACTGAGTTGAGTTTTTGAAAGCTAACTGGTCATCAACAAACAGTATTTACCTCGTGTCCTAATGATAATCTTCAGTTAAACACCATACACCATAATATATGCAGCTGTCTAGCTGGATGTTCAGCTGCAAAGAGAAAATTAATTTTTATTCTCCCTGCAGCTGCTCACTTGTTCTTCAATGTCATCCTGCTCAGCAGCTTGTGTGCACAGTAGGATGTTATTCAAGTGGTGGGGGGGTGATTACTGCACGTTGACTGATCAAAGCCCCCGACACCACCTCAGTGAATGGAAGCAGGCAACTGCAATGAGAATATAACTTTATTTTTATCCTGCAGCTTAATATTCATTTAGACAGTCGAATATGTTTAGCATGGTATTCACCTGCAGATTAGCACAATGGAGGCAGGTAAGGGCAGTTTATGTTCCTGTGCTGGGTGATGGACTTCCACTGGTCTCACATTGATGACCTGTCAATGATTGGTAATGAATTGTTTAGTATTGTGCAACCCCTTTAACGGTCTATGTGTAAATACCACGAGACTAGTTTCTGTAAGATCAGAATGAGTAGAACAAATCTGTGTGCGGGACGGGAAAACCCAGCTGTTGCTTTGGACTCACCCACCTACCTATCGTCTTTCGTGTGGAATAGTTGATTAATCATGACCTTTTGTAAGTAGACAAGTAAAGTAAACTGGACAGAGATTTCACTTTTTTTTAAGCGTGCTGTAATTAATGTGATTGCCTTTTTCATTCATAGCCAGTATTTATTTTACAGCAAATCAAGTGGCATGTAAACATGCAGAAATACTGATAAGCAATTAATCTGAACGCTTTGTAAGCAATGTACCCATCATGCTCAGTCTTGTGAGCATACATGAACCATGCAAAGCCGAGAGGAAAAATGTAATCTCTTTAGTGCCACCTACTGGAGGAAGCTGTTTGACCCCATAAAGAGATTCTGCCATCTGCTCGAACCACGGCAGCATGAATCAGAGTCTGGGTGTTTTATTGCAACTGTGTTATTGCAGTCCTGTGTCAGAGAAAACACACTTTGAAAAACTGTCCAAAGACCATGAGTCTTAGCTGACTAGTCCGAAGGCAGGTGCCCAATGGCTTTTCTCCACCCAACTCCCTCTGACTGACAGGTCTCTCCATTTTTGTGTCCACAGGGACATAGGACAGTCAAAGAAAGAGACAAGGAGAATACCAAGGCTGTGGAGTCAGTAATCCAGACCTCCGACTCCTCAATTTCCCTGACTCCAACTCCACAGCCCTGCCCCACTACTGAGCATGTACTTAAAGAATGCTTAAAGCAGAATCCTCAGGCTATGTGCACAAGGTGCGTTTTTGATGCATTTTTGCGGCCTTTTTTTCACGCGGAAATGAGCCAAAAACGCGATGGATTCCTTATGCAAGGTAATTCAATGACAATCCTGAAGTGTTGTGCTCATAATCAGTAAATTTCCTTAGAGTATTTGCAGTTCGTTTTTTTTCTGCAGAATGTCAATTCTTTGCTGCGGATTTGTAGCGTTTTTCACACATTGACTTGAATTGAGTCAGTCAAATCCGCAGCAAAAACGCACGTATAAAAATGTTTGCGGATTTGCTGAGTTTCTGTTTACATTTTTACTGGCTTCCTATGGTGTTTCCATATGGTTCTTTTCGGCGGTAATGCTACCGCCAGTAAGACTGTCGGTCACAGCGCTGCAGGGTATTGCTGTCAGATGTCAGCGTGACCCCGCAGCTGTGACTGTAACCCGCGGCAACGCTACTGCAAGTAAGACTGTCAGTCAGAAATCTGCAGGGTCATGCTTTCAGATGTCAGCGTGACCCCTCAGAGATACTGTGAACCGCAACATGTAAAATAATTACATACATATTCAAATAGAAATAAAAAACACTTTATACTCACCTAACACCAAATCCCCAATGCTCTTGTCATCTAGAAAAAATGTAAAATAAAAAAACAAAATATACTCACCTGTCTGCCGTAGTCCACGTAATCCCAGGTGTCCCACGGCAATCTCACGTGTAGAACAGTAACATCAGGCGATGTGACCGCTCTACCCTGCCGCCGGTGATACACTGACAGGAGGTAATCGCTTGTGCAGTGTATCACTGAGCTGCCGTGAGAGAGTTCACCGGCATTTATCAGCTGATCAGCTCCAGTGCTCTCACATATGGCACCCTGCTGCGTATGAAAATTAGAAGCTGATCAGCTGATGAACTCCGGTTAACTCTCACGGCAGCTCAGTGATACACTGCGGGAACGATTACCTCCTTTCAGTGTATCGCTGGCTGTCTTTGAGAGCAGTCCGATTAGTGACTGCTCCCAAAGTCATCAGGATCGTCGTGGGACATTATGGATTATCTTCTCTGTGGACAGGTGAGGAATATTGTTGTTTATTATTTTATTTTTGTTGCACAAGACTGCGTCATTGGATTAGGTGTTCGGTAAGTTTGGTATAATTTTGATTCAATAAAGGAGTCTGTCATTATTTCAAATAAATGACTTTATTTTGGGTGTGTGTGTGTTTTTATAATATCACTTATGGGTTAGTAATGGGGTGACTTATACACACTTCTCCATTACTAACCTGTGGGTTTGATGTCACCTGACAATACAAAGGTGACATCAACCCCCCGACCATCACCCCACTTGCCACCTCTACAGGGCAAGTAGGAAGGATGAGGCTAAGTGCCAGATTTGGCGCATCTTATAGATGCGCCTTTTTTGGGGCAGCTGAGAGCTGCTGTTTTTAGCCTGGGGGGGGGGAAATAGCCATGGCCCCTTCCTAGACTATTATCAGCCCACTGCTGTCTGCCTAGCCTTTGCTGGTTAGATTTTATAGGGGAACCCTGTGTCAATTTTTTCTGGGATCCCCCCCCCTGTAAACAAGCCAGTAAAGGCTAAGCAAAGAGCTGTAAGTTGATATTAATAGCCTGGGAACCTTCATGGCTATTGGCTCCTTCCCAGAATATTAAGATCAGCTGTCGGCTTTCCCTCTGCTAGTTATGAAGACCACACATTGTTTTTTCTTTAAATTAAAAGTTACTGTTTGGTTACAGCCTATGTAGGTTCATTCTGTTAATGCTCCTACATAGGCTGGTGACAATGTGTGTGTTTGTGCTTACTTACTAGCTTAGTAATGTGCGTGTCGGGCTGACACCTTTTTATTACTAAGCCTAGTGCTTGGTGTCAATGACAGCTGCTGACACCAAGCCCTAATCCCATTACTCTGATGCTACTGCATCAGAATGAAAAAGGTGGTGTTGAACCAAGAAATTACATAACAAAACTTTCATTTTTAATATCTTTATTTAGCTCAAAAAAGCCTTCATTGCTGTACAAAAGAGCATGCAAAAAACGCATACAAAACCGCAGCAAAATGCATGTTTATGCCTTCAAGAGATGCAGAAACCTTGCAGAAATTTCTGAAGCAAATACTCAACGTGCGCATATAGCCTCACAGCACATGTACGACACGCTGTCAGGATTCTCCAGTGTCGGCAGCGAGGGCTGACAGTCATGTGACTACAAGTATGAGATTTACATATTTGTGACCCCATTCCGGCTAGACGTGCATATCCTTGCTGAATACAAGTGAATTGAGTGAGGCTGCACAGATCTAGTCGGACTGCAGACTTTCATCCCAAGCCTGGATGAATCCTTTTAAGACTTCTTTTTGAACCTGTGCACCACTCTGTGTGCTTTCAGTGCTTTTTTATTTTTCTATTTTAGAGCGATTGGTCGGGGTATAAAAACCTATACTCCACCGATCGGCAATATATGTAAGAGAGGGGAGACGTAATGTTTAAAAAAATATATACTTTAAATAAATGCTGCGTAGGCTGAATGTTCTACCTAGAATATACAGGGATAGCATACTGTACATGACATAATGGGAAGAACAACAAAAAATGCCTCACTTCATTGACCTGTCAGAACGTGTAAGCAGCCAGGTCTCTTCTATTTGTGATTTTCCCTTCACATCAACGCAATGTCTAATGAAGCTGATGATTTCTAATCTTAACTCTTCTCCAGCAGATGATAGGAATAAATATTGGCCATGTTGAATTTTGACATGCCCAATCTTTTGCTTTTATGGTAGATAATCCTCCAGTAACGTTATCTGGCAGTAGCTCAGTCTCCTCTTCCTTTTGAGAACACATGCTTGGGTACGGTGGAGTGTTCAGGAGCAGCTAACGGCTGAAGGAGCTGTTAAACATCTGGCTGTACAAGGAGCTTCTCCCTACTGCTCTGTCTGCCACTTCAGCTGTTTGCCAGCAGAAAATGGAAGAGAGAAGGAAAAATGAACTCATGGAAGAGCATACAGAACATCCTGCGGGCTCACAGTCTTTTTAGTTATTTTAGGTTTTGTGTTCCTCCTGCCAATGCTCCCTTTTTCTCCTTACCAGTACCATGTTATCTGTAGTGCCAGTGTTTGCATCAATATCTACTAGTAGCAATGCAGTTGAATAGGACATATTCAGATCTCCAATTTAGCTGGCGTATCTGGATGTGCCACCTACTGGCCATGGCACACGTTGCTAAGCAACAGTTGAGCTGTAGTTATACTGCTGCCTAGCAAACAGTGATGACAGAAGATTACTCACAAGTGATTCTCTAATTAATTATTCTATCGGGAAACTGCTTTCACTGGAGATTCCATTTAATAGCAATTTCTAAGCCTATTTAGTAAAATCACTCTCTCTTGGACGTCCCGGCCACAGATTCCTGTGAATTGGAGAAGTTGGCAGATGCCAACATTCATGCTCCCAATCATTCCCTTTATGTCCCAGCTCCCTGCTTGGTTATTTTGAGGTTAGCCAGTAGTGACCTGGCACCACATATGGTAGTTTGTTCTCCCAGTAGGCATGTTAATCTCTACTCAAGGTTTCTTTTTTATTTTACAGCCCTAATTATTCATATATAGATATGTTTTTGTGTCTGGTACAATCCTTTATTTTCATTTTTTTTTTCATTTAGAGTGTAGTGGTCTGTTTACACAGATGGCAACTCTACACAATATGACCCTAATCAATAAACTTTTTCCGATTGGAGGTCCTTTACACACCTGTCTACACAGGGAGACCAAAGTTAATGATGCATTAAACCATTCAGTGCACATAGGCTGCCATAATTCTCGGCATAATGGGTTCTATTTACACAGGATGAGGCAACCGCAAGAATGATGATCTGTTATACTGCACAAAATGTCATTGTAACGTATGAGCGTTTTGCTCGTTTATTGGATGATCAGCAGCTTGTTTACACGGCACGATAATCATTAAATAAGTGTATTTAATAACACTTGTTCACAATTATCTTGCTATAGAAATGTCTATTAATTTTCCTCAGTATCGCAAGTTGCTGGGATTGTTTTGTGAAAACTTGAATTGGGATAAAGTACCAGGGCACAACTACATGGAATACAGTGAGTTGTACTAGTCACTTACATCAGTGCTAATATGCAAGCAATCTAGTCTATGGGTGAGATATTCATACATTGTCTGGCCATACACATGAAATACCGGTAGATGTTGGCTAAGCACGTTTGGTTGAGAGTTAACAGTCCACACTCCTTGGTCCATCTCTGGTGGTGGCATATCCCCCAGACAACAAAATCAGAATCAGGTGACACGATGGCATACTATACCGTCCATGGTCAAATTTTGCCAGGTCACATGGACGGTATAGTACGTTGGATGTCAGAAAGGGGTAAAACTGTTAATAAATATTATATTACAATGTTAAGAAAAGCATGCATACCCATGTCTGTGTTTTATAATACAGCAATATCATGAAAAAGTGTAGACATTTTGGTAAAAGAGAAAGTTATGGCTCCCATGGTTAAGTCTGGATATATAACATATATCCTATCCTACTACTTTTAAAATAGTACAGGTGTTTGGAGCAAAGTTTGGCGAGAAATCTTTTGGTCTGCATGTGCGTATTCTCTGAACAGATCAAACAATAGCCATGATCATTTTGGATATCCAGTTCAACTACTACTCCTGGTATAACTACTTCAAAGAGGACGGATCACTTTCTGTAAAACATTTCTAGGAAAAAAATCATGGTTCGTTTACACTTTCTGACCCACGACAATAATGAATCTCCGATCCGCTACATGTTTGCCGATCAGTGGTCGTTTAATAGCCTGTTTAAACAGGCCAACTCCACTTTTGATGCAGACAGAACAATGGCTAATAAATACATCCTTCTGTGCACGTAGGCTGTCATTGTTCTCATGTTATTGAACTTGTGGTCAGCAGCCTTTCTTAACCTGAGGGCCACATTCAACGCTAGGAAATGGTCACCAACCACACTATGTGAGAAAATTGTACAAGCCACTCATCTAATAGAAAATAACTGAAACAAGAGGTTAAAGGGTACTTGACATGTCTGGGGTTAATCTGGCAGGATCAGAGTTATCTTGGGTCCCAACAGCTGCCTGCAGACTATGTAAAACAGCCAGCACCCATTGTGTATAGAGAATGCTCAGCGTCTGACTGCTCCCCACAAGTGGGAATGCTACCAACAATGGATATTTTATATTTAAAGAAAAACATAGTTTAAAAACCGCTGGGGACCGAGCCATAAGAATCTCGTCGGACAGGCAGGTCCTTTGCGGCTTTTCACCTCCCTCTGCCAATGTCCGACAGGTCTCTTTCTATATGCATGCATATGAACAGACCTGTAACTACAGGGCAGCGGTTGGGGAAAAGTGTTAAGTAGTTAAACATACAGGTGCTTCCCTCCTCATGGTGTGTGTCAATTACTGCCTTCTGGACATCTGTCAAGTCAGCAGTCTTCCCCTTGATTTTGGAGCCTAATGAAACAGACTAAGGGACCTTTTTAAACGCTTAGGAAGTATTTTCAGGTGTTTTTTGTTATTCTAATTTACTGAGATAATGACTTTTGGGTTTTGGAACTGAAATAAATTAACTTTTTGATGATATTCTAATTTTGTGAGAAGCACCTGTATATAGCTGAAATCATGGAGACAGTGTCAGATACATGCTGCTCTTGGATCAGGCAGCATGTATCGATATCATATTCCCTTTAAAGGAGTTGACTGCTAAAAAAATGCTATCACCAATCCATTGCTTATTGGTGGGTGTCCACTACTGGAATCCGTGGAATTTTTATCCCTGATGGGGAACCTTTATCATCATTACAAAATAGTGCAGCAGGTTGGATGTCTGACCACTGCTCCATTCAATTTCTATTAGGCTGCTGGAAAAAACCAAGCTCAGTGTTTGGCAGCCCCATCGGTAATAAATGGAGCAGCGGTCGAGCAAGCACACTGACGCTCTATTCTAACAGTAACAAAAGCTTCCCATTCTGCGTATCCATAATGGCCTTTAAACAACTGATTTGTTTCCAGTCAACTCTTTAGCATACAGTAGAATAGTCCTCTAATTGATGGGACCAAGATTCTGGACTTCGTCAATGTGATCTCACATGTCTATGACATACCCTTTAAATTGCATTCTGACCATTAGAAATTGACAATATGTATACTGATGTTACCAATACAAATGTTACCATAACCATTTCTCCAAATATAATATTCCATGAAATATGTAGTCACAACGTAGACATCCATAAGACAATATAAGAGCGAAGAAGGATAATAGTTGCTGTATGATTTCATTATTTCGTATTTCATTAAATTATACGTTATTGAGGGTATTGACATTTTGCAAATCATTGATAGTTACATTTGTACAGAGAGCCCGGTTGGGGTACATATTGTTATCACTGGGTGCTTATGACACCTAGACTGATAATAGATTATGGCTTCATCTACTCTAGGGCACCTTCGCCTTGAAAGAAAACAGAAAAGTCTTTCTTGAAATAGGATATATTTTTTATAGCACAATATAACTTTCAATTTCATTTCTGTAGTAAAATTTACATCTGAAAATACGTCTTGCCCACGCTGACTGCATTTATGTGGACAGTCTTTATCTGGTCCAAACTCAAGGACACAGTTGACTTCAGTTGTAGGAAGAGCACATTGAGCATACGCATAACGATTGTGAAACTTGTCTCTGCTGGATGTTTTATTAGGATGTTCTGGCACTCTGTTTTTAGGAAAATACTTTGTGTTTTAGGTTGATCAACCCCTGATGTCTGTTTTTGGTTTAGGAGTATATACATGTTGAGTGTTATTTCAGGACATGCTGGAAGAGTTGTGCAAGATTTTTCTTTAGTTTTATATTTCATGCTGCTTGGAATTCAGCTTGTTGCGTGGACAGTCCTGGGTTTGGAGCTTGGTGTGGCCTGGTATGTAGACTCAGTTTTGTATGGAATCTGAAACATTCTATTAACCCGATAAACATTGCATGCCTATAGCTCATGGTGGCGGAGACCTGAATACCACTGCCATGCCGAAAAGTCCTGACATGAATGTTCAGTCGTGTGTGCAGTGCAGCAGAGCTCATACATGACCATGTGTTCTACAGAAATAGTGTCACCATCATCTAGACAGCTAATTGTGTTTTGGCCATAGCTGCACAACAGAAACTTTTTTTCTTGTAGTTATTCTTCAATTCTGCATGCTCACATCTCCATAGTGTTTTTCTTCATCCACTATAATGTAGTGTACAGGGGGATGTATGACGGCACACAGACAACCATGGACTTCTGTACTATGGACCCAGATGGACTGAATGTGCTGCTGTAGCATGCTCAGTCAGGTTTAATGTGTATGGAACTTTTCTTCCCCAAATGAGGGAATTGCTCTGTAAGTCAACGTGCGGTCAGATATAGCATGCCACCACTGCTTTTTGTTCTTTTTTACTCTTGGATTTGTATGCAGTCAGTTAAAAATATGTCTCTATATAATTTGGAGGCATAGGAAGGAGAGACGAAAAAAGATTTCCACTCTGGCAGCCAGACAAATGTATTTTGATCTTCCTTGATTGGCAGTCGAATGCCAGCATCTTGGGCTCCTCTTTCGATTACTAGGCGCTCTCAACATCATGACGTTGCGTAAGGCCTAGTCACTAAGCCTAGTCATTAGATCTCCGGACTTCATGGTGTTGTAAAGGTCTAGTATCTGCAGCAAGTGCCAAGGATTTGGGGATTTAAGTGCAAGCCAATGAATTTCACACTGCCGTAGTCCGGCTGCCATGGTGTATTGATGTGGATGCCAGATCAGGGTAGTGCAAAACTTTTCGTTAATCTCTAATACAGAGCTATAGTAAAGCACCCTGGACCTCCATTGGTGCTCTGTTACCGAGTTAGTGTATTAAATTTTATTTATTTTATTATATTTTATTTCTTTTGCCCTCCTCCCTTGTATACAAAATACATAATTATAATTGCAAAGATTATGTGATGCTTTTCCTCCTCTTCGTCATATCTCGCAGCGCATTATTGCACTTGTTGACATTTTACAAATCGTTTTTAGATGACATTTGTACAGGAAGTCCAGTTGGGAAAACATATTTTAATCACTGTTTGGGTGGTTGTAAAATCTAGCCGTAGTCTGACACTTGACTATGGCTTCATCTCACCTGCTTTACGGTCATCAGGGCATTAATGTTAAATGCCAAGGAGGCCATAAATGGATGTTTTTAATAAGATGCAGTGTAGGATAAGGACACTGGGTAACAAATGCAGAAGTGATGCACGTGTTACTGTTCCACTCCTGGTTTTGGCTTACAAATACTGATCTGAAATACCGAACAAAACACTGCCACGTAAACGTAGCATAAGGGTGCCTGGAAAGCAATCTAACCTGTAAGGGGGTATATCGATTCTCTCCTAACAGGAGATATGAGGAAAAGAAGGATTGGGCTTGTTAGATTTCGTTATTTCAATCCTCTGTTCTGGTGGGAGTAAGCTGTTGCCAGAGAAGCCAGACAGCAACTCATTCCCCTATATGAAAACATATGTATAGGTATAGGGGAAGCATGAGGAGCATTTGGGTGATTGCTTTTTAAGGTGAACCTATCACCTTGAAATTGAAGTCCAATCTGCAGGCCCCATGTTATAGAGCAGGAGGAGCTGAGTAGATTGATATATAGTCTTGTGAGAAAAGATTGAGTATAACTTGTGTTTTGATCATTTAATCCTCTGATCATTCTGGGATTTTCGATCCAGTGAGCGATCCTATCAGTGATTTGACAGCTATATATGGACCAATACACAGAGGTAGGTGTCAGTCACTGATAGGACCGCCCACTGGACTGAAAATCCCAGAAAGAGCACAGGATTAAATGTATTAAACACAGATTATACTGAATCTGTTGTCGCAAAACTATATAAAAATCTATTCTATTCCCCCTGCTCTATAACATGGTGTCAACAGATTAGAATGCATTTTTATGGTGACAGGTTCCCTTTAAAGGTGTGTAGTCAGGTCCTTTTATGCTCACTATTGCTATAATATTAGTGAATAATGAATATATGATGCGCAAAGTTGGAGAGATGTATTAGTCGTGCAATGAAGTAATTGCAACAGACCAGCATTTTTACAGCCAGGAGATTTTGGCATCCAAATCTATTTATGACTAGGGCGTTCTTCAGAACCTAGTACTTAACAACGCTATGAAACAGATTATCTGCTAAGATTTGTTTCTATGGAGCTGGAAGAGGCGGTTGATGGAATTTGTATGCATTTTGCGTGTTCATCTAGAATTCCTGTCTCTAGTACAGAAAAAAAATCTAATATTCATCCTCAAAAAAAAAACTAAGAGGTGAACAACACGATTATTTATTAGAATTGAAGATGAGCACAATACTCTGAAATGGCAACTTTACCACCTAGTGTGGAAGAGCTACTCACTATGCCAGAGATGAAAAATGTTTGTATGCTTTAGGCTAAGTTCACACTTGGTGTTTTTGCTGCATTTTTTTAATGCTACGTTTCAGCTGCGTTTTAAGGTACCAGCAAAGCCTATGAGATTTGAGAAATCTAATGCACACATTGGTTTTTTGTCATCGGGATTTTGTGCTTTGCATGCTTTTTTGGACATAGAGCATGTCACTTCTTTCAGCGTTTTTTCAACGTTTTTCACCCATTGAAAGCAATGGGTGATGAAAAAAATGCTATCAAAATGAAAAGAAGCAAGTACAGCAGTACATGAAACCCATTTACTTTTGTGATTTTTCCAGATTTACCATCTTGTATGAAATTGAACAATGCCTGTGGCTGACCAAGGTGTAAGGGTGCACAATGCGTGAGACCAAAGTGTGAAAGTTAAACAGTGTCCTACAAACTCCATGCACTGCCAGTGCCTTAGGTAAATTATTCCAGGCCAATTCACCTCCCTCAGCTGTTTCATTTGTATGTGTATTTTTTCATGAACACTTCTTGTATTCTGTGGTGGAAGCTAAGCTGAACTTTGGGATCCTGAAAAACTGCACCAAAACATGTGTTTTTGACGCTGCTTCTTTTCTGCCAAGAGTGCAGGTTTTGCTGCAGAAAAAAACCCCCCGCAAAAACGCCTACTGCGAACTTAGTCTTAAAGTGAATCTGTCACCTCCCCCAACTATTTATATTTACATGTAGCTCTGTGAAAGACAGGTCCAGCAATACCTGGCCAGTCCGTTCCTCCACTACTAAAAAATCAGAATTACAGTTAATATGCCAATGAGGCTTTATATCTAAAGCCTCTGTCACTCCAGCTCTATTCCTTACCCTGTGCTGCCGCCTCCTGCTTATGGCAGAAATGTACTTCAGTCCTAATGTAGGATAAGTAATGAATATCTGATGCAACACCCTTGCTGATCAACTGTTCCTGGCTGGGTGCTCTCAGTTACAGAGGTGCACAGCTCCTTCAAACGTATGGTGGCCGGATACAGCAAATTTGTGCCATATTAAAATCAATAGGGGACAGATTTGCATTACCTTGTCATGGTCACCAAAAACAGCAGATCGGCGAGGGTGCCAGGTATCGTATCAGATATTCATGACTTATCCTGATGATAGACAATCAATATAACAGCCCCAGATACCCCCTTTAATTTGGCACATCTTTCAAGTGTGGTGGATCAGCATTAGGGCTGAAGTACATTTCTGTCATAAGCAGCAGGTGGCAGCACTGGGTAGAGAATAGAGCTGGAGTGACAGAGGCTTCAGATATACAGCCCCTGCATGTGACAGAATATTTAAATTTTTAAAGAAAACCTGTCACCATAAGAATGCAGGCAATCTGCTGGCACCATGTTTTATAGAGCAGGAAGAGCTTATTAGATTGAGATAGGTCACCAATATCTAATTGTGGGGGTGCGACACCGGTGATCAGCTGTTCCCTTTAAACACATTTACAGTTTTCTCTCTACCAAAACTGCTTGTCTGCCTATTCATGTTTTGCCAAGAAACTATGATTTGTAAAAGACAAGCGATGCTATCCTTGAAGCAGATGTGTCTTGTCAGGCTATGTTTGTTTTTGACTTGTCAGGCTATGTTTCCACGGGGCTTAATGTCAGCCATTGGACGCAGCGGAAACCCCGCTCCGCCCAAAGCGCTGCCCCCTGTTGTACGCGTGGTGATACCGCATGTGTTCATTGAACACATCCGGAATCACTGCATCCTATACATAGACTGGGTTATTTATCTTGCGGAGGCGGCGCGTCTCCACAAGATAAATAGACATGCTGCAGTCTGGAAAGACGCGCCACATGTCCAGATACGCAGGGCCGCCGGATACAGCCCTGCACGCATAGTGGAGATGGGATTTCATAACATCCCCTCCACTATGCTGTAACATCTGGACGCTGTACGCAGCGTCAAATCCGCAGCAAATCCTGATGTAATCCGGATAGTGGAAACATAACCTTACACAGAGCTTTTCTTTTAATAAAGTCTTTTTCTACATATTGCATTGTTTGCTTGTTTCAGATGTAAAACTTTTGGCTGTATTCAGTGTCTCTATCATATGTTTAACATATGCTAATACAAAGCGTAAGGCTTAAAACTGTTGAACTCTTACTAATGTTTAATAAATCCAGTCATTGGCAAAGTGACCTGGAATCACTGCTGTTCAGGACTTACTGGCCCTTAAGGAATAAAAGGTGCAATGTTGTACTGAAATGTGGAACCGATCCCTTGAGGTTGGTGCATTTCTCAAATCTGGCAAACGCACCCACATATTTCTGCAGGGAAAATGTAATGTTACGTTATACTCCTCTAGTCAGTAGGTATAACTTAATGCTTAAAGGGAATCTATCACCAAGGTTCTGCTACCCTATCTGAGAGCATTAATAACCACATATCCAGATTATAAAGTAATGCAGTTGTGAACCCTCTTCACAAAATGACTACATAAATCTCCATTAGATAAGGCAACAAAACAGGAGAAAAAATGGAGTTTTCATTTTCATTGCAAAAAATAAAAAGTTTATTTAAGCCACAATAAGGCGACAAGATATAAGACATAACATGACAATGATGTGTATAAAAAGACACGAAAACATATGGCAAGCAGAAAAACACCGTAACACAATATAGCCAATTCAATAGCAGGAGGAAAAAATCTCTAGATATAATGAACACTAAAAAACCTGGGGCACACCATAGTCCCATAGCTGATTACCATAGTCAGAGTCAGGAGTGTGTTCAGAGGAAGGTATGTCCAGACCCACCGCAATTACATAGCTTAAACACAATGAGAGGTTATATTGTGTCAAAGAGCGGGGTTTAAGGAAGAAAAAAAGGGGGAGTTAAACCTCACCAAATGCTGCCGGCCATATGGGAATCCCCGACGCACGTTTCGCTGTCGTTCACCTCGCTTTCTCAAGGGGAGTGTGTTGTAGGTCACTAACAGGACCTTTAAGTAGCCATAGAAACCGGTCATGTGACCACTGAAGGTGCCGCCCACCGTTAATGGCGCATATGCCCGATGCTGTCTCTCCAGCCGCCGCACACCGGACACGTCACCTGACCGCAGGACCTAGGTTCAAAAATGAACCACGGCGATGCGCCAGCATAACTTTGCCGGTCAGCGGCGGGTGGCAGCAGAGAGTGATCGCGCACATGCGCACCACGGCAGTAAAAATATATATAGAGCACATAGTTTGCAATTGAACAACAATTCATATAATCAAAATATGGGGTCCATGGATCTTTATCCCAATGGTACAAATCTTCATAGGTCCAATTGCTTTCCATCGCCAATCGCAATATAATATAATGGTCCCATCATTAAGGGATATTAGGGCTGAGCCTCCAGCGGATAGCAACATTCCAAAACTTAATGTAGACTGAATAAAAAGAAAAAAAGTGCAATTTAAAAACAACACACATAAAAAATGATGCAAGCTTATAAAGAAAAATAAAAAACCAAATTAGGGAGACTTTCACAGGAAGGGGGCAAAATTAAGGGCCTCATTGAGCCCTTTCGGTGTCACTGTGTCAAGAGTCACAATCCACTTTAACTCTTGTTGTGCCAGCATTTTCTTTATATTACCCCCTCTAATTCCGGGATGTATAACATCAATTCCTTTAACCTTGAAGTTAGCAGGATCACAGTTGTGTTTATCCCTGAAATGTCTAGGGATGGTTTTCAAACTAGATATATCTTCCATTTTACTGGCTGCGCAAATGTCTCTAACATGTTCACGTATTCGTATTCTGAGTTCACGTGATGTTAAACCTACGTAAATTAAGGGGCAGCTGCATGTAGCAAAATAAATTACATTTTTCGTGCTGCAAGAGATATATTCTCTGATCTCATATTCTTTCATCCCATCACTTGAATGAAAATTAGAACTGCGAGAGACATTTGCGCAAGCCATACAGTGGCCACAACTATAACATCCCTTCTGACGTCTAGTACTCCCAAACGGATTTATTGTGGGTGCAATATAATGGCTCTGAACCAGTATATCTCTTAAATTCTTGGATCTCCTCGGGGTCATAAGAGGTTTCTCCGTGAGGACGGATCTCAGAGCGGGCTCGGTTTTCAAAACTGACCAATGTTTAGTGAATATGTCCCTCATACTCTCCCATTCATGGTTGAACACTGATATAAAACGAATGTTATTATCCTCCTTTTGCTTTGGAGCAGAGTGATACAGCAGATGTTCACGTGGGGTGATTTTGGCCCGATTGTAGCCTTTTTTAATGCTACGTTTGCTATATCCACGCTGCTCAAAGCGTCTCCTAAGGTCCAATGCTTGATGTTCAAATTTCTGGCCGGATGAGCAAATCCTACGCATCCTCAAGAACTGTCCGACTGGGACGGCCCCCACAGTGGATCGACTATGCGCCGAGCTAGCGTGTAACAACGCATTCACAGAGGTATTTTTACGAAAGACATCCGTCTGGAGGACAAAGTATTGTCAACTTCCAATTTGATGTCCAAAAAATCAATCTGATTATAATCATACCTATATGTAAGTTTGATATTTAACTGATTGTCATTAAGTTCGGCCATAAAGTCCTCCAACTGCTGCACCGTGCCACGCCAAAGTAGTAGAATATCATCAATATAGCGTAACCAGCACAGCACATGGTCAGCGGCCCCCGCCTCGCCAAAAATGAACCTCTCCCAGTAACCCAGAAAGAGGTTAGCGTAGGCGGGCGCGCAGGCCGCACCCATGGCTGCGCCTCGCTTCTGATGATAAAAGCCATCCTTAAAAGTAAAGAAGTTATGCGTTAATGCAAAGTGCAGCAATTCGAGGAGAAAACCACAAAGGGGGCCGTCCAAGTCGGAGGCCTCGAGGAAATGGCGGACTGCTTGTAAACCATCTTCGTGATTTAATACACGTATAGAGTGTCTCAACGTCAGCTGTGACCAACAAAGTGCCTGCTTCCACAGAGACCCCGTCAATCCTCCTCAGGACATCCGTTGTGTCTTTAATGTAAGATGGTAATGTCTCTACTATTGTTTTTAAATAGAAATCGATAAATTTACAGATGGGGTCACAAAGACCATCCATCCCCGACACAATCGGACGTCCAGGGGGATTGACGGGGTCCTTATGAACCTTAGGGAGGAGATAAAATGTAGCAATTTTGGGAAAAGGTACAAATAATCCCTCAAACATTTTTTTATTGATGACACCGGAATCAAATGCTCCCATGAGGATCCTGTGTAGCTGTGCCGAGAAAGAGGTCATTGGATTATGGGTAAGTTTATCATAAACTTGGTGATTTCTTAATTGCCGAAAGGCTTCACGTTCGTATTTAGCTACAGGCCAGATCACAATGTTTCCCCCCTTGTCCGCAGGTTTAAATATAACATCATCCCATGATTGCATTAGGCGGATGCCTTCCCTCTCTTTATATGTGAGGTTATCAAAACGCCTTTGTGTGGACAATTTTTTTAAATCCTCGACACTAATCTTGTAAATATGTCCACAGCAGGACAAATGGACAAGGGGGGAAATCTTGTTGATCTGGGTAATAGTGCTGTTGGAAACCCACCTTGATTTTGTGGGGATTGCTCCTCCAGTAACTCTTCAAGTGTTCGAATGGCCTCTCTCTCAGCAGGGCTCCACAGTTCCTCATCAGATCCACTCTTATTATGTAACTTTTTCAGGATTAATTTCCTTGAAAACAGATGTAGATCTTTCAATGCTACAAAATAATTGAAACCATTAGTGGGAGAGAACGATAGACCCTTCCTTAATACTTGTGTTTGGACCTTAGTCAATATATGATCGGACAGATTGATCACCTGCAACTCGCTCTTTGATCCGTCCTCACTAGATTTCCCAGCCGTCCCCTTCTTTGTATTAAATCTCGTATTCATCCTTTTATTACTGGATGATGCTCCATCATTCGGTGTTTTTTGATGTTTTTTTGAATTCTGTTTTTCGTCATTAGACATCATGGATTGGATTGAGGTAGATCGTGAGCGAGATCGTGACTCACTACGAAATCTGGGTCGTGATCTCTCATTATTACTTCTCCATCTATAGACCCTGTTCAGTTGTTTATCATTGACATCGCGTTGGAATTTTTTTGCTTTAATACTCTGAATCTCCTCCGCCCATTTCTGGGTGTCATTCTCATTTCAGTATTGAATTTTTTTAGGGCATCACTAGACATTTCTTTTTTAATAATAGCCTGTAAATTTTCAATTTCAGTTTCGATTGACTTTAATGAGTCCGAGTTCATGTCCCTCAGGATTGACATAAAGCCGAAGGAGCATTCATTGGCATATCCCTCCCATTTGTCACGAACATCCGAATTTTCAACTAAAAATGAGGGGAAGACCTGAACCCTCAGTCCCCTAGGTATAAGCTTCTTTTGTAAATATTTGTCAAGGAACGCATGGTTCCACCAAACCTTTGTCCTTTTGCGTATGAGATCCTTAAATTTGGTGGTAACTTCCAAAAGGTTTTTATTAACCTCATTGCTTGCATTATTAGAGTCTTTGAATACATCATCAATTTTTGAGAGCCACGCTCCGTCGCATGCTCTAAAGTCCATAACTATATGACTGGATTTAACTGTGAAAAACACAGATATAAAATAACCACATATCCAGATTATAAAGTAATGCAGTTGTGAACCCTCTTCACAAAATGACTACATAAATCTCCATTAGATAAGGCAACAAAACAGGAGAAAAAATGGAGTTTTCATTTTCATTGCAAAAATATAAAAAGTTTATTTAAGCCACAATAAGGCGACAAGATATAAGACATAACATGACAATGATGTGTATAAAAAGACACGAAAACATATGGCAAGCAGAAAAACACCGTAACACAATATAGCCAATTCAATAGCAGGAGGAAAAAATCCCTAGATATAATGAACACTAAAAAACCTGGGGCACACCATAGTCCCATAGCTGATTACCATAGTCAGAGTCAGGAGTGTGTTCAGAGGAAGGTATGTCCAGACCCACCGCAATTACATAGCTTAAACACAATGAGAGGTTATATTGTGTCAAAGAGCGGGGTGTAAGGAAGAAAAAAAGGGGAGTTAAACCTCACCAAATGCTGCCGGCCATATGGGAATCCCCGACGCACGTTTCGCTGTCGTTCACCTCGCTTTCTCAAGGGGAGTGTGTTGTAGGTCACTAACAGGACCTTTAAGTAGCCATAGAAACCGGTCATGTGACCGCTGAAGGTGCCGCCCACCGTTAATGGCGCATATGCCCGATGCTGTCTCTCCAGCCGCCGCACACCGGACACGTCACCTGACCGCAGGACCTAGGTTCAAAAATGAACCACGGCGATGCGCCAGCATAACTTTGCCGGTCAGCGGCGGGTGGCAGCAGAGAGCGATTGCGCACATGCGCACCACGGCAGTAAAAGTATATGTAGAGCACATAATTTGCAATTGAACAACAATTCATATAATCAAAATATGGGGTCCATGGATCTTTATCCCAATGGTACGAATCTTCATAGGTCCAATTGATTTCCATCGCCAATCGCAATATAATATAATGGTCCCATCATTAAGGGATATTAGGGCTGAGCCTCCAGCGGATAGCAACATTCCAAAACTTAATGTAGACTGAATAAAAAGAAAAAAAGTGCAATTTAAAAACAACACACATAAAAAATGATGCAAGCTTATAAAGAAAAATAAAAAACCAAATTAGGGAGACTTTCACAGGAAGGGGGCAATTTATCGATTTCTATTTAAAAACAATAGTAGAGACATTACCATCTTACATTAAAGACACAACGGATGTCCTGAGGAGGATTGACGGGGTCTCTGTGGAAGCAGGCACTTTGTTGGTCACAGCTGACGTTGAGACACTCTATACGTGTATTAATCACGAAGATGGTTTACAAGCAGTCCGCCATTTCCTCGAGGCCTCCGACTTGGACGGCCCCCTTTGTGGTTTTCTCCTCGAACTGCTGCACTTTGCATTAACGCATAACTTCTTTACTTTCAAGGATGGCTTTTATCATCAGAAGCGAGGCGCAGCCATGGGTGCGGCCTGCGCGCCCGCCTACGCTAACCTCTTTCTGGGTTACTGGGAGAGGTTCATTTTTGGCGAGGCGGGGGCGGGGGCCGCTGACCATGTGCTGTGCTGGTTACGCTATATTGATGATATTCTACTACTTTGGCGTGGCACGGTGCAGCAGTTGGAGGACTTTATGGCCGAGCTTAATGACAATCAGTTAAATATCAAACTTACATATAGGTATGATTATAATCAGATTGATTTTTTGGACATCAAATTGGAAGTTGACAATACTTTGTCTCTCCAGAAGGATGTCTTTCGTAAAAATACCTCTGTGAATGCGTTGTTACACGCTAGCTCGGCGCATAGTCGATCCACTGTGGGGGCCGTCCCAGTCGGACAGTTCTTGAGGATGCGTAGGATTTGCTCATCCGGCCAGAAATTTGAACATCAAGCATTGGACCTTAGGAGACGCTTTGAGCAGCGTGGATATAGCAAACGTAGCATTAAAAAAGGCTACAATCGGGCCAAAATTACCCCACGTGAACATTTGCTGTATCACTCTGCTCCAAAGCAAAAGGAGGATAATAACATTCGTTTTATATCAGTGTTCAACCATGAATGGGAGAGTATGAGGGACATATTCACCAAACATTGGTCAGTCTTGAAAACCGAGCCCGCTCTGAGATCCGTCCTCACGGAGAAACCTCTTATGACCCCGAGGAGATCCAAGAATTTAAGAGATATACTGGTTCAGAGCCATTATATTGCACCCACAATAAATCCGTTTGGGAGTACTAGACGTCAGAAGGGATGTTATAGTTGTGGCCACTGTATGGCTTGCGCAAATGTCTCTCGCAGTTCTAATTTTCATTCAAGTGATGGGACGAAAGAATATGAGATCAGAGAATATATCTCTTGCAGCACGAAAAATGTGATTTATTTTGCTACATGTAGCTGCCCCTTAATTTACGTAGGTTTAACATCACGTGAACTCAGAATACGAATACGTGAACACGTTAGAGACATTTGCGCAGCCAGCAAAATGGAAGATATATCTAGTTTGAAAACCATCCCTAGACATTTTAGGGATAAACACAACTGTGATCCTGCTAACTTCAAGGTTAAAGGAATTGATGTTATACATCCCGGAATTAGAGGGGGTAATATAAAGAAAATGTTGGCACAACAAGAGTGAAAGTGGATCGTGACTCTTGACACAGTGACACCGAAAGGGCTCAATGAGGCCCTTAATTTTGCCCCCTTCCTGTGAAAGTCTCCCTAATTTGGTTTTTTATTTTTCTTTATAAGCTTGCATCATTTTTTATGTGTGTTGTTTTTAAATTGCACTTTTTTTCTTTTTATTCAGTCTACATTAAGTTTTGGAATGTTGCTATCCGCTGGAGGCTCAGCCCTAATATCCCTTAATGATGGGACCATTATATTATATTGCGATTGGCGATGGAAAGCAATTGGACCTATGAAGATTTGTACCATTGGGATAAAGATCCATGGACCCCATATTTTGATTATATGAATTGTTGTTCAATTGCAAACTATGTGCTCTACATATACTTTTACTGCCGTGGTGCGCATGTGCGCGATCGCTCTCTGCTGCCACCCGCCGCTGACCGGCAAAGTTATGCTGGCGCATCGCCGTGGTTCATTTTTGAACCTAGGTCCTGCGGTCAGGTGACGCGTCCGGTGTGCGGCGGCTGGAGAGACAGCATCGGGCATATGCTCCATTAACGGTGGGCGGCACCTTCAGCGGTCACATGACCGGTTTCTATGGCTACTTAAAGGTCCTGTTAGTGACCTACAACACACTCCCCTTGAGAAAGCGAGGTGAGCGACAGCGAAACGTGCGTCGGGGATTCCCATATGGCTGGCAGCATTTGGTGAGGTTTAACTCCCCCTTTTTTTCTTCCTTACACCCCGCTCTTTGACACAATATAACCTCTCATTGTGTTTAAGCTATGTAATTGCGGTGGGTCTGGATATACCTTCCTTTGAACACACTCCTGACTCTGACTATGGTAATCAGCTATGGGACTATGGTGTGCCCCAGGTTTTTTAGTGTTCATTATATCTAGAGATTTTTTCCTCCTGCTATTGAATTGGCTATATTGTGTTACGGTGTTTTTCTGCTTGCCATATGTTTTCGTGTCTTTTTATACACATCATTGTCATGTTATGTCTTATATCTTGTCGCCTTATTGTGGCTTAAATAAACTTTTTATATTTTTGCAATGAAAATGAAAACTCCATTTTTTCTCCTGTTTTGTTGCCCTATCTGAGAGCAGCCTAATGTCGGGACAGAGACTAAAATTCCAGGGATGTATCATTTACTGGTCTGCTTAGTGTAGGTTCAAAGAGATCACCGTTTTCCTCCTGCAGATCTAACAGTTCTCTGAATGCTGAGCTCTGTATAACCCCACCCATACCACTGATTGTCAGCTTACTGTGTACACTGTGCATACGCTGAAAGCTGCCAATCAGTGGTGCGAGTGGGGTTATACAGAGCTCATGAATATGGAGGACTACTTAGCAGCAGGTTTATTAGTCCTCTAGTTATAATCTCCTGCTGATGAAACAGTGATTTTATCAATGGGAAACAAAAAATATATAGTCAGCTCACCCTTCTGTGAAATCTTCATTAGACAGCTGGTGCTCAGCACGGTTCCATGAAGCAAACGTACTTGGGAAGAGAAAAAAAAAAAAAAAAAAACAGCGAGAAGGTTGCAGTCTAAAAGATAACCTTTAATCCATTAGGTTAAAACATAAGTGCACAGGATTGTCGGGCATAGGAAAAAACACTTCAAAAACTGTTTTTGAAGTGTTTTTCCTATGCCCGACAATCCTGTGCCACTTATGTTTTAACCTAATGGATTAAAGGTTATCTTTTAGACTGCAACCTTCTCGCTGGTTTTTTTTTTTTTTTTCTCTTCCCAAGTGATTTTATCAAACCCACAGCAAGCTGCCCAGTAAGTGACACATCCTTAGAATCATGTCTATATCTACATTATGCTGGTTTCAGATTACCTGGCAAAAACATGGTGACAGATTCCCTTCAAGGCTGGGTTCAGACAAGCATATGAAGAATCGTCTGAGTTTCGGCCAGAAAACTCAGTCAATTTTCATCCAAATTGTCATCTGTGGGTCTATTTTTTACATCTGTGTGACATCTGATTTTATATATCAATCCAATTCTCTTGGTTTCGGAGAAGGTGGAGCAAAAAATATCTCCATCTTCTCCATTCTGTCAGTCTGTGGAAATCA
Source organism: Oophaga sylvatica (assembly GCA_033576555.1). Classification (NCBI taxonomy): domain Eukaryota; kingdom Metazoa; phylum Chordata; class Amphibia; order Anura; family Dendrobatidae; genus Oophaga; species Oophaga sylvatica. Next base: position 295,549,640 of record JARQOD010000001.1, read on the forward strand.
TATTGCAGTCGGATGTCATCCAAGTTCAGTCCGATGGTTTCTGAGATTTAATGACTTGCATGTCTGAGTGCAATCCAAATATTGGCTCAAACTCGGTCATGTTGCGTTTTTTTTTTTCCGCATCGGCTCTGTCCGAGGAGAAAAGCGGACATGTGCACAGCCCTATAGAATATCATTGGACCAAGTGCGATCCGATGTTTTGTCGGATTGAGCTTGGACCAACAATACGGTAATCTGCAAGAGCCCTTAGGTTATATGAACAGGGCTAACAACTGATTTAACCCCATGTAAAAGGTTGTTGCATATTTTTTTAATAAAAGTATTTAGTATTTTTTTACAATGTTCAATTGTTTTTCTACTTACAGAGGCAGTTTGTGTAGCATGATTTTGCTTATTTTGCCTTGCATATTACTCTGAAGCGGGATATTCTTGTAGATTGGGCATGTAAGTGAATGGCATGGCATGCAGTGCAGCTATCCGAAGAATACACATTTGTGCATGAGAAGCCGCTATGACATTTGGACAAGAGTGCTAGCGGAGGCTTGGCCTGGCACTTGTGTCTGACATATGTTTCCAGTTTGACTACGCATCTCAGAATTCTTCTTTGCCTTTCACATCCTTCTTATTCTGGAGGAAGTTTGTGAGACGCAGAAGAATGCACAATGTTCCTTGATGTAGGGGAGACAGGGCAAAAACTTAGAACAAGGATGAATTCTCTTTGCCACACAATAAAAGAAAAAATAATAGATCTAACTTTTGTATCCCTACTCACAGCATCATGGACATGAAATTACTTGTATTAAAAGACTTCAAATCTCAGAGAGACCGAAAAATTTTGGAGTACAAACTTATGACAACCTTTGACACACTCACTGCAGGAATGATTGTGTCACATGGATTTATGTCTTTCTTCTTCAACTAAGTATTTTGCTCCTCAGACCATCTGAGGACATCACAACCCTGGACCAGACCCCAATCAGAGGACAATAAACTTTCACACTCCTAATCTATGAACTGCTCCAATATTTTCTGCCATTGCTTTCTTTGCCCTTCCCTTATTGATAGTTCTGCTTCACGTCACTTGTCTTATTCGCTGCATTATTCTTGTGCCCTGCTGTATATAAATGCGACTCGTCAGATTTTGTGTTATTCTATATCTGATGAAGAGACCTGAGTAGTCTAGAAAGCTTGCAATTTGGTACCATCTTTTCAGTTAACGAACAAAATAAAGTTGCACTCTGTAGCACTATAGCATGCAAACATGAAATATATGAAATTAGAATTGGTCAGTGCTCTATAAAAAATGAACAAGTGAGAATATATAGAGCATAAATTGGCCAATTCATGTGTACCCAGCAGCCGCAATAAGGCGATTCTCGTTGTTGGGAACCTACCTGTGTGAATCCTTTCATGGACTGAAGCCTACTTTTACAGCTCTGGCAAAAATTAAGAGACCACTGCAAAATTTTCAGTTTGTCTGATTTTTCTCTGTATTCAGACCCCTTTAAATTTTTCACTCTTTGTTTCATTGCAGCCATTTGGTAAATGCAAAAAGTTATTTTTTTTTTCATTAATGTACACTCTGCACCCCATCTTGACTGAAAAAAAACAGAAATGTAGAAATTTTTGCAGATTTATTAAAAAAAGAAAAACTGAAATATCACATGGTCATAAGTATTCAGACCCTTTGCTCAATATTGAGTAGAAGCACCCCTTTGAACTAGTACAGCCATGAGTCTTCTTGGGAATGATGCAACAAGTTTTTCACACCTGGATTTGGGGATCCTCTGCCATTCTTCCTTGCAGATCCTCTCCACTTCCGTCAGGTTGGATGGTGAACGTTGGTGAACAGCCATTTTCAGGTGTCTCCAGAGATGCTCAATTGGGTTTAGGTCAGGGCTTTGGCTGGGCCAGTCAAGCATGGTCACAGAGTTTTTCTGTAGCCACTCCTTTGTTATGTTAGCTGTATGCTTAGGGTCATTGTCTTGTTGGCGGGTGAACCTTCGGCCAAGTCTGAGGTCCAGAGCACTCCGGAAGATGTTTTCATCCAGGATATCTCTGTACTTGGCCGCATTCATGTTTACTTCAATTGGAACCAGTCGCCCTGTCCCTGCAGCTGAAAAACACCCCCATAGCATGATTCTGCCACCACCATGTTTCACTATTGGGATTGTATTGGACAGGTGATGAGCAGTGCCTGGTTTTCTCCACACATACCGCTTAGAATTATCATCAAAAAGTTCATTTTCGTCTCATCGAACCATTGAATCTTATTTCTCATAGTCTGGGAGTCCTTCATGAGTTTTTTTTAGCAAACTCTATGTGGGCTTTCATATGTCTGGCACTGAGGAGAGGCTTCCATCGGGCCACTCTGCCATAAAGGCCCGACTGGTGGAGGACTGCAGTGATAATTGACTTTGTGGAACTTTCTCCCATCTCCCTACTGCTTCTATGGATCTCAGCCACAGTGATCTTGGGGTTCTTCTTTACCTCTCTCACCAAGGCTCTTCTCCCACAATTGCTCAGTTTGGCTGGATGGCCAGGTCTAGGAAGACTTCTGGTGGTCCCAAACTTCTTCCATTTAAGGATTATGGAGGCAGTTGAGCTCTTAGCAACCTTGAGTACTGCAGAAATTCTTTTGTAACCTTGGCCAGATCTGTGCCTTGCTGAAATTGTCTCTGAGCTCCTTGGCCAGTTCCTTTGACCTCATGATTCTCATTTGATCTGACATGCACTGTGAGCTGTGAGGTCTTATATAGACAATTGTGTGCCGTTACAAATCAAGTCCTATCAGTTTAATTAAACACAGATGGACTTCAATCTTCATTGGTTCTACTTCTTCAAGTAGAACCATCTCAAGGAGGATCACAAGGAAACGGACAGCATGTAACTTAAGTATGAGTGTTTGAGCAAAGGGTCTGAATACTTATGACCATGTGATATTTCAGTTTTTCTTTTTTAATAAATTTGCAAAAATTTCTATATTTCTGTTTTTTATCAGTCAAGATGGGGGTACAGAGTATACATTAATGAGAAAAAAATGAACATTTTTGCATTTACCAAATGGCTGCAATGAAACAAAGAGTGAAAAATTTAAAGGAGTCTGAATACTTTCCGAACCCACTGTAGGTATATTTTTGAGTAAAATGTAAATTGCTCTTTTATTCTATAAACTAATTACAACATGTCTCCGAATTTCCAAGCATTAAATTTTATATTTATTTTCAGAAAATGAAAAATGGTCAAAATAACAAAAAAATGCAGTGCTTGCAGACCTCAAATAATGCTAAGAAAACAAGTTCATAATCATTTAGAAACAACCATACTAATGTTTTAACTCAGGAAGAGTTCAGAAATCAATATTTTGTGGAATAGCCATGATTCTTAGTCACAGCTTTTATGTCTTGGCATGCTTTTCACTAGTCTTTCTTACTGCTTTTGGGTGACCTTATGTCACTGCTGGTACAAAAATTTAAGCGGGTCATTCCATGTCAAGTGAACCAATGATTTATACCTCTATATTTTTAATTTGATATTTTGCTATTTGGCTATAGTGTGTCAGAGAATGAAAAATGTGAAGATAAAAAAATTCTAGAATTTATATTTTTTTTTTAATTGATTTTCAAAGTTCGGAAAAAGTGAGAATTTCGGTGTTGCCTGCCTTTACATTTCTTGTCTTAACTCAGTCTAGAAAAAAGATAGAGAAACAAAATAAACACCATTCTACTCAGAACTGTACAGGCTTTCACCAGATATGTCCCAAGAGTATCTTCGTTAATATTTTACCAATGCGAACGCAAACGAAAAAATTTTAAAACGCATTTCCGAAAAAAAAAACGTTTAATTTAAAAATTTCAAAAAATGCACATGTGCCTCCTATGCTCCTAGCCAGATCTCTACCAAAATTCAAGTTGGGATCGCGATGTGATCATATTTAAAATATAAGTATTACAGTGTCAATTCGAAAATCTTGAATTCAGATCTGTTCAGCCTGTGGTCTAAAAGTGTGGGGTCTATATTTACCAAATAATCCATGATTTTTAGATATTACTGTATTATTTTATTATGTTACAGCTTAGGCTACTTTCACACATCAGGCTTTTTGAATCAGGCACGATCCGGCGTGTTTCTAAAAAAACGGATCCGGTACCGGATGCGTTTTTTTAGCATTGACTTACATTAGCGCCGGATCGCGCCTGATGTCCCTGCGTTGCATCCGTTTTTGGCCGGATCCGTCGGAATTGTACATTCCGGCGGCCGGACAAGACGGTTTTTGTAACTTTTTTTTTTTCTCCGGAGACGCCTGACAGTGCCTGAATCGGCACTTCAGGCGGCCGGAAACAATGAAAGTGTATGGGGCCGGACCAGTTTCTTGACAAATCCGTCAGAAAACTGATCCGGAGTCCAAGGTCTCTCTCTCTCTCTCTCTCTCTCTCTCTCTCTCTCTCTCTATATAAGCCCCCGATGTCACCTGAAAGAGAAGAAAAACGAGTTATATTATACTTACCCAGGGGCGGTCCTCCGTCCGGTCCAGCGCCTCCCATCTTCAAGCGAAGCCCTCCTCTTCCCAGCTTCACGTCGCGGCTCGGGCGCACTGCTCTGCCCTGGTGAGGGCAGAGCAGAGTACTGCAGTGTGCAGGCGCCGGACCTCTGACCTTTCCTGGCGCCTGAGCACTGCAGTACTCTGCTCTGCCCTCACCAGACCGCGACGCCCATCAGACCTGTCCGGACGGTGGACCACCCCTGGGTGAGTATAATATAACTCGTTTTTCTTCTCTTTCAGGTGACATCGAGGGCTTATGTACAGCCTTACAGAATGCTGTAGATAAGCCCCTGATGGCGGTGGCTACAGCTGATGGTCGAAAAATGGGGTGACAGATTCCCTTTAATATCCAGCTCATGTGTTGTACAAACCAGGAGTACGAAGAGGAGGAGAGTTTGTTAAAACATCGGTTACAGGAAGCAGAACCCATCAAAGGGACCCGGCAATACCACACTTTCATTCCATGTAGTGAAACAGAAATAAAAACAAGGATTTTTTCATTCAGCAAAGACAGTGAAGGCCATGAAGTGGTAGAAGGAGGCACAAGATTGGCAATGGATGACATAACTGGTTATGTGACCTGTGAATATGATTGGCGCTGGTGGCTGGCTACTGTACTCTCCAAAGATTGTGAAAATGTACAAGTGACTTTTTTGCATCCTTCTGATCCGGCACCATCCTTTGTGAATCCAAGAAAACCAGACATTTTAAAAGTTAACTAAAATCAGATATTAGCTCAGGGGCAGCCGAACACATTTGACAGGCCGTAAATACCCTGACACAAAAGGAAATGGCCATTGCTAGTAATCGCTTATGGACAAGATTACATTTCACCCACTAGAAGGGACAAATTGATGATAAAAGGCCAGTTTAAAAACGTACTATTGTTTGATTAGTTCATATTTTATAGAACGAGGATTTAACTGCTGTACTATTATTAAACACTTCATAAATGACATGTTTAGTGATATAATAGAAAAAAAATTGTTACATGCATAAATAGGAGGTAAAAATTGGTTCTTTTAACCCCTTACTGTCCAATGACGTGCACAGTCCGTCATGGTAAGGTGTCAGTTCCGGCACCAGGACGGACTGTGCACGTCATCCCTTTGATCTACCACTGCGTGTAAACACGCAGTGGTAGATCAGTGCCGACGGCTGTCATAGACAGCTGACAGGCACGGCAAGCGGTGCGGGGACCTTTGCTGTCGGTCCCCGCACCCACAGCGCTGTGAGTGGTCAGTCAATCTGACTGACCAAACACAGCAGCGATCGTGCAGGAGAAGCTGAAATTTCAGCTTCTCCAGCGCGATCAGTGCAGGAGCCGGCGCTGCAGTGGCCAGGCTTCCTGCACTGACAGCCAGGAGCGGAGCACCCACCGCCCCTGGCTGTTAACCCCCTGACTGCTGCGATCTAGCGCGATCGCAGAGCTCAGGGGGGAGGCAGAGGGTCGGGAGCTCCCTCTGCCTCAGATCGGCGCCCTGCAATGTATTTGCAGGGCCCGATCTCTGCCTTGATGACCCGGGGGTTGTCATGACAACCTTCGGGTCATCTAGCTACGGGAAGCTGCTGTGATCATGTCACAGCAGCTTTCCCCATAGGTACAATGCATTGCAATGCTGGAGCATTGCAATGCATTGTAACTGCAATAAAAAGTAAAAAAAGTGAAAGTCCCAAAAATTGTAAAAAAAAAAAATATTAAAAAAAATAATTTAAAAAAAATCCCCTAAAAAATACACATTTTTATGTAATAAAAAAATAAAAAACACATGTTAGGTATCGCCACGTCCGTAAAAATCCCATCTATAAAAGCGTAACCCTAGTTAACCCCTTCAGTGAAAGCCGTAAAAAAAAACACACAAAAAAGTAGTAAATTATACTTTTTCCAAGCGGTATCATCATACCGCTTGGAAAAAGTGCAATAACACGCGATCAAAAAGTCAGCTATAAATAATCATGGTACCGCTGAAAACGTCATCTTGTCCCGCAAAAAACAAGCCGCTATACAGCATCATCAGCGAAAAAATAAAAAAGTTATAGCTCGCGGAATAAACAGATGCAAAAATAATTATTTTTTCTATAAATTTTTTTATTGTGTAAAAAACGCCAAAACAAAAAAAAATATATAAATGAGGTATCGCTGTAATCGTAGTGATCCGAAGAATAAAGCTCCTTTATCAATTTTACCACACGCGGAACGGAGGGAAAAAAAAAAAAAAACAATTCCTGATTGCTGGTTTTTGTTCATTCTGCTTCCACAAAAATCGGAATAGGAAGCGATCAAAAAACGTTATGTGCCCGAATATGGTACCAATAAATACGTCAGCTCGTACCGCAAAAAATAAGCCCACAGATAACTCTGTCGGCCGAAATATGGAAAAATTATAGCTCTCAAAATAAATTATTCCAAAAAAAGCATCTTTTAGAGTGTGACAGAAGCTAAACATGAAAAAAGGATGTAAATCTGGTATCGCTGTAATCGCACCGATCCGAGGAATAAAGTCGCCTAATCACTAATACCGCACGAGGAACGGCGTAAAAAAGAAAACCAATTCTTCACCTTTTGTAGATTTGTTCATTGTGCCTCCCAAAGATCGCAGTAAGGCGATCACAGTGGTTCCCCCCCACATATGGGGTATCAGCGTACTCAGGACAAAACGCACAATAGCTTTTGGGGTCCTATTTCTCCTGTTACCCTTAGAAAAATAAAAATTTGGGGGCAAAAAGGTCATTTTTGTGGAAAAAAATATGATTTTTTTATTTTCACGGCTCTACGTTATAAACTTCTGTGAAGCCCTTGGGGTTCAAAGTGCTGACCACACATCTAGATAAGTTCCTTGGGGGGTCTAGTTTGCAAAATGGGGTCATTTGTGGGGGTTTCTACTGTTTAGGCACATCAGGGGCTCTCCAAGCGCGACATGACACCCGCAGACCATTCCATCAAAGTCTGCATTTAAAAACGGTGCTCCTTCCCTTCCGAGCTCTGCCATGCGTCAAAATAGTGGTTCCCCCCACATATGGGATATCAGCGTACTCAGGACAAATTGCACATCAACTTTTTGGGCCCTATTTCTCCTGTTACCCTTATAAAAATAAAAATTTGGGGCAAAAAGGTCATTTTTGTGGAAAAAATATGATTTTTTTATTTTCACGGCTCTACGTTATAAACTTCTATGAAGCACTTGGGGGTTCAAAGTGCTCACCACACATCTAGATAAGTTCCTTGGGGGTCTAGTTTCCAAAATGGAGTCACTTGTGGGGGTTTCTACTGTTTAGGCACATCAGGAGCTCTCCAAACGTGACATGACACCCGCAGACCATTCCATCAAAGTCTGCATTTGAAAAAGGCGCTCCTTCCCTTTCGAGCTCTGCCATGCGTCAAAATAGTGGTTTACCCCCACATATGGGGTATCAGCGTACTCAGGACAAATTGCACAATAACTTTTGGGGTCCTGTTACCCTTTGGAAAATAACAATTGGGGGTGGAAAGATCATTTTTGTGGAAAAGATATGATTTTTTTAATTTTACTGCTCTACGTTATAACCTTCTGTGAAGCCCTTGGGGGTTCAAAGCTCTCACCACACATCTAGATAAGTTCCTTGAGGAGTCTAGTTTCCAAAATGGGGTCACTTGTGGGGGTTTCCACTGTTTAGGCACACAGGGGCTCTCCAAATACGACATGGCGTCCAATCTCAATTCCAGCCAAAAAAGTCAAATGGCGCTGCTTCCCTTCCGAGCTCTGCCATGCGCCCAAATAGTGGTTTACCCCCACATATGGGGTATCAGCGTACTCAGGACTAATTGCACAATAACTTTTGGGTCCTTTTATCCTTTGGAAAATAAGAATTGGGATGAAAAGATCATTTTTGTGGAAAAAATATGATTTTTTAATTTTACGGCTCTACGTTATAACCTTCTGTGAAGCCCTTGGGGGTTAAAAGCTCTCACAACACATTTAGATAAGTTCCTTGGGGGTACAGTTTCCAAAATGGGGTCACTTGTCGGGGTTTCCACTGTTTAGGCACACAGGGACTCTCCAAATGCGACATGGCGTCCAATCTCAATTCCAGCCAAAAAAGTCAAATGGCGCTGCTTCCCTTCCGAGCTCTGCCATGCGCCCAAATAGTGGTTTACCCCCACACATGGGGTATCGGTGTACTCTGGAGAGATTGTACAACAAATATTGTGGTTCATTTTCTCCTGATACCCTTGACAAAATGTAAAAAAATTGTGTCGAAAGAAAAATTTTGGGAAAAAAAGTTAAATGTTCATTTTTTCCTTCCACATTGCTTCAATTCTTGTGAAGTACCTAAACATAGTTATAGTTATTATTATTAAGGTTGAAGGAAGACTTTAAGTCCATCTAGTTCAACCCATATCCTATCCTAACCTGCCCTAACATGTTGATCCAGAGGAAGGCAAAAAAAACCCAAGTGGCAAACAGTAAGCTTCACATTGGGGAAAAAAATTCCTTCCCGACTCCACATACGGCAATCAGACTAGCTCCCTGGATCAACGCTGTATCTAGGAAACTAGTGAATATAGCCTGTAATATTATACTTTTCAAGAAAGGCATCCAGTCCCCTCTTAAATTTTAGTAAGGAATCACTCATTACAACATTAGACGGCAGAGAGTTCCATAGTCTCACTGCTCTTACAGTAAAGAATCTGCATCTGTGATTATGGCTAAACCTTCTTTCCTCCAGACGTAGAGGATGCCCCCTCGTCCCCGTCACAGGTCTAAGAGTAAAAAGATCATTAGAAAGGTCTTTGTACTGTCCCCTCATATATTTGTACATTGTAATAAGATCACCCCTAAGCCTTCGTTTTTCCAAACTAAATAACCCCAAGTGTAATAACCTGTCTTGGTATTGCAGACCCCCCAGTTCTCTAATAACCTTGGTCGCTCTTCTCTGCACCCGCTCCAGTTCAGCTATGTCTTTCTTATACACCGGAGACCAGAACTGCACACAGTATTCTAAGTGTGGTCGCACCAGTGACTTGTATAGAGGTAAAATTATGTTCTCCTCATGAGCATCTATGCCTCGTCTAATGCATCCCATTATTTTATTTGCCTTGGCAGCAGCTGCCTGACATTGGCCACTAAATTTGAGTTTGTCGTCCACCCATACACCCAAGTCTTTTTCAGTGACAGTTTTGCCCAGTGTTTTACAATTAAGCACATAATTATACATCTTATTTGTTCTACCCAAGTGCATGACCTTACATTTATCCCCATTAAAGCTCATTTGCCATTTATCAGCCCAAGCTTCTAGTTTACATAAATCCTCCTGTAATATAAAATTATCCTCCTCTGTATTTATTACCCTGCAGAGTTTAGTGTCATCTGCAAATATTGAAATACTACTCTGTATGCCCCCTACAAGGTCATTAATAAATATGTTAAAGAGAAGCGGCCCCAATACTGACCCCTGTGGTACCCCACTGCTAACCGTGACCCAGTCCGAGTGTGCTCCATTAATAACCACCCTTTGTTTCCTATCCATGAGCCAGTTCTTAACCCACTTACACATATTTTCCCCTATCCCCATTGTTCTCATTTTATGTATCAACCTTTTGTGTGGCACTGTATCAAAAGCTTTTGAGAAGTCCATGAACACCACGTCCACTGCATTCCCTTGGTCCAGTCCTGAACTTACCCCTTCATAAAAGCTTATCAGATTAGTCTGACAAGAACGGTCCCTCGTAAACCCATGCTGATACTGTGTCATGAGGTTATTCAGCTTCAGATACTCTAAAATAGTATCCCTTAAAAAACCCTCCAGGATTTTACCCACAGTAGATGTTAAGCTCACTGGCCTATAATTTCCAGGTTCAGTTTTTGCCCCCTTTTTGAATATTGGCACCACATTTGCTATACGCCAGTCCTGTGGTACAGACCCAGTTATTATGGAATCTTTAAAGATTAAAAATAATGGTCTATCTATAACTGTACTTAATTCCTGCAGTACTCAGGGTGTATCCCATCCGGGCCCGGGGATTTGTCAACTTTAGTGATTTTTAGACGCCGCCGTACTTCCTGCTGGGTTAAGCATGTGACATTTAATGGAGAAATTTTTTATCTCTGATCATGTTATCTGTCATGGGATTTTCTTGTGTAAATACAGTTGAAAAAAAGTCATTTAGCATATTGGCTTTTTCCTCATCCTCATCCACCATTTCACCCAGACTATTTTTAAGGGGACCAACACTATCATTTTTTAGTTTCTTGCTATTTATGTAGTTAAAGAATATTTTGGGATTATTTATTATTATTATTATTATTATTTATTTAAAGGATTAATAAACTTCTTGAATGTGGCTTTGAACACTTTGAGGGGTGCAGTTTTTAGAATGGTGTCACTTTTGGGTATTTTCTGTCATATTGACCCCTCAAATTCACTTCAAATGTGAGGTGGTCCCTAAAAAAATGGTTTTGTAAATTTTGTTGGAAAAATGAGAAATTGCTGGTCAACTTTTAACACTTATAACTTCCTAACAAAAAAAAATGTTGGTTCCAAAATTGTGCTGATGTAAAGTAGACATGTGGGAAATGTTATTTATTAACTAATTTTTGTGACATATCTCTCTGATTTAATGGCATAAAAATTAAAAGTTTGAAATTTGCAAAATTTTCAAAATTTTTGCCATATTTCCATTTTTTTCATAAATAAACGCAAGTTATATTGAATAAATTTTACCACTATCATGAAGTACAATATGTCACGAGAAAACAGTCTCAGAATCGCCAAGATCCGTAGAAGTGTTCCTGAGTTATAACCTCATAAAGAGACAGTGGTCAGAATTGTAAAAATTGGCCTGGTCTTTAACCTACAAAATGGCTTGGTCATTAAGGGGTTAATCTTGTTTTTTAACATATAATTAGGATTAGATTGTTTTTAGAAAATCACACTTGAGGATATGTTCACCTTTTTTCTTTTGGTTTGTTCAATGCATTCAGGTTGAAAATGCTGAGCAAGTTGTGTTATGATGACTAAGAGGTATTTATTCTTGCACTTACGGTATTTGTTTTTGTGTTTCTTTATTGTTGCATATAAATGTTGAATTCAATAAGTTGTAATTTGAAAAGAAAAAAGGAAGAATCTCACACAAACATAAAATCAGATAATTTAAGGCTTAAAAAAAAAAACAAATTTGATAGGTCCTAAGTTGAATCCCTGTCCAAATATAAACAAGAACACAAGTAACACACATGCATTTTTTCACAATTTTAAAACATACGTTTTTTTCACAATTGCGCATCAAAATTTTGATTTTGATTTCTCCAAAACAAAATATAAAGAAACATAGTCTTGTGACATATCAAATGAAAGCCGGTACTGTTCTGAGAAAAATGATGCCTCTCCCACCTCTTTATCTTACTTCTAGCCCGAAATATGATAAAAAATGTAAAGCCATACTAGCCCAAAATGCGCGCTTTTTCAAAACTTTAGAAGTCTGTAAAAATTAACTGATGAAGAAAAAAATTCAAAACTTTGAATTTGTAATTAACTAAAGTTATACTTCATAAAAAAAAATCTAAAGACGTCAGGTTAAAAAAGATATTCATATTTGGATCACTTGATATGGAATGACTCAAGCTGTTCTTCTTTGATGGCCTGTAACTATCCATCTTCCTCTTGATTACATTCCAGAGGTTTTCAAGGGGGTTCAGGTCTAGATTGGGCTGGCCATGACATTGATTTGATGTGGTGGTCCTTCATCCACACATTGATTGACTTACTTGTGTGGCATGGCGCATTGTCCTGCTGGAAAAACCAGTCCTCAGAGTTGGGGAACATTGCCTGAGCAGAAGGAATCAACTGTTTTTCCAGGATAACCTTTTATGCGGCTTGATGCATACGTTCTTCGCAAAGATTAACCCGCCCAATTCCAGACTTGCTGAAGCATCCCTAGATCATCACTGATCCTCCACCAAATTTCACAGTGGGTGCAAGACATTGTGGCTTGTACACTTCTCCAGGTCTCCGTCCAACCATTAGACGACCAGGTGTTGGGCAAAGCTGAAAATTGGACTCTTCAGAGAAGATTAGCTTACTCCAGTCCTCTATGGTCCAATCCTTATGGTCTTTGGCAAACTGCAACCTGGCTCTCCTTTGCTTCTCATTGATGAAAGGCTTTTTTCTAGCTTTACATGACTTGAGCCCTGCCTCTAGGAGCCTGTTATGAACTGTTCATGCTGTACACTTCACCCCAGCTGCCATTTGCCATTCGTTTTGTAGGTCACTTGATGTCATCCTGTGGTTGCTGAGTGACATTCGAATAAGATGACGGTCATACCGGTCAGTGGAAAGTCGTTTTCGCCCCTCTGCCGGTCTGTAGCTTTGTTGTCCCCAATAATCAAAAAAGCGCTATATCCCCAGCACTTTTAGTGCATTTACCCCAGCGCTGTGTCATTACACACGAAAACTCAACTGCTCAGTTATATTTGACCTGCTGTGTCGTCGCCAAGCACTGAAGAATATTTCTGATGAAGGCCCGGAGCTGGCCGAAACGTCAACGTTTTTTATACACAGTGGATGTATCTAAGTTAATTCTTAATTCTTGAGTGTTTTTCTGCATCTAACTTTGGAGTGCCGAATTTAATTTTTTAGGTTATTTGGAGTGGTATCCTATTTGTGCACTCTTGTTCCACGTAGTGCCGCACAGCTCTATTTGTTGTCCCCAATGTCTGCTGCTTGACCTTGTTGTAATGGACTGCTGTCTTAGAAATTTTAAGGATGGAGGCCACATGACGCTCACTGTATCCCTCTGCTAGTAAAGTATTGTGTTTAGGTAGCTGAGGAGAAAAAGCAAAAACGGTAATACACCAGAGAAGCTGGAACCTATTGGATTGCAGTAACCTGAACTAACCACACAACTAGAGGTAGCCGTGGAGCATTCCTACGTTGATCCTAGACGCCTCGTCATAGCCTGAGAGATAACTACACCTAAAGGCAGAAAGATGAAAGCTATCTGCCCCGGAGCAGATCCCCAAAGAAAATAGGAAGCCCCCAAACATATAATGGCGGTTAGACAAGAAGATAGCACAGACACAGACAGAAAATAGAATGAGCAAACGTTGGGGCCCAATCTGTCTAGACAAAAAAGTACAGGAAAGAATTCTGACTGCAATCCAACAAAAACCCTAAAAAATACCAGCACTTCTGATTGCCAAAAATCCTGAGATCACACGATCTCTACCACCTAAATCAGATCTCTGGTGTAACAAAACAAAGCCGCAGCCACTGAAAAAACAGGAAAAAGCAAATGAACAAATAACAGTGGCTACAGATAAATTGAGAGGAGCACAGACCCCAGGAGGGGACCCGACTGACCTCCACAAAAGTGCAGAAAACTATGAAAAAAGCAAGCACAAAAAGAAAAGCAGAAAATATCTTATCTGAAAGCAGCAGGTGCAGGCAAGACTCCAGCAACTTCCAAATGAACCAGGAACCACAATTGAGACAAGAACAATTGATCACCGGCGACCATCATGGGAGGGAACCTCCCTTATATCAGTCCAGTGAGTGATCCCAGATTGCCATTCCTCGCTGAAAGGTTCAGTACTGTCTGTAACCACCAGAGGGAGCCTCTGCTCAGAAACCATCTCTAGCACATTCACAACAGTAAAGCCAGAATTTAGCCCTTCTTTTCCTCACTCCAGACTGTTCTTTTCAACTCCTTTGGCATGGTTAAAAGTCATTTTTTCATTTATTTTACTATATATACTCGAGTATAAGACAAGGCCCCTAATTTTCCCACGGAAAACTGGGTAAGCTTATTGACTCAAGTATAAGCTGGTGTACATTGTCCCCTCATCCCTGTCCTGCTTTGTGTGGCTCTCCCCCCTTCCAGTATGCATGACTCAGCTCCCCATCCCATCCTTCTATGTATGGCTCAGCTCCTTGTCCTCCTCAGTGCTCCCTCGGCCCCCTCAGTGCTCTGCCGTCATCCTCAGTGCTCCCTCGTCCTGCTCCGTGCTCCTCTGTGCTCCCCCCGTCCTGCTCCGTGCTCCCCCATCCTGCTCCGTGCTCCCCATCCTGCTCCGTGCTTCCCCCGTCCTGCTCCGTGCTCCCCCATTTCTCCTCTGTGCTCCCCCCGTCCTGCTCTGTGCTTCCCCATCCTGCTCTGTGCTCCCTCCATCCTGCTCCGTGCTTCCCCGGTCCTCCCCATCATACTCACCCTCCTGTGCAATCGCTGAACGTCCCCTGCAATGCTCCGTTGTCCCGGTTTCCTGCAGCTCTCCTGTGCTGAGCGGTCACATGGTACTGCTAATTAAGGCCATGAATATGGACGCCACCCTATGGGAGTGGAGTTGCGTCCATATTTCATGACCTTAATGAGCGGTACCATGTGACCGCTCAGCACAGGAGAGCTACAGGAAGCCGGGACAACGGAGGATTGCAGGGGACGTTCAGCGATTGCACAGGAGGGTGAGTATGATGTCCCAGCCACCGGCTCCTGCCGCACCCCTTACCCCGCTGGTTTCTGCACAATGACTCGTCTATAAGCCGAGGGGCATTTTCAGCACAAAAAAATGTGCTGAAAATCTCGGCTTATACACGAGTATATACGGTACTTTTGGGATATTACTAGCACTTGTTTTGCCATCCAGCTTGTCCTATTGCAAGGGGATTGTGAACACCACAGCAGTGTTTTTTATACTTTCCTTCGTTAAATAAGATTTGGTTCACGTGATCACCTAATCAGAAGCACATTAGGTAGAATGATGTGTACTCTGGTTGGAATTCAACTGACACTGGAATGGAATGACTGTCAGACATGTAGAGAAGCTGATTTTTATAAAACTGTGCAGTGGTCTCTTAATTTTTGCCCTGTATATGGGAAGGTAGGATCCTGCTGTAATTAAAATGGCCAGAGGCTGAGGGGTGAAGTGCTCAGTCAGAGAGCCAGTGTATACAAATTAAATGCCGCTGTCAATCTCTGACAGCTGCCTTCATGACCTGTGACACAGCGTATGTGTCATGAAAGGATCGCGTTCCTGCGGTCGGGTGACCGGGGTCACTGAAACGTCACCCAACACGCAGGCACAAGACCCTTTGTGCTTCACCACAGGGGGGTTGGCTTAACCCCTACGTGGCTACGATCGCTCTGATTGGCTGTTAAAAGTGAAACAGTGCTCCCTTTATTCCGAGCCCCGACGTGTGCCCAAACAGTGGTTTACCCCCACATATGGGGTATCAGCGTACTCAGTAAAAATTGCACAACAACTTTGGGGGTCTAATTTCTCCTGTTACTCTTGGGAAAAAAAATTGGGGACTAAAAAAATTATTTTTGTGGAAAAAAAATGATTTTTTATTTTCACAGCTCTGCGTTATAAACTTCTGTGAAGAACTTGGAGATTCAAAGTGCTCACCACACATCTAGAGGAGTTCCTTGGGGGATCTAGTTTCCAAAATGTGGTCACTTGGGGGGGTTTCTACTGTTTAGGCACATCATGGGCTCTGCAAACGTAACATGACGCCCGCAGACCATTCCATCAAGTCGACATTTCAAAACGTCACTACTTCCCTTCCGAGCCCCGACATGTGCCCATACAGTAGTTTTCTCCCACATATGGGGTACCAGTGTACTCAGGACAAACTGTACAGCAACTTTTGGGGTCCAATTTCTCCTGTTACCGTTGTGAAAATAAAAAATTGTGGGTTAAAAAAATCAGTTTTTGAGGAAAAAAATGATTTTTTGTTTTTACAGCTCTGCATTATAAACTTCTGTGAAGCACGTGGGGGTTCAAGGTGCTCACCACACATCTGGATAAGTTCCTTGGGGGTCTAGTTTACAAAATGGGGTCACTTGTGGTTGGTTTCTACTGTTTGGGCACATCAGGGGCTCTGCAACGTAACAAGATGCCCGCAGACCATTCCATTAAGTCGGCTTTTCAAAGCGTCACTACATCCCTTCCGAGCACTGACGTGTGCCCAAACAGTGGTTACCCCCCACATATGGGGTACAAGCGTACTCAGGACAAACTGGACAACAACTTTTGGGGTCCAATTTCTCCTGTAACCATTGTGAAAATAAAAAATAGGGGCTAAAAAAATCATTTTTTGAGAAAAAAATGATTTTTTATTTTCAGGGCTGTGCGTTATAAACTTCTGTATAGCACCTGGGGTTCAAAGTGCTCACTGTGCATCTAAATAAGTTCCTTAGGGGGTCTTGTTTCCAAAATGGGGTCATTTGTGGGGGAGCTCCAAAGTTTAGGCACACAGGGGCTCTCCAAACACGACACGGTGTCCGCTAACGATTGGAGCTAATTTTCCATTAAAGTCAAATGGCGCTCTTTCCCTTCTGAGCCCTGCTGTGCACCCAAACAGTGGTTCCCCCCTCATATGGGACACCAGCGTACTCAGGAAAAACTGGACAACAACTTTTGGTGTCCAATTTATCCTGTTACCCTTGGGAAAATAAAAAATAGGCTAAAAAATCATTTTTGAGAAACAAAAATTATTTATTTTCACTGCTCTGCGTTTATAAACTTCTGTGAAGCACTTGGGGGTTCAAAGTGCTCACTACACATCTAGATAAGCTCCTTGGGGGTCTAGTTTCCAAAATGGGGTCACTTGTGGGGGGTTTCTACTGTTTAGGCACATCAGGGGATCTGCAAACGCAACATGACGCCCGCAGAACATTCCATCAAGTCTGCATTCCAAAATGGCGCTCCTTCCCTTCTGAGCTCTCCCATGCGCCAAAACAGTGGTTCCCCCCACATATGGGGTATTGGTGTACTCAGGACAAATTGCACAACAACTTTTGGGGTCCAATTTCTCCTGTTACCCTTGTGAAAATAAAAATAGCGGGCTAAAAAATCATTTTTGAGGAAAAAAATGATTTTTTTTATTTTCACTGCTCTGCGTTATAAACTTCTGTGAAGCACTTGGGGGTTCAGAGTGCTCACAACACATCTAGATAAGTTCCATAAGAGGTCTAGTTTCCAAAATGGTGTCACATGTGGGGTTTTTTTCATTGTTTAGGCATACAGGGGCTCTCCAAATGCGTCATGGTGTCCGCTAATGATTGGAGCTAATTTTCCATTCAAAAAGTCAAATGGTGCTCCTTCCCTTCTGAGCCCTGCCGTGCGCCCAAACAGTGGTTTATGACCACAAATGAGGTATCTGTGTACTCAGGAGAAATTGCCCAACAAATTTTAGGATCCATTTTATCCTGTTGCCCATGCAAAAATGAAAAAATTGATGCTAAAATAAAATTTTTGTTGGAAAAATTAAAATGTCCATTTTTTCCTTCCACGTTGCTTTAGTTCCTGTGAAGCACCTGAAGGGTTAATAAACTT
The DNA here is from genome assembly GCA_033576555.1 of Oophaga sylvatica. NCBI lineage: Eukaryota > Metazoa > Chordata > Amphibia > Anura > Dendrobatidae > Oophaga > Oophaga sylvatica. The sequence continues at coordinate 295,567,496 of JARQOD010000001.1, forward strand.
CTTGAATGTGGTTTTGAGTACCTTGAGGGGTGCAGTTTTTATAATGGTGTCACTTTTGGGTATTTTCTACCATATAGACCCCTCAAAGTGACTTCAAATGTGAGGTGGTCCCTAAAAAAATGGTTTTGTAAATTTTGCTGTAAAGATGAGAAATCGCTGGTCAACTTTTAACCCTTATAACTTCCTAAAAAAAAAAATTTTTGCTTCCAAAATTGTGCTGATGCAAAGAAGACAAGTGGGAAATGTTATTTATTAACTATTTTGTGTCACATAACTCTCTGGTTTAACAGAATAAAAATTCAAAATTTGAAAATTGCGAAATTTTCTAAATTTTCGCCAAATTTCCATTTTTTTCACAAATAAATGCAAAAATTATCGACCTAAATTTACCACTAACATGAAGCCCAATATGTCACAAAAAAACAATCTCAGAATCGCTAGGATCCGTTGGAGCGTTCCTGAGTTATTACCTCATAAAGGGACACTGGTCAGAATTTCAAAAAATGGCAAGGTCATGAAGGGGTTAACATGCATCGGCATGCGCGCGTGTCAGTACTTCACCTGTGACGTAATCAGTGGTCATCTATGGGTTGTCATGACAGCCAGGGGTCAGCTGATTACCCCCTTTTTCCCCATTGAAAATAAAGATATTAAAAAAAATGTAAAAATACACATTTTTGGTATGGCCACTTTCAGAAGAGTCCAATCTATCAATATATAAAACAGTTAACCCAGTCGGTAAACACCGTAAACGGAAAAAATTCAAGAACCCCAAAATGACATTTTTTCGGTCACCGCAGTTCCCCAAAAAATGATGTAACAAGCGATCAAAATGTCACATCTATCTCAAAATAGTACTATTAAAAACGTCATCTCGCCCCACAAAAATTAACTTTGACACAGCTCCATCGGAAACTGTTATGGGTCTTAGAAAATGGCGACACAGCTCCAAAAATTTTTTTTTTGCAAACTTGTTTTTTTTTCACCACTAAAATAATAAAAAAAAACTGGACATGTTTTGTATCGCCGTAATCGTATTGATGGGGAAGATCGTATTGCATGATCATTTTTATCACAAAATGTACACCTTAAAAACAATTCCCGAAAAATGACAGAATTGTGTTTTGTTTTGTTTTTTAATAATTTTACCGCACTTAAAAAAATGTTTCCCCGTTTTTGAGTATACTATGTGGTAAAATGAATGTTATCATTCAAAATTGCAGCTAGTCCTGCAAAAACAAGCTCTCATATGTCTATGTGGACAGAAAAATAAATAAAAGAGGTATGCCTCTGGGAAGAAGGGGAGGAAAAAACGGAAACGCAAAAATGGAAATTGGCTGCACGGTAAAGGAGTTAAAGGAAATCTGTCAGCAGGTTTTTGCTACGTCATCTGAGAGCAGCCTGATGTAGGCAAAGAGACCCTGAATCCAACGCACTGGGTGCAGTGGTTCTGACACAATCGGAGTGTAAAGATTTAGCATGAAGCAGAGCTGAGGAAGCAAGCCCCGCCTCCACCAGGCTCTCCATATACAATGTCTATAGACAGTGAGGTGCTCATCACAGGAGGGGGTGTTAGTGGTCCAGGAGGCATGTGCTGCTCTGTCCCAGCAATGATAAGCTACTGATGCTAAAACAATCATTGCAAGCAAACAAACCAGCAAAGCTTGATAAGAGAGGTATTGCTGAAATCTGTGTTTTAAACCCTACCTCATGCTGTCTTCAGATTACATAGCAAAAACCTGCTGACAGATTCCCTTTAATATTGATCATATAGCAGTCTTATTTATACACTGTACAGATATTAGTAATACATTACTTTAGTATTGTTTTTTGGAATCAATATGACACTGTTATTTGAGCGCAGCACTGTAGTCACTGTTTGGTATGGTTACTGGTATACTCTGTGGCTGGAAACTGTATGACTAGGTGGGCCAAAGGAAGAGCATAGAGCACCATTCCGCATAGGTCAGCCTTTATTGCTCTTACTAGCTGTAGTACCCGGCTTCGCCCGGGTTAATTAATAACTGCTGTTAGCTGTAACAAAATAGACTATGTTAACAAAAATTTATTTTGCACATAAAAATCACACACCAAAACGTGCGGGGGTTAAAATTTCCATTCAACACATAGCCTATGATGTTCCTGGGGTTGAGATGTGCGGGCATGCAAAATTTCATGCCCGTAAGTACAACGGTGCAGATTCCTATCCCGGGCCAAAATTATTTGCCGATTTGGAATGCGCTGGGTTAAAATTTCGACTCAAAACCTAGCCTATGACGCTCCCGGGGTCGAGACGTGTGGGTGTGCAAAATTTTATGCCCGTAAATGCAGATTCCTATGCCGGACATACACACAAGCATTCAGCTTTCTCCCCATTATGTAGATAGGGCCAAAATTGTTTGGCGATTTGGAACGTGCGGGGGTTAAAATTTCCATTCAACACATAGCCTATGATGCTCCTGGGTTGAGATGTGCGGGCATGCAAAATTTCATGCCCGTAAGTACAACGGTGCAGATTCCTATCCCGGGCCAAAATTATTTGCCGATTTGGAATGCGCGGGGTTAAAATTTCGACTCAAAACCTAGCCTATGACGCTCCCGGGGTCGAGACGTGCGGGTGTGCAAAATTTCATGCCCGTAAATGCAGATTCCTATGCCGGACATACACACAAGCATTCAGCTTTCTCCCCATTATGTAGATAGGGCCAAAATTGTTTGGCGATTTGGAACGTGCGGGGGTTAAAATTTCCATTCAACACATAGCCTATGATGCTCCTGGGGTTGAGATGTGCGGGCATGCAAAATTTCATGCCCGTAAGTACAACGGTGCAGATTCCTATCCCGGGCCAAAATTATTTGCCGATTTGGAATGCGCGGGGTTAAAATTTCGACTCTAAACCTAGCCTATGACGCTCCCGGGGTCGAGACGTGCGGTTGTGCAAAATTTCATGCCCGTAAATGCAGATTCCTATGCCGGACATACACACAAGCATTCAGCTTTCTCCCCATTATGTAGATAGGGCCAAAATTGTTTGGCGATTTGGAACGCGCGGGTTAAAATTTCGATTCAAAACATAGCCTAGGATGCTTTCGGGGTCGAGACGTGCGGGCGTGCAAAATTTCATGCCCGTAAGTGCGACGGTGCGGATTCCAATCCCGGACAAACATACTCACATACATACACACATACATACATTCAGCTTTATATATTAGATTTACCTTCCAACAGAAATATACCTAGACTAAAGGCACTGCCACACTTAGCGATCGCACCAACGATCACGACAACGACACGACCTGGCGAGATCGCTAGTGCGATTGCTATGTGATCGCTAGTTAGATTAGAAACACAACTCATCAGCGATCTGTATAACGACCTCTGCGGTCGTTGGGAAAACCTAGTCCCACCTGTGACGCTGGTGAAGTCGTTCATAAAGGGTGTCACACTCAGCGATTCAGGCTCACCAGCGGGACACCAATGACCAAAAAACGGCTCAGAATGTTCATAAGCGATCAGCGACATCTCAGCAGGGGCCACATCGCTGCTACTTGTCACACAGCTAAGTCGCTAACGAGATCGCTACTGCGTCATAAATGGTGACGCAGTAGCGATCTCGTTAGCGATCTCGCTTAGTGTGGCATACCCTTAATAGTGCAGCTATGGGGACGTGAAGGCCTAATTAGCCAATATAGGCTTTTGCTTACCTATTAAAGCACATTGTTTTTAATTAGTCACAGACAGCCATTACACTGAAGGGTATGCCACACTAAACAAGATCACTAACGAGATCGCTAAAAAACGTCACTATTTAGCGATCTCGTTAGTGACGTTGTTGTGTGTGGCATGTAGCAACGACGTGGCCCCTGCTGTGATCTCGCTGATCGTTCACTAGAGTTCTGGACCGTATTTTAATCGTTGGCGTCCCGCTGGTGAGCCTATATCGCTGTGTCTGGCACCTTTTGTGAACGATGTGCGCTGTTTTTTACATCGCAATGACCGCCAAAGTCGTTAAGGAGATCGCTAACCGCTTATGCATCGTTAACGAGATCGTCCAGTTTGGCAGCTACTAGCGACATTAAAACGATCACAAAAACGATCGTATTAGTATGCGTCGTTATCGTGATCGTTAGCGGGAACGTTTAGTGTGGCAGTACCTTGAGTGTGGAATTGGTAGCAAGTGAATCATCCTTTAGCCTGTAAGTGCTTATCTTGTGGCTAACCACACAGCACCCAGAATGAGGAAGACTTGTGGTGCCATCCACTTTGGTGAAACACAGTGGCCACATTCTGGATTTCTGTGGGCAGGAAAAAATTTAATTATCACAATAAATGTCACAGCATAAAAGCACAAGTGCCAGTGTGTACAAAGAGGCTTTTATGTGCAATCAGTTATAAATACAAAGACACATTACATAATAATAGAAAATAATTTAGTTTTTAATTCTCTCTTTAAGGCTAAGTTCACACAATACAGAGTTAACAAACTGCACTGAAATAATATTTCAGGGAAAATGCAGGTAAAGCTGATGTGTCAAAAGAGCCTCGGAGTGTTCCCACTTGTGTGGTTTTTATAACTGGTCATTGGTATCTAACGTTTCTTCTTGTGGAGAATGACATGCCAGGTCTGGCATAGCAGTATGAGGAGACTTAAACCCTTTGCATGATCTTCTGGGACATTAAATATGCAAATCGTCTCTTCAGGTCTAAAGCCCCCGTCACACACAGCGATCTCGCTAGCGAGATCGCTGCTGAGTCACAAGTTTTGTGACGCAACAGCGATCTGCCCAGCGATATCGCTGTGTGTGACATTCAGCGACGATCAGCCCCCCTGCTGGGTGTCGCTGAATGTCCTGGACATTTTTTTTGATCGTTGGTCTCCTGCTGGCCAGCACACATCGCTGCGTGTGGCAGGCAGGAGACCAGCGTTCAGCTGGTAACCAAGGTACACTGGCAGCTCAGCAGCGATCATGTAGCAACACACCAGCGATCCTGAGAAGTGCATATCGTTGTCGGGATCGCTGGTGTGTCGCTATGTGTGACGGGGCCCTAAGAGGACTTGAAGTCTAGTGCCACCTATTGGAAGTAGCAATCATTGGTCATTGGTAGTGATTGGGCCTTTAGCCCCCTCACTTATCTCAGGACAGTTCCCGCTGAGCTATAAAGTGATAGTACAATGTAGTATAGAATAATAGAATTATGTTCAATAGGCCATTCCTGCATCTCCTCCAGTGACTGAATACTACTAGTCAGGCAACCTTACTGCAAAGAGGGAATCAGGGGACCCCCATTCTATAAGATATAAATAAACTGGAGAAGTGGGCAGCAACTAACAGGATGGTTTTTAACAATGAAAAATGCAAAGTACTACATCTGGGCAATAAAAATGAAAAAAACATATACTGAATGGAAGAAACAGGGGCTAAGCAACAGCACATGTGAAAAAGACTTCGGTATACTAATAGATCACAGACTGAACATGAGTCAACAGTGTGATGCAGCAGCAAAAAGGCAAATACAATTCTGGGATGTATTAATAGAAGCATACAGCCTAGATCACGACAAGCCATTTTTGCCTTTTACTCCTCTTTGGTCAAACCTCATCTGGAATACTGTGTCCAGTTTTGGGCACCACATTTTAAAAAAGACATCAACAAACTGGAGCAAGTTCAGAGAAAAGCGACCAGAATGGTGACCCATCTGCAAACCATGTCCTATGAGGAACGGTTACAGGATTTGGGAATGTTTAGCTTGCAAAAAAGAAGACTGAGAGGAGACTTAATAGCTGTCTACAAATATCTCAAGGGCTGTCACATTGTAGAAGGATCATCTTTATTCTCATTTGCACAAGGAAAGACTAGAAGCAATGGGATGAAACTGAATGGGAGGAGACACAGATTAGATATTAGAAAAATACTTTTTGACAGGGTGATCAATGAGTGGAACAGGCTGCCACAAGATGTGGTGAGTTCTTCTTCAATGGAAGTCTTCAAACAGAGGCTGGACAGACATCTGTCTGGGATGATTTAGTGAATCCTGCTTTGAGCAGGGGTTGGACCAAATGACCCAGGAGGTCCCTTCCAACTCTACTATTCTATGATTCTTCTGATATAATTAGAATTGATGTTGATCTAGGAAGCAGAATAAAAGTTATTTTGTTTTTTGAGAGCAGCTGCAGCTTTTATTGTGCTATCCTATAACCTTTGGTAATGTTGGTGATGTATCCTCTCCAGAGACAAGAAACCTCTTCTGACCTGCTACATATCTGTACTTATGTCTTGTGTTTATCACTGTCATACTCGGTACGTTCGTACATGACACAATCCAGCTATCACAATGTTCTCTGCTGCTCTGAGTATTTCTAGTCTGTTCTGAATCCGGGCCGCTAGGATTGATCTCATGCACACTTCATGAACGCATCTGCTCGTCTGCTGTGCGCTTGTGGTTTCTGCTCAGTTCTTGACATACCAGACATTTTCAGAAGTATGTAGAAGCTAAAGGAGGGATAGCTAGTGTAATGTGCTGGTCAGCAAAAAAACATTGTACTCCCGCCTGCCACTGCACTAGCTGAATAATTATATATTTACACTGCCCTCCAGAAACGAGATATTGGCACACTTGGGTAAAATGGCAGGTGTTTTTTTTATTAATCCCACACTGGAAAGAATGCTGTAAAGTGACCTGTATTTTACATTTTCCAAATCTATGCATCTCATGATGCAGATTGGCAGTAATTGTAGTTTAGTTAAGGAGTAAGATACTCAAACCCTGTAATTCTGGGGCAAGAGCCAACATCATCATGGGCCACAAGTTGAGATTATTAGCCGTTAGTGATGCTTCCAATAAGCTGACGTACAGTTGGACCGCTCATGGCCAGTTAGTGATTTGTGCAAACGTTTTGACAGTCTTTAGTGCACAACAAACTACTGCTTGGCCTTATGGGCATCGAAATGATTGAATATACAGTCATGGCCAAAAGTTTTGAGAATGACACAAATATTAATTTTTACAAAGTCTACTGCTTCACTTTTTCTAATGGCAATTTGCATATACTCCAGAATGTTATAAAGAGTGATCAGCTTAACAGCAATTACTTGCAGTCAATATTTGGCTAAAAAATGAACTTTATCCCCCAAAACACATTTCAACATCATTGCAGCCCTGCCTTAAAAGGACCAGCTAACCTCTTTTCAGTGATTGCTCCATTAACACAGGTGTGGGTGTTGATGAGGACATGGCTGGAGATCAATCTGTCATGATTAAGTAAGAATGACACCACTGGACACTTTCAAAGGAGGCTGGTGCTTGGCATCATTGTTTCTCTTCTGTTAACCATGGTTATCTCTAAAGAAACACGTGCAGTCATCATTGCAATGCACAAAAATGGCCTAACAAGGAAGAGTATCGCAGCTAGAAAGATTGCACCTCAGTCAACAATCTATCGCATCATCAAGAACTTCAAGGAGAGAGGTTCCATTGTTGCCAAAAAGGCTCCAGGGCGCCCAAGAAAGACCAGCAAGCGCCAGGACCGTCTCTTAAAAGTGTTTCAGCTGTGGGATCAGGCTACCAGCAGTGCAGAGCTTGCTCAGGAATGGCAGCAGGCAGGTGTGAGTGCATCTGCACGCACTGTGAGGCAGAGACTCTTGGAGCAAGGCCTGGTCTCAAGGAGGGCAGCAAAGAAGCCACTTCTCTCCAGAAAAAACATCATGGACAGACTGATATTCTGCAAAAGGTACAGGCAGTGGACTGCTGAGGACTGGGGTAAAGTTATTTTCTCTGATGAATCCCCTTTTCGATTGTTTGGGACATCAGGAAAACGCCTCATTCGGAGAAGACAAGGTGAGCTGTTATGTTTCGGTAGCTGAGGAGTGCAGGTAAAAAAGGCAATACACCAGAGCAGTTGGAATCTATGAGATTGCAGTACCCTGACTAACCACCACAACTAGAGGCAGCCGTGGAGCGTTCCTACGTTGGTCCTAGACGCCTCGTCACAGCCTGAGAAACTAACTACACCTAAAGATAGATATAGGAAAACTATCTGCCCCGGAGCAGAACCCCAAAGATAATAGAAAGCCCCCAAACATGTAATGGCGGTTAGACAAGATGAAATACTGACACAGAAAGAAAATAGTACGAGCAAACGCTGAGGCCCAAACTAACTAAATAGAAAAGGATAGGAAGGGTACTTACTGCAATCCCAAAAAAACCCTGCAAAGCACCAACTCTACTAATTTCAAAAACACCTGAGATCACACGACCTCTTCCACCTAAATTAGTTCTCTGGTGTAACAAAATCAAAACAGCAGCCACTGAAAAAACTGGAAAAAGCAAAAGTACAAACATCAGTGGCTGAACAAAACTGAGAGGGCAGAAGCCCCCGGAGGGGACCCTGAAGGCCCCCACAGAAGTGCAGGACAAAATGCAAAAATATAGCACAAACACAAAAGAAGAAAATGTCTTATCTGTTAGCAGGAGATGCAGACACGACACAGCAGGCTACAAGGGAAACTGGAATAAAGGATTCAGACCAGAACAATTGATCACCGGCAACCCTGATGGGAAGGTGACTCCCTTATATAAGACCAGTCAGTAACACCTGATTCCCAGTCCTCACAATCTTCACTGGACAGACTAGCACCGCTTGTAACCACCAGAGGGAGCCTCTGCTCAGAACTCATCTCAAACCCATTCACAACAGTACCCCCCCCTTGAGGAGGGGTCACCGAACCCTCATCTGAGCAACCAGGTCGGTCAGGATGAGTTCTATGATACGCACGGATAAGTCTCCTAGCATGGATGTCCGAAGCAAACACCCAAGAATTGTCTTCCTGACCATAACCTCTCCACTTAACCAAATACTGGAGTTTCCGTCTAGAAAAACGAGAATTCAATATTTTCTCAACCACATACTCCAGATTGCCCTCAACCAAAACAGGGTCAGGAGGCACAGCAGCAGGAACCACTGGCTCAACAAACCTCTTCAACAAGGACTTGTGGAACACGTTATGGATCTTAAATGTCCCAGGAAGAAGCAAACGAAAAGAAACAGGATTAATAATCTCCATGATCTTATAAGGTCCAATGAACCTAGGCTTAAATTTAGGAGATGCTACTCTCATAGGAATATTCTTTGAGGACAACCAGACCAAGTCCCCCACTTTAAACCGAGGACCATCAGTCCTATGCCGGTTAGCAAACCGCTGGGCCCTCTCCTGAGAGAGGGACAACCTCTCCACTACCTGGTCCCAAATCAGTTGCATACGCTCCACAACAGAGTCAACACCTGGACAGACAGAAGCCTCCGTCTGTCCTGAAGAAAATCGAGGGTGAAACCCAGAATTACAGAAAAACGGAGACATCAAAGTAGCAGAGCTAGCCCTATTATTAAGAGCAAACTCAGCCAAAGGCAAAAAAGAGACCCAGTCATCCTGATCAGCAGACACAAAGCATCTTAGATAAGTCTCCAATGTCTGGTTTGTTCTCTCAGTTTGACCATTGGTCTGAGGATGAAATGCCGAGGAGAAAGACAATTGAACACCCAGTTTAGAACAAAAAGTCCTCCAAAATCTGGAAACAAACTGGACTCCTCTGTCAGACACAATGTTCTCAGGAATGCCGTGTAAACGAACCACGTGCTGAAGGAACAACGGCACCAATTCAGAGGAGGAAGGCAACTTAGGTAATGGCACAAGACGTATCATCTTGGAAAACCTATCACAAATTACCCAGATGGTGGTCATTCTCTGAGAAACAGGAAGGTCGGAAATGAAATCCATAGAGATATGGGTCCATGGTCTCTTGGGCACAGGCAATGGCATCAACAAACCACTAGAGCGAGAGCAAGGCTTGGAGCGAGAGCAAGTCCCGCAGGACTGCACAAATACCCTGACATCACGAGACAAGGTAGGCCACCAAAAGGACCGACTAACCAAGTCTCTGGTACCAAAAATTCCGGGATGCCCAGCCAACGCGGAACAATGAATCTCAGACATCACACTCTTTTTCCACTGGTCCGGGACAAACAATTTTCCAACAGGGCAGCACTCGGGCCTATCCTCCTGACACCCCTCCAGAGCAAGTCTCAAATTGGGCGAGATGGCGGAAAGAACTACACCCTCTTTCAAAATAACAGAAGGATCAGATAACTCAGGAGAGTCCGCAAGGAAACTCCTCGAGAGGGCATCCGCCTTAACATTCTTAGTGCCAGGAAGAAAGGAAACCACAAAATTAAAACGTGTGAAAAACAAGGCCCACCTGGCCTGTCTAGGATTGAGTCACTTGGCAGATTCCAGATAGACCAGATTCTTATGGTCCGTAAGGACCACCACCTGATGTTTGGCTCCCTCCAGCCAATGTCTCCACTCTTCAAAAGCCCACTTCATGGCCAATAACTCCCGATTACCCACGTCATAATTACGTTCAGTAGGAGAAAATTTTCGAGAGAAAAAGGCACAAGGTTACTTTTAGAGGTCTCTGGATCTTTTTGGGACAAAACGGCACCTGCCCCAATTTCAGAGGCATCAACCTCCACCTGAAATGGCAGAGAAACATCAGGCTGCCGTAAAACAGGAGCAGAAGTGAATCTCTGCTTAAGTTCCTGAAATGCAGAGACTGCTTCAGGAGGCCAATTCACCACATCAGAACCCTTTCTGGTCAAATCAGTTAATGGTTTAACAATAACCGAGAAATTACCAATAAATTTACGATAAAAATTGGCAAAACCCAAAAATCTCTGAAGAGCCTTTAATGAAGTAGGTTGGACCCAATCACAGATGGCCTGAACCTTGACCGGGTCCATTTCAATAACAGATGGGGACAAAATGAATCCCAGAAATGAGATCCTCTGTACGCCAAAAAGACACTTTGATCCCTTCACATACAGAGAATTCTCTCTCAAAATCTGGAATACAGTTCGAACATGTTTCACATGAGAGTCCCAGTCATTAGAAAAAATCAAGATATCATCCAAATAAACAATCAGAAATTTGTCCACAAAATCCCTGAAAATGTCATTCATGAAGGACTGGAAGACGGAAGGAGCATTAGTGAGCCCAAAGGGCATCACCAGGTACTCAAAATGCCCTTCAGGGGTATTGAATGCCGTCTTCCATTCATCCCCGTGCTTAATGCGAATAAGGTTATACGCCCCCCTGAGGTCAAGCTTGGTAAACCAAGTAGCGTTTTTCACCCTGGAAAACAGGTCAGAAATCAAGGGTAACGGGTATTGATATTTCACAGTAATATTGTTCAAGAGACGATAATCAATACACGGCCTTAATGAACCATCCTTTTTGGCCACAAAGAAAAAACCGGCACCTAAGGGTGAAGAGGATGGTCTGATATGACCCTTCTCCAATGATTCCTTGATATAAGACCGCATAGCGTCATGTTCAGGTACAGACAAGTTAAAAAGGCGACCTTTAGGGAATTTACTACCCGGCACTAATTCAATAGCGCAGTCATAGCTCCTATGGGGAGGCAAGGATGCAGATTTACTTTCGCTAAACACATCAGAAAAATCAATCAAAAAGTCAGGAACATCCTGAGCCTGGGGGGAGGCAGAAAAAACAGGAGTGTTGGTATTAACACATTGGCAGCCCCAACTGGTTACAGACACAAATTTCCAATCCAAAACAGGATTATGAGACTGTAACCAAGGAAAACCCAGCACGATAATGTCATGCAGATTATACAGAACCAAAAATTTGCAGCACTCCTGGTGATCAGGTTCAACCCTCATTATCACCTGAGTAGAAAACTGGGGTTTATTCTCAGCCAAAGGGGTAGAATCAATCCCCAGTAGGGGAATAGACTTCTGTAGGGGTATCAAGGGAAATCCACAACGTTTAGCAAAATCATAATCCATCAGGTTAATAGCTGCTCCAGAATCAACGAAAGCCTGAGCAGAAAATGAGGACAGAGAGCATATCAGAGTGACAGTTAATAAAAACTTAGTCTGAACACTACCCAAGACAACTGAGCGTGCAAAACGTCTTCCCCGCTTAGGGCAGACTGAAATAGCATGAGAGGCATCACCACAGTAGAAACATAACCCATTGCGCTTTCGAAACTCATGACGCTGTGCCCCAGACACCACTCTATCACACTGCATGGGTTCAGAAGCTGGTTCACAAGGCAACACCATTCCACGCATACTTCTCCGCTCACGCAAACGTCTGTCAATTTGAATCGCTAATGACATAGAATCATTGAGACCAGAGGGGACAGGTAATCCCACCATAACATCCTTTACATTATCTGACAGACCCTTCCAGAAAAGGGCTGCCAAAGCGTCGTCATTCCATTTGGTCAGGACTGCCCACCTACGGAATCTCTGACAGTATAACTCAGCGTCATCAAGCCCCTGATTTAATGCCAACAAGGCTTTCTCAGCTTGATCAGTGACATTAGGCTCATCGTACAATAACCCCAAGGCCTGAAAAAATGCATCAACATCACTCAAAACAGGATCCCCAGGTATCAGGGAAAAAGCCCAATCCTGAGGATCGCCGCGCAGGAGAGAGATGATAATTTGAACCTGCTGCGCTGCGTTCCCTGAGGACTTAGATTTTAAGGCAAAAAACAATTTACAATTATTTTTGAAATTCTGAAACTTAGCTCGATCCCCTAAAAAGAAATCTGGCATGGGAATCCTAGGTTCCACAACAGGCAACCCAGCAAGATAGATAGCAATACTCCGAACCTCAGTGGCAAGCTGATCCACACGGCCAGACAACTGTGCAAACTCCATTGAGAGAAAAGATCCTCCCCAGCACCCAGAGATACAGAGGGAAAAAAAAAAAAAAAAATGCAACAAACAGAAAAATATCTCTGACAACTCTGACAATATTTTTTCCCTTCTGTGAGTACTATACAATTTTCAATTTTTAGGCCGGTGATACTGTTATGTTTCGGTAGCTGAGGAGTGCAGGTAAAAAAAGGCAATACACCAGAGCAGTTGGAATCTATGAGATTGCAGTACCCTGACTAACCACCACAACTAGAGGCAGCCGTGGAGCGTTCCTACGTTGGTCCTAGACGCCTCGTCACAGCCTGAGAAACTAACTACACCTAAAGATAGATATAGGAAAACTATCTGCCCCGGAGCAGAACCCCAAAGATAATAGAAAGCCCCCAAACATGTAATGGCGGTTAGACAAGATGAAATACTGACACAGAAAGAAAATAGTACGAGCAAACGCTGGGGCCCAAACTAACTAAATAGAAAAGGATAGGAAGGGTACTTACTGCAATCCCAAAAAACCCTGCAAAGCACCAACTCTACTAATTTCAAAAACACCTGAGATCACACGACCTCTTCCACCTAAATTAGTTCTCTGGTGTAACAAAATCAAAACAGCAGCCACTGAAAAAACTGGAAAAAGCAAAAGTACAAACATCAGTGGCTGAACAAAACTGAGAGGGCAGAAGCCCCCGGAGGGGACCCTGAAGGCCCCCACAGAAGTGCAGGACAAAATGCAAAAATATAGCACAAACACAAAAGAAGAAAATGTCTTATCTGTTAGCAGGAGATGCAGACACGACACAGCAGGCTACAAGGGAAACTGGAATAAAGGATTCAGACCAGAACAATTGATCACCGGCAACCCTGATGGGAAGGTCACTCCCTTATATAAGACCAGTCAGTAACACCTGATTCCCAGTCCTCACAATCTTCACTGGACAGACTAGCACCGCTTGTAACCACCAGAGGGAGCCTCTGCTCAGAACTCATCTCAAACCCATTCACAACAGTGAGCGCTACCACCAGTCTTGTCTCATGCCAACTGTTAAGCATCCTGAAACCATTCATGTGTGGGGTTGCTTCTCAGCCAAGGGAATCGGCTCTCTCACAGTCTTGCCTAAAAACACAGCCATGAATAAAGAATGGTACTAGAATGTCCTCCAAGAGCAACTTCTCCCAACCCTCCAAGAGCAGTTTGGTGATCAACAATGCCTTTTCCAGCATGATGGAGCACCTTGCCATAAAGAAAAGGTGATAACTAAATGGCTCAGGGAACGAAACATAGAGATTTTGGGTCCATGGCCTGGAAACTCCCCAGATCTTAATCCCATTGAGAACTTGTGTTCAATCATCAAGAGACGGGTAGACAAACAAAAACCTAAAAATTCTGACAAAATGAAAGCATTGATTGTGCAAGAATGGACTGCTATCAGTCAGGATTTGGTCCAGAAGTTGATTGAGAGCATGCCAGAGAGAACTGCAGAGGTCCTGAAGAAGAAGGGTCAACACTGCAAATATTGACTTGCTGCATTAACTCATTCTAACTGTCAATATAAGCTTTTGTTAGGCTACTTTCACACTTGCGTTTTTTTTGCGCTGCGTTTCGAGCGCACATGAAGCGCATTAAAAAAACGCATGCAAACGCTTGTAAACGCTGCGATATTTAGTCGCATCAGCATGCGCATTACGACAAAAAAACGCAGCGTTTGTCTGCGATTTCATGCGTTTTTGCATGCGTTTGCGTTTTTTTGGCGCATGGGTTGTCTATGTGTCACATTTCTATCATCTCTGTCTCTATCATCTATCATCTGTCTCTATCATCTTTGGCTCTATCATTTGTCTCTATCATCTCTGTCTCTATCATCTTTGGCTCTATCATCTCTGTCTCTATCATCTCTGTCTCTATCATCTCTGTCTCTATCATCTTTGGCTCTATCATCTCTGTCTCTATCATCTTTGGCTCTATCATCTCTGTCTCTATCATCTTTGGCTCTATCATCTTTGGCTCTATCATCTCTGTCTCTATCATCTTGGCTCTATCATCTTTGGCTCTATCATCTCTGTCTCTATCATCTTTTGCTCTATCATCTCTGTCTCTATCATCTTTGGCTCTATCATCTCTGGCTCTATCATAGTTTAAACAAGTGTTTAGACATTATTTACTGAAAAATCGCGTGCGTGCAAAAGCGCTGACGAGCGCAAAGCCATGCGCACGCCATCGCCCCATAGACTGCAATGTTATTTTTTTGCGCATAGCATGCACACACGTGCGCACGCGTTTTTTAAAGCGGTTGGGCGGAAAAAAAAATGCAACATGTAGCTTCTAGCGCGTATGGGCGCACACAGGGAAAATGCGCAGCGTACGACAAACGCACATGAACGCGTGCAAGCGCTAGACCCTGCGCCCGCCATGTTAAAGATAGGGGAACATTGTGCATGCATCCGATAGCGCACGATGCGCTGCGCAAAAAAACGCAAGTGTGAAAGTAGCCTTACTCATGTTTGCAATTATATTTCTGTCTGTGATAAAAACATCTGTCAAACACACACATAAAAACCAGAGGGTAGCAGATCATGTGAAAATATAATATTTGTGTCATTCTCAAAACTTTTGGCCATGACTGTACAGGCCTAATACATGTGTGTCCTCTCCCTAGAGCAAAGACAAATGGTTTCCTTGAACAAAGCTCGTTTTCATAACTTTAGACTCATCTAATTGCTAATGCAATGCCTAACACAATTGCAAAATTCTACCACAATTTACATTTTCAGCTGGAAAAATGGCTTTAGAGTACCAAGTACCTGTGTAAGGGTCTGTTTACATGGATCGATGGGCAGTATGATTCGACTACCAAACCATAAACGTTTTGTTTAAGACCAAAGTAAAGTATGCGTGAGAGATGTGTAATAGATCATGGCATAGGCAGCCATGGTTCGGGGCAGTGAAAATCCTGTTTACGCAAAAGGATGCACCGCTGAGAATGATCATTTCACCTGACGAACGAGCATCTTGCTCCTACATTGGGTTATAGGCAGCCTTTTTACACTGAACGATAATCATGAAATGAGTGTTTTTAACAATGTTCGTTCACGATTATCTTTCAGTGTAAATGGAGACTGACAAGTTTAATCTGTAGCAGCAGAGACACCAGGACGGATTACAGGACATAGGGCAGGACTTTGTGTCTGCTTCTGATCTTCTGCCTGTCACACTGCATATAGGCATCATAGATAGACAGGCTGTAGATCTCAATCATAGGTCACTAAGGGCTATTTGAAATCTGCACTGGGATCTACTTGTAACTGTAGCGACTGGAGCTTGCTCCACTTGCTGCAGTTTAACCATATAAATGTCACCATCATTTTCTGACGGCAGCATTAAACTCATGGCAATTCAGTATGATTGTGGATGTTGAATCTAAAAAGTCTAATCTGTCAAAATATTAAATAATTTAAACCAGACGTTAAATGCTGAAAACAAAATAATCTAGTCACTTTACCCCCCCAAAAAAAACAATAAAAAACTAACAATGTTGTATGTAATGCAAAATGGTATCAATAAAGAACATCAGCTGAGAACTCAATATGCAAGCTGTCCCCTAGCTCTATGGACAGATAAAAAAAGTTTTGGGTCTCAAAAAATGACAACACAAACAGCAATACTTTATAAGTTTAGTATCGCCATCATTGCACTGACCTGCAGAATTATTTTTACTGCAGATTGGAACGCCATGAAAACAACACAAAAAAATCATGGTAGAATTGCGTTTATTCTTTGTTTTGTTTTTTCACTATTTCACCCCACTTGGAATTTATTTTTCAATTTTCAGTACATTACATGGTAAAATGATTGGTGTCACGCAAAACGACAACTAGTCCCTCAAAACAGAAACTCTCATATGGCTCAGTCAATGGAAAGATAAAGTTATGACTCTAAGAGCAAGGGGAGGAAAACATATAATGAAAAATGTCTGAGTCCTTAAGGCTAGGTGCAGACAACCATATGTTTTCTCATCTGAGAAAATCGGATTGATTATGCAAACCAGAGGGTGATCATAATGTGACCCAATTCTCTCGGATAAGAGGATGGAGACATTTTTCTTCCCTCCTCTCCATTTTGTCAGTCCGTGGAAATCAGACTGCACTCAGATGTCATCCGAGTGAAGTCCAATATTTCCCATGGACTCATTGACTTGCATGGCTGAGTGCGATTCGAATATTGGATCAAATTCGGGCATGCTACAATATTTTCCCTGGCACTGCTCTGTCCGAGGAAAAAATAGAACATGTGCACGGCCACATAGAGTAACATGGGAGTGAGTGCTGTGCGATTTTTACCATTGTTGCACGAGATCTAAGAGTCAACCAGTACGTATTTATCACATACAATAGTATGAAGCTGCAAAACATATTTTGGCATTAAATGTGGCTTTCACTTGAATAATGGTCAAGTGTTTCCTGTATCTGTGTTTATAAAAGGATAATGTGAACAAAAACCACGACAGACTCGAACATTTCCTTTATTGCAATATCTGGTGCGAGAAGCATGATGTACATGAGTGACAGAAAATATATTATAGACCCAGACATTCCTAGACATTTTAATATGTTACGATTGGTAAAGTGCTAATTTGATGTAAATTTGATATTTACATGCAGTAATTCTGTTGCAGAAATGTCTTCACATCAAAATAGTCGCGACCCCGTGTCAATAGATCAGTACTTCCAGATCCATACCGCAATATGAGATATCACAAACACGCTACATAAGTAATCTCATAGTGGGCAATTTATTGCTGTATGGGAGACAGATCTGTAACAATATTTCACAAACTATATACAGAATGCCGAACTGCTCATTTTACAATAGGGTGGAGAACTTTTGTCATTTTGACCCTCATCACTATTGGATACGTGGAGTGATAGGCCAGTCTAAAGAAATGAGTTTTTAAGGCAGGCTGTGGATACTTGGACTTAGATCACCAGTAGACTGAAAGCCCATGAGAGTAGGGTCCTCTCCCTCTGAACCAGTCTGTCACTGTTAGTTTGTTCATCCGATTGATAGGTCTGGTAGGGAAATTGGGTGGGATGGAGGAAAGATGATGAGTTTGTTTCGAAAACTGTGGAATTTTAGAAAGCGTGGTACTGATAAGAAGAAGAATATGGCTGATGGAGACTCTGGAAGTTTGGACAGCAGAGAGGTGGTGTCTAGGCCTGAGAGGTAGATTTGAGTGTCATCAGTGTATAGGTGGTATAGGAATATTGAAAGCCATGGGATGTTGAGTTGTCTCAGGCCAAAGGTATTGATGAAGATCAGGGGTCCTAGAACAGAGCCTTTGGGACATCAACAGAGAGAGGGCGGGATGAGAAAGTAGTATGGGAATGGGAGACGCTGAATGTGCGGTCAGTGAGGAATGAGGAGTAGCCATTTTGTTCCATGGTCTAATTCCAAACTGGACCCAGGAGTAGGTTGTGAAACAAAGAGATCATCTGCAACATGCAAAAAAAATTGTCTACAGTATCTAACACACTACATTGATGTCACTGCAACAAAAACAATTTTTTCCCCTCCAAGATGGAATTTTCCTTATGTCTTTTATGTAAATCAAGACATTAAACAAATTAGTAAACTTCCATGTGAGACTAATGATATTACTAACTATCCAGGATCATCCACGTTACTGAACTATCTGCACAGACATGTGACTCTGCTAGAAGGATTTGGACAGGACAAGTTGTCCTGTCAACCCAGCCGAAAGAGGAAAATGTAGGGAAGAGAAGCAGGCTTGCATCACTTCATCTGCACATTCTACACTCAGAGTAGACTTTATTCATAGATTGGGCTTGTAGGTATACAGTGCCTACAAGTAGTATTCAACCCTCTGCAGATTTAGCTGGTTGACACATGTGGAATTAACTTGGCATTGTGACATTTGTACTGTAGATCAGCCTGGAAGTGGGAAATGCACTGCAGCAAAAAAAAAATTTTTAATTTTTTTTTTTTTTTTTTAAAACGTTAAAAGTTAATTCAGAGTGTCATTTATTATTCAACCCCTCAAACCACAAGAATTCTGTTTGGTCCCCCTAAAGTATTAAGAAGTAGTTCAGGCACCAAGAATAATGAGCTTCACATGTGTGGATTAATGATCTCTTTTGCCAGCCTTTTCTGACTATTTAAGACCCTCCCCAAACTTGTGAACAGCACTCATACATGGTCAACATGGGAAAGACAAAGGAGCATTCTAAGGCCATCAGAGACAAGATCGTGGAGGGTTACAAGGCTGGCAAGGGGTACAAAACCCTTTCCAAGGATTGGGCCTACCTGTCTCCACTGTTGGGAGCATCATCCGTAAGTGGAAGGCTTATGGAACTACTGTTAGCCTTCCACGGCCTGGACAGCCTTTGAAAGTTTCCTCCCGTGCCGAGGCCAGGCTTGTCCGAAGAGTCAAAGCTAACCCAAGGACAACTAGGAAGGAGCTCCGGGAAGATCTCATGGCAGTGGGGACATTGGTTTCAGTCAATACCATAAGTAACGTACTCCACCGCAATGATCTCCGTTCCAGACGAGCCCGTAAGGTACCTTTACTTTCAAAGCGTTATGTCAAGGCTCGTCTACAGTTTGCTCATGATCACTTGGAGGAGTCTGAGACAGACTGGTTCAAGGTTCCATGGTCTGATGAGACCAAGATCGAGATCTTTGGTGCCAACCACACACGTGACGTTTGGAGACTGGATGGCACTGCATACGACCCCAAGAATACCATCCCTACAGTCAAGCATGGTGGTGGCAGCATCATGCTGTGGTGCTGTTTCTCAGCCAAGGGGCCTGGCCATCTGGTCCGCATCCATGGGAGGATGGATAGCACGGCCTACCTGGAGATTTTGGCCAAGAACCTCCGCTCCTCCATCAAGGATCTTAAGATGGGTCGTAATTTCATCTTCCAACAAGACAACGACCCAAAGCACACAGCCAAGAAAACCAAGGTCTGGTTCAAGAGGGAAAAAGTCAAGGTGTTGGAGTGGCCTAGTCAGTTTCCTGACCTTAACCCAATTGAAAACTTGTGGAAGGAGCTCAAGATTAAAGTCCACATGAGACACCCAAAGAACCTAGATAACTTGGAGAAGATCTGCATGGAGGAGTGGGGCAAGATAACTCCACAGACCTGTGCCGGCCTGATCAGGTCTTATAAAAGACGATTATTAGCTGTAATTGCAAACAAGGGTTATTCCACGAAATATTAAACATAGGGATTGTATAATAATTGACCCACACTTTTATGTTTAAAATTTATTAAAATTCAACTGAGCAACATAACTTTTTGGTTTGTAAGATTTATGCTTCTGTTAATAAATCCTACTCTCGTTTGCAGTTTGAAGGCTCTAACTTATTTGCATCTTATCAAACCAGCTAAATCTGCAGGGGGTTGAATACTACTTGTAGGCACTGTAGCTATAGGCAGCAATGTTCTAAAGTCAAATCTTCAAGAGAGTCAAAAATAAGCAGCTTTGTTAAAATTATTGCTTTAATTTTCATTTCCATGTTCATGAGGAACATCATCTGGAGATCTTTCTAAAGAGTTGCTAGATGTAATTTATAATAAATGTGCTGTCGCCTCTTAAATCAGGAGCACAAGTGGAGTAAGCAATACTTCTCTCTTGGCGTACTTTCATTTGAATTAATACATCTAATATTGTGCCAGGAAATTTTAGTTTTATCAGACTTGCCAGTAATAACTTTAGTGGTAATAGCTTTAGTGTGTGCCTTTTAATTAGCGTAAATTATTTGGGTGACCAACATTCCTTATACGATAGCAGAAGTATCACCCAAGTTGATATATTTGGAGCAAAAAGTTGGCATAAAATATCCATTTCGTTATTGGATCCACTGTACATGGAAAAGTACTGAGCGTTTTCTGTAAGGCATTTGAAATGCTCGAATTTTAATCTAAATTACATTGTAGAAAATCAGAGTAAAACATGACATGTCTTAGTGCTCAGGGGCCTCATGCACATGGCTGTATTGTGGATTAGGGTGGTGTAGAAATGTGATACTGTATCTCTCCTTGCCTATAAATTTAGCTTGTCCAAAGTCTGACTCTAAAGGCTGGGTCTCACATAACGATACACCAGCGATCCCGACAACGATATGCACTTGTCAGGATCGCTGGTGTATCGCTACATGATCGCTGGTGAGCTGCCAAACAGGCAGCTCAGGCAGCGATCTGGACAGCGACACTGCGGGTAACATCGCTTAGTTACCCGCAGTGTACCTTGGATACCAGCGCGCTGATGCAGGGAGCTGGTATCCAAGGTACACGGCGGGTTTCTAGGCACAGCCCCGCGCCTGGAAACCCGCTGTGTACCTTGGTTACCAGCGGATCGCTGGTCTCCCGCCTGTCACACGCAGCGATGCGTGCTGGCCAGCGGGAGACCAGCGATCAAAAAAATGTCCTGACATTTCAGCGACGATCAGCGATACCCAGCAGGGGGGCTGATCGTCGCTGAATGTCACACACAGCGATATCGCTGGTGAGCTCGGTGCTGCGTCACAAAACTAGTGACTCAGCACCGATCTCGGTAGCGATATCGCTATGTGAGACGGGCCCTTAAGGTACTGTCCTATGCATACACCCAAAAAATTCAAGGTTTTGATGTTGATAAAGGTAACGTCTCCAGCCTCCTTAACTGTGGGTACATCCACACAGTTTTGCTATGGAGCTTTGTCAAATGTGATTTGATACATTTATCCCAGACATGGGGGAGATCAATTGTAGTTTGATGAACACGGCTGATAAGGTTGAACAAAGGCTCAATTGCATGGCTGCAACCAAAGTTGTGGAGCAATCTAATCTTCTACTTATCAATTGTGTAACCTGGCCTTACTTGAAGATCAGGGATAAATTGGTGAACATGGAAATATCAGGTTTTATCTTGAGGTACTGTACATGCCATGAACTATTTTGTGTAAGGTCTGAGTCTTTACTTGATGTTTTGAGAAGAAAGAAAAAGGTTACCTGTAACCATGTGCACACTCCCAAAATTATGTAGTATAAAGCAAATAATTTTATAGACAGAAAACAAGCAAAAAATGTGTCTAAAAACAATTAAAAATGTACAACAGGTTTCCCAGACCAAACTACCCCATAATGTATAAACCGATCCTATACATGAATTGTGCATCCACATAATAGTATGACAACATTTAGCAAATATATGGATCAAAATACAAATATAATGCACAAAGATCAATACAAAAAACACATACCCGTGAAAAAGATGGTAATAAATATCCCTAAGGCAAAGACTCCAATAGTCAACCAAGAAAGAGGAAAATATCCCTTAGAATGGTATTGGATCATATCCAGGGCTAAATGGGGTTAAAAGAAAGCCAGATTGCCCTTGGAGAAAATATAAAGCACGAATGGGCATTATCATGACATGATCCAGCCAATCTATATTATGTAAAGAGAGACTGGCTACATGAATGTTGTAAAGAGCAATGGACAGAAGGTATGCCCCATGAGGCAGTGACCTCAAAATATGCCCCAAAAGAATGCCCAAGAGTATAACTACATGTGAGTGAGAATACGTCACATAGATGGGAGAGTGACGGAGGAATCAAGGAAGTATGGAGAGGTGGGGTCGGTGATGGAAACAAAAGTCGCCCGACAGCCTGGGAACCGACCCCATGCGTATCGCTGTGTCTTGTGCAGCTTTGTCAGGGAAGTGCCATTCTCGTACTATGCTTTCTACCTGATGTGGCACCTCCGCTTTCAGGGCAGGTTCCAGGTTTTCGTGGGCCCCGGGCGAAAAGTCTCAGTGGGCTCCTTTAATACATACCAACAATTCATGATGCACAGATACGGCAAAAAAATATAGGTATAGTACAATGCCAAAGATTTCACTTCTTTGATATCTATTGTAAATTCAAATAGATCAGAATTGGACAGTATAGTCCTCCATACAGTATTATGGGCACCACATAGTGCTCCATACAGAATGATGAGCCACATGTATTGCTCCATACAGAATAATGAGCCCCGTATATTGCTTCATACAGTAATACTGGGCCCCATATAATGCTCCATACAGTATATATGGTGCCTCATAATAATGCTCCATATGTGTAATGGGCCCCATATAATGCTCCATACAGAATAATAAGCCCCATATATTGCTCCATACAGTATTATGGGCACCACATAGTGATCCTTACAGAATAATGAGCCACATATATTGTTCCATACAGAATAATGGACCCCATATAATGCTCCATACAGAATAATGAGCCCTATATGTTGCTTCATACAGAATAATGAGCCACATATATTGCATCCATGCAGAATAAGGAGCCCCATATATTGTTCCATACAGTATATAATAGGTCCCATATATTGCTTCATACAGAATAATGGACCCCATATAATGCTTCATACTGTATAAATGGGCCCCATATATTGCTCCATACAGTATATAATGGACTCCATACATTGTTCCATAAAGAATAAAGCGCCCAATGTATTGCTCATACATAAAGGGGCCCATATAATGTTCCATACACTATATGATGGACTCCATATAATGCTCTAGTATATGAAGGCCCATATAATGATCCATATGTAATTGGCCCCATATATGATGCTCCAGTGTATAATGGGCCTTATACGAGTGTAATGATGGTCCCTATATATAATGCTCCAAACATAAAAAAAAAAATGAAATACTCACCTCTCCTTGCTGCTCTGCTCCGGACTCCTCAGCGTTGCCATCTTCCAGCTCTCTGTTCAGGCAGAGGGCGCACAGACGTTATGTCATAGCGTCCTCTGACCTGAACGTCGCAGTCAGAAGATGCCGCAGTGATAAAACGGGGAGAGGTAAGTATCACAAATGACAAGGCCCTGAGCAAGTTGGGGGGCCCACTCACGGAGTCGGCACTGGCACAGACACCGGGCCCCCATAGTGTGTGCCGACGTCCCTGACGTATAGTGGGCCCCGCAGCCTGCTCATGCCCTGGCACGTGCCAGGTGCTGACGCCGGCCCTGTCAGCTTTCATGGATACCATTCCTTTATCTATCTTTTGTTTTTCGGTGCACCCTGATACATATAAATACTACTTACTTGATATTTTTTTCATATCTACTAGTAATAACACACCGTGTAAAAGTTGGGTCACTTAGAAATTTCTTTATTTTGAAAGAAAAGCACAGTTTTTTTCCAATGAAGCTAACATTAAATGATTCGAAATACACTCTATACATTGTTAATGTGGTAAATGACTATTCTAGCTGCAAACGTCTGGTTTGTAATGCAGTATCTTCATAGGTGTATAGAGGCCCATTTCCAACAACCATCAACTCCAGTGTTGTTATGGTACTTTGTGTTTTCTAACTGTGAAGAAGGCTAATGGATGGTTAGAATACCCTTGAAAACCCTCGTGCAGTATGTTAGCACAGCTGAAAACAGTTTTGGCTGATTAGAGAAGCTATAAACCTGACCTTCCTTTGAGCTAGTTGAGAATCTGGAGCATTACATTTGTTGGTTTCCATTAAACCTCAAAATGGCCAGAAAAAAAGAACTTTCATGTGAAACTGGACAGTCTATTTTGGTTCTTAGAAATTAAGGCTAATTCCATGCGAGAAAATTGCCAAGAAATTGAAGATTTCCTTTAACAGTGTGTAGTACTCCCCCTCAGAGGAGAGCACAAACAGGCTCTAACCAGAGTAGAAAGAGAAGTCGGAGGCCCCGCTGCACAACTGAGCAACAAGACAAGTACATTAGAGTCTGTAGTTTGAGAAATTGACACCTCACAGGTCCACAACTGGCAGCATCATTAAATAGTACATGCAAAATGCCAGTGTCAACGTCTACAGTGAAGAGGCAACTCCGAGATGCTGGCCTTCAGGGCAGAGTGGCAAAGAAAAAGCCATATCTGAGACTGGCTAATAAAAGAAAAATATAGGCAAAAGAACACAGACATTGGACAGGGGAAAGATTGGAAAAAAGTGTTATGGACAGACGAATCCAAGTTTGAGGTGTTTGGATCACACAGAAGAACATTTGTGAGACGCAAAACAACTGAAAAATGCTGGAAGAGTGCCTGACGCCATCTGCTAGCATGGTGGAGGTAATGTGATGGTCTGGGGTTGCTTTGGTGCTGGGAAAGTGGGAGATTTGTAAAAGGGTAAAAGGGATTTTGAATAAGAGTCTATCACTCCATTTTGCAATGCCATGCCAACCCTGTGGAAGGCGCTTGATTGAAGCCAATTTCATCTTACAACAGGACAATGACCCAAAGCACACACCTCCAAATTATGCAAGAACTATTTAGGGAAGAATCAGGCAGCTGGTATTTATCTGTAATGGAGTGGCAAGTGCAGTTACCAGATCTCAACCCCCATTGACCATATGGTACGGAAAAAGTGCCCATCAAGCCAAACCAACTTGTGGGAGGGGCTTCCTGGAATCATGGGGTAAATGTCTCCAGATTACCTCAGCAAATTAACTGCTAAATGCCAACGGTCTGCAACTCTGTAATTGCTGCAAAGGGAGATTCTTTGATGAAAGCAAAGTTTGAAGGAGAAAATTATTATTTCAAATAAGAATCTTTTTTCAAACCTTGTCAATGTCCGGACTAGATTTTAAATTAAATTTGCAACTCATTTGATTAATAAAAGTATGAGTTTTCAAACACAAAATTGTCCTGGGTGACCCCAAAATTTGAACGGTAGTGTATATAAACTTGTGAATGAATTATTTCTTTGTTTCTGATTGGTATTGCTTTGAGAACCTGTGTGTTATTAAGTATTTTTTTCTAAAGAATTTGATCCCATAGAATTTCTGAAAAATTTACTCAAATCAACTATACTATATATAAACAGCTAGAGTAAGTGATATTGATGTTCATGTAACAGTGGAACCAGTATATTTGAGATACAGTAGGCAACAAATTAACAGTAAGTTCTCGATGTTGAAAGCAGAAAATATGGCGACTGCTCGATGTTGAAAGTAGAAATAATGGCGAGTGTAAGAATCTGTGCAATTTTTCAAACGGAATTGTGATGTTAGTTTTACTGATCAGAGCATCTCTCATAGACAGCCACGAAACATGCAGCCGCAGGGACTCGGACATATTATTCCAGCACATCCAAGATACTCAGATAACACCCAATGCGTGCGCAGATAACACGTCATCCAAGCACACTCACTCATCACTAGTATCCAGTGTTTCGGACTTACCAAAAGTGGTATGCACCATAGATTTTTTATTAGTCCCTTCATTGATTACTGCACCACATAACTGAATGACAATAATTTGCTCTACAGAGTTCTTCGGTTAAGGCCTTATTCAGACATCAGTGATTTTTCTCGCAAGTAAAAACACAGACAAATTTTCATCAATGTTTATGGATCCAATTTTATCAGTGTTTGGTCAAAGTGTTGGTTGTTACCATCTGTGTTTCATCAGTGATTTTCTTGGGATAAAAAAAAAAATTGCAAAGTTTGTCTTACCTATTACAATGTTAAATATGGACAGTGCAAGGATGGTAATGTGTGATGCCAGTGATTTTTCACAGACCCATAGACTTGTATGAACATGTACCAAAAATCAGTTCACTGCTGCTAGTGTGTTCAGGACTTACAGCTTGCACAACACGCCTGGACTCACAGACTTTTTCAGTACCAAACTAAAAAAGTCAGCAACTCAGAGATAATTCCATAAGACTTAATGCTAATTCCATCATGTATAAAAACTAAAATAACAGATAACGACTCATAATAAATATAAATAAACAATAAGTGTTCTCACTCCTTGAGAAAGCCTAGGCGAAACACACTTCGAAGGGGGGGGCTCCATCTCTTGAATAGGTCCAGAAATGTTTGTTGTATATTATTAACACTATTGCTGTTCATGTTGGTATGAGTGCTATGTTTGTTTTTTTCATTCTTTACTATTTCATTTTGCTTGTGGCATATTGCCTTGTATCTCCCATACTACAGCTACATACGTTTCTATAATAATACTGTACCTGCCTCATGGTGGTGGCCTCACATCTGATGTGATTTTTGTGTCTTTTTGTGAATTTAATAATGAGTGGTTACCTATTATTTTTTTAGTTTTTTTGCTGTTTAACGTATCCATTTCACTATATATACAGTGGGGGAAAAAATTATTAGTCAGCCACCAATTGTGCAAGTTCTCCCACTTACAAAGATGAGAGAGGCCTGTAATTGACATCATAGGTAGACCACAACTAAGATCAAAATGAGAAAACAAATCCAGAAAATCACCTTGTCTGATGTGGCAAGTATTTATTTTTGCAAATTAATGTGTGGCAATTAAGTATTTGGTCACCTAAAAAACATGCAAGATTTCTGGCTCTCACAGACCTGTAACTTCTTATTAAGAGGCTCCTCTGTCTCCACTCATACTAGTAGTAATGGCTCCTGTTTGAACTTGTTATCAGTATCAAAGACACCTGTCCACAACCCAAGCAGTCACACTCACACCAACCCACTAATGGTGAAGACCAAAGAGCTGTCAAAGAACACCGAAACAAAATTGTAGCCCCCGCACCAGGCTGGGAAGACTGAATCAGCAATAGGCAAGCAGCTTGGTGTGATGAAATAAACTATGGGAGCAAAAATAAAAAAAAAATTGGAAGACATACAAGACCACTGATAATCTCCCTCGATCTGGGACTCCACGCAAGATCTCACACCCGTGGGGTCAAAATGATCGCAAGAATGGTGAGCAAAAATCCCAGAACATCACATAGAGCTGGGACCACCATAACAAAGGCCTACCATCAGTACCACACTTCGCCGCCAGGGATTCAGATCTGCAGTGCCCAGTACGTGTCCCCCTGCTTAAGACCAGTACATTCTGGGCCATGTGAAGTTTGCTAGAGCGCATTTGGATTATCCAGAAGAGTATTGGGAGAATGTCATATGTTCTGATGGAACCAAAGTACGATGTAGAACTGTTTGGTAGAAACAAAACTCGTCTGTTTGGAGGAGACAGAATGCTGAGTGCATCCAAAGACACCATACCTACTGTGAAGCATGGGGGTGGCAAATCATAAACCAAAGTAGAACTGTTTGGTAGAAACAAAACTCGTCATGTTTGGAGGAGACATAATGCTGAGTTGCATCCAAAGAACACCATACCTACTGTGAAGCATGGGGGTGGCAACATCATGCTTTGGGGCTGTTCTCTGCAAAGGGACCATGAGTGCAAACCTCCCTTCCATCAGCAAGGGCATTGAAGATGAAACGTGGATGGGTTTTCAGCATGATAATGATCCCAAGCACACCGCCAGGCAACGAAGGAGGGGCTTCGTAAAAAGACATCTGAAGGTCCTGGAGTGGGCCTAGCCAGTCCTCCGGATCTCAACCCCATAGAAAACATTGGAGGGATTTTGACAGTCCGTGTTGCCCAGCAATAGGCCCCAAAACATCACTGCTCTAGAGGAGATATGCATGGAGGAATGGGACAACATAACCACCAACAGTGTGTGCCAACCTTCTGAAGACTTAAAGAAAACTTTTGACCTCTGCCATTGCCAACAAAGGATATATAACAAAATATTGAGATGAACTTTTGTTAATGACCAAATACTTATTTCCACCATAATGTGCTATATAAATCTGGCCAAATCAGACAAGGTAAATTTTCTGGATTGCTTTCTCATTTTTACTCTCCATAGTTTGTCTTCTTATGATGTCAATTACAGGCCTCTCATCATTTAAGTGGGAGAACTTGCACAATGGTGACTGATTAATTACTTTTTTTCCCCACCGTAATGGTGTTATTGTGTGTAATTGGTTATTAAAGTTTATTTATTCATGGCAAATAGATGATAGAAGAATACATAAATAGAAAATTATGTTTTTTTTCCAGTCGCTCAGTGATGACCTCAGAAATCTGGCCTCTCTGGACATGTTTGGGTTTGACAGTCTCCTGACCAGCTGGTAACAAGTCCACATCCCAGGGATTCTGCTTTAATATTCTATGTGTTGGTAAGTCAACTTTTTGTTTGATGTTCCTCCCATACTAGGTATGCCAATGAAGTGCATCACTGTGACAAAGGCCCTCAAAGGGGTTGTCAATCCTAAATATAAAACCTTATCGTGGGCAAGGATGGAGTGAAAATAAATAGAATTGGACATACACACCTCATGTCACCCTTGTAGATCCAAATTACATGTAAAGCTGGCAGCTCTGATCTAAAAGTTTTGTTCTCAAAAGAATGAACTGTGGTGGCTAACATATCATAGAAGAGATACTAAAAGGAAACTGACATTAAAGCCCGGGTCTCACAATAGCGATCACCAGCAATCCCGACAACGATCAGGATCGCTGGTGTAACGCTACATGATCGCTGCTGAGCTGCCAAACAGGCAGCTCAGCAGCGATCAGCACAGCGACACTGCGGATCACATTGCTTAGTTACTCGAGTGTACGTTGGATACACGCCCTGAAGCAGGAGCTGTGAAACCAGGTACACACATCGGGTTTCCAGGCGCGCGCGGTGCCTGGAAACCCGATGTGCACCTTGGTTACCACTCCCTGCATCAGGGCCTGGTATCCCAAAGGGACAAAAGCGGGTTTCTAAGCACAACCCGCGCCTGGAAACCCGCTTGAACCCCTTTGGTTACCAGCTGATCCGCTGGCTCCCGCCTGTCACTGCAGGGGATGCGTTCCGTCAGCTGGGGGGACCACGATCAAAAAAATGTCCAGGACATTCAGCGACGATCAGCGATACCCACAGGGGGCTGATCGTCGCTGAATGTCACACACAGCGATATCGCTGGGGAGATCGCTGTTGTGTACAAAACTATTGACACAGCAGCGATCACGCTAGCGAATCGCTGTGTGAGCTGGGGCATTAACTCTTCTCAAGAGTGTTTAGATTTAGTGGGTTTTGATACGGCATAGGAAGGACGGAATGTAGTCCAATTTTCAACCTATATTAGGGTTTTTTAAGGTCATCTGTTGTAAAAGTAAAATAAATACAGTAGGTCAAAGAAAAAAAAAAAAGAATATGCAAAGGGGATTCATAAAAGACATGGGAAGACAGGGAGGGGCAGGATGGGGGGAAATGAGTAAAAAAAGGTAAATTTATAAAGGGGAACATAGGAAGGCAAAACGGTAAAACGAGATAAACCGGTCCATAAAGGGAGGCACATCACCACATAGGCTAAGATGGAAACAACAAGGAGAAAATCTTTAAGGGTGAGAACAATGGGGGGGGAATTTGGTTAATAAATCAAACAGACTAAACAGGTACTGATCTTTGCTAAGGGGGGAAACCCGGGAAAGATGATGGGAGAGAGTAAAGATTAGAGGGATATAGAGACAGAGATTTTAAAAAAAGTGGTCGAGGGGTTTGGTGTCAGTGTATGAAGTGTAGAAATGAGGGATGATATAAAGCATGATAAATTTGGGTTTTAGACACCTGAATGTGTAAAGTCTGCTGAAAAATAGAGATAAAAAATAAAACTGGGTAGCAGTGTGGTTATACTTAAAGGAAAGTACCGTAATTGGTATATACACAAAAAAGAGGACTGGGATAAGGAAAACTGTTTGGTGGCGAAATAATGTGAAATTTTTAGATGGGGAAAAAGAATGGAACCACAGCAGGGTGGAAAGTTAGAAACAAGGAAGGCACGTAAATGGCGCAGTATATGGGGAATAATGACAGTACGGGTTTGGAAGGCATACGGTGTAATTAATGTTTAAGAAATGCTAAACCTAGTTGGATTAGCACCAATTTTGGGCCCACATAAGCTTTGGGAACCTACACATAACCATTCTTTTGTTATAGGACTAGAAAAGACAGAAAGGGGCATCATTGAAGTTTTCCTTTATGACCTATTAATAAAAAACCCATTCGTCCAGCTCTTCTGAACGTTATCACCCATTCCAGAAATAAATAAATCTAAATATTCTAACCACTGGAGTATAGCTTTCTTTTCTTATAACTCCATAGTGACCGAGCTTTTTTTAAACCTTAATTAGGGAAAAAAATTTTTTTACAAACTAACCACTGTCACTTATGAAGCTATAGCTCTGGAACACTTAAGGGAAACCCACTGATTCAAAAGATTGTTTTTTCGTGATTTATTGTACTTCATTTAGTGTACATTTCTTCGATATAAACTGCATTTATTATAAAAAAAAAATTTTGCATAAATGTATTTAATTTTGCAATTTTCAAACTAATTTTTTTGTCCTTAAATCAAAGAGCTGTGTCACACAAAATAGTTAATAAATAATATTTCCCACAAGTCAACTTTTTCACAGCACAAATTTTGAAACATATTTTTTTTTTAGGAAATTTTTAAGAGTTAAAGTTGACCAGCGATTTTCAATTTTCCAACAAAACCATTTTTTTAAAAAACCCCTCACATTTCAAGTGATTTGGGGGTCCCAATATGACAGAAAATACCCCAAAAGGAAATCATTCTAAAAACAACACCCCTCAAATGCTCGAAAAACCAAACCAAGAAGTTTATTAAACCCCTTTAGGTGCTTTACAAAACTAAAGCAATGTGAAGGAAAAAATTAGCATTTTAAAAAAACACAGAAAATTTACTTTAGACCCCAAAATTATTATTTTCAAAAGGGTATCAGAGAAATTTGGGGCCCCAAAATTTGTTGTGCAATTTTTTCCCCGAGACGCAGATACCCCCGTAGTGGGGAAAACCACCGTTGAGCGCAAGGGAAGGCCAGAAAGAGAGCGCCACCCCTTTGACCCTTTTTTCACAAAATTTCTGGAACGATGGCGGGCACCATGCCATTTGGAGCCCCCGATGGCCAAATAGTGGAAACCCTTTCCCTTCTAACTCCAACCCAAAACACCTTAAACCCAACAATCCCAACCCTAACACAACACCAACCCAACCCCAACACATCCAACCCTAGCCACAACCCAAACCACAGCTTAACCCTAACCTAACGGCAAAGAATTAAACCCAAAAAAAAAATTTTTTAATATTTTATTCTAACAAAGGAGTTGACAGGGGGGTTTAATTTACTTTTTTTTATTGTGGGGTTTACTGTAATTTTTTTTCTTTCACATGTTAAAATGAACCTATAGGGAAAAAAAACCTATGAGCCGGGTTTCCAGCCGCAAATTTTTTCCCCTAAGGGGCCCCCCATTTCTCCAGACAGACGCGGAGGGCCAGGGGGCGGAGCAAGAGGCCAGGGGGGGAGGAGTATCAGAAGGGGCAAATTAATTGAAAAACTACCCCTTTTTTTTTTCGTTTAAATTTTTATGAATAAGGATCACATGATTGGAATGGTAAAAACAACCCCCAATCAGTTTTTCTGGGGTGGTCTTAGCACCCTGG
Organism: Oophaga sylvatica; assembly: GCA_033576555.1. Lineage (NCBI taxonomy): Eukaryota > Metazoa > Chordata > Amphibia > Anura > Dendrobatidae > Oophaga > Oophaga sylvatica. The sequence goes on from JARQOD010000001.1 coordinate 295,599,595, forward strand.
AGCCAAGACCCCCCCGGGGATTTTTAACGCTGATGGGCTCTATATACACTTTTTTCTCAGCGGTTAAAAAGCGGCCTGAGAAAAGTAAACCCGTTTTTAAAAATCGTATCGCGGTCGTTAAGGGTTAAAAAACCGGGAAAAAGATATGTCGACAAAAACCCCCGTTTAAAACAACATGCATCCTTTTTTTTCATTTTCCCAAAGCTGGATTGATTAACTTTTATGGACGAAAAAAATTTTTTCATTTTGGATACCTTTTTTCAATAATTTACTGCAAAATTTCAAATTTGTTTACAGTATTTTTAAAAAGGCTACGAGACCATTTAAAACTTCCATATGGTACGTTTTAAACAGCTGTAAAATAAAAAAAAGGAACCTATGAAATATATCCCCCACCCTCAACTAAAGGGACCATTTGCCGGTTTCCAGAGGCGGGGTTACATTGTTCTTAAAAACGGAGCTGCTCATGTTTGTTTGAGTGATAGAATTTTTTTTTAAAAACTATTTGGGGAAAAAAACCTTTTAAAATTAGAAAACTAAGACAGGCCCTTTAATACTGGCAACCTTTAAAAGATTCGTCAGCATTTCTCTATTTAATTTTAGAGCACATAGTAGGGGCAAAAACCTGATTCTATGATTATCACTTCGGGCGCTTATGAGTTTCAATATAACAATGTTTATCACAGGAGATTTAAAATTACGGGAATTTTACTCAAGACCAGGCAAGTAGTCTCACGTAAACCTCGCCCCCACCACTGAAGTAGCTTGCTGACAAGGGACATTAAAAATATGGGAACCCGCCAAACGGGGGCACTTTGACCATTGCACTTCAACCCACAGAGAAACAGACCTACCCAAAACTGCACCAGCCGCCCAGAAAATGATTCCTTGCTGAAATCAGGTTTCTGGGCCCAAACACATGCTGTGTTAGATTACAGCAAAAACCTATAAAAATACACTATTTTTGACCACCGATCAAGTGGATTTTAATTGCAGGGAAATTTTTTTATGCTAACTAAAATTTTAAAAAAAAAAAAAGAAACATATCTATTATGGATCGGACCCGGGGCGCCCCAAATCGCCCCCCAACGAAAGCAAGAGAGAGGGAGGCCTCGTTGAATAGGGGGCTGTGACTTTCGGTAAAAAAACGCCGCCCACAGTCCATTAAATCGGGGGGTGCGTCGGGGGGGGGTCACCCCGGGGGAATTCAGAAATCTGTAAGCGGACGGGGCATTCAGCATATGCCCAGGGCGGCGCAGCTGGGTCAAAATATGCAGACTGAGCGCGAACAATAGCGCCGCTCAAAAGACATAAAAAGCAAAAAGGCAGCGGAAGGTATTTAAAAAATATACTTATTAAAAGTGTAAATCAATGGGGGCGTTAACCCAAGAAGGGACCCACCTCTTAAATAATTCAAGCCCCCCACCTTCCCCAAGATCTTTTATGACCCAAAGGGGGCCAAATGTGAAAATTTAATAATAACTAAAATCATGTAGTTAAATAAATAAAAGTGCAATTGTCAAAACCGAACACTGTCAAAAATCCACCCCCCGTAAAAAAAAGCCGGTAATAAACAATTTTATTTTAAAGGGACAACATTTTAAAGAGTTTTTAAAGGTCATTGTCATTAAAAAATGGAAAAACAGGCACATTTCCATTTTTAATTTCCCCCCGTTGTCCCCCAAATTTCATCAACCCCCCCCCCGCATTAAAATTAAAAATTTGTTTTTTTTTAAAAAAAATTTTTTCTCCAGCTACCCGCATCAGTAACCATACTCGCTTCTTCAGAAAATTCACATTTTAGTTAACAATTTTAGACGACTCATAAACCCTATCTTTTGCATTGAAGCCCCAATAATGAGCTGTCAAATTTTTTGAAAAAGAGGGGCAGCTTTTTGGGATGGTGGACCCGTGTTACCAATTGTGTATAGAAAGTTTACCTGTCAGCAAAACCTTGACATTTAAGAATTTAGATTTTTGACAGCTCCTGAAATGACGGATTTGAGTCAAAATTGCCCACTGGGGCCCGTGTGAAAATTGCCAGATTTTTTTAAAAAAATTTTTTTAAACAAATTGGTATTGAAAAAAACCCCCAAAAATGATGGTCAACAAATGACCTATTGTTTAAATCAGGTTTTTGAGTTACAAATCTATTTTTGGGGGCATTTTTTCAATATCACAATTTGTATTAAAAAAAATTTAAAAAATCTTGCAATTTTCACACTGGCCAGTGGGCATATTTTAGACTCAAATCCTGTCCTTTCAGAAGCTGTCAGAATTCTGATTATCATAACTGTCAGGATTAGCATGACAGGTAACACTTCTATACACAATTGGTAACACGGGGTCCACCATTCACCAAAGCTGACCCTCTCTTCACAAAAAGCTTTGCACACGCTCATTAGAAGCTTCAATGCAAAAGATAGGGTCTGAGTCAGTCTAGAATTGTTAACTAATACATGTGAATTTCCTGAAGAACAGCGAGTATGAGTCTAGAATAGATGCAGTAGCCTGAGTAAAAATTGCAAGAAAACTAATTTATAATTTTAATGCAGATTGATGATATCTGGTGACAACGGTGGGAAAAAGGGAAATAAGTGCCTGTTTTTCCCATTTTTTTAATGACCAAAAATGACCATAAAAACTCTTTAAAATGTTGTCCCCAATTTCATAACAATTAAGTTTATATACCGGACACATTTTTTTTACAGGGGTTGGGATTAGTGACAGTGATTCGGATTGACAATTGCACTTTTATTTATTTACTACATGATTTTAGTTATTATTCATTTTACACATTCTGGCCCCCATAGGGTCATAAAAGATCTTTGGGGAGGTGGGGGGCTTGAATTATTTAAAGAGGTGATCCACTACATTGTATAACGCCCCCATTGATTTACATCTTTTAACTAAGTATATTTGTAAATACCTTCCGCTGCCATATATGCATATATGTCTGTGAGCGGCGCTATTGTTACGCGCTCAGTCTGCATCATGTGACTCCAGCTGCAGCCGCCATTGACATATGCTGATGTCACGTCAGCTTACAGATTTCCTGAATTCACCCAGGCGTGACCCAGTCGCACGCACCCCCCGATTGACTGGACTGTGGGCGGCGTTTCACCGCATGTCACAGCCCAGTATTCAACGAGCGCCTTCCCTCTCTCCTCTGCTTTCGTTGGCCGCGATTGCGCGCCGGATACACGATCCATAATAGATACTGTTATCTTTTTTTTTTAACATTTTAGTTTAGCATAAAATAACTTTCCCTGCAATCTAACTAATCCACTTGATCGGTGGTCAAAAAATAGTGTATTTTTCATCAGGTTTTTGCTATGTAATCTAACAGCAGCATGCTGTATGGGCACAGAGCCTGATTTCAGCAAGGAATCATTTTCTGGGCTGCCTGGTGCAGTTTGGATAGAGTCTGTTTACTCTGTTGTAGAAGTAGCAATGGTCAAAGTGCCCACACCCGTTTGGCAGCTTCCCATATACACTGTCCATTGTCAGCAAGCTACCAGTCAGTGGTGGGGGCGAGGTTATACAGATGAGACTGACTTGCCTGGTCTTGAGACCTAGTCCTGTAATTATAATCTCCTGCTGATAAAACATTGATTGTATTGAAACTACAATAAGCAGCCCAGTAAGTGATACATCACTAGAATCAGGTTCTCTGCCCCTACATTATGCTGCTCTCAGATTAAATAGCAGAAACCTGCTGACAGAATCTCTTTAATGGTTGGCACAGTATTAAAGACCTGTCTTAGTTCTAATTAAATGGTTTTTTTTTCCCAAATAGTAAAACAAAAATTCCTATCACTGCAAACTATCATGAGCAGCTCAGTTCTAAGAACACAATGTACCACAGCCTTCAGGAAACCAGAGCAAATGCTCCAATTTAGTTGAGGGCTGGGGATATAGTCATAGTGTTCCCTTTAATTTTAGTTACAGCTGTAAAACGCTACCATATGGAATGTGTAATGGTCTCGTAGCCAAGTTAAATACTGTAAACAAATTTGCAATTTGCAGTAAATTAGTGAACAAAGTGTATCCAGAAAGAAACACATTTTTTCAGTCCATGAAAGTTATATCAATACCAGCATTGGCAAGCACTGAAAAAATGACTGCATGTTGTATTAACTGGGTGTCGACATATCTCTTTCCGGTTTTAACCCCTTAACGACCGCTAATACGACTTTTAAACGGGTACTTATTCCTCAGCGCCGCTTTTTAACACGCTGAGAAATAAGTGTATATATAGCGCCATCCAGCGTTGGAAAATCTCCGGGGTCTTGGCTACCAGGGGTAGCTAAGACCACGCAGAACATGATTCGGGTTAGTTTTTACCATTCCCAGTCATGTGATTGCCATTATTCACTGAAAATTAACGATAAAAAAGGTCAGATTTTCAATTAATTCTCGCTCATCTGATACCTCCTCCATCCCTGGACCATCTTGCTCCGTCCCCTGGCCCTCCGCGTCATATTCCTGGAAGAAAATGGCGGGCTTACCGTGGAAATCTGCAGGCTGGTAACCGGCTACAATAGGAGATTTTTCCTATAGGTTCATTTTGATCACTGTGAAAGAACCATTCACAGTGATCACAATAAAAAAAAGTAAATTAAACCCCCCTGTCAACTCCTTAGTTAGATAAACATAATAAAATAATTTTTTTATTATTGTTTTCCATTCTTTGCAGTTAGGGTTAGGGTTATAGCTGTGGTTTGGGTTGTGGCTAGGGTTAGGATTGTGTTGGGGTTAGGGTTGGTGTTGTGCTTAGGGTTGGGATTAGTTGGGTTTAGGGCTGTTTTAGGGTTGGAGTTAGAACTGGAAGGGTTTCCACTATTTAGGCACATCAGGGGGTCTCCAAATGCGGCATGGTGCCCGCCATCGATTCCAGAAAATTTTGTGTTCAAAAAGTCAAATGGTGCGCTCTCACTTCTGAGCCCTGCCATGCGCTCAAACAGTGGTTTTCCCCCACATACGGGGTATCTGCGTACTCAGGAGAAATTGCACAACAAATTTTGTGGTCCAATTTCTCCTGATACCCTTTTGAAAATAAAAAGTTTGGATCTAAAGTAAATTTTCTGTGTAAAAAGTTAAATGCTAATTTTTTCCTTCCACATTGCTTTAGTTCTTGTGAAGCACCTGAAGGGTTAATAAACTTCTTGGATGTGGTTTTTCAAGCACTTAGAGGGGTGTTGTTTTTAGAATGATTTCACTTTTGGGTATTTTCTGTCATATTGACCCCCCAAAGTCACTTGAAATGTGAGGAAGTCCTTAAAAAAATGGTTTTGTTGGAAAAATGAGAAATCACTGGTCAACTTTTAACTCTTACAACATCCTAACAAAAAAAAATATGTTTCCAAAATTGTGCTGATGTAAAGTTGACATGTGGGAAATATTATTTATTAACTATTTTGTGTGACACAGCTCTTTGATTTAAGGACACAAAAATTAAGTTTGAAAATTGCAAAATTTACTACATTTATGCAAAATTTCCTTTTTTTTTTTATAAATAAATGCAAGTCATATCGAAGAAATGTTACCACTAACATGAAGTACAATAAATCACGAAAAAACAATCTCTGAATCAGTGGGATCCGTTAAAGTGTTCCAGAGCTATAGCTTCATAAAGTGACAGTGGTTAGAATTGTAAAAATTGTTTTGGTAATTAAGGTAAAAAATGGCTCGGTCACTATGGAGTTATAAGAAAGGAAAGCTATACATCCAGTGGTAGATCTATCAGATTTATCTATTTCCTGGACATAGGGTGATCAACGTTCAGAAGAGCTGGACAGAATGGTTTTTGATTAATAGGTCATCAATGAGCAATCCTTCAATGATGCACTTTTCTAGTCTCCTTTCTAGTCCTCTAACAAAAAGAATGGTTATGTCGTAGGTTCCAATGCTTATGTAGACCCCCAAATTGGTGCAACATCCAACTAGATTTAGCATTCTCTACTACACATATAATTACACCGTATGCCTTCCACCCAGTACTGCCTCATTATACCTCATATACTGCGCACATATACAGTGCCTACCATTGTATTCTCATACATACCCACCCTGCTAGTCCGGTCCCATTCTTTTTCCCCCATCTAACCTTACACATTATTTCAGCCACCAAACAGTATTACCTTATAAAGTAGTTCCTCTTTTATTGTGTATATACCAATTACGGTACATTCCTTTCAAGTATAACCACACTGCTACTCCAGCTACTATTTATCTCTCAATTTTCCAGCAGACTTTACACATCTCAGGTGTCTAATCCAATCTCATCATGCTTTATATTCATCCGTCCATCTCCACTTCATACACTGACACACAAACACCCCATCGACCACTTTACACATCTCTCGTCTCTATACTCCATCTAATTCTGTTACCTCTCTTCTATCATCTTTCCATCGTTTCCCTCCCTTAGCAAAGATCAGTCACCTGTTATACGTCTGTGTTGATTTCATTAACCAAATTTCCCCCCCATTGTTCTCACCTTCATGATATTCTCCTTGTCTTGTTACCTATCTATAGCCATGCTGGTGATGTGCCTCCATGATGGACAGGTTCATCTCGTTGACCGTATGCCTATCCTATGTATCCTTGATATATTTACCTCTTTTTTACTCATTCCCTGATCCTGCCCCATCCATGTGTTCCCATGTCCTTTTATGAATCCTTAGCATATTACTTTTTTTTTTTCTTTGACCATACTGTATTTTATTTTACTTTGTACAACAGATGACCTTAAAAAACCCTCAATATAGGTTGAAATATTGGACTACATCCGTCCTTCCTATGCCGTATCTAAACACATAAATCTAAACACTCTTGAGCAAGAGTTAAGCCCCCGTCTCACACAGCGATCTCGCTAGCGAGATCGCTGCTGAGTCACTAGTTTTGTGACACAACAGCGATCTCCCCAGCGATATCGCTGTGTGTGACATTCAGCGACGATCAGCCACCCTGCTGGGTATCGCTGATCGTCGCTGAATGTCCTGGACATTTTTTTGATCGCTGGTCTCCCGCTGACAGGCACGCATCGCTGCATGTGACAGGCGGGAGACCAGCGATCAGCTGGTAACCAAGGTACACAGCGGGTTTCCAGGCGCGGGTCTGTGCCTAGAAACCCGCTGTGTACCTTGGATACCAGCGCCCTGATGCAGGGAGCTGGTAACCAAGGTGCACATCGGGTTTCCAGGCACCGCGCAGCGCCTGGAAACCCGATGTGTACCTTGGTTACCAGCTCCTGCATCAGGGCGCTGGTATCCAACGTACACTGCGAGTAACTAAGCAATGTTATCCGCAGTGTCGCTGTGCTGATCGCTGCCTGAGCTGCCTGTTTGGCAGCTCAGCAGCGATCATGTAGCGACACACCAGCGATCCTGATCGTTGTCGGGATTGCTGGTGTATCGCTGAGACCCGGGCTTTAATGTCAGTTTCCTTTTAGGTTTCTCTTCTATGATATGATAGCACCACAGTCCATTCTTTGAGAACAAAACTTTTAGATCAGAGCTGCCAGCTTTACATGTAATTTGGATCTACAAGGGTGACATGAGGTGAGTATGTCCAATTCTATTTATTTTCACTCCATCCTTGCCCACGATAAGGTTTATATTAGGATTGACAACCCCTTTGAGGCCTTTGTCACAGTGATGCCACTCATTGGCATACCTAGTATGGGAGGAACATCAAACAAAAGTTGACTTACCAACACATAGAATATTAAAGCAGAATCCCTGGGATGTGGACTTGTTTACCAGCTGGTCAGGAAGACTGTCAAACCCAACATGTCCAGAGAGGGCCAGATTTCTGAGGTCATCACTGAGCGACTGGAAAAAAAACATAATTTTCTATTTATGTATTCTATCTATCATCTATTTAGCCATGAATAAATAAACTTTAATAACCAATACACACAATAACACCAATACGGTGGGGGAAATAAGTAATTAATCAGTCACCAATTGTGCAAGTTCTCCCACTTAAAATGATGAGAGGCCTGTAATTAACATCATAAGAAGACAACAACTATGAGAGTAAAAATGAGAAAGCAAGTCCAGAAAATTACCTTGTCTGATTTGGCCAGATTTATATAGCAAATTATGGTGGAAAATAAGTATTTGGTCATTAACAAAAGTTCATCTCAATATTTTGTTATATATCCTTTGTTGGCAATGGCAGAGGTCAAAAGTTTTCTTTAAGTCTTCAGAAGGTTGGCACACACTGTTGGTGGTATGTTGTCCCATTCCTCCATGCATATCTCCTCTAGAGCAGTGATGTTTTGGGCCTATTGCTGGGCAACACGGACTGTCAAATCCCTCCAAATGTTTTCTATGGGGTTGAGATCCGGAGACTGGCTAGGCCACTCCAGGACCTTCAGATGCTTCTTACGAAGCCCCTCCTTCGTTGCCCTGGCGGTGTGCTTGGGATCATTATCATGCTGAAAGACCCATCCACGTTTCATCTTCAATGCCCTTGCTGATGGAAGGAGGTTTGCACTCATGGTCCCTTTGCAGAGAAACAGCCCCAAAGCATGATGTTGCCACCCCCATGCTTCACAGTAGGTATGGTGTTCTTTGGATGCAACTCAGCATTATGTCTCCTCCAAACATGACGAGTTTTGTTTCTACCAAACAGTTCTACTTTGGTTTATGATGTTGCCACCCCATGCTTCACAGTAGGTATGGTGTTCTTTGGATGCAACTCAGCATTCTGTCTCCTCCAAACACGACGAGTTTTGTTTCTACCAAACAGTTCTACTCGTACTTTGGTTCCATCAGACCATATGACATTCTCCCAATACTCTTCTGGATAATCCAAATGCGCTCTAGCAAACTTCACACTGGCCCAGACATGTACTGGCTTAAGCAGGGGGACACGTCTGGCACTGCAGGATCTGAATCCCTGGCGGCGAAGTGTGTTACTGATGGTAGCCTTTGTTATGGTGGTCCCAGCTCTATGTGATGTTCTGGGATTTTTGCTCACCATTCTTGCGATCATTTTGACCCCACGGGGTGAGATCTTGCGTGGAGTCCCAGATCGAGGGAGATTATCAGTGGTCTTGTATGTCTTCCATTTTTTTTATTATTGCTCCCATAGTTTATTTCATCACACCAAGCTGCTTGCCTATTGCTGATTCAGTCTTCCCAGCCTGGTGCAGGGCTACAATTTTGTTTCTGGTGTTCTTTGACAGCTCTTTGGTCTTCACCATAGTGGAGTTTGGAGTGTGACTGCTTGAGGTTGTGGACAGGTGTCTTTGATACTGATAACAAGTTCAAACAGGAGCCATTACTACAAGTAATGAGTGGAGGACAGAGGAGCCTCTTAAATAAGAAGTTACAGGTCTGTGAGAGCCAGAAATCTTGCATGTTTTGAGGTGACCAAATACTTATTTGCCACCAGGGTGGATAAAAATCAATGATTTTTTTAAAAAAATCAAAAAAATCTGATTTTTTTGATTTAAATCGGATTTTTTTGATTTAAATCGGATTTTTTGATTTAAATCGGATTTTTTTCAATAAACTGCTTTTTGAGGAAAATATTTTACCATCCAAAGGTTCTTCCATCATGAGATAAAGCTGAGTTGTTTAACTCAGTAGAATAAAGGCTGTATATGTGTAACATTCACAATGCCATGCTCTTCCAGAGGTTTCTGTAGGATTAGTGGGCAGTTTCTCTCCTATATTATCACAGACGCTCGCTTTACTTACGCAGTTCTCAAAACTGAATTTGACTCCGCAGAGGTCCCAGCCTCTTCTTCACGGCAAAAATGTTACAACATGAACAGAGTTGAGAAAAAGACCTTAATCCTATTGTTCTACAAACCTATGAATACAGAATCAACCCCTTCAGTGCCAAGTCCAAGAAGTTAGACAATATGTTTCTGATTGTTTGGAGTGGAATAGATCTGCACAACACAAGAAGAATGTGAATCTAAGTGTGAGGAGGAGGAAGGGCAAGCAGACAAGAAAATGAAAGTGAAACTTTGAGCACAATACTGCAGCATAGCCACAGACAAACAAGTCTGGATCTGTTTGTGTGTACGATTACATTCTTTCCTTATAATGGCAGCAGGCCGAGAAATAAAATCTGAAAAATAATTGTAAAATGTTTGGTATTTCCACTTTTAAACACTAGGCAGAGCAGCTGCTGAAATATAAACTGCTAGCTCGTATTGCGACAGTAGTAAATGCAGGCGGGGTCTGATCACGTGTGACTTCTCTCCTCCGTTACTAAGTGTTTGTAATAACAGAGGATGTAGTTTAGGCTCACAGAGCGGAGCCATTGCGGAGCCATTTTGTTGGGGACTGCCAGTGATACTGACAAGTAGGCTGTCACTGAGGACGACCGGCAGCATCTATTCTGTTAGTTCATGCTGCTCGCTGTATTATAAACTGAGCACAGATACGTGGAGAGTATCACACACTGGGATTATTCACAGCACATGACACACTGCATGTATCTAGATACAGGGCTGAGTGTAGTGTATCGCATTATGGGATTAGATACACCGGTCTGGGGCATATCGCGCATGATGAAATTAAATACACCGGTCTGGGGCGTATCGCACAGGATGAAATTAGATATACCGGTCTGGTAGAAACTTTGATTTAAATCACTGATTTAAATCAAGCCTTACTGACTAGTGATTTAAATCGTGATTTAAATCGTGATTTAAATCAGTTTGATTTAAATCAAATCCACCCTGTTTGCCACCATAATTTGCAAAATAAATCTTGCCACATCAGACAAGGTGATTTTCTGGATTTGTTTTCTCATTTTGACTCTTAGTTGTGGTCTACCTATGATGTCAATTACAGGCCTCTCTCATCTTTGTAAGTGGGAGAACTTGCACAATTGGTGGCTGACTAAATAATTTTTTCCCCCACTGTATATATAGTGAGTGGATACGTTAAACAGCAAAAAAACTAAAAAATAATAGGTAACCACTCATTATTAAATTCACAAAAAGACACAAAAATCACATCAGATGTGAGGCCACACCATGAGGCAGGTACACAGTATATATTATAGTAAACGTATGTAGCTGTAGTATGGGAGATACAAGGCAATATGCCACAAGCAAAATGAAATAGTAAAAGAATGAAAAAAACAAACATAGCACTCATACCAACATGAACAGCAATAGTGTTAATAATATACAACAAACATTTCTGGACCTATCAAGAGATGGAGCCCCCACTTCGAAGTGTGTTTCGCCTAGGCTTTCTCAAGGAGTGAGAACACTTATTGTTTATTTAATATTTATTAATGAGTCGTTATCTGTTATTTTTAGTTTTTATACATGATGGAATAAGCATTAAGTCTTATGGAATTATATCTGAGTTGCTAGACTTTTTTAAGTTTGGTACTGAAAAGTCTGTGAGTCCAGGCAGTGTTGTGCAAGCTGTAAGTCCTCAACACACTAGCAGCAGTGAACTGATTTTTGGTACATGTTCATACAAGTCTATGGGTCTGTGAAAAATCACTGGCATCACACATTACCATCCTTGCACTGTCCATATTTAACATTGTAATAGGTAAGACAAACTTTGCAATTTTTTTCTTTTATGCAAGAAAATCACTGATGAAACACAGATGGTAACAACCAACACTTTGACCAAACACTGATAAAAATTGGATCCAAAACATTGATGAAAATTTGTCTGTGTTTTTACGTGCGAGAAAAATCACTGATGTCTGAATAAGGCCTTAACCGAAGAACTCTGTAGAGCAAATTATTGTCATTCAGTTATGTGGTGCAGTAATCAATGAAGGACTAATAAAAATCTATGGTGCATACCACTTTTGGTAAGTCCGAAACACTGGATACTAGTGATGAGTGAGTGTGCTTGGATGACGTGTTATCTGCGCACGCTTGGGTGTTATCTGAGTATCTTGGATGTGCTGGAATAATATGTCCGAGTCCCTGCGGCTGCATGTTTCGTGGCTGTCTATGAGAGATGCTCTGATCCAGTCAACTAACCATCACAATTCCGTTTGAAAAATTGCACAGATTCTTACACTCGCCCATATTTCTACTTTCAACATCGAGCAGTCGCCCATATTTCTGCTTTCAACATCGAGAACTTACTGTTAATTTGTTGCCTACTGTATCTCAAATATACTGGTTCCACTGTTACATGAACATCAATATCCACTTACTCTAGCAGTTTATATATAGTATAGTTGATTTGAGTAAATTTTTCAGAAATTCTATGGGATCTATTCTTTAGAAAAAAATACTTAATAACACACAGGATTCCAAAGCAATACCAATCAGAAACAAAGAAATAATTCATTCACAAGTAGATATACACTACCGTTCAAAATTTTGGGGTCACCCAGACAATTTTGTGTTTGAAAACTCATACTTTTATTAATCAAATGAGTTGCCAAATGAATTTAAAATCTAGTCCAGACATTGACAAGGTTTGAAAAAAAGATTCTTATTTGAAATAATAATTTTCTCCTTCAAACTTTGCTTTCATCAAAGAATGCTCCCTTTGCAGCAATTACAGAGTTGCAGTCCGTTGGCATTCTAGCAGTTAATTTGCTGAGGTAATCTGGAGACATTTCACCCCATGATTCCAGAAGCCCCTCCCACAAGTTGGTTTGGCTTGATGGGCACTTTTTCCGTACCATACGGTCAATGGGGTTGAGATCTGGTAACTGCACTTGCCACTCCATTACAGATAAAATACCAGCTGCCTGATTCTTCCCTAAATAGTTCTTGCATAATTTGGAGGTGTGCTTTGGGTCATTGTCCTGTTGTAAGATGAAATTGGCTTCAATCAAGCGCCTTCCACAGGGTATGGCATGGCATTGCAAAATGGAGTGATAGACTTCCTTATTCAAAATCCCTTTTACCTTGTACAAATCTCCCACTTTCCCAGCACCAAAGCAACCCCAGACCATCACATTACCTCCACCATGCTAGACAGATGGCGTCAGGCACTCTTCCAGCATCTTTTCAGTTGTTTTGCGTCTCACAAATGTTCTTCTGTGTGATCCAAACACCTCAAACTTGGATTCGTCTGTCCATAACACTTTTTTCCAATCTTCCTCTGTCCAATGTCTGTGTTCTTTTGCCTATATTTTTCCTTTTATTAGCCAGTCTCAGATATGGCTTTTTCTTTGCCACTCTGCCCTGAAGGCCAGCATCTCGGAGTTGCCTCTTCACTGTAGACGTTGACACTGGCATTTTGCATGTACTATTTAATGATGCTGCCAGTTGTGGACCTGTGAGGTGTCAATTTCTCAAACTACAGACTCTAATGTACTTGTCTTGTTGCTCAGTTGTGCAGCGGGGCCTCCGACTTCTCTTTCTACTCTGGTTAGAGCCTGTTTGTGCTCTCCTCTGAGGGGAGTACTACACACTGTTAAAGGAAATCTTCAATTTCTTGGCAATTTCTCGCATGGAATAGCCTTAATTTCTAAGAACCAAAATAGACTGTCCAGTTTCACATGAAAGTTCTTTTTTTCTGGCCATTTTGAGAGTTTAATGGAACCAACAAATGTAATGCTCCAGATTCTCAACTAGCTCAAAGGAAGGTCAGGTTTATAGCTTCTCTAATCAGCCAAACTGTTTTCAGCTGTGCTAACATACTTGCACGAGGGTTTTCAAGGGTATTCTAACCATCCATTAGCCTTCTTACACAGTTAGAAAACACAAAGTACCATAACAACACTGGAGTGATGGTTGTTGGAAATGGGCCTCTATACACCTATGAAGATACTGCATTACAAACCAGACGTTTGCAGCTAGAATAGTCATTTACCACATTAACAATGTATAGAGTGTATTTCTGAATCATTTAATGTTAGCTTCATTGGAAAAAACTGTGCTTTTCTTTCAAAAATAAAGAAATTTCTAAGTGACCCTAAACTTTTACACGGTAGTGTAATTACTAGTAGATATGAACAAAATATCAAGTAAGTAGTATTTATATGTATCAGGGTGCACCGAAAAACAAAAGATAGATAAAGGAATGGTATCCATGAAAGCTGACAGGGCCGGCGTCAGCACCCTGGCACGTGCCAGGGCCCTGAGCAGGCTGCGGGGCCCACTATACGTCAGGGACGTCGGCACACTATGGGGGCCCGGTGTCTGTGCCAGTGCCGACTCCCGTGAGTGGGCCCCCCAACTTGCTCAGGGCCTTGTCATTTGTGATACTTACCTCTCCCCGTTTTATCACTGCGGCATCTTCTGACTGCGACGTTCAGGTCAGAGGACGCTATGACATAACGTCTGTGCGCCCTCTGCCTGAACAGAGAGCTGGAAGATGGCAACGCTGAGGAGTCCGGAGCAGAGCAGCAAGGAGAGGTGAGTATTTCATATTTTTTTTATGTTTGGAGCATTATATATAGGGACCATCATACACTCGTATAAGGCCCATTTTTACACTGGAGCATCATATATGGGGCCAATTACATATGGATCATTATATGGGCCATCATATACTAGAGCATTATATGGAGTCCATCATATAGTGTATGGAACATTATATGGGCCCCTTTATGTATTGAGCAATACATTGGGCGCTTTATTCTTTATGGAACAATGTATGGAGTCCATTATATACTGTATGGAGCAATATATGGGGCCCATTATACAGTATGAAGCATTATATGGGGTCCATTATTCTGTATGAAGCAATATATGGGACCTATTATATACTGTATGGAACAATATATGGGGCTCCTTATTCTGCATGGAGCAATATATGTGGCTCATTATTCTGTATGAAGCAACATATAGGGCTCATTATTCTGTATGGAGCATTATATGGGGTCCATTATTCTGTATGGAACAATATATGTGGCTCATTATTCTGTAAGGATCACTATGTGGTGCCCATAATACTGTATGGAGCAATATATGGGGCTTATTATTCTGTATGGAGCATTATATGGGGCCCATTACACATATGGAGCATTATATGAGGCACAATATACTGTATGGAGCATTATATGGGGCCCAGTATACTGTATGAAGCAATATAGGGGGCTCATTATTCTGTATGGAGCAATACATGTGGCTCATCATTCTGTATGGAGCACTATGTGGTGCCCATAATACTGTATGGAGGACTATACTGTCCAATTTCTGATCTATTGTAGAATTTACAATAGATATCAAAGAAGTGAAATCTTTGGCATTGTACTATACCTATATTTTTTTTGCCGTATCTGTGCATCATGAATTGTGGTATGTATTAAAGGAGCCCACTGAGACTCTTTCGCCCGGGGCCCACGAAAACCTGGAACCTGCCCTGAAAGCGGAGGTGCCACATCAGGTAGAAAGCATAGTACGAGAATGGCACTTCCCCTGACAAAGCTGCACAAGACACAGCGATACGCATGGGGTCGGTTCCCAGGCCTGTCGGGCGACTTAGTTTCCATCACCGACCCCACCTCTCCATACTTCCTTGATTCCTCCGTCACTCTCCCATCTATGTGACGTATTCTCACTCACATGTAGTTATACTCTTGGGCATTCTTTTGGGGCATATTTTGAGGTCACTGCCTCATGGGGCATACCTTCTGTCCATTGCTCTTTACAACATTCATGTAGCCAGTCTCTCTTTACATAATATAGATTGGCTGGATCATGTCATGATAATGCCCATTCGTGCTTTATATTTTCTCCAAGGGCAATCTGGCTTTCTTTTAACCCCATTTAGCCCTGGATATGATCCAATACCATTCTAAGGGATACTTTCCTCTTTCTTGGTTGACTATTGGAGTCTTTGCCTTAGGGATATTTATTACCATCTTTTTCACGGGTATGTGTTTTTTGTATTGATCTTTGTGCATTATATTTGTATTTTGATCCATATATTTGCTAAATGTTGTCATACTATTATGTGGATGCACAATTCAATGTATAGGATCGGTTTATACATTATGGGGTAGTTTGGTCTGGGAAACCCTGTTGTACATTTTTAATTGTTTTTAGACACATTTTTTGCTTGTTTTCTGTCTAATAAAATTATTTGCTTTATACTACATAATTTTGGGAGTGTGCACATGGTTACAGGTAACCTTTTTCTTTCTTCTCAAAACATCAAGTAAAGACTCAGACCTTACACAAAATAGTTCATGGCATGTACAGTACCTCAAGATAAAACCTGATATTTCCATGTTCACCAATTTATCCCTGATCTTCAAGTAAGGCCAGGTTACACAATTGATAAGTAGAAGATTAGATTGCTCCACAACTTTGGTGCAGCCATGCAATTGAGCCTTTGTTCAACCTTATCAGCCGTGTTCATCAAACTACAATTGATCTCCCCCATGTCTGGGATAAATGTATCAAATCACATTTGACAAAGCTCCATAGCAAAACTGTGTGGATGTACCCACAGTTAAGGAGGCTGGAGACGTTACCTTTATCAACATCAAAACCTTGAATTTTTTGGGTGTATGCATAGGACAGTACCTTAAGGGCCCGTCTCACATAGCGATATCGCTACCGAGATCGGTGCTGAGTCACTAGTTTTGTGACGCAGCACCGAGCTCACCAGCGATATCGCTGTGTGTGACATTCAGCGACGATCAGCCCCCCTGCTGGGTATCGCTGATCGTCGCTGAAATGTCAGGACATTTTTTTGATCGCTGGTCTCCCGCTGGCCAGCACGCATCGCTGCGTGTGACAGGCGGGAGACCAGCGATCCGCTGGTAACCAAGGTACACAGCGGGTTTCCAGGCGCGGGGCTGTGCCTAGAAACCCGCCGTGTACCTTGGATACCAGCTCCCTGCATCAGCGCGCTGGTATCCAAGGTACACTGCGGGTAACTAAGCGATGTTACCCGCAGTGTCGCTGTCCCAGATCGCTGCCTGAGCTGCCTGTTTGGCAGCTCACCAGCGATCATGTAGCGATACACCAGCGATCCTGACAAGTGCATATCGTTGTCGGGATCGCTGGTGTATCGTTATGTGAGACCCAGCCTTTAGAGTCAGACTTTGGACAAGCTAAATTTATAGGCAAGGAGAGATACAGTATCACATTTCTACACCACCCTAATCCACAATACAGCCATGTGCATGAGGCCCCCTGAGCACTAAGACATGTCATGTTTTACTCTGATTTTCTACAATGTAATTTAGATTAAAATTCGAGCATTTCAAATGCCTTACAGAAAACGCTCAGTACTTTTCCATGTACAGTGGATCCAATAACGAAATGGATATTTTATGCCAACTTTTTGCTCCAAATATATCAACTTGGGTGATACTTCTGCTATCGTATAAGGAATGTTGGTCACCCAAATAATTTACGCTAATTAAAAGGCACACACTAAAGCTATTACCACTAAAGTTATTACTGGCAAGTCTGATAAAACTAAAATTTCCTGGCACAATATTAGATGTATTAATTCAAATGAAAGTACGCCAAGAGAGAAGTATTGCTTACTCCACTTGTGCTCCTGATTTAAGAGGCGACAGCACATTTATTATAAATTACATCTAGCAACTCTTTAGAAAGATCTCCAGATGATGTTCCTCATGAACATGGAAATGAAAATTAAAGCAATAATTTTAACAAAGCTGCTTATTTTTGACTCTCTTGAAGATTTGACTTTAGAACATTGCTGCCTATAGCTACAGTGCCTACAAGTAGTATTCAACCCCCTGCAGATTTAGCTGGTTTGATAAGATGCAAATAAGTTAGAGCCTTCAAACTGCAAACGAGAGTAGGATTTATTAACAGAAGCATAAATCTTACAAACCAAAAAGTTATGTTGCTCAGTTGAATTTTAATAAATTTTAAACATAAAAGTGTGGGTCAATTATTATACAATCCCTATGTTTAATATTTCGTGGAATAACCCTTGTTTGCAATTACAGCTAATAATCGTCTTTTATAAGACCTGATCAGGCCGGCACAGGTCTGTGGAGTTATCTTGCCCCACTCCTCCATGCAGATCTTCTCCAAGTTATCTAGGTTCTTTGGGTGTCTCATGTGGACTTTAATCTTGAGCTCCTTCCACAAGTTTTCAATTGGGTTAAGGTCAGGAAACTGACTAGGCCACTCCAACACCTTGACTTTTTCCCTCTTGAACCAGACCTTGGTTTTCTTGGCTGTGTGCTTTGGGTCGTTGTCTTGTTGGAAGATGAAATTACGACCCATCTTAAGATCCTTGATGGAGGAGCGGAGGTTCTTGGCCAAAATCTCCAGGTAGGCCGTGCTATCCATCCTCCCATGGATGCGGACCAGATGGCCAGGCCCCTTGGCTGAGAAACAGCACCACAGCATGATGCTGCCACCACCATGCTTGACTGTAGGGATGGTATTCTTGGGGTCGTATGCAGTGCCATCCAGTCTCCAAACGTCACGTGTGTGGTTGGCACCAAAGATCTCGATCTTGGTCTCATCAGACCATGGAACCTTGAACCAGTCTGTCTCAGACTCCTCCAAGTGATCATGAGCAAACTGTAGACGAGCCTTGACATAACGCTTTGAAAGTAAAGGTACCTTACGGGCTCGTCTGGAACGGAGATCATTGCGGTGGAGTACGTTACTTATGGTATTGACTGAAACCAATGTCCCCACTGCCATGAGATCTTCCCGGAGCTCCTTCCTAGTTGTCCTTGGGTTAGCTTTGACTCTTCGGACAAGCCTGGCCTCGGCACGGGAGGAAACTTTCAAAGGCTGTCCAGGCCGTGGAAGGCTAACAGTAGTTCCATAAGCCTTCCACTTACGGATGATGCTCCCAACAGTGGAGACAGGTAGGCCCAACTCCTTGGAAAGGGTTTTGTACCCCTTGCCAGCCTTGTAACCCTCCACGATCTTGTCTCTGATGGCCTTAGAATGCTCCTTTGTCTTTCCCATGTTGACCATGTATGAGTGCTGTTCACAAGTTTGGGGAGGGTCTTAAATAGTCAGAAAAGGCTGGCAAAAGAGATCATTAATCCACACATGTGAAGCTCATTATTCTTGGTGCCTGAACTACTTCTTAATACTTTAGGGGGACCAAACAGAATTCTTGTGGTTTGAGGGGTTGAATAATAAATGACACTCTGAATTAACTTTTAACGTTTTAAAAAAAAAAAAAAAAAATTAAAATTTTTTTTTTTGCTGCAGTGCATTTCCCACTTCCAGGCTGATCTACAGTACAAATGTCACAATGCCAAGTTAATTCCACATGTGTCAACCAGCTAAATCTGCAGAGGGTTGAATACTACTTGTAGGCACTGTATACCTACAAGCCCAATCTATGAATAAAGTCTACTCTGAGTGTAGAATGTGCAGATGAAGTGATGCAAGCCTGCTTCTCTTCCCTACATTTTCCTCTTTCGGCTGGGTTGACAGGACAACTTGTCCTGTCCAAATCCTTCTAGCAGAGTCACATGTCTGTGCAGATAGTTCAGTAACGTGGATGATCCTGGATAGTTAGTAATATCATTAGTCTCACATGGAAGTTTACTAATTTGTTTAATGTCTTGATTTACATAAAAGACATAAGGAAAATTCCATCTTGGAGGGGAAAAAATTGTTTTTGTTGCAGTGACATCAATGTAGTGTGTTAGATACTGTAGACAATTTTTTTTGCATGTTGCAGATGATCTCTTTGTTTCACAACCTACTCCTGGGTCCAGTTTGGAATTAGACCATGGAACAAAATGGCTACTCCTCATTCCTCACTGACCGCACATTCAGCGTCTCCCATTCCCATACTACTTTCTCATCCCGCCCTCTCTCTGTTGATGTCCCACAAGGCTCTGTTCTAGGACCCCTGATCTTCATCAATACCTTTGGCCTGAGACAACTCAACATCCCATGGCTTTCAATATTCCTATACCACCTATACACTGATGACACTCAAATCTACCTCTCAGGCCTAGACACCACCTCTCTGCTGTCCAAACTTCCAGAGTCTCCATCAGCCATATTCTTCTTCTTATCAGTACCACGCTTTCTAAAATTCCACAGTTTTCGAAACAAACTCATCATCTTTCCTCCATCCCACCCAATTTCCCTACCAGACCTATCAATCGGATGAACAAACTAAGGGTGAGTTTCCACGGTCAGGAAACGCTGCGTGTTTGGCGCTGTGCGCTGGCGCAGCGCCAAACACGCAGCGTCCAGATGTTACAGCATAGTGGAGGGGATTTCAAGAAATCCCGTCTCCACTATGCGTAACAATACGCAGGTGGCAAACCTGCGTAAACGGACATGCGGCGCGTCTTTTTAGACCGCAGCATGTCCTCGCGTATTGCGGCGACGGTGCGTCGCCGCAACATAATTAACACAGGGCTATGTAGCCCTGCGCTCTTTCCGGGGTGTTCCGGAGGTGTCCTGAACACCTCCGGAAAGAGCGCGCGTCAGAAAGGGGGCGGGCTTAGACGGAGCGGAATTTCCGCTCCGTCAAAAGCGCTATGGTTCCGGACCGTGGAACCATAGCCTAACAGTGACAGACTGGTTCAGAGGGAGAGGACCCTACTCTCATGGGCTTTCAGTCTACTGGTGATCTAAGTCCAAGTATCCACAGCCTGCCTTAAAAACTCATTTCTTTAGACTGGCCTATCACTCCACGTATCCAATAGTGATGAGGGTCAAAATGACAAAAGTTCTCCACCCTATTGTAAAATGAGCAGTTCGGCATTCTGTATATAGTTTGTGAAATATTGTTACAGATCTGTCTCCCATACAGCAATAAATTGCCCACTATGAGATTACTTATGTAGCGTGTTTGTGATATCTCATATTGCGGTATGGATCTGGAAGTACTGATCTATTGACACGGGGTCGCGACTATTTTGATGTGAAGACATTTCTGCAACAGAATTACTGCATGTAAATATCAAATTTACATCAAATTAGCACTTTACCAATCGTAACATATTAAAATGTCTAGGAATGTCTGGGTCTATAATATATTTTCTGTCACTCATGTACATCATGCTTCTCGCACCAGATATTGCAATAAAGGAAATGTTCGAGTCTGTCGTGGTTTTTGTTCACATTATCCTTTTATAAACACAGATACAGGAAACACTTGACCATTATTCAAGTGAAAGCCACATTTAATGCCAAAATATGTTTTGCAGCTTCATACTATTGTATGTGATAAATACGTACTGGTTGACTCTTAGATCTCGTGCAACAATGGTAAAAATCGCACAGCACTCACTCCCATGTTACTCTATGTGGCCGTGCACATGTTCTATTTTTTCCTCGGACAGAGCAGTGCCAGGGAAAATATTGTAGCATGCCCGAATTTGATCCAATATTCGAATCGCACTCAGCCATGCAAGTCAATGAGTCCATGGGAAATATTGGACTTCACTCGGATGACATCTGAGTGCAGTCTGATTTCCACGGACTGACAAAATGGAGAGGAGGGAAGAAAAATGTCTCCATCCTCTTATCCGAGAGAATTGGGTCACATTATGATCACCCTCTGGTTTGCATAATCAATCCGATTTTCTCAGATGAGAAAACATATGGTTGTCTGCACCTAGCCTTAAGGACTCAGACATTTTTCATTATATGTTTTCCTCCCCTTGCTCTTAGAGTCATAACTTTATCTTTCCATTGACTGAGCCATATGAGAGTTTCTGTTTTGAGGGACTAGTTGTCGTTTTGCGTGACACCAATCATTTTACCATGTAATGTACTGAAAATTGAAAAATAAATTCCAAGTGGGGTGAAATAGTGAAAAAACAAAACAAAGAATAAACGCAATTCTACCATGATTTTTTTGTGTTGTTTTCATGGCGTTCCAATCTGCAGTAAAAATAATTCTGCAGGTCAGTGCAATGATGGCGATACTAAACTTATAAAGTATTGCTGTTTGTGTTGTCATTTTTTGAGACCCAAAACTTTTTTTATCTGTCTATAGAGCTAGGGGACAGCTTGCATATTGAGTTCTCAGCTGATGTTCTTTATTGATACCATTTTGCATTACATACAACATTGTTAGTTTTTTATTGTTTTTTTTGGGGGGGTAAAGTGACTAGATTATTTTGTTTTCAGCATTTAACGTCTGGTTTAAATTATTTAATATTTTGACAGATTAGACTTTTTAGATTCAACATCCACAATCATACTGAATTGCCATCAGTTTAATGCTGCCGTCAGAAAATGATGGTGACATTTATATGGTTAAACTGCAGCAAGTGGAGCAAGCTCCAGTCACTACAGTTACAAGTAGATCCCAGAGCAGATTTCAAATAGCCCTTAGTGACCTATGATTGAGATCTACAGCCTGTCTATCTATGATGCCTATATGCAGTGTGACAGGCAGAAGATCAGAAGCAGACACAAAGTCCTGCCCTATGTCCTGTAATCCGTCCTGGTGTCTCTGCTGCTACAGATTAAACTTGTCAGTCTCCATTTACACTGAAAGATAATCGTGAACGAACATTGTTAAAAACACTCATTTCATGATTATCGTTCAGTGTAAAAAGGCTGCCTATAACCCAATGTAGGAGCAAGATGCTCGTTCGTCAGGTGAAATGATCATTCTCAGCGGTGCATCCTTTTGCGTAAACAGGATTTTCACTGCCCCGAACCATGGCTGCCTATGCCATGATCTATTACACATTTCTCACGCATACTTTACTTTGGTCTTAAACAAAACGTTTATGGTTTGGTAGTCGAATCATACTGCCCATCGATCCATGTAAACAGACCCTTACACAGGTACTTGGTACTCTAAAGCCATTTTTCCAGCTGAAAATGTAAATTGTGGTAGAATTTTGCAATTGTGTTAGGCATTGCATTAGCAATTAGATGAGTCTAAAGTTATGAAAACGAGCTTTGTTCAAGGAAACCATTTGTCTTTGCTCTAGGGAGAGGACACACATGTATTAGGCCTGTACAGTCATGGCCAAAAGTTTTGAGAATGACACAAATATTATATTTTCACATGATCTGCTACCCTCTGGTTTTTATGTGTGTGTTTGACAGATGTTTTTATCACAGACAGAAATATAATTGCAAACATGAGTAAGGCTACTTTCACACTTGCGTTTTTTTGCGCAGCGCATCGTGCGCTATCGGATGCATGCACAATGTTCCCCTATCTTTAACATGGCGGGCGCAGGGTCTAGCGCTTGCACGCGTTCATGTGCGTTTGTCGTGCGCTGCGCATTTTCCCTGTGTGCGCCCATACGCGCTAGACGCTACATGTTGCATTTTTTTTTCCGCCCAACCGCTTTAAAAAAACGCGTGCGCACGTGTGCGCATGCTATGCGCAAAAAAATAACATTGCAGTCTATGGGGCGATGGCGTGCGCGTGGCTTTGCGCTCGTCAGCGCTTTTGCACGCACGCGATTTTTCAGTAAATAATGTCTAAACACTTGTTTAAACTATGATAGAGCCAGAGATGATAGAGCCAAAGATGATAGAGACAGAGATGATAGAGCAAAAGATGATAGAGACAGAGATGATAGAGCCAAAGATGATAGAGCCAAAGATGATAGAGCCAAAGATGATAGAGACAGAGATGATAGAGCCAAAGATGATAGAGACAGAGATGATAGAGCCAAAGATGATAGAGACAGAGATGATAGAGACAGAGATGATAGAGCCAAAGAAGATAGAGACAGAGATGATAGAGACAAATGATAGAGCCAAAGATGATAGAGACAGATGATAGATGATAGAGACAGAGATGATAGAAATGTGACACATAGACAACCCATGCGCCAAAAAAACGCAAACGCATGCAAAAACGCATGAAATCGCAGACAAACGCTGTGTTTTTTTGTCGTAATGCGCATGCTGATGCGACTAAATATCGCAGCGTTTACAAGCGTTTGCATGCGTTTTTTAATGCGCTTCATGTGCGCTCGAAACGCAGCGCAAAAAAACGCAAGTGTGAAAGTAGCCTAACAAAAGCTTATATTGACAGTTAGAATGAGTTAATGCAGCAAGTCAATATTTGCAGTGTTGACCCTTCTTCTTCAGGACCTCTGCAGTTCTCTCTGGCATGCTCTCAATCAACTTCTGGACCAAATCCTGACTGATAGCAGTCCATTCTTGCACAATCAATGCTTTCATTTTGTCAGAATTTTTAGGTTTTTGTTTGTCTACCCGTCTCTTGATGATTGACCACAAGTTCTCAATGGGATTAAGATCTGGGGAGTTTCCAGGCCATGGACCCAAAATCTCTATGTTTCGTTCCCTGAGCCATTTAGTTATCACCTTTGCTTTATGGCAAGTTGCTCCATCATGCTGGAAAAGGCATTGTTGATCACCAAACTGCTCTTGGAGGGTTGGGAGAAGTTGCTCTTGGAGGACATTCTAGTACCATTCTTTATTCATGGCTGTGTTTTTAGGCAGGACTGTGAGAGAGCCGATTCCCTTGGCTGAGAAGCAACCCCACACATGAATGGTTTCAGGATGCTTAACAGTTGGCATGAGACAAGACTGGTGGTAGCGCTCACCTTGTCTTCTCCGAATGAGGCGTTTTCCTGATGTCCCAAACAATCGAAAAGGGGATTCATCAGAGAAAATAACTTTACCCCAGTCCTCAGCAGTCCACTGCCTGTACCTTTTGCAGAATATCAGTCTGTCCATGATGTTTTTTCTGGAGAGAAGTGACTTCTTTGCTGCCCTCCTTGAGACCAGGCCTTGCTCCAAGAGTCTCTGCCTCACATTGCGTGCAGATGCACTCACACCTGCCTGCTGCCATTCCTGAGCAAGCTCTGCACTGCTGGTAGCCCGATCCCGCAGCTGAAACACTTTTAAGAGACGGTCCTGGCGCTTGCAGGTCTTTCTTGGGCGCCCTGGAGCCTTTTTGGCAACAATGGAACCTCTCTCCTTGAAGTTCTTGATGATGCGATAGATTGTTGACTGAGGTGCAATCTTTCTAGCTGCGATACTCTTCCTTGTTAGGCCATTTTTGTGCATTGCAATGATGACTGCACGTGTTTCTTTAGAGATAACCATGGTTAACAGAAGAGAAACAATGATGCCAAGCACCAGCCTCCTTTGAAAGTGTCCAGTGGTGTCATTCTTACTTAATCATGACAGATTGATCTCCAGCCATGTCCTCATCAACACCCACACCTGTGTTAATGGAGCAATCACTGAAAAGAGGTTAGCTGGTCCTTTTAAGGCAGGGCTGCAATGATGTTGAAATGTGTTTTGGGGGATAAAGTTCATTTTTTAGCCAAATATTGACTGCAAGTAATTGCTGTTAAGCTGATCACTCTTTATAACATTCTGGAGTATATGCAAATTGCCATTAGAAAAAGTGAAGCAGTAGACTTTGTAAAAATTAATATTTGTGTCATTCTCAAAACTTTTGGCCATGACTGTATATTCAATCATTTCGATGCCCATAAGGCCAAGCAGTAGTTTGTTGTGCACTAAAGACTGTCAAAACGTTTGCACAAATCACTAACTGGCCATGAGCGGTCCAACTGTACGTCAGCTTATTGGAAGCATCACTAACGGCTAATAATCTCAACTTGTGGCCCATGATGATGTTGGCTCTTGCCCCAGAATTACAGGGTTTGAGTATCTTACTCCTTAACTAAACTACAATTACTGCCAATCTGCATCATGAGATGCATAGATTTGGAAAATGTAAAATACAGGTCACTTTACAGCATTCTTTCCAGTGTGGGATTAATAAAAAAAACACCTGCCATTTTACCCAAGTGTGCCAATATCTCGTTTCTGGAGGGCAGTGTAAATATGTAATTATTCAGCTAGTGCAGTGGCAGGCGGGAGTACAATGTTTTTTTGCTGACCAGCACATTACACTAGCTATCCCTCCTTTAGCTTCTACATACTTCTGAAAATGTCTGGTATGTCAAGAACTGAGCAGAAACCACAAGCGCACAGCAGACGAGCAGATGCGTTCATGAAGTGTGCATGAGATCAATCCTAGCGGCCCGGATTCAGAACAGACTAGAAATACTCAGAGCAGCAGAGAACATTGTGATAGCTGGATTGTGTCATGTACGAACGTACCGAGTATGACAGTGATAAACACAAGAAATAAGTACAGATATGTAGCAGGTCAGAAGAGGTTTCTTGTCTCTGGAGAGGATACATCACCAACATTACCAAAGGTTATAGGATAGCACAATAAAAGCTGCAGCTGCTCTCAAAAAACAAAATAACTTTTATTCTGCTTCCTAGATCAACATCAATTCTAATTATATCAGAAGAATCATAGAATAGTAGAGTTGGAAGGGACCTCCTGGGTCATCTGGTCCAACCCCCTGCTCAAAGCAGGATTCACTAAATCATCCCAGACAGATGTCTGTCCAGCCTCTGTTTGAAGACTTCCATTGAAGAAGAACTCACCACATCTTGTGGCAGCCTGTTCCACTCATTGATCACCCTGTCAAAAAGTATTTTTCTAATATCTAATCTGTGTCTCCTCCCATTCAGTTTCATCCCATTGCTTCTAGTCTTTCCTTGTGCAAATGAGAATAAAGATGATCCTTCTACAATGTGACAGCCCTTGAGATATTTGTAGACAGCTATTAAGTCTCCTCTCAGTCTTCTTTTTTGCAAGCTAAACATTCCCAAATCCTGTAACCGTTCCTCATAGGACATGGTTTGCAGATGGGTCACCATTCTGGTCGCTTTTCTCTGAACTTGCTCCAGTTTGTTGATGTCTTTTTTAAAATGTGGTGCCCAAAACTGGACACAGTATTCCAGATGAGGTTTGACCAAAGAGGAGTAAAAGGCAAAAATGGCTTGTCGTAATCTAGGCTGTATGCTTCTATTAATACATCCC
Organism: Oophaga sylvatica; assembly: GCA_033576555.1. Classification (NCBI taxonomy): domain Eukaryota; kingdom Metazoa; phylum Chordata; class Amphibia; order Anura; family Dendrobatidae; genus Oophaga; species Oophaga sylvatica. The sequence continues at coordinate 295,626,321 of JARQOD010000001.1, forward strand.
AGAATTGTATTTGCCTTTTTGCTGCTGCATCACACTGTTGACTCATGTTCAGTCTGTGATCTATTAGTATACCCAAGTCTTTTTCACATGTGCTGTTGCTTAGCCCCTGTTTCTTCCATTCAGTATACGTTTTTTTCATTTTTATTGCCCAGATGTAGTACTTTGCATTTTTCATTGTTAAAAACCATCCTGTTAGTTGCTGCCCACTTCTCCAGTTTATTTATATCTTATATAATGGGGGTCCCCCGATTCCCTCTTTGCAGTAAGGTTGCCTGACTAGTAGTATCCAGTCACTGGAGGAGATGCAGGAATGGCCTATTGAACATAATTCTATTATTCTATACTACATTGTACTATCACTTTATAGCTCAGCGGGAACTGTCCTGAGATAAGTGAGGGGGCTAAAGGCCCAATCACTACCAATGACCAATGATTGCTACTTCCAATAGGTGGCACTAGACTTCAAGTCCTCTTAGGGCCCCGTCACACATAGCGACACACCAGCGATCCGACAACGATATGCACTTCTCAGGATCGCTGGTGTGTTGCTACATGATCGCTGCTGAGCTGCCAGTGTACCTTGGTTACCAGCTGAACGCTGGTCTCCTGCCTGCCACACGCAGCGATGTGTGCTGGCCAGCAGGAGACCAACGATCAAAAAAATGTCCAGGACATTCAGCGACACCCAGCAGGGGGGCTGATCGTCGCTGAATGTCACACACAGCGATATCGCTGGGCAGATCGCTGTTGCGTCACAAAACTTGTGACTCAGCAGCGATCTCGCTAGCGAGATCGCTGTGTGTGACGGGGGCTTTAGACCTGAAGAGACGATTTGCATATTTAATGTCCCAGAAGATCATGCAAAGGGTTTAAGTCTCCTCATACTGCTATGCCAGACCTGGCATGTCATTCTCCACAAGAAGAAACGTTAGATACCAATGACCAGTTATAAAAACCACACAAGTGGGAACACTCCGAGGCTCTTTTGACACATCAGCTTTACCTGCATTTTCCCTGAAATATTATTTCAGTGCAGTTTGTTAACTCTGTATTGTGTGAACTTAGCCTTAAAGAGAGAATTAAAAACTAAATTATTTTCTATTATTATGTAATGTGTCTTTGTATTTATAACTGATTGCACATAAAAGCCTCTTTGTACACACTGGCACTTGTGCTTTTATGCTGTGACATTTATTGTGATAATTAAATTTTTTCCTGCCCCAGAAATCCAGAATGTGGCCACTGTGTTTCACCAAAGTGGATGGCACCACAAGTCTTCCTCATTCTGGGTGCTGTGTGGTTAGCCACAAGATAAGCACTTACAGGCTAAAGGATGATTCACTTGCTACCAATTCCACACTCAAGGTACTGCCACACTAAACGTTCCGCTAACGATCACGATAACGACGCATACTAATGCGATCGTTTTTGTGATCGTTTTAATGTCGCTAGTAGCTGCCAAACTGGACGATCTCGTTAACGACGCATAAGCGGTTAGCGATCTCCTTAACGACTTTGGCGGTCATTGCGATGTAAAAAACAGCGCACATCGTTCACAAAAGGTGCCAGACACAGCGATATAGGCTCACCAGCGGGACGCCAACGATTAAAATACGGTCCAGAACTCTAGTGAACGATCAGCGAGTTCACAGCAGGGGCCACGTCGTTGCTACATGCCACACACAACAACGTCACTAACGAGATCGCTAAATAGTGACGTTTTTTAGCGATCTCGTTAGTGATCTTGTTTAGTGTGGCATACCTTCAGTGTAATGGCTGTCTGTGACTAATTAAAAACAATGTGCTTTAATAGGTAAGCAAAAGCCTATATTGGCTAATTAGGCCTTCACGTCCCCATAGCTGCACTATTAAGGGTATGCCACACTAAGCGAGATCGCTAGCGAGATTGCTAACGAGATCGCTACTGCATCACCATTTATGACACAGTAGCGATCTCGTTAGCGACTTAGCTGTGTGACATGTTAGCAGCGATGTGGCCCTGCTGAGATGTCGTGATCGCTTATGAACGTTCTGAGCCGTTTTTTGGTCATTGGTGTCCCGCTGGTGAGCCTGAATCGCTGAGTGTGACACCCTTTATGAACGACTTCACCAGCGTCACAGGTGGGACTAGGTTTTCCCAACGACCGCAGAGGTCGTTATACAGATCGCTGATGAGTTGTGTTTCGAATCTAACTAGCGATCACATAGCAATCGCACTAGCGATCTCGCCAGGTCGTGTCGTTGTCGTGATCGCTGGTGCGATCGCTAAGTGTGGCAGTGCCTTTAGTCTAGGTATATTTCTGTTGGAAGGTAAATAAGAGCAATAAAGGCTGACCTATGCGGAATGGTGCTCTATGCTCTTCCTTTGGCCCCTAGTCATACAGTTTCCAGCCACAGAGTATACCAGTAACCATACCAAACAGTGACTACAGTGCTGCGCTCAAATAACAGTGCCATATTGATTCCAAAAACAATACTAAAGTAATGTATTACTAATATCTGTACAGTGTATAAATAAGACTGCTATATGATCAATATTAAAGGGAATCTGTCAGCAGGTTTTTGCTATGTAATCTGAAGACAGCATGAGGTAGGGTTTAAAACACAGATTTCAGCAATACCTCTCTTATCAAGCTTTACTGGTTTGTTTGCTTGCAATGATTGTTTTAGCATCAGTAGCTTATCATTGCTGGGACAGAGCAGCACATGCCTCCTGGACCACTAACACCCCTCCTGTGATGAGCACCTCACTGTCTATAGACATTGTATATGGAGAGCTGGTGGAGGCGGGGCTTGCTTCCTCAGCTCTGCTTCATGCTAAATCTTTACACTCCCATTGTGTTAGAACCACTGCACCCAGTGCGTTTGGGTTCGGGTCTCTTTGCCTACATCAGGCTGCCTTCAGTGAGTAGCAAAAACCTGCTGACAGATTTCCTTTAACTCCTTTACCGTGCAGCCAATTTCCATTTTTTCGTTTCCGTTTTTTTCCTCCCTTCTTCCCAGAGGCATACCTCTTTTATTTATTTTTCTGTCCACATAGACATATGAGAGCTTGTTTTTGCAGGACTAGCTGCAATTTTGAATGATAACATTCATTTACCACATAGATTACTCAAAAACGGGGGAAAATTTTTTTTAAGTGCGGTAAAATTATTAAAAAACAAAAAAAAAACACAATTCTGTCATTTTTCGGGATTGTTTTTAAGGTGTACATTTTGTGATAAAAATGATCATGGCAATCGATCTTCCCCATCAATACGATTACGGCGATACAAAACATGTCCAGTTTTTTTTTATTATTTTAGGGGTGAAAAAAAAAACAAGTTTGCAAAAAAAAAAATTTTGGAGCTGTGTCGCCATTTTCTAAGACCCATAACAGTTTCCGATGGAGCTGTGTCAAAGTTAATTTTTTTTGGGGCGAGATGAGTTTTTAATAGTACTATTTTGAGATAGATGTGACATTTGATCGCTTGTTACATCCATTTTTTGGGGAAATGCGGTGACCGAAAAAATGTCATTTTGGGGTTCTTGAATTTTTTCCGTTTACGGTTGTTTACCGACTGGGTTAACTGTTTTTTATATTGATAGATTGGACCTTCTGAAGTGGCCATACCAAAAATGTTATTTTTACATTTTTTTTAATATCTTTATTTTCAATGGGGGAAAAGGGGGTAATCTCAGCTGACCCTGGCTGTCATGACAACCCATAGGTGACCAGTGATTAGTCACAGGTGAAGTACTGACACGCGCGCATGCCGATGCATGTTTAACCCCTTCATGACCTTGCATTTTTGAATTTGACAGTGTCCTTTATGAGGTAATAACTCAGGAACGCTCCAACGATCCTAGCGATTCTGAGATTTTTTTTCGTGACATATGGGCTTCATGTTAGTGGTAAATTTTAGGTCGATAATTTTTGCATTTATTTGTGAAAAAAATGGAAATTTGGCGAAAATTTAGAAAAATTTTCGCAATTTCAAATTTGAATTTTTTATTCTGTTAAACCGTGATGTTATGTGACACAAAATAGTTTAATAAATAACATTCCACTTGTCTTCTTTGCATCAGCACAATTTTGGAAGCAAAAATTTTTTTTTTTTAGGAAGTATAAGGGTTAAAAGTTGCCAGCGATTTCTCATCTTTACAGCAAAATTTACAAAACCATTTTTTTAGGGACCAACCCACATTGAAGTCACTTTGAGGGGTCATTGGTAGAAAATACCCAAAAGTGACCACCATTATAAAACTGCACCCCTCAAGGTACTCAAAACCACATTCAAGAAGTTTATTAACCCTTCAGGTGCTTCACAGGAACTAAAGCAACGGGAAGGAAAAAAATGGACATTTTAATTTTTCCAACAAAAATTTTATTTTGCATCAATATTTTTCATTTTTGCATGGGCAACGGATAAAATGGATCCTAAAATATGTTGGGCAATTTCTCCTGAGTACACAGATACCTCATATGTGGTCATAAACCATGTTGGGCGCATGGCAGGGCTCAGAAGGGAAGAAGCGCCATTGACTTTTTGAATGGAAAATTAGCTCCAATCATTAGCGGAACATGACGCATTTGGAGAGCCCCTGTGTGCCTAAACAATGAAAAAACCCCAATGTGACACCATTTGGAAACTAGACCTCTTATGGAATTATCTAGATGTGTTTGTGAGCACTCTGAACCCCAGTTGCTTCACAGAAGTTTAAAACGCAGAGCAGTTGAAAATAAAAAAAAATCATTTTTTTCCTCAAAAATGATTTTTTAGCCCGCTATTTTTTATTTTCACAAGGGTAACAGGATAAAATAGGACCCCAAAGTTGTTGTGCAATTTGTCCTGAGTACACCAATTCCCCTATGTGGGGGGAACCACTGTTTTGGCGCATGGGAGAGCTCAGAAGGAAGGAGGCCATTTGGAATGCAGACTTGATGGAATGTTCTGTGGGCGTCATGTTGCGTTTGCAGATCCCTGATGTGCCTAAACAGTAGAAACCCCCCACAAGTGACCCCATTTTGGAAACTAGACCCCCAAGGAGCTTATCTAGAAGTTTTAGTGAGCACTTTGAACCCCCAAGTGTTCACAGAAGTTTTATAAACGCAGAGCAGTGAAAATAAATCATTTTTGTTTCTCAAAAATGATTTTTTAGCCTATTTTTTATTTTCCCAAGGGTAACAGGAAAATTGGACACCAAAAGTTGTTGTCCAGTTTTTCCTGAGTACGCTGGTGTCCCATTTAAGGGGGGAACCACTGTTTGGGTGCACAGCAGGCTCAGAAGGGAAAGAGCGCATTGGACTTTAATGGAAAATTAGCTCCAAATCGTTAGCGGACACCGTGTCGTGTTTGGAGAGCCCCTGTGTGCCTAAATTTGGCTCCCCCACAAATGACCCCATTTTGGAAACAAGACCCCTAAGGAACTTATTTAGATGCACAGTGAGAACTTGAACCCCCAGGTGCTATACAGAATTTATAACGCACAGCCCTGAAAATAAAAAATCATTTTTTTTCCAAAAATGATTTTTTTAGCCCCCTATTTTTTTTTTCACATGGTTACAGGAGAAAATTGGACCCCAAAAGTTGTTGTCCAGTTTGTCCTGAGTACGCTTGTACCCCATATGTGGGGGGTAACCACTGTTTGGGCACACGTTCAGTGCTCGGAAGGGATGTGTGACGCTTTGAAAAGCCGACTAATGGAATGGTCTGCGGGCATCTTGTTACGTTGCAGAGCCCTGATGGCCCAAACAGTAGAAACCAAACCACAAGTGACCCCATTTTGTAAACTAGACCCCCCAAGGAACTTATCCAGATGTGTGGTGAGCACCTTGAACCCCCACGTGCTTCACAGAAGTTTATAATGCAGAGCTGGTAAAAACAAAAAATCATTTTTTTCCTCAAAAAGCGATTTTTTTAACCCACAATTTTTTTATTTTCACAAACAGTAACAGGAGAAATTGGACCCCAAAAGTTGCTGACAGTTTGTCCTGAGTACACTGGTACCCCATATGTGGGAGAAAACTACTGTTATGGGCACAGTCGGGGTCGGAAGGGAAGTAGTGACGTTTTTGAAATGTCGACTTGATGGAATGGTCTGCGGGCGTCATTTAGTTTGCAGAGCCCATGATGTGCCTAAACAGTAGAAACCCCCCCAAGTGGACCACATTTTGGAACTAGATCCCCAAGGAACTCCTCTAGATGTGTGGTGACACTTTGAATCTCAAGTTCTTCACAGAAGTTAATAACGCAGAGCTGTGAAAATAAAAAATCATTTTTTTTTCCACAAAAATAATTTTTTTTGTCCCCAATTTTTTCCCCAAGGTAACAGGAGAAATTAGACCCCCAAAGTTGTTGTGCAATTTTAATGAGTACGCTGATACCCATATGTGGGGTAAACCACTGTTGGGCACACGTCGGGCTCGGAATAAAGGGAGCACTGTTTCACTTTTAAACAGCCAATCAGAGCGATCGAGCCACGTAGGGGTTAAGCCAACCCCCCCGTGGTGAAGCACAAAGGGTCTTGTCCTGCGTGTTGGGTGACTTTCAGTGACCCCGGTCACCCGACCCGCAGGAACCGATCCTTTCATGACACATACGCTGTGTCACAGGTCATGAAGGCAGCTGTCAGAGATTGACAGCGGCATTTAATTTGTATACACTGGCCCTTCTGACTGAGCACTTCACCCCTCACCTTGGCCATTTTAATTACAGCAGGATCCTACCTTCCAATATCAGGGCAAAAATTAAGAGACACTGCACAGTTTTATAAAAATCAGCTTCTCTACATGTCTGACAGTCATTCCATTCCATGCAGTTGAATTCCACCAGAGTACACATCATTCTACCTAATGTGCTTTGAATTAGGTGATCACCTGAACCAAATCTTATTTAACGAAGGAAAGTATAAAAAAACACTCTGTGGTGTTCACAATCCCCTTGCAATAGGACAAGCTGGATGGCAAACAAGTGCTAGTAATATCCCAAAAGTACCGTAATTACTCGTGTAATAAGCCGAGATTTTCAGCACATTTTTTTGTGCTGAAAATGCCCTTCGGCTTATAGGACGAGTCATTGTGCAGAAAAGCGGGGTAAGGGGTGGGCAGGAGGGTGGGGGACAATACTACCTCCTTTGCAATCGTGAACGTCCCTGAATCCTCCGTTGTCCCGGCTTCCTGTAGCTCCCTTGTGGACGGTACATGGTACCGCTCTTTAAGGTCATGAAAATGACGCAACTCCACTCCAT
>JARQOD010000001.1:295633650-295687872 GCA_033576555.1 Oophaga sylvatica
AGGTTTCAATCAAGCAAAAGGGAGCCGCTGGTTGAGAAAAGAGCTGGAGTAACAGAGGCTTCAGATCTAGAATAGCTCTTCTCATTTGCATATCAATTGAAATGCTGACTTATGTAACTCCTCAGGCTTGACTAGGCAGATCACTCTGTGCCGCTTTTGCTGGAGTGCTACTTTAAGTTTTGATTAAATGAAAGAAACATCTTACATGTAGGAAAACTGTAACTTAACTACAAGGCACCAAATAATAAAAAATACACAAGTGTCTACCTAACGTGAGCCGGCAGCTGTCTAAGGCCAGGTTCACATTGCGTTGCGGGCAATGCGCTGACGGCATCCGTCACATAGCGGCACTAATGCTATGTAAGGGTGTGTTAACGCCGCCATTGCCCACAATAGCAATAGCGCATCCTAACGCATGCCGTAATCGGCATGCGCTAGCGATGTGCCTTCATTCTGTGACGGACCTCGGACGCGGTCTGCAGCGTTCGGGTCCGTCACTGCTAGCTGAGACACAGACGCCGCGCTTAACGCGATCACAAAGTGACACTAGCCTTAATGCAGTCCGTCAACGCTATGCGTTGAACGGACTGCATTAACGCTATGTGAACCTAGCCTAAGGTACCGGTATACAGGCCCCCAAATTTTCACTAACAAAAAAAAGTTCTGAAATTTTAAGAGTTCGGCTCTTTTTCACCAACTATGAGGAACAAATTTGTTATTTTTTTAATTGTATGTGTCCAGCCTTCGGGAAAAACTTATGAAGCAAAGAGGAATGAGTTCCTAGGAGAACTACAGAGGAAGGAAGAAGAAATGCGACAAATGTTTGTCATGAGAGTGAAAGAAAAGAAGCCGAGCTGAAAGAAGCTGAGAAGGAGGTAAGAGGAGCAGTGAATATTTTTTTTCATTAAATGTGTGAGAATATATGGTAGTGTAGGTAGAGTGTATTAATATACTCACCTACTACCACCTTCTCCGTGATCCAGCTCTGTTCAGCTCCTCTTCTCAGTGACATCACCGCAATTCAGACTAGCCGCGCATAGCATGACCCAGAGAGTCTTCAGAGCGGTGACATCACTGAGAAGAGGAGCAGAACAGAGCTGGATCCTGGAAAGAGCAGCGGAGGGTGAGTATATTAATACACTCACACTACATTACATACACATATTCACACACATTTAATGAAAAAAAGAAATATTCATACGAGTTCTGTAAATATTGAAATAAAGCTGTCACTAGATTTCACATTACAAACTACATACATTAGTAAATACCGTAGTTCTGGTTAGACCTGATGTGACCAGTGTATTTACATTGAAATCCATGAGAGAATGGATTTTCAAGCCAATTTTGTGTAATCCATCCTTACAGGTTTTCCCATCTAATATTTCAATTTGCTAAATATTTGATGACAGGGCAGGTTTTTATCAAGAAAAGACACTAATTGATTCACTTGGGAAAAGAAAATAAAAAAATGATGTTCTTACAAGATTTTTCTAGTTTTTACATGTGATCTATGACTTATTACGTGTTCATCTTTACATATGTTCATAGCTCCACGAAAAATTTGACCTCCTCAAAAGGACTCACCAAGATGAGAAAAAGAAGTTGGAAGACAAGAAAAAGGAAATTGAAGAAGAAGTGAACATGTTCCAGAAGAAGAAGGCTGCAGCACAACTTCTTCAGTCCCAAGCCCAACAGGCTGGATCCCAGCAAACCAAGAAAGACAAGGACAAGAAAAAGTAAGCAGCCTTGTGTAACTACTCCCCATCTCAACCATTGGCTTTAGGCATGAATGCATCTTCTTGCCATCTTGTCATCTTTATAATGGGAAACTGGTCTTCTCATTTTTTTTAACTTTGTTTTTCTATTTTTCAATCTGTACAAACCTGAAATGTGTGGTGGCATCCTATAGTACCTGGATGTTTCACCATAAGGTCACATTCAAATTTATATGGGCACAAGCTGGTGTATTGTGTCTTTACAGATCACAAGAATCTTTTATACATGTATATATATATATATATATATGTATATAATATAGAAATATGAGCTTTGTTATATAGCAGGCTAAATCAAGGCAGTGTGCAGCTTTAGTTTTTTAGGGTGTTTGTTTTTTTTTAAATATGCACTTTAGTAGAAATATATATATATATATTTTGGAATTTGTAGACAGAAGTGAGTTGGGGGATGGCGTGATGTACAGTATAGAGGACTGAAGCTGGGTTATAGAGGTCTATGAAACTAGCGCCAAAATCAAGGATACAGATTTGTGGAGTCCTTAGAGACACCATGTTCTGCGCAAGGGCAAATAGGAGTGCCCAAAGTGAGAATGAATAGTATAATTCCCAGACATATAGGACACATGCTAAGAGCTACTTATGCTAATAGTTCTTTATTATGGCATCACTTATTGGGTCAAAGCTTAGTTCTGGTAAGATGGTAGCCATTGTGCTTGAACCATCTATCTGAAGTGTTACAATTCGTAACACTTCTTTCAAAATGCTTATTTTGTGCATTTGTAGCAGTTGATTTATACTGCTGCATATTTCGATATTTAGTTGATCAGGTAGTTCTTAATGGGGTTATCCCTTTTCATGAAATATCCCTTTCTCTGGAATAAACAAACCCACTCTCCCCAGGTCCAGCATTGAGTCTCCACTACTGCTCCCAGTGTCTGATATTGGCTGCCATGTTGATGTCATGTCAACACCGCAGCAGCCAATCACTGAGCTCAGCGGCTCAGAAGGGGGTGTTATGTTTACACATGCAGAGCCACTGAGCTCAGTGATTGGCTGCTGCACTATCGACATGATGTCAGCGCTGTAGCCAAAATCAGACCCATGGAGCTGCCGCAGAGACTCAGCCTTAGACCCGGGGAGGGTGAGTGAAAAACATTTTTTTTTATAACAAAACATGTTCGGGGACTAGGTTTTTCTGAGAGGAGACAACCACTTTAATAAAAAATTATGTCTCCCAAAGGCCCAACTGAACTAGAAGATGTAAAATACTTAGTGATGGTGATAAAACGTTAATCCTTATCTTATATTCTAGAGATTAACAACTTTTTTATATCTTTTGTATTAGAATTCAATATTTTCAAGGTCTCTTTATGTTGTTTCAGAAGCATTCCTACCTATTCCATTTTTTATTTTTGTTTTTTTTTATCTGCCATATGATTACAAAGAGCTGTGTCTTTTTATTCAGCGAAAATGTTTATAGTCTTTAGCAAGTGGGCGTTGCTCACAGGTTAATAGCGCAGAGCAACCAAAAGACACTCCCCCGAGGGAATCATGTGAGACACACCCCCGAGGGAATCATGTGAGACACGCCCCGAGGGTATCATGTGAGACACGGCCCCATGGCAAATACCATGAAATTCATCACTAAATAAAACTGCCCGTATCTCTGGAACCGTTTGGTAGATTTGAAAAGAAAAATATATTGCTCAGGGGAGCTGCGGGAATAAAATAAAAGTAAAATCTTTCCACTTATGACCCGGTGATAGGTCCTCTGTTTGCACAGAAATAATATGTGCTGCACTATTATCAGGAAATGCATAACGGGCTTCTTTTGCAAGCAGATGGATTGATTTCTTTGAGCACAATAGGAAATCAGCAATAAGTTAATATCATTTTAAATGCCACACACAAGTAAAGTAATAAATCTGATAAACCCCCATTACGTTATAGCTCTGTGTTCACCTTCTGCGGAAATCTCCCGCAGCACAGTATTGGCAAAGGTGACAAGTATCCCGCAGCCTTTAGTTTCTGGCCTGAAGCCCTGGATGCTGTATCTATAATTCCTATGGAGATATTTTTACAAAGAAAACATTGCTGTGTGTGGTAGTTGGACCAGAGCCTGAATTATAATTGATGTGTACGGCGGAGGTCTGCTTGCTAACAATTCCTAATAGTAGGGAGTACAGCCAGCAAATGGGTATGAAGCCGGGCTGGCATTAACAAATAATAGAATACGAGCGCTTCCATCAGTGAGTGAGTACAGGGATCCCATATGTTAGCAATAATGCTGTGTATTGGGGAGTAATGATACTTTCCAAGTAGATATGGAATTCTGAAAGTATTGCCAAGAGAAAACAGACACCCAAATACAGTAAAGTTGCTCTCCAGGATACAGCACTGGGGCCTGGCCACCACCTTCATTACACGGGCAGTATACAGCCCCGCAGTCTATGTTGGTGACATCACATCTTATGTTTTGTAGCCAAAACATGAATATATTTAGATGGTCTGGTGTTCACTGAAGCTTACATTTACAATAAAATCGCCAGTAACTTTGTTTTATCTGTTTTTGATTTTTGTCAAAGCTGGATTACAACCAAGAATGTCTGGCTTCTGGTTAGAGAAGCACCAGTGATGTCTGCAGTTTACATTGCCTCTAAAGTAACTAATATTTCCCAGTTCTAAAGAGGCAGTCGCCCTCTAGTGGTTATTTTCTAGAATACCATCTTAAAACCCAAAACAATAGAAATTCACTTGAAGAGAAATGCTGATAGATACTGGAAACTAGACCATGAAATAAATTTAAAGTGAATCTGTCAGCAGGATTTCAACCCAGTCTCCCCAAACTATTTATATGTGCATGTTTCACTTTCAAAGACAAATCCAGCAATATCTTTACATAACCAGTTAGTTGCTTCATTACTGAGAAATTAGTGTTAAAATTAATCTTCAAAGGAGGGTGTTAGTCTGAAACCTCTGTCACTCTAGCTCTATTCCCTGTCCAACTTGACTGACAGCCTCTGTGCTATGTGACTTCATGCAAAAGAGCCATCAGTCAAGTTGGAGGAGGTGGTGATGGGTGGGGACATATAAATAGATTCCTTTCTCTTAAATGTTAGTGTAGTCAGAATCCCTCTATCATATTTGAGTTGTTTGCTCCAGTAAATTGTGGCGAGTTGCCCTGTGAGGTCTGGAAAGGACCACTGCACACAGAAAATGTGGGGGCTCTGACTGCAGGAAGCAACACTTAGTTACCTAGTTGTGGTGTTCAATATGTTACAAAAATGTTTCTCTTAAACTGGCCTGTATGTTGTGTAAGAGGCATAGCTAAAAAGAATGACAATTCATGGAAAATCTGCCATGTACATATTTTATGGGATTTCCTGGCCATCGCTCCACAGTTTCCATTTTCTGTGCATTGCTTCTAATGTTATGGTCTTATTTTTAATGTTTGAAATAATTGAACTGTCATCATGGTACTAACAGTGTCATCGGTGCACCTACATACTGTATGTATGTGTCCATGTTTACGTGTCAAGCACATTTACCGTATGCCTTGATCTATCTGTATTACAATTTCTGCATTTCCACAAAGCCGGCATTATTCCCAAAGTATAGACATGATTATTCAATGTTGTCTGCAGTCATAATCTGTCTAAAGCAGACTTCAACTAAAGCAAAAAATATTGAGCGATTTCCTGGCAAAGCAAGTGATAGCATATCCTCTTATGGGGGTCCGATCACTGGGACCCCAACAATCATGGCACTATCTAAATTTCCTTGCCCTCATACTGACTCTCCCGTCCAGCTACAATGCACATAGCTGAAATTTTCTGTACCGAGCATAGATTGGAGCGACACTGTTGAGCAAAAAAAGTGCTTAAGGGGCCACTTGTGATTAGTTGGGGTCCCTGCTGTAGTCAGGCCCCCATCGGTCAACAGTGGGATGGTTTGAAAGTAAAACCTATTTTAATCTTAAATGCCTAATTATTTAATGTAATAATCTTATCACTTTTCTAATACTTTGTGTTAAAATTTCCTGCCGTTCCCTCTACTCTAACTTATTTCACTGTTTTACTACTTCCTCTGAGAATCCCAGTGCATGCTGGGATAATCAAACAAAGGGTCATTAGGGATCAGAGGCGCTGCGGTCACTGCCTCCTCCCTAAAATGAAGCGTCATCAGTGACGTCCGTTTTAGGGGTTGGGCTAGTTCCTGCTCCACTGAGCATGCGTCGCTCGTCAATTCCGACATATGCTCATTAGATTTTGTCAATAGATTCTGTCAATAGTTTTCCAGTAGTCACCCAAGCTGTCTTCAATCAATTTGCCATTGTAAAAGTACTCCTTTGAGTTAGATTTGCTACTGTGTAATATGCACAGTGACAGTGCACTCCCTTCCCTGCTGTGGGCAGAAGTAATGGGCCAACAAAAGAGTGCAATGTCAGTGTGTGTTGTAAGGTTACCCGGCATCGGGCAGTCAAAGCACCTACCAACGCCGCCTCCCGAAATGATGTCACAGAATTGACAACAAACGCTTGCTTAGTAGAGCAGGAACTAGCCCGGCCCTTGAAACGTGGGTCACTGATAATGCTTTGTTTTATGGAGGGGGCAGAGGCTGCGGCAGTGACCTCAGCCTCTGCCCCTGATGGCACTTCGTTTGACTATCCCAGCATGCACTAGAATTCTCAAACGAAGCGTCATGAGAGGAAGAAGTAAAAAAATAAATAATGCAGATAGAGTAGAGAGGGAATTGTGGGGAATTTTTAATTAAAGTGTATTAGAAAAGGGATTAGATTATTACAGTAAATAGATAGGCATTTAGGATTAAAATAGGTTTTACTTTCGAACCTCCCCTTTAATGCGATTTCTCAGCAATATGTCATTATGAGAAAATTGATTTGAGAAGATACTTTGGAGATAAAAACTGCACTATGTGAAGAGGGCCTTAAAGTGAAACTCTTAACATAAATTGAATCTTTAGCCTTTTGAGCTTGACACGTTAACATTAGTTTTATATGATGAAAAGGTTGTTTTCCTGCATACATTTATGTCCAGTCTCCATAATTATGATGCCAAGGACATCTCAAAAGATGAACATTGCTTCTCTGGTTGTGTTTTTTTTTCTTTCGACATCGCCTTTAATTTGCAGTTTTTCATTGCTAATGTGAGTGTTTTGTATGTTTTCTCCCCCTGTGTGTGTTGTTTTTTTCTTTTAACTTACAGTTCAAGCTTCACATAAAAGTGTGCCGAGCCAAGGATGTCCCAGCATTCACCTGCTTTTTGCAGTAATGTGTCCCTGCCATTTGTGTTCCTCAACACAGATCACTAATTACTCATTTAACGCATCATCTTTGGCTGCCCGTGGGGGAGACTGCGTGCACTCGGACTTTTTGTCTTGTTGCTGGGAAGCGAATGTTGCCGAGTCTGGCCTGCTCAGATGGCAGCAATGCGTTGCCTATCATAATTGTGCTCCTGCTGGCTAAAATCTGTCTAATCCTTGAAGACCTTGTCTGCATGTACGTAGAATGGACCAATCACTGCCCAGAACTGTAAACAATGGACGATACCCAGCGGTTACATGTAGTCACCTGACCACTAAGTGTGCACATGGCTACCGTTTAGAGCGCTTTCTTTAATCCAACTTAATTCCTGAAGTTTTGATATAGAAACAAAGATTACGTGACCAGTATTTTCATGTCCAATTTCTCGAGGAATCAGGACTCAATTTGTATTAATAAACCTTTCTGTTCTCGTAAAAGTGCCCAGAATTCCTCGTTGATGCCAGTGTGAACCGTTCCACTTTGCTTTGCACATCTAATTTGCAGAAACCCCATTGACAGCAACACAATAGAAAATGCTTCACACTGGCTAAGAGGTAAGACATAAAACGGCAGCCAAAGGCAAAGAGAGTGAAGCTAAACTGACAGACATGTCACAATGAAGAACGCAGCAGCTCATTCTCTATTCATTTAATCTCTTGTAACAATTGCTCAGCTTTAATGCAGCAGCTTGATATCTCTGGTTCCCTTCCAAGCCTCGGACTTTCTTGCAGGGGCCCTCTTGTTTGGCAAGGCAAACTGGCTTACAAAGCAACAAGACCCTTCCTTATTGTAGAAGTATTACTTAGTTCTAATAAATGTCACTTTTAAGTAACCCTCACCTTTTTTTACTTCCGCAAGCAGGAGATATCTGTATGTATGTGTGTGAAGGAGCTCTTTCACTCCACACATTGCTTTTCTTTTTATTTTCCACCCTGACATTCAAAGCCCGTCCTGTGTTGGCATACATGGTAAGAAAACTGACTAAACTGTGTCTTGTATTCTCTTTCTATGCGGTTCCTTCCCGGACAGCAACTTTCCCTTTACGATACATTCCAAGAAGTGGCGACCCATGTTTACCTTTTGACTTCTGGATTTCTTTCTCTTCTGATGCTGTTTTGCCTGATCCCTCTCTGCTCTTACCTAGGTAGCCTCTCTCTCTTTTCTTGTTTGTAAGCTCGCCTGGGTCACGGCTTACCTAATACTGCACTTCCCACTATGCCTGCGGCTGACCCCCTCACTTGCTAGAATGCATCCGATGCACATCTCTAATGCTTGATATTGCCTTGATAGAGCCTTTTATTTCTTTTTCTTTTTTTTTGCACTGCCTAAACATGGCTCTGGGTGGTGTTTAATACAGGATGGACCACTATACAAGCAGTACCAAGCAGGGGCATTGGGGTTTACTGGTTCAGTGATGGTTGACGCTTTAGATGACAAATCAGAAACCAGTTTCCTTTCCATTAGTGGTGTCCAGTCACTCATTACGCTGAGGCTCTTCATGTTGTGTGTTGTGGTTTTTGCCGTTGTACAGTAAATGTACACTTTTTGTATACTTTCTAATACATGTGCCCACCGCAGTACCATTTTTGTATTATTTTTTTAGATTGTTTAAGAATAAAACTTTGATTAATCTCAGGAATTTGAACCAAAGCTGTATTTAATGTTTTTAGTTACTTAGCTGGTGAGATTACCAAGGCTGGGAAACCCCAAATGGAGGAAATAATCCCAACCATATCATTGCGTCACATATATTATGTAGCATGAATGCTACACTATATGGCAATGTGTTTAATTTTACATTTAAGCAATTATTTTTTGCAATTAAAAAAAGGGTTTTTTAATTATTAAAAAAAAAACTTCTAAAGTTTTTCCAAGTTAGTGTTTTCTACCAGCCTTAATTCCATGACATACCCCTGGGCCATGTTTAGCAGGATACCGCCGCACCTGTATGTCTTTCTTTTTGTGTCTATACTTTTTCCACAGTAGTCCTTGGCTGTGCACGGAGTAAGTGGCTTCCTTCCAATCTGTTTGGATGTGCTTCCCCTGCCCGCATGTAAGTATATCAGAGGTCTTGATTCCTAATCTGGATGAATGTTGAGAACTTGTGCTAGCTTGAACGAGCAGAAACGTTAACTCTGTTATCTGGCTGCATCAAATATGCAACCGGCGTGAGGGCACAGAGACAGGGGCCGGTTCTGTTCTTCCACTCAGTTGAACAGTTTTTCAGCTTTGCCTTCAAAAACAAAATGTTTTTATCATTTAAAGCCAAAATAAAAATCAGAGGAACAGAAAATTGTAAAATTCCAAAAATATTACATTCTGTATAAAAAGAAGCAGAATAACTTGGTGCCACAATTATACATATGGAAAACTTGTCCTAATCCTTCATCCATCCGTTCTGTCTTTGGGTTACTGTCTAGTTTTACCAAAAACCCCAGTAAAAGCATCTGAATTAGGCCATGTTCTCACTATCAGTACTTGGTCAGTATTTTACATTAGTATTCTGTAAGATAATATCAGGTGTAGAATAATCAGAAGAAAAGTATAATGGAAGCTCTTGCACTCTTGGTTTTGGCTTACAAATACTGATATAAAATACTGATCGTGTGAACTTGGCCTTACTCCTGTTTGCTCTTTGTGTAAAGCCTTATTCAGACATCATTATTTTTCGTGTATGCAAAAAAAATGGTACAGGTGTCATCAGTGTTTGATCAGTATATCATCAGTATTTTTCACAGATGGATAAATATATTACAAAGCTTCTCCTATACTTTGCTATGTTAAATACGGACAGAACACTGATGCCATCTGTGTGCTGACCATGTTTTTCAAAGATCCATAGACTTAAATTGGCTCTTCTCATCCATGATGCCTGTGAAAATCTAGACATGTCTACAGACACACGGTCCATGAAAAAACACGGACATATGAGCAGCTCCATAGACTATAACAGGTACCCGTTGTATCCATGAAAAAAACGGATGCGTTCAACATGGACGTCTACATTGGGCCTAAAGGTAGATATGCATGTTCGTATAATGAAGCCAGTAGCAGCCTGATAGACCCCATTTACCAATCTCTTCATTTTAATAAGATGACTAACCCCAAAGTGAGCACAGTACCTAATGTATCAGACCCTCAATACTGCATTTAAATAAATACCATAAGAAGTTCAGAGATCCAGTTGGCTCTTAGGACATTTTCTATTTAACCAGGAATTGCAATGTAAAGCCGCATGCTACTCTATATTCAATATGAACCACCATGTTTCCATACCTTCCTCATGCATTGTCTTGGCTCTCTCGTGCAACTGCGCTTGTCCTTGCCTTATTTCTCATCCTCCTTTCCTGCTGCACTGGGAACAAATTCATGGGTCGTCACATTGTCTCATTGTAAAGATACGTCCATCGTCTTCACCGCATCTTGTTGACCTGTCGTGCATTTGGTTGGATAGGGTGTATGCCATCTGGAAAGCTTGTGGATGCAATCTAACGCTCGCTGTTTCTTTTTTTTTTTTTTAATCCTGAATATGAAGCTGTGAACAGCACTAGGAATAATGTAATGTTATACTTTAATTTTTATATATAATATACCATTTGCCTTAAATTGTAGCTTTAGGAGTTTGAATACCAATGTTGTTGAATATGTCTTTTTTCCATTTTTTTTTTACCTTGCATCCAGTGTTAATGCAGTATTCTACAATGCATATTGTAGGCATTTGTTATGTGTTTTGAATTTTTAATGGTGTTTGAACATTTGTGTATAAACTATAAAAACTATATAACTTTTTGAATACCATTTTGTATGTTAGACAGAGGACATAAAAATGTTGCCAGCATATAAAAATATATACTTTTACCCCACCTTGAGACGTGTTTGTCCTTTTTATATGCTTTTGTAAATATTGCATGTATACATTTCTGCTACAGAAGGTTCACATTAAGGAAAAACTGCAAAGATGAATTCCCGTGGAAAGCATAAATATAAGTATAGTTACACCATCCATAAAAGATACACAGAATTAAAGAGAATCTGTCACCACGTTTTTGCTACCTAATCTGAGAAAAGCATGATGTAGAGACTCCAACTCCAGCAATGTGTCACTTACTGGGCTGCTTGCAGTAGTTTTGATGAAATTACTGTTTTATAACTAGGAGATTCACTGAAGGACTAGTAAACCTGCTGTCATGTAGTCCTCCATATCCATAAGCTCTGTATAACCCCACCCCATCACTGATTGGCATCATTCTCGTATGCACATGGTACACAGAAAGCTGCCAATCAGTGGTGTGGGCGGGGTAATACAGAGCTTAGCATTCTGAGCACTGCTAGATCTGCAGCAGATAGAAAAGTGGTTTTATGAAAACTGTAGCAAATAGCCAAGTAAGTGATACATTGCTGGAATCTGTCTCTACCTTTACGTCATGCTGCTCTCAGATAGGGTCGCAAAAACTTTTTGACAGGTTCCCTTTAAGTTTGAGGCTGCCTTCCAGCAGAAGTTTATAAAATTGAGCATAGACAACAGTCAAAGTCATCGCTGGCCTGACGTGGAGATACAGTTAAAAGGAGGTACAGTTTATTAAAAAGTATTGTCTGATCCATCCTGGGAAGTTGATCCATTAAGATATTGAACACATAGAATGAGGGTCCATCTAGTACACAGATCATGGGCAGTTATCTGTGGTAGTGATTCTCAGCATTGGCACTCAAGTGCACCCAAAAGATCCTTATTTTCAGAATTTCCTTACTTTGGTGCAATTTAAAGGAATTATTGTCATCTCGATATGTACAACGGTTTACTCAATGAGATATCCTTAAATCAAGACCTGATTGGGGAGATTTGAAGACTGGAGTTGAAGCACTCCACTGTGGCACCTTGTTCATCCAGTTCAAGGTACCCAATATCACCATAGCCTGCAATAGTACAGCAGAATGCCATTAGATAAGCCACAGCTAAAGTTTTGGAGAGCCTTATGGTGACCACAATTCCGTTTCATTTAGGTATCTCATATTCATAGTCAAGGTGTAGCAGCTGCTGCTGTGTACTGCAGAATAGCTCCTATTCTTTTGCAGCTCTTTTTTTTTTAAGTTTTTTTACACCTAGTGGTTGCTAGAGAAAAAAACATCTGTTAATTTGGGTGTTGGACACCCACTGATAGCATGTAGATGACCTATTCCAAAGCATTCTGTGACCTCAGAGCCCCTTTAAGTCTAGGCATATATCTAGACGGCATGGACTTCTGGTAAGAGTTTATAGGAGCCTTAGGTGACTCAACATTTTGGAGAACACTTCAGAAAAATGCATATCGCTTCTACTCCCATGAGCCGCTAAATGTCTATATAGTGCCACGTAGTTGCTAGTATCTTGCTTCCAGATTTTGGCTACACTTTATTTTCATGTACCGTTATATGTTCACCATGTCTATCACATCTATTGTATGTTTTCATCGTGTTTACACATGCACACAGACACGTTAACATTAGAGCACTTGAGTAAAACTTCAAGCCTTACTAAATGGATATATTTTGTAGTCCACTTTCTGTTTTCAGGTACCGATATTTGGTTTTCAAGTCATTTTTTTAAGTGACTGATAATCAGCATTACACAATCTGCCTGCACTGCAAGCTCTTGAAGCCATTTTTTATGCCCACCATTGTCTTCTACCGGCTGCCCACCATTTTGAGTATAGTAATAGCTGCATAATGAAGTCACATGTCAAAAAAATGGGGCCCTTTGTATTATTGGTCTAAGAGTAGGAAAAAAGAGTTTGAAAAGCTGGGATTGTTTCTGTATTATCTATAGGTCTGTGCCCTAACTTTACTTCATTAAAAGTTTCTAAAAATTCAATATGTGGAATTTCAAAAATAAGTTGCAAATTCAAATAATTGTTAGAGACCACTACAATGTTCAAAGAGGTGTTATAGTAAATCAGAAGGCACAGATAAAGGTAAGTTTCCATGCGACCCTCCCCCTTTTTTTAAAGGGAATCTGTCATCAGGTTTTTTGCTACCCCATCTGAGAACAGCATGATGTAGAGAGAGAGTCCCTGATTCCAGTGATGTGTCACTTAATAACATCAGTGTTTCATCTGCTGCAGATCTACCAATTCTCAGAATGCTGAGCTCTGTATAACCCGCCCACACCACTGATTGGCAGCTTTCTACTTATGCGTAGTGTACAAAGAAAGCTGCCAATCAGTAGTGGGGGAGTGGTTGGACTACCTGGCAGAATGTTTACTAGTCCTGTATTGATAATCTGCGATAAGAAGATCAATAAATAATGCATCACTGGAATTGGGGTCTCTGTCTCTACATCATGCAGCTCTCAGATTACAGTGACTATGGAAAATATTCAGACCCCTTTAAATTTTTCACACTTTGTTTCATTGCAGCCATTTAGTCAATTCAAAAAAGTTCATTTTTTTCTCATTAATGTACACTCTGCACCCCATCTTGACTGAAAAAAAACAGAAATGTAAAAATTTTGCAAATTTATTAAAAAAGAAAAACTGATATATCACATGGTCTTAAGTATTCAGACCCTTTGCTCAGACACTCATTTTTAAGTCACATGCTGTCCATTTCCTTGTGATCCTCCTTGAGATGGTTCTACTCCTTCATTGGAGTCCAACTGTGTTTAATTAAACTGATAGGACTTTGATTTGTAAAGGCACACACCTGTCTATATAAGACCTCACAGCTCACAGTGCATGTCAGACCAAATGAGAATCATGAGGTCAAAGGAACTGGCCAGGGAGCTCAGAGACAGAATTGTGGCAAGGCACACATTTGGCCAAGGTTACAAAAGAATTTCTGCAGTACTCAAAGTTCCTAAGAGCACAGCCTCCATAATCCTTAAATGGAAGAAGTTTGGGACCACCAGAAGTCTTCCTAGACCTGGCCGTCCAGCCAAACTGAGCAATCGTGGGAGAAGAGCCTTGGTGAGAGAGGTAAAGAAGAACCCCAAGATCACTGTGACTGAGCTCCACAGATGCAGTAGGGAGATGGGAGAAAGTTCCACAAAGTCAACTATCACTGCAGCCCTCCACCAGTCGGGCCTTTATGGCAGAGTGGCCCAACGGAAGCTTCTCCTCAGTGCCAGACATATGAAAACCCGCATAGAGTTTGGTAAAAAACACATGAAGGACCCCCAGACTATGAGAAATAATATTCTCTGGTCTGATGAGACGAAGATAGAACTTTTTGGTGATAAATCTAAGCGGTATGTGTGGAGAAAACCAGGCACTGCTCATCACCTGCCCAATACAATCCCAACAGTGAAACGTGGTGGCAGCATCATTCTATCAGGGTGTTTTTCAGCTGCAGGGACAAGATGACTGGTTGCAATTAAATGAAACATGAATGTGGCCAAGTACAGAGATATCCTGGATTAAAACCTCTTCCAGAGTGCTCTGGACCTCAGACTTGGCCGAAGGTTCACCTGCCAACAAGACAATGACCCTAAGCACACAGCTAAAATAACAAAGGAGTGGCTTCAGAACAACTCTGTGACTATTCTTGACTGGCCCAGCCAGAACCCTGACCTAAACTCAATTGAGCATCTCTGGAGAGACCTGAAAGTGACTGTCCACCAACGTTCACCAACCTGATGGAACTGGAGAGGATCTGCAAGGAAGAATGGCAGAGGATCCCCAAATCCAGGTGTGAACTACTTGTTGCATCATTCCCAAGAAGACTCATGGCTGTACTAGCTCAAAAGGGTGCTTCTACTCAATAGTGAGCAAAGGGTCTGAATTCTTATGAACTCTTTTGAATTTACCAAATGGCTGCAATGAAACAAAGAGTGAAAGATTTAAAGGGGTTTGAATACTTTCCGTACCCACTGTAAGTAGTAAAAACTTGGTAAAAGATTCCCTTTAAAACTCTGGTCATGAAATGTTTGTGATGATCCGTATATGTAAAATATATTTATTACCTCTGAAAAGATCATTTGTATTCAGATTTTCTTAAATTTAAGACATAAACAATATGAGGATATCTAAGCAAGAAAAAAATAACCTAATACCGTGCAGTGCTGCCAGCTAAATATAACCTTTTAAAAAGTGTGTTTGTTAACTAAGTGGAAAATCTAGTTAGCGACGTACCAAGAATGTCTTAATGTTATTTTAAAGCAAAACTTCTAAAAAAAAAAATAAAATGATCTTAAAGACAAGCTGTCATGACGGTCAGCCGCGTACCAAATTGCTTATATTGTCACATAGCTACGGTAGTTGAAAGATAAGCTAATATGATTGTAAAATTATTTATAAAATCAGTCGCTTCATCATCAAAAAATTCACGCTTTGATTCACATGCAAATGAGGTTGAAGTGCTTTCGGCGTAATCAGAGCACTTTGTGAGTCTCTGCCTCAGTGGCTAAATTTCTTGCCTAGTACCCTTCTTTTTCTGTTTGATTGACAGCTCATTGGCTGAGAAATCAAGTGATCTGCAATGAAAACAGAAGACGGTGGCGCTGGGAATTTAAATAAGAAAACTGGTTTACAAAATTATCATTGGTCGGCAGCACGTATCCTCCATCTGTTGTGTTAAAGGACCCTTAGTGTATATACAGTAAACAGTTGTACTCTGAAGATAAATGTTGGCAATAAAATTTAGTTATGATTTAACTGTTGGCCAAAATATATAGTTTTGACTAATTTATCCCACACCCGGCCATCATTTAGTCACTTTTTTGTCTATCAGAGCAACTACAGTCTGTTAGAAATTTGATATGACGTGGTTGAGCCTTCATTCAATATTCTGATATATGGTATGGTCTAATGCCATCCAGTCTGATAAATAAGTAGTGGCAAAAAAGATATTTAATGTCCGTGGTAGGCCTAATACCATCAACTTTTCACTTAAAATGTTCTAGCTATACAAGATAACTAAAACCAAATGAGGTTTGGGACAGGGCAGTACCAGAAAATGTTTAGCCAGTTACCAATAATCTTTTTAGTGCTTTTGCCATTTTTTAAGAACTGAACGCAATTGGTGTGTTTACATTACAAAACACCAACTGGCTGACATACAGTCTCGCACTGGCCCACTGGGGTACAGGTGAATTCCCCGGTAGGCCCCTGTGCAGGAGAAAGCTACTAAACCCCCAAAATGAGTAGTAGTTGGCCCAATACACTTGATCCACTATGTACAGATAAAGGAAGCATCTCATCCATTCAACATACTACCTAGCTTATCACTATATAGAAGCCAATGTCACTGTTGGACCCTTACCACCCCGATCCAAGACTTCTGATAAGGACGAGCAGATACTAGTACTGTACACTGTGCTCAATTCCCATAATTCAATAATTATGTAGCATGCTTTCAATATTAAAAAAAAGGTCATTATGAAAAAGAAATTAGGCAACCAATGTAACAATTATAACATAAAGTGTAATGAACCCCATGCTTTTACTGTTTTTGCCTTCCTTCCATTCAACGCACTTTACTACACTTGTGGGCCAATTTGTCAATCTCCAGCTAAGCTCTGGATGCTCATAGTTGGTGTTGCAGATTTTATCTATATTCCTTGTGCCTCAACATTTTTCTCTTTCCTCTTTTCTGTAGCTTCTTCTTTCTATAACCAGCCTGTTGACAGTCCTACACGTTCTCTGTACCGGACAGTAACGGGGCCAGAAGAGCTGCAGTAAGGGTACATACACCCTTTGGAAGATTTGCCTCATGACTTGTGCCATTGTTCTTCCTTGCATATACTTTATGTGGATTACTTGTTCCTGTGTATTGGAGAGTGCATTTGCTTGCTCACTGAAGTATGCCATGGTTGTAAGTTACTGGTAAAGTTATGATGCTATTGTTTTGCGAGACATCTAAAGTACCTGTTATGCAGGTAATGTCCAGAGGCCAAAGATCTGACCGGATCCTAGATTGGTCTGGTCTCTAAAGATGGCAGCAGTACCCAGTGACAGGGAGAATATGTGCCTGCAAATTATCTGGACAATCTAAGCTGATTTTTATATGGAGTATATCTGTGTTTAAAGTGGCATGTAAACTGTGCTCACGTCCTATGAGCTGCACTAGGCAGTAAACCGTGATGCGTTTCGGTGCAGGTTCGCACTTCAGCCCAGAGTTAGTATTTTATTATTTTAGTACTGGTGAGTCACTTCATATTTACCATTATATATAAGATTGCACATCATATAATTCTGCTATGTGAACAACAAAGGACATCTTCATTGGAATTGTTCTACTGTTTTTCATAAAATTTGCCCAACCCTGAAAAGGAATCATCCAGGAGCTTTATGACTACTATAACAGTACCTGTGGTGGATGGAGAAACATGTGCACAAACATATCTTTATGGCTGGCTATACTCTTATTGCAGAGAAATGAATTGTGATCCATTATGCCAATTATCTTGCAAGTACCCTAAAGGTGATCCTTAGCCAGGCAAGATGCCCCACTTCCCTCCATAAAACTGTCCAATACTTGCCTCCTTCTTGACTCTTTTTGAGGCTTTTACTGTTCTGCCAATGAAGAGCTGTAGCACTTACAGGGGTTGGGACCGCCCTCTGAGCACTTACTAGCTCATTTGCATAATTATGGATCAAAGTTTAGCTGTCTTCAGTGCTTCGGGCATATGTAGCACAAATGTATGTTTGCACTTACTGCCCTGCCCAGTGCTTTTATTGCTGTGTAGATAGTCATAAAGCTTCTGGCAAAACTCCCTGTAAACTACCTACCAAATATTAAGGGATATGAATAGGGAAAAGTTTCATGTTTGGTCAATCATCAATTGTCTTAATATTTTCCATATTTTACTTTGATCAACAAAAAGGAAAATAGCATTTAGGGTGTCAAGTGCCATCTACAGTATGTGGTTTCTACATATTCTTCTCAACGGGACATCAATAGGTTTTTTAATGTCGCCATAAATGCCCTGTATATTATGATATCTACCTTATATGTATTATAATGTTGCTTAAAATGCATTTTATATCTTTGTCTCCTCGAGAGAGATTTGTACAAGTTACATAATTGTGCTTTTTGTATTTTAGATCAGATTGATAGTTATAGTATCAAATGACAGACTTATTTCATCCCCAGACATTTCTGCAAGTGTCACACTAAGGATAGTATTGCCAGAGCCTTTAAGACTTCCATTACAAGTCCTATATTGGCAAGTAATGGGGTGGAAGCAATTTCTGTGTCATAAATAAAATTATAAATTATTTTTGGTGTTAAACAGGGTAGATGAACCAGGGTAACTGTTTTATGCCTTCATCCAGTTTGGTCTCTTGGTGCGATCTTGTGTGAATGACAAACCATAAAGCAGGGCAGAGCAACCACTAGATAGCTGTCTAGGGCCATGCTGTATGGGCTGTGGTCGCAGGGAAAAGGGTGAATATTGGGACTTATGTCACATGGGCAAAGAGCCTGTACAATGCATAGAAAACTCATCAAACATCAGCAAATGGTACTGTCGTTAGCTTTATTCCTCATCTGTCAACCCTGTTTATCTCCAAGTGACCCGCACTTAGGCTTACTAAATCCTACAAAATCTTCTGAAAATCAGTTTCTCAATATATTTCTAAAGAATCAAATTGCGGTTCTAGGAGAGCTTAGAAAAAGTGACTTCTGGTCCACACTTACTTATGAAATAAAGTCACTGGTAGGCAAATTAACATCAGTAATATTGTATTACAAACACTCCACACAATACATGGTTTTCTTGGGGCCATTCTTTAAGTTGATCACATAATTTAGTCAGTTTTTCCTTCCAATCTCTCCACACATAGGCTCCCTCACCTAAGTGTACCTGTGTTCTGACACTAGTAGGCTCCTGCCACATGCCTAAGAATAAGGTGATTGGATATGTCGAAATATGAAGCCAACCCCATACACATTGGATAGCTGTCGGCTGAACAATTGTCTGCCATTTATCTTGCCCGACTGTCCCATATGTAGGAACACTTACCAAGCAGTCATGTGTTCTCTATGCAAGAGCCACTTCCAGACATCTCTGTCGTCAGCTTATCTCTAGAAACCAAAAGAATCCGCAATCTGAAATTGGACATGCTGACAATCTTCTGTCAAGTTCTTACTTATACATTAGACTGTCGGCCGAATCCATCGATATTGATACCATACAAATTAGGTGGTAGGCCAGTCCCACTGACATTAATTTATATGCTTAGTCTCCTGTATTATTAAGCTGCCCCGATTCTACATGCCATCGTACAGATTATATTGGTCACAATATATAAACAGATTCTTCCCTTCATACTGATGCCAAAACAGCCATAATACAACTGTGCAATTGTACAGTATTTTGTCTTTTTTAAAAAAAGAAATCTCAAGAGATGGAGGATTGAGTACATCAGAAATTGTTAGAAACTTTAAAGGGAACCTGTCATGTCCCCAAACACTATTAACCAACGGATATAGGGTTAATCTGCAGGTTAATAGCATTCCAATGCTGATCAGCTGCTTTACTGAAAGTTTGGTTACTGGGAGAAAGTGAATTTTATTCCTCCTAGGAGCCACCGGCTTTCAGTTATTGAGGCTTGGCTAGCGCGGCTTCAGCCACTACTCAGTGCACAATGAGCTGCCCTGGCATGTTGATCGACAGTTCACTGCAGCGCATCCGTTCAAAATGAGCTGTCAATCAAAGTGCCAGGGTGTGCTTACAGCTGCTGCTCACAATGCTGTAGGCGGTGATTGTACCCGCTCAATGCACACCACATTGAATGAAAGACAGTGGCTCCCGGGAGGAATAAAGTTACATTTTTTCCCGATAGCATTGCTTTCAGTAGGGTGCCTGAACAGCATTGTATTGCTATCAACCTGAAGATTATATTTATGCAAGTTAATATCATTTGGGGATATGATGGGTTCCCTTTATGTTTTTGTTTAAAGACTTGTGAGCAAATTTTTGAAAACTAAGGGCCCAATGCATCAAAGCTTTCCTGCCTGTATTCTAGCATAAAAGCTTTGAACAGTCGCAAAGTGTATCTGCAACTCAGTGTTGCGACAAAATATGGCAAGTTTTGGTGTTCTCGCGCCAGTTTCTCCCACCTCCTACAAAATTGGCAAAACTGGGGAAGGACAGGGGCATGGTGACCGCTGCTCGTCAAATTAATTTACCGTAGGATTTGTGGCGAGGTGTTCTTGACACATCTGACTCCAGCACGCCCCCTCATCAAGAACAGTGTGAAACATGCTGGTCTTGATGAATTGGGCCCAAAGTGTCCATTAATGAAGAGTGCCTTAAGTGAGAAAAAAGCTGAGCTTCAATTCCAAGTATCCCCCCATCTTTCCTATATGTGTTAAAAGCATTAATGAATCTGTCACACAATTTAAAAATCTGGCTGTGGACCTAATACTCAGATGACACTAGTTTAGCGAAGCCCCTGGCTGTCTTCTTCCTGCACCACTCTAGTGGATTGACAGGTATCTCCCCTTTGTGTACATAGGGAGAGACCTGTCAATCATCTTGAGCGATGCCGTGAAAAGCAGGCCGTCGGATTTGTCTCCTTTTTACCCATGATCCTCGGCCAGAGTGTTACAGAGAAAAACATACCTGGCTGCAGTCATGTGGCCAGGCTGTGATTCCTACTGCCCATTGTATGGGCAGCATGAATTGACTGACAGGTTGTCTTTAGGACTAAGTGACCATGCAGACAAAACAAGGAAAGTCAATGTGATAGTGCACATGAACGTTTTTACACACGGACCAATGGTTTCCATGTAAAAAAAAACTTGCATCATTTAAAAAAATTGCTGCGTGCACTAATTTAGTCCGTATTCCGGATAAGAATCACCTATTATAAGTCAGTAGGTGCATAGAAAGAGGATCACATACAGCTCACCATCTGTATGTCATGTATGTTTTGCGGATGCATTACAATTATTAATACCTAAACTGTATTTGGTCTTTATTGTTTAGTCTATATTGTTCATGTAGAACCAAGACATATGGATGGCACATATATACATAAACTGGACATATAGATGCAATATGTATATAAAATACAGAACATGATACAGATACAAACATTTTTTTTTTGTATAGAAAAACGGATGTTGTTGCACCATGTAGAGTGTAGCGAATTTTTCAAAATTCGGTTCCAATTACGATCGGCGGCTAATATTGTTTTTGCAATATTCACCGAATGTCATTGTAAGTCAATGGGAGTAGAAATTACCAAATATGTTCGGAACCGAACATCAAACTTAAATTCGTCAGGAATAGGGTACCAATATGGCAAATTCAGATTCAGCGACCGATTCCGAACATATTCACTCAACTCTAGCTACATATGCTCATGTGCACATGGCTTTAAATTGACTGAGATAGAGATGGCTGTTTGGCAGATAAAATATTACTATCTTTAATGTTGTGTAAGGGTGTGTTATTTCATTGAATACAGCATTTTGGACACTATTAACATAACATCAAATGACACCTTCACAATTCCCTTGTGCTCTTTTCCAAGGCTTAAAGAGTTGTCTACAATACATTTAATAGAAAAACATGTCGAAAGCACAGTGACTAAAAGTGCCCATAATAATTGGGTATCAGGGTTCCTCTGATGTAAAAGGCAGGGTTCAAAAATGGCTTAAAAATCTTTCAATTGATTTTCTATTGTGTTACCATGTGGGACATTTTCGAAGCCAAGCATGATGGTTCAGCTTTTGTCTAGTGCCATGAAGCTCTATATCTCCTCAGTTTTACTTACCTGAATACCGTTATTCTGGAGATCCTCCTTTATGCTCCACATGGTGCCCGTCCCCACCATGACAACTGATCATCAATTGACAATTTTGAGCTTGTCTCTGTTTAAACCACCACTGTGACCCTTTGTGAGCCCTTCTAGGGCAAACGTGGAGACATTGTAGTTTAAGGACTATGCACACAGGACAGTTTAGTGGTTTACTACCGGTATGTATTATTTCCATTGGTTATGAATGGGCTCCACCCTGTTCTAATGTTTTTACCAACTTTGTGAAAATTGTGTGAAAAGTATGTAAAATCTATGGGATGATACAAAAATGTATAGCTCAGGTATGTGAGTCTTATAATAAATCTATGATGATATTTGGTGCATTTCTAATTTATTTAAGACATTAGATAAAACTTTACCGCTAATAATTTGATGAAACATAGTATTTTTTACTGTCAGTGTTCCTACAGATGCTTAATGCAGGTCTAGCTTTTACCCAATTCACCATTTTTGTGATACTAGATACAGTTTCGTGATGCCTGTCATTGTGTCTTCTACTCTTCACAGTAAAGTTATTTAGATCTCTATGTTGCTGTAATCTTGCTGAGTGAATCCAGTAGTTAATGTAGTTTTATACATTACAGAAAAGTTGTCTAATGTTAACAGTATTGGCTGCCAATCTCATGTATTCCAGCCTATCATGTATGCCATTCTCAACTGCAGATTTTGTGTGGAGAAAAAGGGATCCATTAAATCCAATATGCCCAATCTTTCATTCCCTATTAACACAACTCTCTCACCATTGAAATAAGTATGCATTCTTCCCCCTTCATGGTGAAATCACCCAAAATAGCTCTATGGGCACCATCTATTGCATGTTCAGTTGTCCTTGAATGTTTGGGACCTTTGAGAATTTTTCATATTTTTGCATAATTTTGACCTAAAATTACATCAGATTTTCTAATGTCCTAAAATGAAGAGAATGAAATCAAATAAATGAGAAAAAATATGAGACTTTTTCTTTTTTTAAAATGTGGAAAATTATGTAATATCACAGGTCTATGAGTGGCAAAAATATTTGTGAATTTTGCTTTCAGTATCTGATGTGATCAATTGTGTTTCCTGTAATTGTTGATTAGTCCATCACATAGGCTTGGAGGAAATTTAGCCCATTCCTCTATACAAAACAGCTTTAACCCCTTTCCAACATCGGGCGTAAATTGTTGCCGATGTCGGACTCCCTCCCTTTGATGTGGGTTCTGGCGGTGAGCCCACATCTTTCCCGGCACATGTCAGCTGTTTTGAACAGCTCTCTGACATGTGACCGGAACAGCCGCGGGTGGAATCGCGATCCACCCGCGGCTTTATGCGGTTAAATGCCGCTGTCAAACTCTTGACAGCGGCATTTAACATGCGCTTCCCGCAATCGTGCCGGAAATCCGCCCATTGGTGACTCCTGTCACGTGATCGTGGGTCACCGATGGGTTGGCATGACAACCAGAGGTCTCCAACAGACCTCTATGGTTGTCATAGCCAGATTGCTATGAGCGCCGCCTGGTGGTCGGTTCTCATAGCAAGTGAGCATTTCTGCTACATACAGGCGATCTGATGATTGCCTGTATGTAGCAGAACCGATCGGACAACTGCGGCTTCTAGTCTCCCATGGAGACTATTAAAGCATGCCAAAAGTAAAAAAAAGTTTAAAAAAAATATATAAAAGTTCAAATCACCCCCCTTTCGCCCCATTCAAAATAAAACAATAAAAAATCAAACATGCACATATTTGGTATTGCTGCATTCAGAATCGCCTGATCTATCAATAAAAAGAACCCAATCGCTAAACGGCATAACTAGAAAAAAAGGCGAAATGCCAGAATTACGCTTTTTTGGTCGCCAAAGAGAACATTGCATTAAAATGTAATAACGGGCGATCAAAAGATCGTATCTACACCAAAATGGTATCAATAAAAACGTCAGCTCGGCGCGCAAAAAATAAGCCCTCACCCAACCCAAGATCACGAAAATGGAGACGCTACGGGTATCGGAAAATGGTGATTTTTTTTCACCACTTAAATAAAAAAAGAACCTAGACATGTTTGGTATCTATGAACTCATACTGACGAGACATGGAAAATCATAATGGCAGGTCAGTTTTAGCATTTAGTGAGCATGGTGGAAAAAAATAAATAAGTGTGGAATTGCACTTTTTTTGCAATTTCACCGGACTTGGAACTTTTTCCCGTTTTCGAGTACACGACATGGTAAAACCAATGGTGTCGTTCAAAAGCACAACTTGTCCCGCAAAAACAAACCCTCACATGGCCATACTGATGGAAAAATAAAAAAGTTTTGGCTCTGGGAAGAAGGGGAGCAAAAAATGAAAATGCAAAACTAAAAATACCTCTGGTCGTTAAGGGGTTAACTCTACTATGTTGGCGGGTTTTCGTCCATGAGCTGCTCGCTTCGGGTCCTTCCACAACATTTTTATAGGATTTAGGTCTGAACTATGATTTGTGTATGAAGAACTGAGCACTCCAATAAGGTACAAGGTGATTTAATTGCAATCTCCAGCAAATGACGCTTCGCTCTTAGCATATGCAAATTGTCTCTTCAGAGAGGAAGAGGATGTGAACTCTGGTGTCACCTATTGGAAGTAGTAATCCTAAAAGTCAATATTTACCCTTTAAGAAGCCTTGCAATATGGCTTAAAATGAAAGCCAAATTAGAATTGCAATTTGCAGACACAATGTTTCAGGGTATTACCGCTCATCAGTGCAAAGTATGAGATCTGATTTGGCTAGGTGAGATACCAAGACTGGGATCTAAGGGTGAAGGTTTCTCCTTGTGGAGAGTGACATACCAGGTCTGGCACGCCAACATGAGGAGATTTAAATGTTTGAATGCTCCTCTGGGAAATTAAATATGCAAATTGTCTATTAAGAGAGGAAGAGGTCTTGAACTCTATTTCCACCTATTGGAAGTAGCAGTCCTACAAGTCAATATCGACCCTTTAACGAGCCTTCAGATATGACTCAGTATAAAAGCCAAATCAGAATCTCAATTTGCAGACACGGTGTGTCATTCTCTACAAGGAGAAATCTTACCCCTTAGATTGCTGTCTTAGCATTTACCTTCCTCAGATATAGTGCGTATAAGACAAATGGTAAACGATCGACATATTGATAAATTGATGTGCATAAAAAATAAATAAAAAATATAATCAAAATGAATAATAATGACATATAAATAAACAGTGTTTTCAACTTGCAGATAGTCAAATATTTCTTTAATCAGCAAAAAATGAATTTCAGTCAAAATCAGGAATAATAGGTATAAGGATTGGACCGGAGTAGGATAAGTAGTACAAGTATAGCCCAAGCCAAAAGAGTACCAACAACGTTTACCACTAGAGTATTAAGGTGCAGCAAAAGAGACAGGTGAAACGGATCAGTGATAATACGGAAAAATAGTCATAAGACATAAGATAAACAGAAATATGATCTGGCCGCACGGCAGGAGACGTGAATGGGAGTAAGAAGATCCAGGAGTGGTGTGATCCAATGAGAGATGGAGACTACCGATCAGCAATAGTAGTAGGTGGACAGTGAAGAAAAGCCGCGCCTACTGATCGGTGCACAGACTGATTGACAAGTCCAGGGGGCAGATGATGAACGAAGAAGGGGTAACCACAAAAGGTCCCAGAAAGGTAACACCCTCAGGAGGAGTCTCTGCATTGGGTACCATAGTGGAGTAATTGCATAGGAGAAATAATTTGTATACATATTGGTCATGGTGCAGAGTCCCCACAAAGTGATAATAGATAAAGACTGATGCCATAAGGTAGACACAGTTGTAAGGAGCGATACTGCAAGAAAAAAAATATAAGTTTAAAGATCACTACTTAAGGAATAGTAACAACTACACTGGGTACAACATATACGGAATATAAACCGACAATGACAGAGCTTGTTAGTTTTGACATAATGCATGGTAAGGGGGGGGGTGGTTACTGAAAAATAAGAGTATACATTAAGGAAAAAAAAGTAAAAGCATTAGTATTGAGTTAGTCCCGGCACAAGTAAAAATGAGCTTAATGCAAAAAACCTTGTATCTCATAGTCACGATTGAGCCCTTTGGGTTCAAGGGTTTGTATTTTATGAAACAATATGCTTCCCTTCAGGGTGTGAAGGCGATCACCACCTCTGCAAGATGCAGGTACATGCTCGATGATCTGGTATTTTTTATTATGACACCTGGTGACCTTTTAAATTAACATGATACGGTATGGGGAGTAGTAGGTTTTTACACCTAATCGTGGACTTGTGCTTGGAAATGCCGTCATGGATATGTTGGATGGGTTCACCAACATGTCCGAGACCGCAGGGATACTAGATTAAACACCACGAAACTTGATTCACAGGTAAAAAATTCCAATATGGAGTGACCCTTCCCAGTAAGAGGATGATAAAAGTGATCATCCCTTTGGATATTGTTACATTAGTAACATCACAGACATGGGAAAGTCACCCTCGTGGGAGAGTGTAGAAACTTGTCATGTTAATATCCTCAGAAGACCCTCATTAGCTTATACTAACTTGTCCCTCAAATTTGAAGGTCAACTGAATCAAGGTAAAAATTATTCACTGAACTCACTTATATAGATATAGCTCCTTTATAGTATGCCCCAATGTCGACAGATGCTCTTATGTATGCTATAGATCAGGGGTGGGCAATTAATTTTCCCGAGGGGCCACATGACAGACCATGACTGTTGTGGAGGGCTGAACCAATAGCTTGAAATTCTCAATATTAATTTATTAATTGTATCACTTAATATTGTGGAGAATTAAGTATGCTGACACCCCCTATATATCTTTGAACCCAAGTGCAGCCCCTTCTGTATATCATATGAACCCCCACAGCCCCTTATATACAGCATAAGCCTCATACAGCCTCCCCATATTATTATTATATATATAGCACATTGATTCCATGGTGCTGTGCATGAAAAAGTGTTACGTACAAATTACAGATATCCCTGTAAACAAACTAACAATGACAGACTGGTACAGAGGGTGGAGGAACCTGCCCTTTCGGGCTTACATTCTACAGGATGGTGGGGAAGGAGACAGTAGGTTGGGGGGTTGCGGCAGCTCTGGGGTTGGTGAGGTGGTAGCTCCGGTAGTGGTGAGGAGGTAGCGGGGTCATTGCAGGCTGTAAGCTTTCCTGAAGAGGTGAGTTTTCAGGTTACGTCTGAAGGATCCGAATGTGGTTGATAGTTGGACATGTTGGGGCAAAGAATTCCAGAGGATAGGGGATATTCGGGAGAAGTTTTGGAAGCGGTTGGGTGAGGAGTGAAAAAGTGCAGGAGAGAATGAGGTCTTGGGAGGACCGGAGATTACGTGAGGGAAGGTATCGGGAGATTAGTTCAGAGACATATGGAGGAGACAGCTTATGGGTGGCTTTGTAGGTCAGTATTAGTAATTTGAACTGGATATGGGAGCCAGTGAAAAGATTTGCGGAGGAGTAGCGAGGAGAGAGATGAATTAGTCGGTCAGCAGAGTTAAGGATGGACTGGAGAGGTGCGAGAGTGTTAGGGAGGCCACAGAAAAAGATGTTGCAGTAGTCAAGGCGGGAGATGATGAGGGCATGCACAAGCATTTTAGTAGATTGAGGGTTGAGGAAAGGACGGATTCTGGAAATATTTTTGAGCTGGAGGCGACAGGAGGTAGAAAGCTTGGATATGCGGTTTGAAGGACAGGGCAGAGTCAAGGGTTACTCTGAGGCAGCATATACAGCATGAGCCTCGCACAGCCTCCCCATATACAGCATGAGCCCCACACAGCCTTCCCATACGCAGCATGAGCCCAACACAGCTTTCTATATACTGCATGAGCCACACACAGCCTCCCTATATACAGCATGAGCCCCACAGTCCACATACTGAATAAGGCCACACACAACCTCCCCATATACTGCATGAGCCCCACACAGCCTCCCTATATATTGCATGAGCCCCACACAGCCTCGCTATATATTGCATGAGCCCCACACAGCCTCCCCATATACTGCATGAGCCCCACACATCCTCCCTATATATTGCATGAGCCCCACACAGCCTTGCATGATACCCCATAGCCTGCAGTATGACATCCCCATAGCCTCCCTATGTGCAGCATGTTACCACCATAGCATCCTCATGTTCTGCACGACAGCTCCACAGCCTCCCCATGTGCAGCATGTCACCCCAATAGCATCCCCATGAGCAGCATGTTACCCCATAGCATCCCCATGTTCTGCATGACAGCCCCATAGCCTCCCCATGTGCAGCATAGCATCCCCATGTTCTTCACGACAGTCCCATAGCCTCCCAATGCACAGCATGTCACCCCATAGCCTCTCCATGTGCTACATCACCCCCATAGCCTCCCCATGTTCTGCACAACAGCCCATAGAATCCCCATGTGCTGCATGTCACCCCCATAGAATCCCCATGTGCTGCACGACAGCCCCATAGAATCCGCATGTGCTGTATGTCACCCCCATAGAATCCCCATGTGCTGTCTGTCACCCCCATAGAATCACCAAGTGCTGTCTCACCCCCATAGATTTTCCATGTACTGTCTGTCACCCCATAGCATCCCCATGTGCTGTCTGTCACCCCCCCTAGAATCCCCATGTACTGTCTGTCACCCCCTAGAATCCCCATGTGCTGTCTGTCACCCCCATAGAATCCCCATGTACTGTCTGTCAACCCATAGAATCCCCATGTACTGTCTGTCACCCCCATAGAATCCCCATGTACTGTCTATCACCCTAGAATCCCCATGTTCATACACATGAAAAAAAAGGCCACTAAATACTCACCTTGGTCCCGTTCCCTGGCGCTCTGCTCTTCTCTTTGCCTCCGGTGCGCTGACTCTCCGGCGGTACACAGCTGACGCGATGAGATGATGTCATCGCGTCAGCTGTTTCACACGCTGATTGGTGGAGGAAGTGGCCGGAGGCCCCTCCTCCACCAAAGCTGACTGCGCCTAGAGAGAAAATGGAGAGAGCCAACGGATGGGTACGGTGTGGCCCGCGGACTTCTGGTTTCCAGCCCCACGGCTGTCTCGGTCCACGGACCGGACTGAGACAGCCAGAGGGCCGGATGTGGCCAGCGGGCCGCACTTTGCCCAGGTCTGTTATAAATGAACGGATGGTAAGTACAATCATGGCCAAAAGTTTTGAGAATGACACAAATATATTTTCACATGATCTGCTGCCCTCTGGTTTTTATGTGTGTTTGACAGATGTTTTTATCACAGACAGAAATATAATTGCAAACATATGAGTAACAAAAGCTTATATTGACAGTTAGAATGAGTTAATGCAGCAAGTCAATATTTGCAGTGTTGACCCTTCTTCTTCAGGACCTCTGCAATTCTCCCTGGCATGCTCTCAATCAACTTCTGGACCAAATCCTGACTGATAGCAGTCCATTCTTGCACAATCAATGCTTTCATTTTGTCAGAATTTTTAGGTTTTTGTTTGTCCACCCGTCTCTTGATGATTGACCACAAGTTCTCAATGGGATTAAGATCTGGGGAGTTTCCAGGCCATTGACCCAAAATCTCTATGTTTTGTTCCCTGAGCCATTTAGTTATCACCTTTGCTTTATGGCAAGGTGCTCCATCATGCTGGAAAAGGCATTGTTGATCACCAAACTGCTCTTGGAGGGTTGGGAGAAGTTGCTCTTGGAGGACATTCTGGTACCATTCTTTATTCATGGCTGTGTTTTTAGGCAAGACTGTGAGAGAGCTGATTCCCTTGGCTGAGAAGCAACCCCACACATGAATGGTTTCAGGATGCTTAACAGTTGGCATGAGACAAGACTGGTGGTAGAGCTCACCTTGTCTTCTCCGAATGAGGCGTTTTCCTGATGTCCCAAACAATCGAAAAGGGGATTCATCAGAGAAAATAACTTTACCCCAGTCCTCAGCAGTCCACTGCCTGTACCTTTTGCCGAATATCAGTCTGTCCATGATGTTTTTTCTGGAGAGAAGTGGCTTCTTTGCTGCCCTCCTTGAGACCAGGCCTTGCTCCAAGAGTCTCCGCCTCACAGTGCGTGCAGATGCACTCACACCTGCCTGCTGCCATTCCTGAGCAAGCTCTGCACTGCTGGTAGCCCGATCCCACAGCTGAAACACTTTTAAGAGACGGTCCTGGCGCTTGCTGGTCTTTCTTGGGCGCCCTGGAGCCTTTTTGGCAACAATGGAACCTCTCTCCTTGAAGTTCTTGATGATGCGATAGATTGTTGACTGAGGTGCAATCTTTCTAGCTGCGATACTCTTCGCAGGTGTGAAAAGGTTTGCGTATTTGCTGCCAAAAACGCTGCGAGTTGTCAAAGGAAATGATGTCAGAAGGAGGAACAGTGTGTGGGCGGAGAATGTGTGTGAGTGGAGAATATGTGCGTGTCTGTGTCTGTCTGTGTGTGTTTGTACCCATGCGACGAACAGCCCATAGTGATTGTACTTAGGCATCGTCTGACGGGACTACTACTCCCATCTCGCTACGTCTTTTGTCACATATAACAGAGACAGAATTAGCCGATGATGGGAGAATAGTATCATCATCCGGCACCTGTGTTCAATTGTAAAAAAAAATCAAAACATTTGCATAATTATATACATATTCACATGCAAAATACATACTCACCGAACGCCAAATCCACGATGCCCTTGTCTCCTGCAAACAATGAAAAATAATAAACCAACATATACTCATCATTCCACCGTAGTCCATTTAATACGAGTGTCCCATGTTGATCTCACCCAGCCTTCAGTGATACACTGACAGGAGGTAATCGCTTCCACAGTGTATCACTGAGCTACCGTGAAAGTTCACCGGATTTCATCAGCTGATCAGCTCCGGTTCTCACAGCAGTGCCGTAAGTGAGAGCACAAGAGCTCATGAACTCTGGTGAACTCTCACGGCAGCGCAGTAATACACTGCGGGAGCGATTACCTTCTGTCAGTGTATCGCAGGAGGTCGGGTAGAGCAGTCACATCTCCTGATGTGACTTCTCTGCACGTGAGATCGCCGTGGGATACTGGGTATTAAATGGACTATGTCGGACAGGATAGTATTATATGTTGGTTTATTATTTTTTGATTGTTTGCAGGACACAAGGGCGTCGGATTTGGCGTTCAGTAAGTATGGTAAATTTAGATTCAATAAAGTAATCTGATTATTTCAAATAAAGGACTTTATTCTTGGTGTCTGTGTTTTATACAATATTACTATAGGGTTAGTAATGGACAGGTGTCTTATAGACAGCCTCTCCAT
Organism: Oophaga sylvatica; assembly: GCA_033576555.1. NCBI lineage: Eukaryota > Metazoa > Chordata > Amphibia > Anura > Dendrobatidae > Oophaga > Oophaga sylvatica. Next base: position 295,664,727 of record JARQOD010000001.1, read on the forward strand.
TACTAACCTGTGGGCTTGATGTCACCTGAAAATACAAAGGTGACATCAACCCACAAATATGAATCCCACTTGCCACCGCTACAGGGCAAGTGGGAATAGCGAGGCTAAGTGCCAGACTTGGCTCATCTATAAGATGCACCATTTCTGGGCCGGCTGAGAGCTGATATTTTTAGCCTGGGGGGTGCCAATATCCATGGCCCCTTCCCAGGCTATTAATATCAGCCCACAGCTGTCTGCCTAGCCTTTGTTGGTTTGATTTTATAGGGGGACCCTGTGTCAATTTTTTTCTGGGGTTCCACTGTAAACTAGGCAGTAAAGGCTAAGCAAACAGCTGTGAGCTGATATTAATAGCCTGGGAACCTTTATGGCTATTGGCTCCTTCCCAGAATATTAACATCAGCCCTCAGCCATTGGCTTTCTCTCTGCTGGTTATGAAAATTATGCGGGAGCCCACTCATTTTTTTTTTTTTTTTGAAAAATATATTGCGTTTCACGCAGATTTCTGACAGTTGCTGTTTTGTTACAGCATATGTAGGTTAATTATGTTAATTCTACATAGGCTGGTGACTGTGTGTGTCTTTAAGGCGGCGTCAAACTCACCGTAGAAAAAAACAGACCGTATTGTACTGCCGTATTACGCAGAAATGTTGCCGGCACATTTATCCGTATTTCATCCGTTGTCAAGGTGTGGCTGCGTATTTTGCACATGTAAGCATCCGTATGGCATCCATACGGCGAGAATTTCTCGCCGGCTTGCAAAACCGACATATAATGGATCCCAATGACAGTTTTTACATCACAAAAGAAAGAATAGATATATACACATAGAATACATATATATATATATTTATATATATATATACACACATGTCATTGTGACCTATTTATATATATTTATATTTATAGTTTATACACTTCTACATAGTATAATAGCCACTAATTCAATTGCCGTCTTTTGTGAAATTACAGAACCCGACATGAAATGACACATGGTTTACATACAGTTAACCATGTCATTTCATGTAGTTTAATATATGGTTTCACTAACAATTACATGAGTGTATGTGTGCAAATTTTCATGCATGTAGGGTTTAATTAAATGTATAAATTCGTTGTAAAAAAATGCGTAGGCTCCCGCAGTATTTTCTCCAGACAGGGAAAGCCAGCGACTAAAGACATGTTAGTAGCCCAGAGAGGGACCATTTTTTTTGTGCCCCCCTGACTACTAACATCTGCCCCCAGCCACCCCAGAAAAGGCACATCTATGTCTATTCCCATTGCCCTGTAGCGGTGGCTAATGGGTTAATAATGGGTTACGGCCACCTTGCTATTGAAAGGTGACTTTAAGCCTGGTTAATAATTGAGAGTTGACAATTAGACAACTCTCAATTATTAATCCTATTGCATGAAATGAAAAAAAAACACACATTAATTAAAAATCATTTTAATGAAATAAATACACAGTTTGTGACCATCTTTTATTGTACTGGTACTCCATACGAATCCCTTGTTCTCCTGTAATAAAACGATAAATAAAATAATAAAGCAAGCTTATACTTACCTCTCCGGCGCTCAGTCAGGTCCCACGCTGTAATCCTTTAACAGGTTTACAGCAAGCAGCGCAGCTAATGCTGGCAGCCCGCTGTAAGCCCCCGAATGAATGAGCTCATCTCCTGGCTGACAGGAGGTGAGCTGATTAGCTGGGAAGCTTAATTGAATGTTTCCCACGCTAATCAGTTCACTTCAGGTTAGCCGGGGACTCCCTCTTATGTCACTGATGTTGTGCGGAGTCCCCGGCTGACCTGAAGTGAACTGATTAGTGTGGGAAGCAATCAATTAAGCTTCCCAGCTAATCACTTCCTCTCCTGTCAGCAGGGAGAGGAGCTCATTCATTCGGGGGTTTACTGCGAGGCTGTCAGCATTAGCTCCGATCCCGCAGTAAACATGTTAACCCTTTGTGAAGGATTACAGCGTGGGACCTGACTGAGCGCCGGAGAGGTAATAATGTTGTTTTATTTTTTTTTTCTATTATAGGAGAACAAGGGCTTCGCAAGTTCCAATAAAATAAGGTCAAAAACTGTATTTATTTCATTAAAATTATTTTTAATTATTGTTTGTGTGGTTTTTTTTTTTCATTTCATACAATAGGATTAATAATTGATAGCTGTCTAATTGACAACTCTCAATTATTAACCTGGCTTAAAGTCACCTTTCAATAGCAAGGTGGCCTTAACCCATTATTAACCCATTAGCCACCGCTACAGGGCAATGGGAATAGACGGGCTAAGTGCCACAAAAGGCGCATCTCATCATATCTGTGCTTTTTCTGGGGTGGCTGGAGGCAGATGTTAGTAGCCGGGAGGGCACAAAAATAATTGTCCCTCTCTGGGCTACTAATATCTGTCTTCAGTCACTGGCTTTCCCTGTCTGGTGGAGAAAATACTGCGGGAGCCCACGCATTTTTTTACAAAGAATTTACACATTTAATTAACCCCTACATGTATGAAATTTTGCACTCATACACTCATGTAATTGTTAGTGAAAACCATATATCAAACTACATGAAATGACATGGTTAACTGTATGTAAACCATGTGTCATTTCATGTCGGGTTCTGTAATTTCACAAAAGCAATTGAATTAGCGGCTATTATACTATGTAGAAGTGTTTGAACTATAAATATATATATATATATATATATGTCACAATGACATGTATATATATATATATGTATTCTATGTGTATATATCTATTCTTTCTATTCTTTATTAAACCTGTCAGTGTGATTTTACAGTATAGCCGGGGATGAATTGCCGGCTTTTCTAAAGTACACCGGTGCGTATTTCTCGCAAGTCACACGCGTTGTCCTTGTGTAATCCGCTGTTTTCTCACACCCATAGACTTTCATTGGCGTACAACGGGCGTAATACGCTGACAATCGCAGCATGCTGCGGGTGTCTCACACCGTAACATACTGCCGAGAAAAATACGCATGATCAGAGCTGCCCCATAGAGAAATATTGGTCCGAGTGTAAAGCGTGATTTTCACGCCTCTCACTCGTCCGTATTCCTCCTTAGTGTGAAGCCTGCCTAACTCTTTGCTACGTTTTATTAATAAGGGTATGTGGCTCACACCTGTTCATTACTAAACCTTGGGCTTGGTATTACATCTATATATATATATATATATATATATATATATATATAAGTTGAGTGTATGTGTGTGTGTATATGTATGTATCGAGCTATGCCCACTCCACATATCCACATAGCCCCACCCACTCTGCATACCCACACTCACTCCACATGCAAAGCCCATATAAAAAATATCTAATATATATATATATTATTATTATCATACATTTTTATAGCGCCATTTATTCCATGGCGCTTTACATGTGAAAAGGGGAAAATATAGACAAGTACAATAAACATGAGCAATACAAGGCACACACAAGTACAGAAGGAGAGAGGACCCTGCCCGCTAGGGCTCACAGTCTACAGGAATGGCTGAGGATACACTAGGTGAGGTTAGAGCTGGTCGTGCGGTGGTTCAGTAGACTGAGGATCACTGCAGGTTGTAGGCTTGTCGGAAGAGGTGGGTCTTCAGGTTCTTTTTGAAGGTTTCCATGGTAGGCGTGAGTCTGATGTGTTGGGGTAGAGAGTTCCAGAGTATGGGGGTTGGTACGGGAGAAGTTTTGTATGCGGTTGTGGGAAGAAGAGATAAGAGGGGAGTAGAGGAGGAGATCTTGAGAGGATCGAAGGTTGCTTGTGGGTATTTCCCGGGAGACCATGTCACAGATGTATGGAGGAGACAGGTTGTGGATGGCTTTGTATGTCATAGTTAGGGTTTTAAACTGGAGCCTCTGGACGATAGGAAGCCAATGAAGGGCTTGGCAGAGAGGAGAGGCTGGGGAATAATGGGGAGACAGGTGGATTAGTCGGGCAGCAGAGTGCAGGATGGAGTGGTGCCAGAGTGCTAGAGGGGAGGCCAGAGAGTAGGAGGTTGCAGTAGTCGAGGCGGGAGATGATGAGGGCATGCACTAGTGTTTTTTTAGTTTCATGGTCAAAGAATGCACGGATCCGGGAAATATTTTTGAGTTTGAGACGGCATGAGGAGGCAAGTGTTTGGACATGTGGCTTGAAAGAGAGGGCAGAGTCGAGTATCACCCCGAGGCACCGAGCATGCAGGACTGGGGAAAGTGAACAGCCATTGACATTGATGGATAGGTCTGGTGGGGGGTAGAGTGAGATGGGGAAAGATGATGAATTCTGTTTTGTCCATGTTCAGTTTTAGAAAGCGAGCAGAGAAGAAAGCGGAAATAGCAGACAGACATTGTGGGATTTTGGTCAGTAAGGAGGTGAGGTCAGGTCCAGATAGGTAGATCTGCGTGCCATCGGCGTAGAAATGATACTGCAAACCATGGGATTCTATGAGCTGTCCCAGGCCGAGGGTGTAGATGGAGAAGAGTAGGGGTCCTAGAACTGAGCTTTGTGGAACACCGACAGACAGAGGGCGAGGTGAGGAGGTAGTGTGGGAGAGGGAGACACTGAATGTTCGGTTTGTTAGATATGATGAGATCCAGGATAGGGCCAAGCCTTTGATGCCAAGAGATGAGAGAATCTGTAGCAGGAGGGAATGGTCCACAGTGTCGAAGGCAGAAGACAGGTTCAGGAGAAGGAGAACAGGGTAGTGTCGCTTGCTCTTGGCGGTTAGTAGGTCGTTGGTGACTTTAGTTAGGGCAGTTTCAGTTAAGTGATGCAGTCGGAAGCCTCATTGTAAGCGGTCAAAGAGGGGCAGGAGGAGAGGTGGGAGAACAGTTCAAGATGGACATGCTGTTCCAGTAGTTTTGAGGCATAAGGGAGAAGAGATATCGGGCGATAGCTAGACACAGAGGATGGGTCAAGGGAGGGTCTTTTTGAGAATGGGTGTGATCGAGGCATGTTTGAAAGATGAGGGGATGACACCATTTGTAAGTGAGAGGTTGAAGAGGTGTGTTAGAGTAGGGGTGAAGACTGGCGAGGCTAGGGATGAGGTGGGATGGGAGCGGGTTAAGCATGCAGGTGGTGAGGTGTGATCTTGATTGGAGGGTGGAGAGCTGATCTTCTGTCATGGTGGAGAAGTTGGTTTTGGAGGGACAGGGCAGAGCAGCTAAGAGGGACAATGGGGGCTGTGGGCCAAAGCTTTCTCTGATCGTATCAATTTTCTGCTTAAAGAAAGAGGCAAAGTCTTCAGCAGAAATGAGAGGAGAAGGAGGAGGTGCTGGGGGACGGAGTAGAGAATTGAAAGTGTTGAAGAGCTGTTTGGGGTTGTGAGACAGGGAGGATATGAGAGATGAGAAGTAAGTTTGTTTTGCGGCAGTGAGCGTGGACTTGAAGCTGGTGAGGGACTGCTTGTGTGCGGTTAAGTGCTCGGTAGAGTGGGATTTTTTCCATCTCCACTCAGCAACCCTGGAAGCCCGTCTCAGTTCTTTGGTGAGGCTGGTCAGCCAGGACTGCCTGTTGATTGTACAAGTTTTGCTATGTGTGAAGGGGTGGCCGAATCAAGTGCTGCTGTTATTGTAGTGTTGTAAAAGGTGGCAGCAGAATCTGTGTCATGAAGTGAAGATATGTCTGTAAGAGGGAGGAGGGACTCAGAGAGCAATGGTAAATTGAGGTGTTTGAGATTTCTGCGAGGGTGAGTTATATATATATATATATATATATATATAATAAATGTCTAATCTAATATATAATAAATATTTCATAGGCATATCTTCTTGAACACAACAGGTTACACTGCCTGTGTTGCCCATAGCAACCAATCACTAAGCACCTTTCATTTCACCAGAGCTGTTTAAAAAATGAAAGTTGAGCTGTGATTGGTTGCTATGAGCAACAGTTTTCCCACTCCACAACACTTCAGCAGACACTGACCAGGTTGGAGAAATCTAGCATCCCCGGGAACATAAGCTCCCAGCCATTGTCTTCCCCCAGAAAGGAGCAGAGAGCACATGACAGAAATGAATCACCCCTCCTCTATTACTGCCATACTCTATTGTTACCGGTGTAGAAAATCGCATCATCAGCGGCCGCACACAGAGCCACACTGCCTGGTTACATAACTGCACATCTCCAGGAACTCCCTGCTCAGTGCCACCTGGCTCGGGGCTATGGTATGGAGGATGTGTAATGGGTATATGGACACGGGACTATGGGATGGAGGATGTGTAATGGGTATATGGGCATGGGACTATAGGATGGAGGATATGTATGATGGGTATATGGGCATGGGACCATGGGATGGAGGATGTGTGATGGTATATGGGCACGGGACTATGGGATGGAGGATATGTATGATGGGTATATGGGCACAGGACTATGGGATGGAGGATGTGTGATGAGTATATGGGCATGGGACTATGGGATGGAGGATGTGTGATGGGTATATGGGCACGGGACTATGGGATGGAGGATATGTATGATGGGTATATGGGCACGGGACTATGGGATGGAGGATACTTTTGATGGATATGGTGCACGAGACTATGGAATGGAGGATGTGATGGTATATGGGCATGGGACTATGGGATGGAGGATGTGTGATGGGTATATGGGCACTGGACTATGGGATGGATTATGTGTGATGGGTATATGGGCACTGGACTATGGGATGGAGGATAATCATTATAATTTGTAATAACTAACCACAGTTAGTTACTATGCCCTGTAATGACAGGCTCTTCAGATATATATATATATATATATATATATATATATATATATATATATATATAATGTGTGCAAATTGTAAAACACTGCGGAATATGTTAGGGCTATATAAAAATAAAGATTATTATTATATATATATATAATATACAGTATATATATATATATATATATATATATATATATATATATAGCATGTACTATGGTCTTCAATGGAGAATTAAGAAGAGGTTGAACAAGGAAATGACATCACAATTCTTTTTTTTTTTTAATATATCTTTATTTAGCTCTATAGATTTACAAAAACTCATGCAAAAACATATTAAAAAGTACTTATTTTCTGCTGCGTTTTTTCTGCCAAGAGATACAGAAACCTTGCAGAAATTTCTGCAAGCAAATACGCAATGTGCGCACATAGCCTTAGACTTACGCTGGACTGATCCAAGCGTCGCTTTCTGTCTAGCATCCAGGTGCATTTTAAGAGGAAAACCCTATTATGGAAATATTCTTGCATTTTGTATTGATGTACTGTGCGTAATGCCTCTTTGAAGACTTTGCAGTTAACACATTGATATTGAGAAATGGGTAGGTATTTTTTTTAGTAGAGGCTTGGTGACAGCTAGTAAAATGCAATAAGTTGTTACCATCTGTGTTCCTAGCAAATAGGTCAGTAACAAAATAGCTTGAATCCCCTTTACTGACCATGGTGTCCAAATGAATGGCGAATTGTATTTCAGTGAGGATAGAGTTCAGATAGGAATGAAAATCGTATAAGGAATTAGGTGGACTAGACCAGGGTTCCCCAACTCCAGTCCTCAAGGCCCACCAACAGGTCACGTTTTCAGGATTTCCTTAGTATTGCCCAGGTGATAATTGCATCACCTGTGCAATACAAAGGAAATCCTGAAAACATGACCTGTTGGTGGGCCTTGAGGACTGGAGTTGGGGAACCCTGGACTAGACCAAATACAAAACACATCATCTGTGTTTCCTTTCCACAGTATAGCATGTTGATCGAACAATGGGCATGGGTAGATGTATGCATCTTCAAACCAGGACATAAAACAGTTTGCATACAGAGGTGCCATATTCAACCCTATCGTGGTCCCTTGAGTTTGTAGATAAAATGTGTCCTGGAACAAGAAAAAGTTCACTGTGAGGACTGTCTCTAGTAGTTCTAAACAAAATCGTGCTGGAATGTCATAGGTGGATGTACTGAATAACTATGATGTCTCCTGTCATGCGGCCAGATCAGCTGATACAGCTGAGTTCCACCTGTTATTTAAACCTCCCGCCTCTACATAGCAGACACTGGCTTTCATGGGCCCCATACCAACAGTAATTTTTCCACTAACATTCTCTGCTATACACCACTTAAGCCTCCTGCAGTTTTTGTATCGTACTTACCTTTGTAGCAATCCGGTATGTACTATAAGTGTCTGGCATATTTCTGTCTATCTTATGTCTATTTTTTCATATTATCACTGATCCGTTTCACCTTTCTCTTTTGCTGCACCTTAGTCCTCTAGTGGTCAACGTTGTTGGAACTCTTTTGGCTTGGGCTGGACATTTAATACTTATCCTAGCCCTGCCAAATATACCTTATAATTCATGATTTTCACTGAAATTAATTTTTTGCTGATTAATGCAATATTTGACTATCTGCAAGTTGCAAATACTGTTTCCATATATGTCATTATCTTTAATTTTGATTGTATTTATTTTCCATTTTTATTCATTTTTTGTACACATCATTGTATCTATATGCTGATTGTATACCATATGTCTTATATACAGTATATCTGAGGAATGTCTATGATAAGACCGAATTGTCATGTTTGCTGTGGATTGTAATTAAATCACCGTGTTACACGCTATTTGAGTTCTATGTTCTTCATATACAGTATATTGCACTACGGATTGGGCTCCTACATGTGCGCCAACAATCAAGAGTGCGTGCCGTATTCTACCACAAAACTATGATTTGGGAATAGCAAAACTAACTTTATTCTTCTTTGACCATTCTTTTGTAGAGCGTTGTGTGTTTTGGGTCAATGTCTTACTGTATGACCCATGTTCGCTTGAGATTCAGCTCACGGACAGATTTCCTGATGATTTTTTCCTTTTAGAATTTGCTAGTATACGTAATTCATAACTCATTGTTCCTTCAATGATGCCAAAGTCATCCTGGCCCAGATACAGCAAAACAGGCCGAAACCACGATAATACCACCACCGGGTTTGACATACAGTATAATGCAGCAGTTTTCTTTCTCCAACATAACACTTCTCATGTAAACCAAAAAGCTTTATTTTGGTCTCATCTATTCACAAAACATTGTTCCAACAGCCTTCTGGCTTATCTAGGTCATCTTTAGTAAACTGTAGACAGGCAGTATTGTTCTTTTTATAGAGCAATGGCTTTGATCCTTACAATTCTTCCATGCACACCATTGTTCAGTGTATTACTGATGGTTGACTCATTAACAGTAGTAGCTAACATGAGAGAGGCCTTGCTTTTAGGTTACCTTGGGTTCCTCTGTGATCTTGTGGACTATTATGTATCTTGGAGTGATTTTTGTTAGTCAACCATCTATGGACAAGGTAAAAATGGTCATTAATTTACTCCATTTGCACACAATCTCACTGTGGATTGGTGGGAAAAGGATACAAAGCCATCTCCAGTCTAATGAGCTCTTCTGAGACCCTCAGGAATCTCATTTGTTCTTCCCATGATAAACTTCCCCAAATATGTTAAGATAAGACTTTTGATTGACTCCTGTTCTTGTTCTCATTGTTATCCTAGTGAATGTAAACACCAGACTATAATTTCATCTTCAAATTATCTGCTGATCCCTAAAGGTTCACGTATTTTTTGCCACTCACAGACGTGACATTGGATTATATTTCTTGAAATTACGAAGTATAGTATTTTTTACTAATTTGATTTATTTTGATCTGTTTATCTACTTTTAGTAAAGTGTAAAAATCCGATGTATTTTTAGAACAAATGTATGCAGAAATATGAAAAATTCCAAAATGCTGTAGGATTTAAACCTTTTACGCACCACTATAAACTTTTGACTTCATACCCGGAATGTGGACATGAAACTACTTGTGTAGCACATCATCCTGAATAAGGCCTAATATGTTTGAAAAAAATATTGTTGGTTAGAATCACTGTCCAGCTTATTCTTAGAAAATATTCTTTATTATGTTTTCAAAATGATATGGCATTTGTCATGTCACTCAACTTTGAAACTGCAACAGAAAAAAGGAAAAGTCATGGAATTTTGGAAATTACATGATCGATAAGACACGATAATGATATGCAAATGATGAAAAAAATGTATAATTTTTTTCATAGATTTCTAGATTTATTCAGTATCAAGCTCCTCATGTGGAAATATATGATTTTTAGCAACATACACATTCTATCAATGAGGTTATTAATGGTTATGTGAGGATTGTTCTGCCAAGTTGAATGCACTTGGACATGCTGATCATCAAGATCCGCTGCTGGCAGCTCCCTTTGTAATTGCCGAACGATGACGATCCATATATGCTTCAGGGGAAACAAGTCCGGAGACTCTCTAGACCATCGGTGGACAGCTAGACTGCTCAGAGTAACATGAAAAGCATGCAGCAAGTCATTGTATTCTAAAACAGCTCATGGGACATTTGGAGAAATGGTTGTACCACTGGTTCCATGACCATATCAATATAACACGGAGTTGTTAATGTAACTTTAATGAAGGCTAAAAGTCTCTTTATGGCATTGGCCACGTAGTCTCCAGATGGGAGGCTGAAATGGAGGTTTATCCTCTTTAGCTTGGGGTCCTGTTTCTGGTCTTGGATGCAATGATTGCTGGAGATTGGTCTGGAGACCACGTTGGCAACGCCATGAAGAGGCCTTCACAAGACAGTGTCACACCAGTCTGACTTCCAAGATAATGGTGTAGCATAAAGAATGGTAGCCAAACCCCTTCATTTTAGGTACCCTAAAGATTTGGTGTTACATTGATTTGGTTGTGTAACCAAAGTTATTTCCCCAAAAGTATCGAGAGACATTTTTCAACACTAATCCAAGTCACATGTTTCTCGTGCTACTGTGAGCAGCCAGGGTGGCCTAAGCATGCTACAGTGCCTGCAGCACATCTGGACTCCCAATGCACACATCTGGGACCTCCTTGGACAGCATTTGACATGGGAACTGCCAGCTGCAGCTCTTGATGATTTGCGTGTTCAAGTGCAATTAGCTTGTCAGAACATATGTCAGACAACAATTAATAGCCTCATTGATAACAAACCATGAAGTGTAAGTGTATGTATTTTTGTGGCTGGCGCTTATACTCAATATTTAATAAATCAAGACATTTTGAAAATTTTGTTTCCATTTTTCATCACTTACATTGTCATGCCTATTTATCCTGTGATTTACATAATTCCATGATCTTTCCTGCTTGGTGTTGGAACTTGGTTAATGTTGAGGAGTGTATAACATGACTGTGCAGATAGTTCTGTTGTGTTTTTTAAATCATTTAACAAAGTAAAATATTGCCTAAATAATTTTAACCACTTCTCTTCCATTTTTGTGTCTTCACTAAAAGATTTCTGTATCTTGATGAATGTTCCCCATTGGGAGAGACTGTGTGTATTGGAAGACACTTTGTTCTTGGTGCTACAGCGATGCTGGACAATAAACTCGTATTTAGAATTGCAATTGCACAGATTTTTAGGAATATTTCTTTTGACTGAAGCTACGGCCATTAAGCTGTAACCACATTGGCAGTTTTTTTGTTAACTAAATACAAAAGTGTGTCTTAAAAACCAGATAAATATTAATTGCCTTTACTTTCTTTTGATCCTGTCTTGAAGCGTGCTGAAAAAGCTGCAACAAAAACATTTAGTGCTTTGGGGCTTGTGAAGACAGCGATTGTCTAGTTTTAGTGTTAGACCAGAGTCACACTACCGTAGAAAACATCGCACAGCACTCAGCCCAGTGTTAATCTATGGGGCAGCTCACATCGGCGTTTATTTTCTCAGGCGTATTCAAAATGCATGTTAAATCACAGCATGCTGTGATTGTCACCGAGACTCAGCCAAGACTCGCCAATCCAAGCCTATAGGTGCGAGAAAAAAAAAATCACACAGCACTCGGACCATGTGAGTGCTGTCCAATTTTTAAGCACCGATGTCCTTTGAAACGCCGGCAATTCATGTGCCGCGTACAGTAAAATCACACTGACAGGTTAAAATAGGATAAAATAGATATATACAAATATATATATATGTATTCTATGTGTGTCACTGACATCTACAGCTGTCCTCAAAAGTTTACATACCCGGCAGAATATTTCCTTTCTTGGCCTTTTTCAGAGAATATGAATAATAACACCAAAACTTTTTCTCCACTCATGGTTAGTGGTTGGGTGAAGCCATTTATTGTCAAACTACTGTGCTTTCTCTTTTTAAATCATAATGACAACCCAAAAAATCCAAATGACCCTGTTCAAAAGTTTACATACCCCGTTTCTTAATACCATGTATTGCTCCCTCTAACATCAATGACAGCTTGAAGTCTTTTGTGGTAGTTGTGGATGAGGTTCTTTATTTTCTCAGATGTTAAAGCTGCCTACTCTTCTTGGCAAAAAGCCTCCAGTTCCTGTTAATTCCTGGGCTGTCTAGCATGACCACATACAGCTTGCCAGGTTAGAATAGAATACATAGAATAGATATATGCACATTGATATATAGATGTCAGTGACACACACATACAGTACAGACCAAAAGTTTGGACACACCTTCTCATTTAAAGATTTTTCTGTATTTTCATGACTATGCAAATTGTACATTCACACTGAAGGCATCAAAACTATGAATTAACACATGTGGAATTATATACTTAAAAAGTGTGTAACAACTGAAATTATGTCTTATATTCTAGGTTCTTCAAAGTAGCCACCTTTTGCTTTGATGACTGCTTTGCACACTCTTGGCATTCTCTTGATGAGCTTCAAGAGGTAGTCACCGGAAATGGTTTTTACTTCACGGGTGTGCCCTGTCAGGTTTAATAAGTGGGATTTCTTGCCTTATAAATGGGGTTGGGACCATCAGTTGTGTTGTGCAGAAGTCTGGTGGATACACAGCTGATAGTCCTACTGAATAGACTGTTAGAATTTGTATTATGGCAAGAAAAAAGCAGCTAAGTAAAGAAAAACGAGTGGCCATCATTACTTTAAGAAATGAAGGTCAGTCAGTCCGAAAAATTGGGAAAACTGTGAAAGTGTCCCAAGTGCAGTTTCAAAAAACCATCAAGCGCTACAAAGAAACTGGCTCACATGAGGACCGCCCCAGGAAAGGAAGACCAAGAGTCACCTCTGCTTCTGAGGATAAGTTTATCCGAGTCACCAGCCTCAGAAATCGCATGTTTACAGCAGCTCAGATTAGAGACCAGGTCAATGCCACACAGAGTTCTAGCAGCAGACACATCTCTACAACAACTGTTAAGAGGAGAGTTTGTGCAGCAGGTCTTCATGGTAAAATACCTGCTAGGAAACTACTGCTAAGGACAGGCAACAAGCAGAAGAGACTTGTTTGAGCTAAAGAACACAAGGAATGGACATTAGACCAGTGGAAATCTGTGCTTTGGTCTGATGAGTCCAAATTTGAGATCTTTGGTTCCAACCACCGTGTCTTTGTGCGACGCAGAAAAGGTGAACGGATGGACTCTACATGCGTGGTTCCCACTGTGAAGCATGGAGGAGGAGTTGTGATGGTGTGGGGGTGCTTTGCTGGTGACACTGTTGGGGATTTATTCAAAATTGAAGGAATATTGAACCAGCATGGCTAGCACAGCATCTTGCAGCGGCATGCTATTCCATCCGGTTTGCGTTTAGTTGGACCGTCATTTATTTTTCAACAGGACAATGACCCCAAACACACCTCCAGGCTGTGTAAGGGCTATTTGACCAAGAAGGAGAGTGATGGGTGCTACGCCAGATGACCTGGGCTCCACAGTCACCAGACCTGAACCCAATCGAGATGGTTTGGGGTGAGCTGGACCGCAGAGTGAAGGCAAAAGGGCCAACAAGTGCTAAGCATCTCTGGGAACTCCTTCAAGATTGTTGGAAGACCATTTCCGGTGACTACCTCTTGAAGGTCATCAAGAGAATGCCAAGATTGTGCAAAGCAGTCATCAAAGCAAAAGGTGGCTACTTTGAAGAACCTAGAATATAAGACATAATTTCAGTTGTTGTACACTTTTTTGTTAAGTATATAACTCCACATGTGTTAATTCATATAAAAACAAGTGCTGGAAAAAATGGATCTAAAAATATATACGTGACAAGAGGGTATACAATTATAATAATCTTTATTGAATATCATAAAATACCATATAAAATGAAGTATAAAATACTTATGAAGACACTGCCATCTAGGAGTGTAGAAAGCCACAACAATATTAAACTTTCAAAATGATTTTTTGTGAGACCAAAATTTTAAATATTTAGGAACAAAAATTTGTGATTTTATATAAAACCATCATTTGCATATCTAGGGACACATAATAATACTAGTGAAACAAGTGATTATACATAGGTGTATACATAAATAAGTATACATAATAAATATATCCAGTGAAGACTGCAAAAAAATATAAATCTCTATCCACAAATCATATAGAGAATGTGCAAATAGCAAAATATCAAATTAAAGTGCAAAAGTGCAATAACAAATAATTGGAAACAATGTGCAGTGACCCTTCATAAACAATTGTCAAGATATTCCCAAAAATAATTGCTTCAAACTCAAAGAAAGTTATAATACCTAATCAGTGGTGGCGTGGCACTTCCCCAACGCACGTTTCGGAAATCTTTCCTTCATCAGGGGGTGTGTTCATAGTGAAAACCGGAACTATTTATATCCATAGGTCTATAGTGATTGGTGTGACCACAATATCAATGGCGCATGCGCAAAGGGGATCCCCAGCCGTCCATAGCCTCGGCGTCATGAGACAAGTGACGTCAGGTCACGTGACCGTGACCCGGCGCCATGGTAACATAGAGACGCCAGAAGACCAGGACAAAGCCAGCAAACACGATCGCGCAAGCATACCATCCTGATCACAGCAATATGAGGATGAAATGGTCCCATACAAGGGGTGTATACCCATAATAGATCATAATATATAGGCTCATGATGAATATCCAGGCAATCAATATACCTAATAATCCATAGCTAACAGCGCCCGGTCACATGACCAGGACCGGAAGTCACTCAAGCCGCCCAGGCCGTCTCAGACCTTGCTACATGAACTTCCAGATAGATATATCCTCAAAAAACATCAGCATTTAAAAAATAAAAAATAGCACAATATTGGCCCATATATATTACAGTATATATATATCTATATGATCACAGACATAGATGTTACGCACAGAAAAGTTAAGTCACGTGATCAAACATATGAGTCACAGTTACTATGCAGCAAACATCCATTCATGTGACCATAAACAGAATCAAAAGAAAGGTAAGTATACATCAAAACATATCAATCTAACAGGATATGCATATATATATATATATATACACACATATATATATATATATATATGCCGTAACCTTTTGCTGTAATCAAGATGGTACGCTTGCGCGATTGTGTTTGCTGGCTTTGTCCTGGTCTTCTGGCGTCTCTATGTTACCATGGCGCCGGGTCGCGGTCACGTGACCTGACGTCACTGGTCTCATTATATTTATATTTTTTTGCAGTCTTCACTGGATATATTTATTATGTATACTTATTTATGTATACATCTATGTATAATCACTTGTTTCACTAGTATTATGTGTCCCTAAATATGCAAATGATGGTTTTATATAAAGTCACTAATTTTTGTTCCTAAATATTTAAAATTTTGGTCTCACAAAAAATCATTTTGAAAGTTTAATATTGTTGTGGCTTTCTACACTCCTAGATAGCAGTGTCTTCATAAGTATTTTATACTTCATTTTATATGGTATTTTATGATATTCAATAAAGATTATTATAATTGTATACCCTCTTATCACGTATATATTTTTAGATCCATTTTTTCCAGCACTTGTTTTTATAGTACTTCTTCCGAATGGTCTGCCATTCATTTCTCAGCAGTGGTATATAGGTATTTGTGCTCTAATTATTTTTATTTTTGTCACATCTACTGCTGTATAATTAATTATGTGTTAATTCATAGTTTTGATGCCTTCAGTGTGAATTCACAATTTTCAAAATACAGAAAAATCTTTAAATGAGAAGGTGTGTCCAAACTTTTGGTCTGTACTGTATATATACGCACGTGGTCTAAATTGTTGGTACCCCTCGTTTACTGACAGAGAAACTTACAATGGTGACAGAAATAACTTGAATCTGACAAATGTAATAATAAATCAAAAATCTATTAAAATGAACAAATAAAAGTCAGATATTGCTTTTCAACTATCCTTCCACAGAATTAAAAAAAAAACCAAAACTCATGAAATAGACCTGGACAGAAATGATGGTACCCTTAACTTAATATTTTGTTGCACAGCCTTTTGAGGCAATCACTGCAATCAAACGATTACTGTAACTGTCAATGAGACTTCTGCACCTCTCAACAGGTATTTTGGTCCACTCCACAAGAGAAAACTGCTCAAGTTGTATCGTATTTGAAGGTTGCCTTTTCCAGACGGCATGTTTTAGCTTTTTCCGTAGATGCTCAATAGGATTTAGGTCAGGGCTCATAGAAGGCCACTTCAGTATAGTCCAATGTTTTCCTCTTAGCCATTCTTGGGTGTTTTTAGTAGTGTGTTGTGTCATTATCCTGTTGCAAGACCCATGACCTGCGACTGAGACCAAGTTTTCTGACACTGGACAGCCCATTTCTCTCTAGAATACCTTGATAGTCTTGAGATTTCATTGTACCCTGCACAGATTCTAGACACCCTGTGCCAGATGCAGCAAAGCAGCCCCAGAACATAAAAAGAGCCTCCTTTATGTTTCACAGTAGGGACAGTGTTAATTTCTTGATATGCTTCATTTTTCCATCTGTGAACATAGAGCTGATGTGCCTTGCCAAAAAGTTCCATTTTTGGCCCATCTGCCCATAGGACATTCTCACAGAAGCTTTGTGGCTTGTCAGTATGTAGTTTGGCAAATTCCAGTCTGGCTCTTTTATGATTTTTTTTTCCAACAATGGTGTCCTCCTTGGTCGTCTCCTATGAAGTCACTTTGGCTCATACAACGACAGATTGGTGCAATCTGACACTGATGTTCCTTGAGCTTGGAGTTCACCTTTGATCTGTTTAGAAGTTTTTCTGGGCTCTTTTGTTACCATTCGTGTTATCCGTTCTCTTTAATTTGAGGTTGGCTACAGTCCATGGAGCTTAAATTTCTGAATAATATGTGCAACTGTAGTCACAGTAACATCAAGCTGCTTGGAGATGGTCTTATAACTTTTACCTTTAAATGTTTGTCTATAATTTTCTTTCTAATCTCCTGAGACAACTATCCTTTGTTTCCTCTGGTCCATGTTGACTGTGATACACACCATGTCACAAAACAGCACAGTGAGTATCTGTAGTCCTCTATACAGGGCCCACTCTCTGATTCCAAGATTGTAGACACCTGTGATGCTAATTAGTGGACACACCTTGATTTAACATGTCCGTTTTGTCACATGATTTCTGTCAGGCCTATTTCATGAGTTTTTTTTTTAAATTCTGTGGAAGCATGGTTGAAAAGCAATGTCTGACTTTCATTTGTTAATTTTCATATATTTTTAACTTATTATTATTTTTGTCAGATTACAAGTTATAACTTATTTTCTGTCACCATTGTGGGTTTTTCTGTCAATAAATGAGGGGTACCAACAATTTTGACCAAGTGTGTATATGTACAGCTCTGGCAAAAATTAAAAGAAACACTTTCAAATGTTCAGTTTGTCTGATTTTTTTCTTTATAGATATGTTTTTGAGTAAAATGTAAATTGTTCTTTTAGTCAATAAACTTCTGACAACATGTCTCCGAATTTCCAAGCACTAAATTTTGTATATTTTTTTCTGACAAGAAAAATGGTCAAAATTTTTTTTTTAAAAAAAAGTGCTTTCAGACCTCAAATAATGCAAAGAAAAGTTCATAATCATTTAGAAACAACAATACTAATATTTTAACTCAGGAAGAGTTCTGAAAATCAATACAGTCATGGCCAAAAGTTTTGAGAATGACACAAATATTATATTTTCACATGATCTGCTGCCCTCTGGTTTTTATGTGTGTTTGACAGATGTTTTTATCACAGACAGAAATATATATTGCAAACATATGAGTAACAAAAGCTTATATTGACAGTTAGAATGAGTTAATGCAGCAAATCAATATTTGCAGTGTTGACCCTTCTTCTTCAGGACCTCTGCAATTCTCCCTGGCATGCTCTCAATCAACTTCTGGACCAAATCCTGACTGATAGCAGTCCATTCTTGCACAATCAATGCTTTCATTTTGTCAGAATTTTTAGGTTTTTGTTTGTCACCCGTCTCTTGATGATTGACCACAAGTTCTCAATGGGATTAAGATCTGGGGAGTTTCCAGGCCATGGACCCAAAATCTCTATGTTTTGTTCCCTGAGCCATTTAGTTATCACCTTTGCTTTATGGCAAGGTGCTCCATCATGCTGGAAAAAGGCATTGTTGTCGCCAAACTGCTCTTGGAGGGTTTGGGAGAAGTTGCTCTTGGAGGACATTCTGATACCATTCTTTATTCATGGCTGTGTTTTTAGGCAAGACTGTGAGAGAGCCGATTCCTTGGCTGAGAAGCAACCCCACACATGAATGGTTTCAGGATGCTTAACAGTTGGCATGAGACAAGACTGGTGGTAGCGCTCACCTTGTCTTCTCCGAATGAGGCGTTTTCCTGATGTCCCAAACAATCGAAAAGGGGATTCATCAGAGAAAATAACTTTACCCCAGTCCTCAGCAGTCCACTGCCTGTACGTTTTGCAGAATATCAGTCTGTCCATGATGTTTTTTCTGGAGAGAAGTGGCTTCTTTGCTGCCCTCCTTGAGACCAGGCCTTGCTCCAAGAGTCTCCGCCCCACAGTGCGTGCAGATGCACTCACACCTGCTGCTGCCATTCTGAGCAAGCTCTGCACTGCTGGTAGCCCGATCCCACAGCTGAAACACTTTTAAGAGACGGTCCTGGCGCTTGCTGTCTTTCTTGGCGCCCTGGAGCCTTTTTGGCAACAATGGAACCCTCTTTCCCTTTAAGTTTTTGATGATGCGATAGATTGTTGACTGAGGTGCAATCTTTTAGCTGTGATACTCTTCCCTGTTAGGCCATTTTTGTGCATTGCAATGATGACTGCATGTGTTTCTTTAGAGATAACCATGGTTAACAGAAGAGAAAACAATGATGCCAAGCACCAGCCTCCTTTTTAAAGTGTCCAGTGGTGTCATTCTTACTTAATCATGACAGATTGATCTCCAGCCATGTCCTCATCAACACCCACACCCGTGTTAATGGAGCAATCACTGAAAAGAGGTTAGCTGGGTCCTTTTAAGGCAGGGCTGCAATGATGTTGAAATGTGTTTTGGGGGATAAAGTTCATTTTTTAGCCAAATATTGACTTTGCAAGTAATTGCTGTTAAGCTGTCACTCTTTATTTAAATTCTGGAGTATATGCAAATTGCCATTAGAAAAGTGAAGCAGTAGACTTTGTAAAAATTATATTTGTGTCATTCTCAAAACTTTTGTCCATGACTGTATTTTGTGGAATAAACATGATTTTTTAAAAACAGCCTTCATGCGTCTTGGCATGCTTTTCACCAGTCTTTCACACTTTCTTCTGGCGCAAAATTTAAGCAGTTCTTCTTTGTTTGATGGCTTTCTGGCTATCCATCTTCCTCTTGATTACATTCCAGAGGTTTTCAATGGGGTTCAGGTCTGGAGAATGGGCTGCCCATGACAGGGTTTTGATGTGGTGGTCTCTTAATTTTTGCTTATATATGTTACACAGATAGATAGAGAAAAGCCTGCAATTCAGCAGCCACGTAGTGTAAAATCACAGCAGGAGCTGACAGGATAGAATAGATGGATTAACACAGTAAATACAAATAGAATGGGTAGATATACAGATGTATGTGACAAAACACAATTAGTACAGTGTGTGCACATTACTGTACATCTATTTAATAAAATAATTTTTCCGAAACAAATGGCGTGGGCTCCCGTGTAATTTTTCGTAACCAGCAGAGGGAAAATCGACGGCTGGGGGCCGATGTTTATAGCCGGGGAAGGGGGTCATACACATGGAGGCTCCCAGACTATTAATATCAGCTCACAATGTATATTTAGCCTTTACTGGCTATTAAAATGGGGGACCCTAAAAAAAATTGACATGGGGTCCCCCTATAAAATCAATAACCAGCAAAGGTTACGCAGACAACTGGAGGCTGAAAATTAATAGGCTAAGAAGGGCCCCAGAAAAGGCACATTCTAAGATGTGCCAATTCTGGCACTTAGCATCGCTCTCCCCACTTGCCTGTAGTGGTGGCAAGTGGGGTGATATTGGGGGGGGTTGATGTCACCTTTGTATTGTCAACAAGACGCACCCCATTACTAACCCCATAGTCACATTGTATGAAAACACAGACACTCAGAATAAAGTCCATTAATTTGAAAGAATGACACAGTCTCCTTTAATAAATCTTAATTAAAAATAGTTAGGGACCTCACCCATTCTACTGACTCCTTGTCATCTGCAAGAGTTAAAAAAAAATATTCCTCATCTTTCCGCAGAGATGTTGCTAATTCGTTTGTCCCACAATGGGTCCAGCTCTGCTACATTTAGATGCAGGCTGCATGGTTGCATGATGCGAACATACAGCCTGTCATCCAGCAGAGACACTGTGCATTGTGTGTTCAGTGTTCCCGTGAACTTCGATTACCTGTTGATGGCATGCGAGCCAAAGAAAGTTCTCCCGATCGCGGTTGCCTTCAGACAGGTCCTGCGAGTTCACAGCCAATGAACTCTCTTCACCTGTCTGACAGCACCACGAGCAGGAAAACTTTCTCACGCTCGGGGTGCGTCAGACAGGAATAGGAGTTCACAGGGGAGACACTGAGCACACGAAGCTCAGTGTCTCTGTGGATGACAGGCTGCATGGTTGCATCATGCAACCATGCAGTCTACCATCTAGATGTAGCAGAGCAGGACCCGTCGTGAGAAAATGGATTAGCAGCATCTTGCGGAAAGGTGAGAATATTGTTGTTTATTTTTAACTCTTGCAGATGACAAGAGTGTCAGTGGAATGGTCGAGGCTGTAAGTATGGTTTAATTATGATTTTTAAAGAAGACTGTGTCATTCTTTCAATTAAAGGACTTTATTCTGGGTGTGTGCGTTTTCATACAAATTTGATATGGGGTTAGTAATGGGGGCGTCTTATTGACGCCTCTCCATTACTAACCACGGGGCTTGATGTCACCTGACAATATAAAGGTGACATCAACCCCCCCAACTATCACCCAACTTGACACCGCTGCAGGAAGAGTGGGAAGAGCGAGGCTAAGTGCCAGAATTGGCGCATCTTAGAGATGTGCCTTTTCTGGGGCAGCTGAGAACTTATGTTTTAGCTTGGGGCCAGTGTACATGGCTTCTTCCTAGGCTATTAATTTTCAGCCATCAGCTGTTGCCTAGCCTTTGCGGGTTAGATTTTTAGGGGGACCCATGTAAATTTTTTTAGGGTCCCCATTTTAATAGCCGTTAAAGGCTAAGTATTCAGTTTGTGATCTGAATTAATAGCCTGGGAAGCTCCATGGGTATTACCCCCTTCCCAGGCTTTTAAACATCGTCTCCCAGCCGTCGGCTTCCTCTGCTAGTTACAAAATTACGCTGGAGCCATTTTTTCGAAATATTAATTTTTTATCAATTAAATTTCATGTAACAGTAAGCTGCACACACACATGTACTAATTGAAAATTTTTCACAGACATCTGTATATCTACCTATTCCATGTGTTTCACTGTATGTAATCCATCTATTCTATTCTGTCTGCCCCTGCTTTGATTTTACACTAAGCGGCTGTTGAATTGCCTGCTTTTCTTCTATGTAATTACAGTACAGACCAAAGTTTGGACACACCTTCTCATTCAAAGATTTTTTTTGTATTTTCATGACTATGAAAATTGTACATTCACACTGAAGGCATCAAAACTGAATTAAACATGTGGCATTTATTACTTAACAAAAAGTGTGAAATGAAAATATGTCTTATATTCTAGGTTCTTCAAAGTAGCCACATTTTGTTTTGATTACTGCTTTGCACACTCTTGGCATTCTCTTGATGAGCTTCAAGAGGTAGTCACCGGAAATGGTCTTCCCAATGTCTTGAAGGAGTTCCCAGAGATGCTTAGCACTTGTTGGCCCTTTTTGCCCTTCACTCTGCGGTCCAGTTCAACCCCAAACATCTCGATTGATTTCAGGTCTAGTGACTGTGGAGGCCAGGTCATCTGGCGTAGCACCCCATCACTCTCCTTCTTGGTCAAACAGCCCTTACACAGTCTGGAGGTGTGTTTGGGGTCATTTTCTGTTGAAAAAAAAAATGTGATCCAACTAACGCAAACCGGATGGAATTTGCATGCCGCTGCAAGATGCTGGGGTAGCCATACTGGTTCAGTATGCCTTCAATTTTGAATAAAACCCCAACAGTGTCACCAGCAAGACCCCACACCATCACACCTCCTCCTCTATGCTTCACGGTCGGAACCAGGCATGTAGAGTCCATCCGTTCACCTTTTTGCGTCGCACAAAGACACGGTGGTTGGAACCAAAGATCTCAAATTTGGACTCATCAGACCAAAGCACAGATTTCCACTGGTCTAATGTCCATTCCTTGTGTATTTAGCCCAAACAAGTCTCTTCTGCTTGTTGCTTGTCCTTAGCAGTGGTTTCCTGCAGCTATTTTACGTTGAAGGCCTTTCTGCACAAAGTTCTCTTAACAGTTGTTGTAGAGATGTGTCTGCTGCTAGAACTCTGTGTGGCATTGACTGGTCTCTTATTGAGCTGCTGTAAATGCGATTTCTGAGGCTGGTGATCGGATAAACTTATCCTAAGAAGCAGGTGACTCTTGGTCTTCTTTCCTTGGGCGGTCTCTGTGAGCCAGTTTCATTGTTGCGCTTGATGGTTTTTGCATCTGCACTTGTGGACACTTTCAAATTTTTCCCAATTTTTCGGACTCACTGACCTTCATTCTTAAAGTAATGATGGCCACTCGTTTTTCTTTTGGGGGGCTTCTTTTTCTTGCCATAATAAAATTCTAACAGTCTATTCAGTAGGACGATCAGCTGTATATCAGCAGACTTCTGACAACACAACTGATGGTCCCAACCCCATTTAGAGGCAAGAAATACACTTATTAAACC
>JARQOD010000001.1:295687972-295731673 GCA_033576555.1 Oophaga sylvatica
GAATACCCTCCCAGAGCTGTTGCTTAGATGTGAACTGCCTCCCACCATCATCGACACTCCTTTTGATGATGCTCTAGAGGTTCTCAATGGGGTTGAGGTCAGGGGAGCATGGGGGCCACACCATAAGTTTGTCCCCTTTTATGCCCATAGCAGCCAGAGATGCAGATGTGTTATGTGCAGCATGAGACGGTGCATTATCATGCATGAAAATGATCTTGCTGCGGAATGCACGGTTCTTCTTCTTGAACCATGGCAAGAAGTGCTGTTTGAGAAACTCAACATACACTATGGAGTTCATCTTTACCCCTTCAGGGATCCTAAAGGGGCAGACAATCTCTCTCCCCATGATTCCAGCCCAAAACATTAATCCACCTCCTCCTTGTTGACGCCGTAGCCGTGTTTGCATGGGGTGTCCATCAACCAGCCATCCTCCACTCCATCCATCTGGACCATGGAGCGTTGCACGGCACTCATCGGTGAACAAAACAGTTTTGAAGTCAGTCTTCATGTATTTGGCCCACTGGAGCCATTTCTGCTTGTGTGCAGTGGATAGAGGAGGTCGACAGGATGGCTTACGCACAGCTGCAAACCTCTGAAGGACCCTGTATCTTGTTGTTCAGGGGACGTTGGAGGCACCAGCAGCTTCAAAAACTTGTCTGCTGCTATGACAAGGCTTTTTTGCTGCTGCTCTTTTAACCTACGTAATTGCCTGTAGGAAAGAGTCCTCAATTTTCCCTTATCAGCACGCACACGTGTGTATTGTGAATCAGCTACATACTTCTTGATTGTGCGATGATCATGATGAAGTGTCTTGGCAATGTTGATTGTAGTCATGCCTTGACCTAAACACTCCACCATTTGTTGCTTCTCAGCAGCCGACACATCCTTTTTCTTTCCCATTTTGGCAGAAAATGTAGGCTGCTTAATAATGTGGGACAGCCTTCTTAAGTAGTCTTGCCTTTCATTGGACACACCTGCCAAACTAATTAGCACAGGTGTCTGCAATTGCTTACAGTGATATAAAGAGCCCTGACACACATCACCATCAATGAGTTTAACTGACAAAAAAAAAATTCTTACCTTATCACTCCTAAACAATTTTTGCATAATAATTTGGAACACAGTGTAGATTGGCACTGTATAGATTTCCTCGTGATCGGCACTGTATAGATTGGCACATGATTGGCACTGTATAGATTGGCACTGTATAGATTTCCTCATGATTAGCACTGTATAGATTGGTACATGATTGGCAATGTATAGATTGGCACTGTATAGATTTCTACATGATTGGCACAGTATAGATTGGTACATGATTGTCACTGTACAGATTGGCACATGATTGGCAATGTATAGATTGGCACTGTATAGATTTCTACATGATTGGCACTGTATAGATTGGTACATGATTGGCACTATAGATTTCCTCATGATTGGCACTGTATAGATTGGCACATGATTGGCACTGTATGGATTTCCTCATGATTAGCACTGTACAGATTGGCACTGTATAGATTTCCTCATGATTGGCACTGTACAGATTTGCACTGTATAGATTTCGTCATGATTGGCACTGTATAGATAGGCACATGATTGGCACTGTATAGATTGGCACATGATTGGCACTGTATAGATTTCCTCATGATTGGCACTGTATAGATTGGCACATGATTGGTACAGTATAGATTGGCACTGTATAGATTGGTACATGATTGGCACTGTATAGATTTCCTCATAATTGGCACTGTATAGATTGGTACATGATTGGCACTGTATAGATTGGTACATGATTGTCACTGTACAGATTGGCACAGTATAGATTGGCATTGTATAGATTTCCTCATGATTAGCACTGTATAGATTGGTACATGATTGGCACAGTATAGATTGGCACATGATTGGCACTGTATAGATTGGTACATGATTGGCACAGTATAGATTGGCACTGTATAGATTTCCTCATGATTGGCACTGTGTAGATTGGTACATGATTGGCACTGTATAGATTTCCTCATGATTGGCACTGTATAGATTGGCACAGTATAGATTGGCACTGTATATACTTCCCTTTGATTGGCACTGTATAGATTGTTACATGATTGGCACACTGTATAGGTTGGCACATGATTATCACTGTATAGATTTTCTCATGATTGGCACTGTATAGATTGGTACATGATTGGCACAGTATGCACTGTGTTCCAAATTATTATGCAAATAATATTTTCTCAGATTTTCCCAAATTACCTATATGAATTTCAGTCATTGTAATTTTCCAGTCAAATAACTATTAGAGTACAATTGAAAGGTTTTTGTACAAACTGCCTATGATAACAGTATATTTTTTAAAAAATAAAACACTCAAACTGCACTCAATGCATGTTCCAAATTATTATGCACAGCAGAGTTTACAACCTTTTCATTTTAATAAAGAACAAAAAAATGGTCATTTTTGAAATTATAAGCATTAGCAGGTTCTTACAAACTGAAATCAAACTGTTTTCAACTCAAAACTTTATTCTAGGTGATGTTACATTTGCACATAGGACCCCTTGTTCGAAAGGAGCTTCTGAACTCTCTCGTCCATTGAATTTGTCAGGTTTTGGATGGTTTCTGCTTCAATTGTTTTGCATGAGGACAGAATACCCTCCCAGAGCTGTTGCTTAGATGTGAACTGCCTCCCGCCATCATAGACACTTCTTTTGATGATGCCCCAGAGGTTCTCAATGGGGTTGAGGTCAGGGGAGCATGGGGGCCACACCATAAGTTTGTCCCCTTTTATGCCCATAGCAGCCAGAGATGCAGATGTGTTATGTGCAGCATGAGACGGTGCATTATCATGCATGAAAATGATCTTGCTGCGGATTGCACGGTTCTTCTTCTTGAACCATGGCAGGAAGTGCTGTTTGAGAAACTCAACATACACTATGGAGTTCATCTTTACCCCTTCAGGGATCCTAAAGGGGCCGATAATCTCTCCCATGATTCCAGCCCAAAACATTACTCCACCTCCTCCTTGTTGGCGCCGTAGCCGTGTTTGCATGGGGTGTCCATCAACCAGCCATCC
The DNA here is from genome assembly GCA_033576555.1 of Oophaga sylvatica. Lineage (NCBI taxonomy): Eukaryota > Metazoa > Chordata > Amphibia > Anura > Dendrobatidae > Oophaga > Oophaga sylvatica. The sequence goes on from JARQOD010000001.1 coordinate 295,691,040, forward strand.
TCCACTCCATCCATCTGGACCATCGAGCGTTGCACAGCACTCATCGGTGAACAAAACAGTTTTGAAGTCAGTCTTCATGTATTTGGCCCACTGGAGCCATTTCTGCTTGTGTGCAGTGGATAGAGGAGGTCGACAGGATGGCTTACGCACAGCTGCAAACCTCTGAAGGACCCTGCATCTTGTTGTTCGGGGGACGTTGGAGGCACCAGCAGCTTCAAAAACTTGTCTGCTGCTATGACAAGGCTTTTTTGCCACTGCTCTTTTAACCTACGTAATTGCCTGTAGGAAAGAGTCCTCAATTTTCCCTTATCAGCACGCACACGTGTGTACTGTGAATCAGCTACGTACTTCTTGATTGTGCGATGATCACGATGAAGTGTCTTGGCAATGTTGATTGTAGTCATGCCTTGACCTAAACACTCCACCATTTGTTGCTTCTCAGCAGCCGACACATCCTTTTTCTTTCCCATTTTGGCAGAAAATGTAGGCTGCTTAATAATGTGGGACAGCCTTCTTAAGTAGTCTTGCCTTTCATTGGACACACCTGCCAAACTAATTAGCACAGGTGTCTGCAATTGCTTACAGTGATATAAAGAGCCCTGACACACATCACCATCAATGAGTTTAACTGACAAACAAAAAAATTCTTACCTTATCACTCCTAAACAATTTTTGCATAATAATTTGGAACTCAGTGTAGATTGGCACGGTATAGATTTCCTCATGATCGGCACTGTATAGATTGGCACATGATTGGCACTGTATAGATTGGCACTGTATAGATTTCCTCATGATTAGCACTGTATAGATTGGTACATGATTGGCAATGTATAGATTGGCACTGTATAGATTTCTACATGATTGGCACAGTATAGATTGGTACATGATTGTCACTGTACAGATTGGCACATGATTGGCAATGTATAGATTGGCACTGTATAGATTTCTACATGATTGGCACTGTATAGATTGGTACATGATTGGCACTATAGATTTCCTCATGATTGGCACTGTATAGATTGGCACATGATTGGCACTGTATGGATTTCCTCATGATTAGCACTGTACAGATTGGCACTGTATAGATTTCCTCATGATTGGCACTGTACAGATTTGCACTGTATAGATTTCGTCATGATTGGCACTGTATAGATAGGCACATGATTGGCACTGTATAGATTGGCACATGATTGGCACTGTATAGATTGGCACATGATTGGTACAGTATAGATTGGCACTGTATAGATTGGTACATGATTGGCACTGTATAGATTTCCTCATAATTGGCACTGTATAGATTGGTACATGATTGGCACTGTATAGATTGGTACATGATTGTCACTGTACAGATTGGCACAGTATAGATTGGCATTGTATAGATTTCCTCATGATTAGCACTGTATAGATTGGTACATGATTGGCAAAGTATAGATTGGCACATGATTGGCACTGTATAGATTGGTACATGATTGGCACAGTATAGATTGGCACTGTATAGATTTCCTCATGATTGGCACTGTGTAGATTGGTACATGATTGGCACTGTATAGATTTCCTCATGATTGGCACTGTATAGATTGGCACAGTATAGATTGGCACTGTATATACTTCCCTTTGATTGGCACTGTATAGATTGTTACATGATTGGCACTATAGATTTCCTCATGATTGGCACTGTATAGATTGGCACATGATTGGCACTGTATGGATTTCCTCATGATTAGCACTGTACAGATTGGCACTGTATAGATTTCCTCATGATTGGCACTGTACAGATTTGCACTGTATAGATTTCGTCATGATTGGCACTGTATAGATAGGCACATGATTGGCACTGTATAGATTGGCACATGATTGGCACTGTATAGATTTCCTCATGATTGGCACTGTATAGATTGGCACATGATTGGTACAGTATAGATTGGCACTGTATAGATTGGTACATGATTGGCACTGTATAGATTTCCTCATAATTGGCACTGTATAGATTGGTACATGATTGGCACTGTATAGATTGGTACATGATTGTCACTGTACAGATTGGCACAGTATAGATTGGCATTGTATAGATTTCCTCATGATTAGCACTGTATAGATTGGTACATGATTGGCACAGTATAGATTGGCACATGATTGGCACTGTATAGATTGGTACATGATTGGCACAGTATAGATTGGCACTGTATAGATTTCCTCATGATTGGCACTGTGTAGATTGGTACATGATTGGCACTGTATAGATTTCCTCATGATTGGCACTGTATAGATTGGCACAGTATAGATTGGCACTGTATATACTTCCCTTTGATTTGCACTGTATAGATTGTTACATGATTGGCACACTGTATAGGTTGGCACATGATTATCACTGTATAGATTTTCTCATGATTGGCACTGTATAGATTGGTACATGATTGGCACAGTATGCACTGTGTTCCAAATTATTATGCAAATAATATTTTCTCAGATTTTCCCAAATTACCTATATGAATTTCAGTCATTGTAATTTTCCAGTCAAATAACTATTAGAGTACAATTGAAAGGTTTTTGTACAAACTGCCTATGATAACAGTATATTTTTTAAAAAATAAAACACTCAAACTGCACTCAATGCATGTTCCAAATTATTATGCACAGCAGAGTTTACAACCTTTTCATTTTAATAAAGAACAAAAAAATGGTCATTTTTGAAATTATAAGCATTAGCAGGTTCTTACAAACTGAAATCAAACTGTTTTCAACTCAAAACTTTATTCTAGGTGATGTTACATTTGCACATAGGACCCCTTGTTCGAAAGGAGCTTCTGAACTCTCTCGTCCATTGAATTTGTCAGGTTTTGGATGGTTTCTGCTTCAATTGTTTTGCATGAGGACAGAATACCCTCCCAGAGCTGTTGCTTAGATGTGAACTGCCTCCCGCCATCATAGACACTTCTTTTGATGATGCCCCAGAGGTTCTCAATGGGGTTGAGGTCAGGGGAGCATGGGGGCCACACCATAAGTTTGTCCCCTTTTATGCCCATAGCAGCCAGAGATGCAGATGTGTTATGTGCAGCATGAGACGGTGCATTATCATGCATGAAAATGATCTTGCTGCGGATTGCACGGTTCTTCTTCTTGAACCATGGCAGGAAGTGCTGTTTGAGAAACTCAACATACACTATGGAGTTCATCTTTACCCCTTCAGGGATCCTAAAGGGCCGATAATCTCTCCCCATGATTCCAGCCCAAAACATTACTCCACCTCCTCCTTGTTGGCGCCGTAGCCGTGTTTGCATGGGGTGTCCATCAACCAGCCATCCTCCACTCCATCCATCTGGACCATCGAGCGTTGCACAGCACTCATCGGTGAACAAAACAGTTTTGAAGTCAGTCTTCATGTATTTGGCCCACTGGAGCCATTTCTGCTTGTGTGCAGTGGATAGAGGAGGTCGACAGGATGGCTTACGCACAGCTGCAAACCTCTGAAGGACCCTGCATCTTGTTGTTCGGGGGACGTTGGAGGCACCAGCAGCTTCAAAAACTTGTCTGCTGCTATGACAAGGCTTTTTTGCCACTGCTCTTTTAACCTACGTAATTGCCTGTAGGAAAGAGTCCTCAATTTTCCCTTATCAGCACGCACACGTGTGTACTGTGAATCAGCTACGTACTTCTTGATTGTGCGATGATCACGATGAAGTGTCTTGGCAATGTTGATTGTAGTCATGCCTTGACCTAAACACTCCACCATTTGTTGCTTCTCAGCAGCCGACACATCCTTTTTCTTTCCCATTTTGGCAGAAAATGTAGGCTGCTTAATAATGTGGGACAGCCTTCTTAAGTAGTCTTGCCTTTCATTGGACACACCTGCCAAACTAATTAGCACAGGTGTCTGCAATTGCTTACAGTGATATAAAGAGCCCTGACACACATCACCATCAATGAGTTTAACTGACAAACAAAAAAATTCTTACCTTATCACTCCTAAACAATTTTTGCATAATAATTTGGAACTCAGTGTAGATTGGCACGGTATAGATTTCCTCATGATCGGCACTGTATAGATTGGCACATGATTGGCACTGTATAGATTGGCACTGTATAGATTTCCTCATGATTAGCACTGTATAGATTGATACATGATTGGCAATGTATAGATTGGCACTGTATAGATTTCTACATGATTGGCACAGTATAGATTGGTACATGATTGTCACTGTACAGATTGGTAGCACACTGTAGCGCTATAGCTTGCAAACACGAAATATGAAAAATATGAAAAATGAATTGCATCATTACCTTAGAAATATGAAAAATTGAGAAGTCTTAGCGCATAAGATGGCCAAATTATGTGAGCCTGATAGCCACGTCAAGGCTCTTCTCGTATATCAGGTCCTAACTAATGCCTATCCTCGCTTAGAAAAGTCTGTCTGCATGGGAACATATGAATCCTCTCTTCAGACTAAAATCTACATCTCTGTGGAGGGGTGATGAACCTGTTGTAATTAAAAAGCCTGTGATCACCAGGTGGAGTGCTCAGGTAGAAGGTAAATGAATACATATCAAAAAACTGACCGGCACATCCAAACATAGATTCAGTGTGAACAGGTGCTAAACCTAGAGTCACCAACTCATATATATACAAGAAAGAGAGGATTCATATGTTCCCATGCAGACAGACTTTTCTAAGCGAGGATAGGCATTAGTTAGGACCTGATATACGACAAGAGCCTTGACGTGGCTATCAGGCTCACATAATTTGGCCATCTTATGCGCTAAGACTTCTCAATTTTCATATTTCTAAGGTAATGATGCAATTCATTTTTCATATTTTTCATATTTTGTGTTTGCAAGCTATAGCGCTACAGTGTGCTACCTTTTTTTATTGTATATATATGAGTTGGTGACTCTAGGTTTAGCACCTGTTCACACTGAATCTATGTTTGGATGTGCCGGTCAGTTTTTTGATATGTATTCATTTACCTTCTACCTGAGCACTCCACCTGGTGATCACAGGCTTTTTAATTACAACAGGTTCATCACCCCTCCACAGAGATGTAGATTTTAGACTGAAGAGAGGATTTATATGTTCCCATGCAGACAGACTTTTCTAAGCGAGGATAGGCATTAGTTAGGACCTGATATACGAGAAGAGCCTTGACGTGGCTATCAGGCTCACATAATTATGCGCTAAGACTTCTCAATTTTTCATATTTCTAAGGTAATGATGCAATTCATTTTTCATATTTTTCATATTTCGTGTTTGCAAGCTATAGCGCTACAGTGTGCTACCTTTTTTTCTTGTATATATATGAGTTGGTGACTCTAGGTTTAGCACCTGTTCACACTGAATCTATGTTTGGATGTGCGGTCAGTTTTTTGATATGTATTCATTTACCTTCTACCTGAGCACTCCACCTGGTGATCACAGGCTTTTTAATTACAACAGGTTCATCACCCCTCCACAGAGATGTAGATTTTAGTCTGAAGAGAGGATTCATATGTTCCCATGCAGACAGACTTTTCTAAGCGAGGATAGGCATTAGTTAGGACCTGATATACGAGAAGAGCCTTGACGTGGCTATCAGGCTCACATAATTTGGCCATCTTATGCGCTAAGACTTCTCAATTTTTCATATTTCTAAGGTAATGATGCAATTCATTTTTCATATTTTTCATATTTCGTGTTTGCAAGCTATAGCGCTACAGTGTGCTACCTTTTTTTTTCTTGTATATATATATATATGAGTTGGTGACTCTAGGTTTAGCACCTGTTCACACTGAATCTATGTTTGGATGTGCCGGTCAGTTTTTTGATATGTATTCATTTACCTTCTACCTGAGCACTCCACCTGGTGATCACAGGCTTTTTAATTACAACAGGTTCATCACCCCTCCACAGAGATGTAGATTTTAGTCTGAAGAGAGGATTCATATGTTCCCATGCAGACAGACTTTTCTAAGCGAGGATAGGCATTAGTTAGGACCTGATATACGAGAAGAGCCTTGACGTGGCTATCAGGCTCACATAATTTGGCCATCTTATGCGCTAAGACTTCTCAATTTTTCATATTTCTAAGGTAATGATGCAATTCATTTTTCATATTTTTCATATTTCGTGTTTGCAAGCTATAGCGCTACAGTGTGCTACCTTTTTTTCTTGCATATATATGAGTTGGTGACTCTAGGTTTAGCACCTGTTCACACTGAATCTATGTTTGGATGTGCCAGTCAGTTTTTTGAACTGTACAGATTGGCACATGATTGGCACAGTATTGATTGGCACTGTATAGATTTCCTCATGATTAGCACTGTATAGATTGGTACATGATTGGCAATGTATAGATTGGCACTGTATAGATTTCTACATGATTGGCACTGTAGATTTCCTCATGATTGGCACTGTGTAGATTGGTACATGATTGGCACTGTATAGATTTCCTCAAGATTGGCACTGTTTAGATTGGTACATGATTGACACAGTGTTGACTGGCACTGTATAGATTTCCTGGTTATAGATTGGCACATGAGTGGCTCTGTATAGATTGGTACATGATTGTCACTGTACAGATTGGCACATGATTGGCACAGTATAGATTGGCACACTGTATAGATTGGCACATGATTGGCACAGTTTAGATTAGCACTGTATACATTTCCTCATGGTTGACACATGATTGGCACTGTACAGATTTCCTGATGATTGGCACTTGATTGCCACTGTATAGATTAGCACATGATTGGCTCTGTATAGATTTCCTCATGATTAGCACTGTATAGATTGGTACATGATTGGCAATGTATAGATTGGCACACTATAGATTGGCACATGATTGGCACTGTATAGATTGGCACTGTATGGACTTCCTCATGACTGGCACTGTATTGATTGGTACATGATTGGCGCAGTATAGATTGGCACTGTATAGATTTCCACATGATTGGCACTGTATAGATTGGTACATGATTGGCACTATATACATTTCCTCATGATTGACATTGTATTGATTGGTACATGATTGGCACAGTATAGATTGGCACTGTATAGGTTTCCACATGATTGGCACTGTATAGATTGGTACATGATTGGCACAGTATAGATTTCCTCATGATTGGCACTGTGTAGATTGGTACATGATTGGCACTGTATAGATTTCCTCAAGATTGGCACTTTATAGATTGGTACATGATTGACACAGTATAGATTGACACTATAGATTTCCTCATGATTGGCACTGTATAGATTGGCACATGATTGGCACTGTATAGATTTCCTCATGATTGGCACATGATTGGTACTGTACAGATTGGCACTGTATAGATTGGCACTGTATAGATTTCCACATGATTGGCACTGTATAGATTTCCACATGATTGGCACTGTATAGATTGGTACATGATTGGCACTGTGTAGATTGGTACATGATTGGCACTGTATAGATTGGTACATGATTGACACAGTATAGATTGGCACTATAGATTTCGTCATGATTGGCACTGTATAGATTTCCTCATGATTGGTACTGTATAGATTGGTACATGATTGGCACTGTATAGATTTCCTCATGATTGGCACTGTACAGATTGGCACTGTATAGATTGGCACTGTATAGATTTCCTCATGATTGGCACTGTATAGATTGGTACATGATTGACACAGTATAGATTGGCACTATAGATTTCCTCATGATTGGCACTGTACAGATTGGCACTGTATAGATTTCCTCATGATTGGTACTGTATAGATTGGTACATGATTGGCACTGTATACATTTTCTCATGATTGGCATTGTATAGATTTTCTCATGAATGGTACTGTATAGATTGGTACATGATTGGTACTGTATAGATTGGCACTATGTATTGGCCTGTATAGATTGGTAGATGATTGGCACATGTTGGCACTGTATAGATTAGCACATGATTGGCTCTGTATAGATTTCCTCATGATTGCACTGTATAGATTGGTACATGATTGGCAATGTATAGATTGGACACTGTATAGATTAGCACATGATTGGCATGTATAGATTGGCGCTGTATGGAGTTCTCATGATTGGCACTGTATTGATTGGTACATGATTGGCGCAGTATAGATTGGCACTGTATAGATTTCCACATGATTGGCACTGTATAGATTGGTACATGATTGGCACTGTATAGATTTCCTCATGATTGACACTGTATTGATTGGTACATGATTGGCACAGTATAGATTGGCACTGTATAGGTTTCCACATGATTGGCACTGTATAGATTGGTACATGATTGGCACAGTATAGATTTCCTCATGATTGGCACTGTGTAGATTGGTACATGATTGGCACTGTATAGATTTCCTCAAGATTGGCACTTTATAGATTGGTACATGATTGACACAGTACAGATTGACACTATAGATTTCCTCATGATTGACACTGTATAGATTGGCACATGATTGGCACTGTATAGATTTCCTCATGATTGGCACATGATTGGTACTGTACAGATTGGCACTGTATAGATTGGCACTGTATAGATTTCCACATGATTGGCACTGTATAGATTTCCACATGATTGGCACTGTATAGATTGGTACATGATTGGCACTGTGTAGATTGGTACATGATTGGCACTGTATAGATTGGTACATGATTGACACAGTATAGATTGGCACTATAGATTTCCTCATGATTGGCACTGTATAGATTTCCTCATGATTGGTACTGTATAGATTGGTACATGATTGGCACTGTATAGATTTCCTCATGATTGGCACTGTACAGATTGGCACTGTATAGATTGGCACTGTATAGATTTCCTCATGATTGGCACTGTATAGATTGGTACATGATTGACACAGTATAGATTGGCAATATAGATTTCCTCATGATTGGCATGTACAGATGGCACTGTATACTTTCTCATGATTGGTATGTTAGATGGTACATGATTGCATGTATACATTTTTATGATTGGCATTGTATGATTTTCCATGATGGACTGTATAGATTGTACATGATTGGTACTGTATAGATTGGCCTATGATTGCCCTGTATAGATTGTAATGATTGGCAATGATTGGCACTGTATAGATTAGCACATGATTGGCCTGTATAGATTTCTCTGATTGCACTGTATAGATTGGTACATGATTGGCAATGTATAATTGGCACTGTATAGATTGGCCTGTATAGTCTCATGATTGGCACTGTATTGATTGGTACATGATTGGCGCAGTATAGATTGGCACTGTATAGATTTCCACATGATTGGCACTGTATAGATTGGTACATGATTGGCACTGTATAGATTTCTCATGATTGACACTGTATTGATTGGTACATGATTGGCACAGTATAGATTGGCACTGTATAGTTCCACATGATTGGCACTGTATAGATTGTACATGATTGGCACAGTATAGATTTCCTCATGATTGCACTGTGTAGATTGGTACATGATTGGCACTGTATAGATTTCCTCAGATTGGCACTTATAGATTGGTACATGATTGCACGTACAGATTGCACTATAGATTTCCTCATGATTGGCACTGTATAGATTGGCACATGATTGGCACTGTATAGATTTCTATGATTGGACATGATTGGTACTGTACAGATTGGCACTGTATAGATTGGCACTGATAGATTTCCACATGATTGGCACTGTATAGATTTCCCATGATTGGCACTGTATAGATTGGTACATGATTGGCATGTTAGATTGGTACATGATTGGCACTGTATTGATGGTAAGATTGACACGTATGATTGGCACTATAGATTTCCTCATGATTGGCACTGTATGATTCTCATGATTGGTACTGTATAGATTGGTACATGATTGCACTGTATAGATTTCCTCATGATTGGCACTGTAAGATTGGCACTGTATAGATTGGCACTGTATAGATTCCTCATGATTGGCACTGTATAGATTGGACATGATTGACACGTATAGATTGGCACTATAGATTTCCTCATGATTGGCACTGTACAGATTGGCACTGTATAGATTCATCATGATTGGCACTGTATAGATTGGTACATGATTGGCACTGTATTGATTGGTACATGATTGGCGCAGTATAGATTGGCACTGTATAGATTTCCACATGATTGGCACTGTATAGATTGGTACATGATTGGCACTGTATAGATTTCCTCATGATTGACACTGTATTGATTGGTACATGATTGGCACAGTATAGATTGGCACTGTATAGGTTTCCACATGATTGGCACTGTATAGATTGGTACAGATTGGCACAGTATAGATTTCCTCATGATTGGCACTGTGTAGATTGGTACATGATTGGCACTGTATAGATTTCCTCAAGATTGGCACTTTATAGATTGGTACATGATTGACACAGTACAGATTGACACTATAGATTTCCTCATGATTGGCACTGTATAGATTGGCACATGATTGGCACTGTATAGATTTCCTCATGATTGGCACATGATTGGTACTGTACAGATTGGCACTGTATAGATTGGCACTGTATAGATTTCCACATGATTGGCACTGTATAGATTTCCACATGATTGGCACTGTATAGATTGGTACATGATTGGCACTGTGTAGATTGGTACATGATTGGCACTGTATAGATTGGTACATGATTGACACAGTATAGATTGGCACTATAGATTTCCTCATGATTGGCACTGTATAGATTTCCTCATGATTGGTACTGTATAGATTGGTACATGATTGGCACTGTATAGATTCCTCATGATTGGCACTGTACAGATTGGCACTGTATAGATTGGCACTGTATAGATTTCCTCATGATTGGCACTGTATAGATTGGTACATGATTGACACAGTATAGATTGGCACTATAGATTTCCTCATGATTGGCACTGTACAGATTGGCACTGTATAGATTTCCTCATGATTGGCACTGTATAGATTGGTACATGATTGGCACTGTATTGATTGGTAACATGATTGGCAGTATAGATTGGCACTGTATAGATTTCCTCATGATTGGTACTGTATAGATTGGTACATGATTGGCACTGTATACATTTTCTCATGATTGGCATTGTATAGATTTTCTCATGAATGGTACTGTATAGATTGGTACATGATTGGTACTGTATAGATTGGCACTATGTATTGGCCCTGTATAGATTGGTAGATGATTGGCACATGATTGGCACTGTATAGATTAGCACATAATTGGCTCTGTATAGATTTCCTCATGATTAGCACTGTATAGATTGGTGCATGATTGGCAATGTATAGATTGGCACACTGATAGATTGGCACAGTTGGCATGTATAGATTGGCGCTGTATGGAGTTCCTCATGATTGGCACTGTATTGATTGGTACATGATTGGCGCAGTATAGATTGGCACTGTATAGATTTCCACATGATTGGCACTGTATAGATTGGTACATGATTGGCACTGTATAGATTTCCTCATGATTGACACTGTATTGATTGGTACATGATTGGCACAGTATAGATTGGCACTGTATAGGTTTCCACATGATTGGCACTGTATAGATTGGTACATGATTGGCACAGTATAGATTTCCTCATGATTGGCACTGTTAGATTGTACATGATTGGCACTGTATAGATTGGCACTGTATAGATTTCCACATGATTGGCACTGTATAGATTTCCACATGATTGGCACTGTATAGATTGGTACATGATTGGCACTGTATACATTTCTCATGATTGGCATTGTATGATTTTCTCATGAATGGTACTGTATAGATTGGTTACTGTATAGATTGGTACATGATTGGTACTGTATAGATTGGCACTATGTATTGGCCCTGTATAGATTGGTAGATGATTGGCACATGATTGGCACTGTATAGATTGGCACATGATTGGCATTTACTGTATTATTTCATGCATGATTCAGATGTATTATAGAATGGATTGCAAGCTCTTGAGGTTATTTGCATCCTGATCCCTGGAGGGTCAGTGACATCAACCTAATGTCAGGCAATAGTGAACCAGTGAAGGTTCTGTAATCTCATTCTGATGTCGGTGAGGTCATGATTATATGTCAGGCAGTGAAGGGTCAGTGACTTCATAATGTCAGGCAGTGAAGGTCAGTGACTTCATAATGTCAGGCAGTGAAGGATTAGTGACTCCATCCTAATGTCAGGCAGTGCAGTGAAGGGTCAGTGACCTAATAATGCATCTTTACAGGGAATCTGTCAGGGGGATCGTCCCTCCTAAGCCACCTATATAGGCATTTTGATCATAGGAAGCTGATTACAATGATACCTTGATATTCGCTATCCGATTTTTATTCCAGGGAAATGCACATTTTCTTACATGTAAATGAGCTGAGTGGTGTCACTAATCTAAGTTCCCTTCCCCCAGCATTATACTCGTCAGTCGCCGCCTACATCTTTTATCGGCGTCGCTCGAGTGTTGCTGGGTGATCCGGAAGTCACAACTCAACCAAAGTCTATGAAAGCCAGAACAAACCTAGAACGGGGCTCTCATAGACTTACATTGAGAGCTTGTGACCGATACCTCTGACTTCTCGTCAGTCAGAAGTTCGATCACAAGATGGCGGGGCTAGACCAGAGCAGTGTCGGGAACAGCTGAAGACAGCGGCTGGTGAATATAATACTAGGGTCAGTGAACTAAGATTAGATGCACTATTCTCATGCTGAAATAAAACAAAAATACTGGAGGGCTGCTGTAATTAAGTATGAGACATGTAAATATCACAATACAGTAGAACTGAACTTTTGTCTCAGAAAACACATTAGTGGCTGCAGCTCTCACTGCTCTGCTGTATTCCAACAATATTCCAACCCTGTCTGCCTGTGAGATGGAAGCTGAAGCTGAGAGGAACCTGCAGATGTTTTAATCACACACAGCTCTGCAGTGAGAGCAGAGAGCAGCCATTAGGTATCGTGCCCACGATCAGGAATTGCTGCAGGTTTGACGTTGAGTATTTGTGTAGCGTCAAACTCGCAGCAGCCAGATGTTACAGTATGGTGGATGGATTTAAGAAACCTCATGTCTGCTATGCGTTCATAGTCGCCTGCAGACATATGCGGTGCGTCAATTTCTCTTGTGGAGATGCTACTATCCGCAACAGAAATTTAAAGGGAACCTGTCAGCAGGTTTTGCACAGTAACCTACAGACAGTGTCAGGTCAGCGCCGTTATACTGATTAAAATGATACCTTGGTTGATGAAATCCATCTACCGATTAAAGGGATCTATGGATCCATTTTATGTATTTGCCTACAGTTTTTTTGGTGTATACAACATATGGACCCTTCATACACAGTGTAAACATATCCTAACCTGCAAAATCCCACATGGCGAATGCCAGATATTTCCATAGGACTCTATTGATGCCAAAGGAGTGAGGTTGTTAGGTATGTGTCGGAATATCTTTTTTTGTTTTTGTTTTTCAACTGAATCAGAATGCTATTTTGCCGTTTATATAAATATCAAACTGCACAATGTTGTTGTGGATTGGAAGCCTACAGAACCTTTTGTGCCATAGTATGTCCATTCAGTTTATAGACATCAGTAACTCCCATTGGCGGTAGACACCATTTATTACAGCCTCGTATGGAAGCAGTGTGAACAATGCACATTGCTGTATTTTTTCCAGCATTTTTTCTGCTGCATGTCTTTAGACATTATATAAACTTACCGGTAATTCAAATTTGAAAAGCAAATGCAAATTTTAGGATTTGTTTTACATTTATAAAGTTTCTCATCCTATGACGTCCCAACAGCCACCACAGACCGTATGATGCACACACATACAGTCTGATGCCCACACAGCCTCCACACATAGTATAATGCTCCTCCACACAGTATTATGTCCCCAGCCCCACACATACGCAGTATTTCCCCCCAAACACACAGTATAATGACTCCCACAGCTGCCTACACATATTATGATACCACCATAGCCTTCCAAGCAATATGATACCCTTACAGCCCCCCACACACAGTATCATGATCCCCCCCAGTGTCCCCAACCCAGTATGGTGCTCCAGCAGCACTCCTACTCGCAGTATGATGGCCTCAAAACCTCTGCTCAAAGTATGATGGCTCCACAACCTCTTACAAACAGTATGATGTCTCCACACTTTCCCCCAACTACTGACTGACAACTGAAACAAAATGGAACTACTTTTCTAACGGCAATCCCTCCAGTGCTTTGCTCTGGTGTGTACAGCATGTGGACTGAGGCTATGCACAGTATGTGGACTGAGGCTATGCACAGCATGTGGACTGAGGCTATGTACAGCATGTGGACTGAGGCTATGTACAGCATGTGGACTAAGGCTATGTACAGCATGTGGACTGAGGCTATGCACAGTATGTGGACTGAGGCTATGCACAGCATGTGGACTGAGGCTATGTACAGCATGTGTACTGAGGCTATATACAGCATGTGGACTGAGGCTATGTACAGCATGTGGACTGAGGCTATGTACAGCATGTGGACTGAGGCTATGTAGAGCATGTGGACTGAGGCTATGTACAGCATGTGGACTGAGGCTATGTACAGCATGTGGACTGAGGCTATGCACAGCATGTGGACTGAGGCTATGCACAGCATGTGGACTGAGGCTATGCACAGCATGTGGACTGAGGCTATGTACAGCATGTGGACTGAGGCTATACACAGCATGTGGACTGAGGCTATGTACAGCATGTGGACTGAGGCTATGTACAGCATGTGGACTGAGGCTATGTACAGCATGTGAACTGAGGCTATGTACAGCATGTGGACTGAGGCTATGTACAGCATGTGGACTGAGGCTATGCACAGCATGTGGACTGAAGCTATGCACAGCATGTGGACTGAGGCTATGTACAGCATGTGGACTGAGGCTATGTACAGCATGTGGACTGAGGCTATGTACAGCATGTGGATTGAGGCTATGTACAGCATGTGGACTGAGGCTATGTACAGCATGTGGACTGAGGCTATGTACAGCATGTGGACTGAGGCTATGTACAGCATGTGGACTGAGGCTATGTACAGCATGTGGACTGAGGCTATGCACAGCATGTGGACTGAGGCTATGCACAGCATGTGGACTGAGGCTATGCACAGCATGTGGACTGAGGCTATGTACAGCATGTGGACTGAGGCTATAACAGCATGTGGACTGAGGCTATGTACAGCATGTGGACTGAGGCTATGTACAGCATGTGGACTGAGGCTATGTACAGCATGTGAACTGAGGCTATGTACAGGATGTGGACTGAGGGTATGTACAGCATGTGGACTGAGGCTATGTACAGCATGTGGACTGAGGCTATGTAGAGCATGTGGACTGAGGCTATGTAGAGCATGTGGACTGAGGCTATGTACAGCATGTGGACTGAGGCTATGTAGAGCATGTGGACTGAGGCTATGTACAGCATGTGGACTGAGGCTATGTACAGCATGTGGACTGAGGCTATGTACAGCATGTGAACTGAGGCTATGTACAGCATGTGGACTGAGGCTATGTACAGCATGTGGACTGAGGCTATGCACAGCATGTGGACTGAAGCTATGCACAGCATGTGGACTGAGGCTATGTACAGCATGTGGACTGAGGCTATGTACAGCATGTGGACTGAGGCTATGTACAGCATGTGGATTGAGGCTATGTACAGCATGTGGACTGAGGCTATGTACAGCATGTGGACTGAGGCTATGTACAGCATGTGGACTGAGGCTATGTACAGCATGTGGACTGAGGCTATGTACAGCATGTGGACTGAGGCTATGTACAGCATGTGGACTGAGGCTATGTACAGCATGTGGACTGAGGCTATGTAGAGCATGTGGACTGAGGCTATGTAGAGCATGTGGACTGAGGCTATGTAGAGCATGTGGACTGAGGCTATGTAGAGCATGTGGACTGAGGCTATGTACAGCATGTAGACTGAGGCTATGTACAGCATGTAGACTGAGGCTATGTACAGGATGTGGACTGAGGGTATGTACAGCATGTGGACTGAGGCTATGTACAGCATGTAGACTGAGGCTATGTACAGCATGTAGACTGAGGCTATGTACAGGATGTGGACTGAGGCTATGCACAGCATGTGGACTGAGGCTATGTACAGCATGTGGACTGAGGCTATGTAGAGCATGTGGACTGAGGCTATGTAGAGCATGTGGACTGAGGCTATGTACAGCATGTGGACTGAGGCTATGTAGAGCATGTGGACTGAGGCTATGTACAGCATGTGGACTGAGGCTATGTAGAGCACGAGGACTGAGGCTATGTAGAGCACGTGGACCGAGGCTATGTACAGCATGTGGACCGAGGCAATGTACAGCATGTGGACCGAGGCTATGTACATCGACAGCCACAACACATGCAGGGACTGCCCGGTTGATATTGGAAGTATCAATCCTAAAAGTCAATAAGTGTCACACGAGTTCTAGTCCTCTGAAGAGGCAATTTGCATAGAGGACTAATTTACATACGTTTCTCCCATGCAGCATTGCCTGTAAAGGCCCCCATACATATTAGACTTCCGGACAAACGATAGCATCCTCTCTCTGATAACACAGCAGCACTCCTGTGTATGGGAGAGTCCGGTGAGATTGGGCCAAATCATTGCTCGGCTGACATATCAAATATGTATGGGGGGCCTTTCCACTCCATCCTGAGCTGGCCTCCCTAAGGTGAACAAGAAAATTCCCCACTTTTATCTAAATCTTGACTAAATCATCAAAGTGTGAACATGCCCAGTGATGCATCTTAATATGCTAAAACAAGTTCAGGCTGGGGCTACATGGTAATATTGGCTGTGACACAAGCCAAAAATGTCTCTATGCCGCTCCTGTACCGGAGTGAGATCCAGTGACCACAACAAGTAATTTGCAAAAAATCCAACTGGGTTTGCACAATACAACCTGTGATCTGACCATCGACTTATCGGTGAGACACCATTGCTGACAACCTAAAGTGACTTGCACGATGGCACCAGATAAACACAGTTGCTACAGGTCATTTATGCCCAGTGGTTATTGATCGCGTCAGGGTAAAAATCATAGCTAAAATTTGTACTGTAAAATTGTATGGGATCTGATCGTGATCAGCCTTTCCCTTTAAAATTGTGCCTCACATCATGTTATTGTGATATTTATCTTAGTAACATTGTCGTCACATAATTTCTGACATTGCCTAACCCTATTAGATAGCAATCGTTATTTTTTTGCGATGTGCACACTGTTCAACTTGTCCTATGTCTCCTCTTTTGCAGGTAGCTGTATCCGGTTGGGTGGCAGGCGTATCCAAGGGGTGCCATGAGGTACTTTGGGCCCCTGGAGAGCCAGAGACTGTCCTTTCTATTAGAAAGGGCAGTCTCTAGAGAAGCCCAGATGAGGAAGGTGTACGTGCATAAGACGCCAGCCAATCAGGTATGGATTTCAGGTTTCTTAAACCTTACTAATATAATACATTTTTTATGTAATGCTTAAAGGGAATTTGTCAGCAGGCTTTTACTATGTAATATGACAGCAGCATGGTGTTTACTGGGTGCAGCAGTTATGATAGTATCACAGTTTTCTCAGCTCAGTTGTTGATCTGTGTATAACCTCACCCACAGCACAGCATTCTGTGTACATTAGCAGCTCTATGTCACTAAACAGTGCTGGGGGTGTGGTTGGACTAGCATGCACTAGGTCAATTGTCCTGTAGTGATAATCTCCTGCTCATAAAACACTGATTGTATTGCATTAGCAAAACACAGCCTAGTAAGTGACACATTGCTGGAATCAGGGTCTCTGCTCTTATATCATGGCACTCTCAGATTACATGGCAAAAAACTGTTGACATATTCCCTTTAATTGTTGCTTAAAAAGGACCTGTCATCTCTCCTGACATGTCTGCTTTAGCAAATACTTCTACCCTCCATTAACCCCTTAATGACCGCCGATACGCCTTTTAATGGCGACAGTTAAGGGTACTAAAATCACAGCGGAGGAAAAAATGTATAGCGCCCCCCAAAGTCGGAATTTCTCCGGGGTCTCAGCTGCTGGGGGGTAGCCGAGACCCCAAAAAACATGATTCAGGATGATTTTTACCGACCCTAGTGTTGCGATCGCTGTTATTAACGAAAAAAAAATTCCGCTTTGCCATTTAATTTCTCTCTCCTCTGATGTGTCCTCTTCCGGGAAAAAATGGAGAGCGCATGCGCAGTACACTTGCCGAGATCTGTCGACAGGCACCCATCAACAAAAGGAGATTTTTCCTATTGGTTCATTTTGGTCACTGTGATAGGGTCTATCACAGTGACCAAAATAAAAAATATAGTAAATCAAACCCCCTTTATCACCCCCTTAGTTAGGGAAACATAATAAAATAAAAAAATGCATTAATTTCCATTTTCCCATTAGGGTTAGAGTTAGGCTGAAGTGAGTTGGGCTAAAGTTAGGGTTGGGGCTAAAGTTAGGGTTAGGTTTGGGGCTAAAGTTAGGCTTACGGTTGGGATTAGGGATAGTGTTGGGATTAGGGGTCTGTTGGGGTTAGGTTTATGGTTAGGATTAGGGTTAGGGGTGTGTTGGGGTTAGGGTTGTGGTTAGCGTTGGGATTTGGGTTAGGGGTGTGTTGAGGTTAGGGTTGGAGTTAGAATTGAGGAGTTTCCACTGTTTAGACACATCAGGGGCTCTCCAAACCCGACATGGCGTCCTATCAATTCCAGCCAATTCTACGTTGAAGTTGAAAAAGTCAAACGGTGCTCCTTCCCTTCCGAGCTCTGCAGTGGTTTACCCCCACAATATGGGGTATCGGCGTACTCCGGACAAATTGCACAACTTTGGGGGTCTCATTTCTCCTTTTACTCTTGAAAACATAAAAATTTGGGGGCGAAAAGATCATTTTTGTAGAAAAAATGATTTTTTATTTTCACGGCTCTACGTTATAAACTTCTGTGAAGCACTTGAGGGCTCAAAATGCTCACCACACATCTAGATAAGTTCCTTGGGGGGTCTAGTTTCCAAAATTGGGTCACTTGTGGGGTTTTTCTACTGTTTAGGTACATCAGGGGCTCTGCAAACGCAACATGACGCCCGCAGACCATTCCATCAAAGTCTGCATTCCAAAACGTCACTACTTCCCTTCCGAGCTCTGCAACGCGCCCAAACAATGGTTCCCCCCCACATATGAGGTATCAGCGAACTCAGGACAAATTGCACAAGTTTTGGGGTCCAATTTCTCCTGTTACCCTTGTGAAAAAATATTGGGGGCTAAAAAATCATTTTTGTGACAAAAAAAAGTGATTTTTTTATTTTTTTTATTTCCACGGCTCTGCGTTATAAACTTCAGTGGTAGTTCAAAGTGCTCACCACACATCTAGATAAATTTCTTGGGTGGTCTGGTTTCCAAAATGGGATCCCTTGTGGGGGGGTTTCCACTGTTTAGGCACATCAGGGGCTCTCCAAACGTGACATGTCATCCGATCTCAATTCCAGCCAATTCTGCATTGAAAAATTCAAACGGCGCTCCTTCCCCTCCAAGCTCTGCCATGCGCCCAAACAGTGGTTTCCCCCCAACATATGAGGTATCCGCGTACTCCGGACAAATATCACAACAACTTTGGGGGTCTAATTTCTCCTGTTACCCTTGAGAAAATAAAATTTGGGGGCGAAAAGATCATTTTTGTGGAAAAAATATTTATTTAATTTATTTATTTTTACTCATTTATATAGCGCCATTAATTCCACAGCGCTTTACTGATTTTTTTATTTTCACGGCTCTATGTTATAAACTTCTGTGAAGCACTTGGGGGTTCAAAGTGCTCACCACACATCTAGATAAGTTCCTTAAGGGGTCTAGTTTCTAAAATGGTTTCACTTGTGGGGGGTTTCCACTGTTTAGGCACATCAGGGGCTCTGCAAACGTGACATTGCACCGATCTCAAATCCAGCCAATTCTGCAGTGAAAAAGTCAAACGGTGCTCCTTCCCTTCTGAGCTCTGCCGTGCGCCCAAACAGTGGTTGACCCCCATATATGGGGTATCGGCGTATTCAGGAGAAATTGCACAACAAACTTAGTGGTTTGTTTTCTCTTTTTACACTTGTGAAAATAAAAAAAGCGTTCTGAAGTAAAATGTTTGTGACAAAAAGTTAAATGTTCATTTTTTTCTTTTCACATTACTTCAGGTACTGTGAAGCACATAAAGGGTTAATTAACTTCTTGAATGTGGTTTTGACCCCTTGAGGGGTGCAGTTTTTAGAATGGTGTCACTTTTGGGTATTTTCTGTCATGTACACCCCTCAAAGTGACTTCAAATTTTGTTATAAAAATGAGAAATCGCTGGTCAACTTTTAACCCTTTTAACTTCCTAACAAAAAAAAATTTGTTTCCAAAATTGTGATGATGTAAAATAGACATGTGGGAAATGTTATTAAGTATTTTGTGTGACATATTTCTCTGCTTTAAGGGCATAAAAATTAAGTTTTAAAATTGCAAAATTTTAAAAATTTTCGCCGTACTTCCGTTGTTTTCATAAATAAACACAAGTCATATCGAAGAAATGTTACCACTAATATGAAGTACGATATGTCACGAGAAAACATTCTCAGAATCAGCGGGATCCAGAGCTATAACCTCGTAAAGTGACAGTGGTCTGAATTGTAAAAATTGGCTTGGTCATTAAGTACCAAATTGGCTCTGTCACTAATGGGTTAAAGTAACAATTCTGGGATATCTTCTGCCATTGCTATTTGATTTTTCTGCTGATCCTCTGCCCCATCTATTAGAAATTTCTGATTAAATTAACAACTGGATATAACCATTTCCCTTGTGAAAGAGGTGTGTCTCCAGCACTGATTATAATTGCAAGTACCGTATTTTCCGGCGTATAAGATGACTGGGGGTATAAGACGACCCCCAACGTTTCCAGTTAAAATATAAAATCTTCTTAAAAGTGGGGGATCTTCTTTAGGCCGAGTGTCATCTTATACGCCGGGTGCGGACCAATCTGCATATGATGGGGGGAGTGGTCCTGATGACGAAGGGAGGGGGCGTCTCACAAGGAAGGTTTTGGAGCATCCCCTTATTACCTCGTTGTATCAGCGGTGCTCTCTGCGGGTCTATGTGCTGGGGGGCGGCGGCGGCTCCTCTTTCTGCAGCGTGGGGGCTCTGTGCTGGGGGGCGGTGGCTCTTTGTGCAGAGTCGTGGCTCTGCAGGCATTTCCTCAAATCCCGGAGGCCCCAGCAGCTCCATTGCTGCGATGCGGTGGCCTTCCAGAAAATGGCCGCTGGAGGCGGCGCATGCTCAGTTTCAGATCTCGTCTCCCGAGATCTTGAGACGAGATCTGAATCTGAGCATGCAGCGGCCATTTTCTCGGAGGCCACCGCATCGCAGCATTGGAGCTGCTGGGGCCTCCGGGATTTGAGGAAATGCCGGCGGAGCCCCCACGCTGCACAAAGAGGAGCCGCCGCCGCCCCCCAGCACAGAGTCCCCACGCTGCACAAAGAGGAGCCGCCGCCGCCCCCCAGCACAGAGTCCCGCAGGGAGCACCGCTGATACAATGAGGTAATAGGGGGATGCTCTAAAACCTTCCCTGTGAGACGCCCCCTCCCTTTGTCATCAGGACCACTCCCCCCACCATATGATGATTGGTCCGTACCCTGCGTATAAGACAACCCCCGACTTTTAAGAAGATTTTAAGGGTTAAAAAGTCATCTTATACGCCGGAAAATACGGTACACTCCTCCAACTAGTTGTCAATTTATTTGTAAATTTCTAGGAGGAATCAAAAAGGAATTATTCGACTTAGAGGTCAAAGCAAATAAATTCTGAATTGTTATAATATGGGAAATACAATTATTTACTGAAATTGAGATGTCAGGAGAGATAGCTGGTCCTCTTTAATATTATCTGCCTCTGGATTCCTAGTACAATAGACCAGGGTTCCCCAACTCCAGTCCTCAAGGCTCACCGACATGTCACGTTTTCAGGATTTCCTTAGTATTGCACAGGTGATGATTGCATCACCTGTGCAATTCAAAGGAAATCCTGAAAACATGACCTATTGGTGGGCCTTGAGGACTGGAGTTGGGGAACCCTGCAATAGACAACATAAGTGATATGATCACAGATACTGCCAAATACCAGTCAAATAGTACAAGTACACACATACAAATCTAAGCGAAATAATAGCAATGTGTAATGATGGCA
Organism: Oophaga sylvatica; assembly: GCA_033576555.1. Lineage (NCBI taxonomy): Eukaryota > Metazoa > Chordata > Amphibia > Anura > Dendrobatidae > Oophaga > Oophaga sylvatica. Next base: position 295,713,174 of record JARQOD010000001.1, read on the forward strand.
CACTAGAGAAACATAGGAACAAATGCCTACAGCTGCAGATAGAGCCTAAACGCCATGGGGTGTGCTTTGCTATTCAGGGTATTGTCACATCTTTTTATATTCATTTTAAAATCACTTTGCCTTTCTTATATCTTTAATACTGGGCAAACGCTTTAGGCAGGTGTGGAAAAAATGCTGCAAAATAAGGATTCTTTCCAAACTAGAAACGTTACTAGTTTAGTTTTATTAGTTAACAAAATGCAAAAATTGTGAACAAAAGATAAATCAAATCAATATTTGGTGTGACCTTCCATTGACTTTTAAAACAGCATCAGTTCTTCTAGGTACATTTGCACTTAGGTTTTGAAAGAACTCGTCTGGGAGGTTGTTCCAAACATCTTGGAGAGCTAACCACAGATCTATTGAGATTTGATACTCTTGGTGACAGCAGTTGTTTATTTGATTTAGATTTCTCTTTTGTTCATTCATTTTGTTAATTGATACAAATAAACGATTGACATTTCTATTTTGGAAAGCATTCTTCCTTTGGAGCATTTTTTCCGCAACTTTCTTAACTTTTGCACAGTCCTGTAAAAATGTTCCCAAAAGTTATGTATCTTCAACATTAAATATCTCTTTGTATGTTTAGTGTCTGCTTCGCTGCGTTCCCACAGTTATATAATCCCACACGTGGCTATACTAAGTTGCCTTTTTATGGCCTTCAGATAAATGTTTCCAAGAAGCACGGCTCACTGTGAGGAATTTATAATTATAGGTTTTATTAAAAGCTCTAGACAATGCGTTATGCAGAAATGTAGCTTTATTTTTTCTTTACACTGCTTTTGTCTGATTTTGACAGTTTAGATATGCTCATACTTGCCCCTCCGAGTCATAATATAGTATGTGCTAGAATACAGATTTTCTTATTTGTTTGATTTTTTTTTCCAAGGACGCCATTAAGTGTTCTAAATTTAAAATACAGTATATTTTGTGCCACAAAAGTGACATAAGCGGGCTTAAGGCTACTTCTACTAGGAAACATTTATTACTTTATGCTTTTCCTCAAGTGGCCGCATAAACTGACTTGTATAGAGCATATATCTAAAAGTAATACACAGAAAAACAGTTTAAGTGTATGAAGGGTGGGCTCTTTGAAATGTATCATTTCTGTTTATTCACTGAAAATGGGTAAGAGAAAAAAAATAATTTTATATTAGATAGAGAAATATACTGAAGGTACAAGCCTATCTTTATATCTAGTTCTTTGTAAAGTATAAAGTGTGCTTTCTGTATGGAATCGCTATACAGTCACACCTGCAACATATACTGCATTACTATTAGGCTGGAGTCACACTAGCGTATAAAAATATCGATCCGATGTTGATCCAGAAAAGTAGGACAAGTGTCATGTGAGTACAATTTGTTTTTTCTCTCCTAAAATTAGCATGACATGCGTATGCAGTGCATTTTTAACATGGAGAATTACAATATGTAAAAGATTATGTACCGTATATACTCGTGTATAAGCCGAGATTTTCAGCACCTTTTTTTGTGCTGAAAATGCCCCCTCGCTTATACACGAGTCATTGGGCAGAAACCAGCGGGGGAGAGAGTGCCGCGGCAGGAGCCGGTGGCTGGGACATCATACTCACCCTCCCCGTGCCATCGCTGAACGTCCCGGCAATCCTCCGTTGTACCCGGCTTCCTGCAGCTCTCCTGTGCTGAGCAGTGACGTAATACCGCTCATTAAGGTCATGAATATGGACGCGACTCCACTCCCATAGGCGTGGCGTCCATATTCATGGCCTTAATGAGCGGTACTACGTCAACGCTCAGCACAGGAGAGCTGGAGGAAGCCGGGTACAGCGGAGGATTGCCAGGACGTTCAGCGATGGCACGGGAGGGTGAGTATGATGGAGGAGGATGGGGGGAGCATGGAGGAGGACAAGAGCACGGAGCAGGACGGGGGGATGACGGAGAGCACAGAGGAGCACGGAGCAGGACGGGGGGATGACGGAGAGCACAGAGGAGCATGGAGCAGGACGGGGGGGGAGGATGGAGAGCACAGAGGAGCACGGAGCAGGACGGGGGGTGGATGGGGGGCACAGAGGAGCACGGAGCAGGACGGGGGGAGGATGGAGGGCACAGAGGAGCACAGAGCAGGACGGGGGGGAGAATGGAGGGCACAGAGGAGCACGGAGCAGAACCGGGGGGCACAGGAGGACGGAGCAGGAAGGGGAAGCACAGAGGAGGACGGAGCAGGAGGTGGGGAGCACAGAGGAGGACGGAGCAGGAAGGGGGGAGCACAGCGGAGGACGGAGCAGGAGGAGGGGAGCACAGAGGAAAATGGGGGAGCACAAAGCTGGATGGGGGAGCACGGAGCAGTATGGGGGGAGCACAGAGCAGGAAGGCGGTTTATACACCCGGCTTATACTCGAGTCAATAAGCTAACACAGTTTTCCGTGGCAAAATTAGGGGCCTCGGCTTATACTCGGGTCGGCTTATACTCTAGTATATACGGTAATCTAAAGCTTGTTTACAAACTAATAAAGCAATCTTGTACACAGATATTGATAGTTTAGTCAGTGATAAATTTATTCAGTGCTTTGTAGTATTCTGTACTTATTTTTAGCTAATTAATGAATAAAATTGTGTGGGTTCCCCCCCTTATTTTTAATAACCAGCTAAGAGAAAGCAGACAACTGTGATCTGGTCTCATTAGTCTCTCTAAGGGGCCTAAAAGCATGGAGCTTCCCAGCCTATTAATATCAACTCACAGCTCTCTGCTTAGTTTTTACTGGTTATTAAAAAGGAGGGACCCAAAAAAAATGACGTGGCATCCCCACTATTTTTAATAACCAAAAAAGCTTAATAAGACAGTTGCTGACTGATATTAATAGGTTGGGAAGGTCAATGGATATTGGCCTCTTCCCAACCTAAGGAGACCAGGCCTCCGTCACCCCAGAAATTGGCGCATCGATTAGATCAATTATGCCCCATATCTCATTGACATAGTTCTATATATTCTATGTATTATATCTATTCTATTCTGACGGTTCTGGCTGTGAATTTACTGTACTGGCTGATGAAATGTCGGGTTTCCTTTGAGATGTGTGCTTAAAAATTGGACGGAACACGCATTTTTTTTCTCACATCTATTGACTTGCATTGGTGAGTGTGATCTGATTCTCACAGACAATTGCAGCATGCTGCAATTTTTTTTTTTTTTTTTTTATCAGTCCGATCCGAGCTGAGAAAAAACTCGCAGATGAGCAGTGACTCATTTAATAACATAAAGCCCCCGTCACACACTGCGATCTCGCTAGCGAGATCGCTGCTGAGTCACTAGTTTTGTGACACAACAGCGATCTCCCCAGCGATATCGCTGTGTGTGAGATTCAGCGACGATCAGCCCCCCTGCCGGGTATCGCTGATCGTCGCTGAATGTCCTGGACATTTTTTTGATCATTGGTCTCCTGCTGGCCAGCATGCATCACTGCGTGTGGCAGGCAGGAGACCAGCGATCAGCTGGTAACCAAGGTACACATCGGGTTTCCAGGCACCACCCGGTGCCTGGAAACCCGATGTGTACCTTGGTTACCAGCGCGCTGCTGCAGGGGAGCTGGTAACCCAGGTACACATTGGGTTTCCAGGTGCCGCACAGCACCTGGAAACCCGATGTGTACCTTGGTTACCAGCTCCTTGCACCAGCGGGCTGGTATCCAACGTACACTGCGGGTAACTATGCGACGTTACCCGCAGTGTCGCTGTCCTGATCGCTGCATGTTTGGCAGCTCAGCAGCGATCATGTAGCGACACACCAGCGATCCTGACAAGTGCATATTGTTGTCAGGATCGCTGGTGTGTCGCTATGTGTGACAGGGCCCTTAGTCAGAGTGCTATGCAATGTGTCCTTGCTCTCCTTAGTTGACCTGGCTTTGTGTTTTGGGTCATTGTCATGCTGCAAGAGCCAGCTATGAACGATCTTCAATTCTCTTACTGAAGGAAGGCGGCTGTTGACTAAAATCTCGTGATACATGACCCCATCCATCCACCCTTCAGTGCAGTCATCCTATCCCTTTTGCAGAATAGCACTCCCAAGGTATGATGTTACTCCTACCATGCAACACGGTTGGGATGGTGTTCTTGGGGTTAAACTCATCCTTCTTCTTCCTCCAAACACGGCGAGTGGAGTTGATGCCAAAAAGTTCTATTTTGGTCTCCTCTGACCACATGACTTTCTTTCATGCCTCCTCTCAATCATCCAGATGGTCATTGACGAACTTCAAATGGGCCTGGACATGTGCTAGTGTTAGCAGGGAACCTTGTGTGCCTTGCATGATTTTAATCCATGACGGTGTAGTGTATTACTAATGGTAATGTTTGAGACTGCGTTTCCAGCTCTCTTTAGGTCATTGACCAGGTCCTCCTGTGTAGTTCTGGGCTGATTCCCGACCTTTCTCAGACTCATCCTTTCCCCACAAGGTGAGATCTTGCATGGAGACCTTGACCTTGGAAGATTGACAGTCATCTTGTGTTTCTTCCATTTTCTGATAATTGTGCCAACAGTTGTTGCCGTCTCACAAAGCTGCTTGCCTATTGTCCTGTAGCCCATCCCAGCCTTGTACAGGTCTACAATTTTGTCCCTGGTGTTCTTCGATAGCTCTTTCGTCGTAGCCATGGTGGAGAGCTTATTTTTAGATTCTGTCTCTCACAGTTGAAGTATACCAACAATAAAAATTACAGACCTCTCCATTCTTTGTAGGTGGGAAAACTTGCAAAATCGGTAGTGTATTAAATACTTATTTTACCCACTGTACATCCCTTTTTGAGCTCATCAGTCAGAGTCACTAATATCTGCTACGTCCAATGTGTAACTGTGTGGTGCATCAGGGAGAACGATTACTGCAAAAACGGGGAGAGCGGAATGGATTTCAGAAGTGGAAAGAGGACGAATTCTAAATGAAAATGGTTTTTAGAATGTTTTCTCTTGTTCCCACTGTGGAGATGGTACCATTATAGCAGCTCCTGACTTATAATTACAAGAACTGCTGCCCTTTTTCTTTGGATGGTTGCGTGATCTCTACTTTGTCTCCTTTCCTTATTTATTTTTGTCATCAGAAGGAGTACAAAAATACAAATACTGAAAATTCTGCTGTGATAGTTTTATGGCTAGACGTGCTCTTGGTTGGTCTAAGAGGTTTGAGTGATTTCCTCTTTGCAAGTGCTCAGGGAGGCATTTTGCCAACTGCTGGCAGATTTTGCATTTGAACCACATTTTTTCTCTTGTCAAAAATGAAACTTGACACAGATTTGGTATCCAAGGCCTCCCTTTATTATATATAATCTTTAGGCTCTGTTCACATTTCCAGCAGTTATTTCCATTTTATAATCAGTTTAGGGATGATAAAAACGATAATAAAATATTCTAGTACAGGTCCCATTCATTTGAATAGCTGAAACCTAATTTTTAGGTGGATCAAAATAACATAGCGTGCATGATTTTTTATTTGGTCAGTCAGAAAAACACCTAAAAAACAGATACTACGTTGTAAATGGATTCTTGGATGGGGAAGGGGTTTACATTAAAATCTATGGGAAACGGATCATATCAGATAATTGTTTATGATGTCATTGGTTAACATCGGTGTTTTAGTACTGTGCATGCCCAGAACATTAGAGCTATTCAGAGACCCCCCTAGTGATAATGGATCCGTCCTGAAAATGGGATACAAACGGATGCAAAATGGAAACCAAAGTGTTAGTCTTTCAATAGATTCACTTGTTTTTTTTCTAAAGATGGGCCCATTCAAAAATGAAAACTTTGGTATTAATTTTGTTACTTTTTAATGAATCCTGTTTGTTTATTTTTTTAAATACTGAATCTGTTACCAACCCATGACAACTAGACATGTGAACATAGCCTTAAAGGATCATAACATAGAAATGGTTTATCAAACTAGATAATTAAAATGTTATAGGGTTGACTTTATGATGACTGGTGCATGACAATTCTAGGGACTTGTCTTCCTAAGCCATTAGCCTTGGGAACCAGTACTAAATAATAACTCAACATTTTGGTTTTCTTATTAAAAATAAATTATAATGGAGCAGATTTACTAAAACTACCTGTTAGTTTGCTTATTTTGCACCAGTAATTCACATCAAAATTTTGGCTTAATTCTGTATGTCAATATTGCATCTAAGTCTGCATTACTGTCCCTGCTAAGCTATGCCTCCAGGTCAAGAGTTAGAAAATGTGTCTAAAGGGTATGCCACACTAAACAACATCGCTAACGGGATCGCTAAAAAACGTCACTATTTAGCGATCCCGTTAGCGATGTTGTTGTGTGCGGCATCTACCAGCGACGAGGCCCCTGCTGTGATCTCGTTCATCACAGCGATCGTTCCGGACCCTATTTTCGACGCTGGCGCCCCGCTGGTAAGTATCTAATCGCTGAGTGTGGCACCTTTTTTAGCGATTTAGCGGTACTTTTGTACCGCTAAAGTCGTTAAGGAGATCGCTAACCGCGATAGCGTCCTAACGACATCACTAAAATAGGTAGCCACTAGCGATATAGAAACAATCCCGCTAGCGATCTCATTAGTATGCGACGCTAACGAGATCGCTAGCGGGATTGTGTAGTGTGGCAGTACCTTTAGACCCAAAATAAATATGGTGTAAGCTATGTAAGAAACTAAACCATAATTGTGGCATGTTTAGCATAGCTAGTGTTCAGAAATGTTTCTTTTTGCGTAATGGCTTACAGCTTTTCTATTGTGTGAGGTGTTCTAGTGCTCGCTTCTGGGTCAACTAGTTGTTATAGTGAGTGATTTCTTCATACAGGGGAAATTACAGAATGCCTTTTATGTGCCCAATGTATCACAAGTTTAACAATCACAATGCAATCTGTATTCTTTTTGCATCATTATTTTAAGCACCTTAAGACTGTAGTCATTGTAGTAGCTTTTTTTTCACATTAGCCACGGGGTTTTCCTGTAACCAATGATTAGGTTCACCACTGTGATAAGAGATTTTTGAGACTTTGTTGAATTTGGTAAAACAAGTTGTTTAGACAGTTGTTCTGCTGGAATGGTGACGGACCATCGCAGGAACATGCCAGTCATGTCTTCTGCTCTTCTCTGCTTCCTGCCGCGGTGTAGACACGGGGATGTTGCGGCAATGAAACATTAGCTATAGGAATCTGGAAGTATTGTATTGAAACAAATGACTCAAGACAACTCATTAAAGTGCACCTGTCACCTCTTTTTGCCGCTATAAGCTGCGGCCACTGCCTTTCGGGGCTTATCTACAGCATTCTATATTGCTGCAGATAAGCCCCGATCCGACCTGAATGATAAGAAAGAGGATTTATTATACTCACCCGGGAGGGCAGTCCTATCCTATGGGTGTCGCAGGTCCGGGTCGGTCACCTCCCATCTTGTAGCGATGACGTCCTCCTCCTTACTTCGTGTCGTTCTCCTGCACAGGCGTACTGATCTGCTCTGTTGAGGAAGTACTGCAGTGCGCAGGTGCTGGTCCTCTCTGCCCTTTCCTGGGACCTAAAACCTCTTTTTCTTATCTTTGAGGTCAGACCGGGGGCTTATCTACAGCATTATAGAATGCTGCAGATAAGCCATGAAAGGCAGTGGCCACATCTTATCATGAAAGTCTGCAGCTATGAGGATTCACAAGTCTGCAGTCACAGAGAGTGAAGGCAGACTTTCGTGAAAAACCTAGACAACCCCTATCGTTTTAATTTTTATATCCTAAATCAATAGTATACATGAAAATAAGCAACTTTGTAATATATATTTCTCATAGAAATGATAGTTACTAGTGTTGAGTGATACTTCCCGATATCAAGAAGTATCGGATCGGATTGGATCGGACCGATACCCAAAAATTATCGGGTATCGCCGATTCCGATACCGGAAACCAATGCAAGTCAATGGGACAGAAATATCGGAATTAAAATAAACCCTTTCTTTCCTTGTAAGCACTAGATATACACACATAGAATACATATATATATATATATATATATATATATATATATACATGTCATTGTGACTCATATATATACATATATTTATAGTTCATACACTTCTACATAGTAAAATTCAATTGCCAGCTTTTGTGAAATTACAGAACCACCCGACATGAAATGACACATGGTTTACATACAGTTAACCATGTCATTTCATGTAGTTTGATATATGGTCTTCACTAACAATTACATGAGTGTATGTGTGCAAAATTTCATACATGTAGGGGTTAATTAAAGGTGTAAATTCGTTGAAAAAAAATGCATGGGCTCCCGCTCTATTTTCTAAACCAGACAGACAAAGCCAGCGAATGGGGCAGATAATAATAGCCGAGGGAGGGTGCCTTTATTTTGTTCCCCCCCTGGCTACTCAAATCTGCCCCAGCCACCCAGAAAAGGCAAATCTATAATTAGATTCGCCCTTTCTGGCACTTTGCCGGTTTTTTCCCATTGCCCTGTAGCGGTGGCAAATGGGTTAATAATGGGTTAAAGCCACCTTGCTATTGAAAGGTGACTTTAAGCCAGGTTAATAATTGAGAGTTGTCAATTTGACAACTCTCAATTATTAATCCTATTGAAGGAAATAAAAAAACTCACACACATGAAGAGTAAATAATTTTAATGAAATAAACACACATTTTTTTGACCATCGTTTATTTAACTGGTAATCCTTGCGAAGCCCTTGGTCTCCTGTAATAAAGAAAAAATAATAAAACAACATTATTCTTACCTATCCGCCGCTCTGTCAGGTCCCACGCTGTAATCCTTCCCAAAGGGTTAACTGCCTTACAGCCGAGCAGTGCAGCTAATGCTGCCTGCTCAGCTGTAATCCCCTGAATGAATGAGTTCCTCTCCCGGCGACAGGAGAGGAACTGATTACTGTGGTAAGCTTCATTGATTGCTTCCCACTTTCACTTCAGGTCAGCCGGGATTCCCTCTGACGTCACTGATGCTGTGCGGTGTCCCCGGCTGACCTGAAGTGAAAGTAGGAAGCAATCAATTAAGCTTTCCACACTAATCACTTCCTCTCCTGTCAGCTGGGAGAGGAAATCATTCATTCGGGGGTTTACTGCGAGGCTGGCAGCATTAGCTGCGGTCCCTGCAGTAAACATTAACCTTTTCAGAAGGATTACATCGGGGGACCTGACTGAACACCGAATAGGTAAGAATAATGATGCTTTATTATTTTATTTTTATTACAAGTGAACAAGGGCTTCGAATGGATTTACCTGGAAAATAAAATATGGTCAAAAACTTTCATTATTTCATTAAAATTATTTTTAATTAAAGTGTGTGTTTTATTTTTATTTCATACAATAGGATTAATAATTGATAGTTGTCTAATTGACAGCTCTCAATTATTAACCTGGCTTAAAGTCACCTTTCAATAGCAAGGTGGCTTTAACCCATTATTAACCCATTCGCCACTTCTACAGGGCAATGGGAATAGACGGGCTAAGTGCTAGAAAGGGCGAATCTAATTATAGATTTGCCTTTTCTGGGGTGTCTGGGGGCAGATGTTAGTAGCCAGGGGGGCCCAAAAATAATGGTCCCTCTCTGGGCTATTATTATCTGCCCCCACTCGCTGGCTTTGTCTGTCTGGTTGAGAAAATAGTGCGGGAGCCCACACATTTTTTTTCAACAAAATTACACCTTTAATTAACCCCTACATGTGTGAAATTTTGCACACAGACTCATGTAATTGTTAGTGAAAACCATATATCAAACCTCATGAAATGACATGGTTAACTGTATGTAAACCATGTGTCATTTCATGTCGGGTCTGTAATTTCACAAAAGCCGGCAATTGAATTAGCGGCTATTATACGATGTAGAAGTGTATGTACAGTCATGGCCAAAAGTTTTGAGAATGACACAAATATTAATTTTTACAAAGTCTACTGCTTCACTTTTTCTAATGGCAATTTGCATATACTCCAGAATGTTATAAAGAGTGATCAGCTTAACAGCAATTACTTGCAAAGTCAATATTTGGCTAGAAAATGAACTTTATCCCCCAAAACACATTTCAACATCATTGCAGCCCTGCCTTAAAAGGACCAGCTAACCTCTTTTCAGTGATTGCTCCATTAACACAGGTGTGGGTGTTGATGAGGACATGGCTGGAGATCAATCTGTCATGATTAAGTAAGAATGACACCACTGGACACTTTATAAAGGAGGCTGGTGCTTGGCATCATTGTTTCTCTTCTGTTAACCATGGTTATCTCTAAAGAAACACGTGCAGTCATCATTGCAATGCACAAAAATGGCCTAACAGGGAAGAGTATCGCAGCTAGAAAGATTGCACCTCAGTCAACAATCTATCGCATCATCAAGAACTTCAAGGAGAGAGGTTCCATTGTTGCCAAAAAGGCTTCAGGGCGCCCAAGAAAGTCCAGCAAGCGCCAGGACCGTCTCTTAAAAGTGTTTCAGCTGCGGGATCGGGCTACCAGCAGTGCAGAGCTTGCTCAGGAATGGCAGCTGGCAGGTGTGAGTGCATCTGCACGCACTGTGAGGCGGAGACTCTTGGAGCAAGGCCTGGTCTCAAGGAGGGCAGCAAAGAAGCCACTTCTCTCCAGAAAAAACATCATGGACAGACTGATATTCTGCAAAAGGTACAGGCAGTGAACTGCTGAGGACTGGGGTAGAGTTATTTTCTCTGATGAATCCCCTTTTCGATTGTTTGGGACATCAGGAAAACGCCTCATTGGGAGAAGACAAGGTGAGCGCTACCACCAGTCTTGTCTCATGCCAACTGTTAAGCATCCTGAAACCATTCATGTGTGGGGTTGCTTCTCAGCCAAGGGAATCGGCTCTCTCACAGTCTTGCCTAAAAACACAGCCATGAATAAAGAATGGTACCAGAATGTCCTCCAAGAGCAACTTCTCCCAACCCTCCAAGAGCAGTTTGGCGATCAACAATGCCTTTTCCAGCATAATGGAGCACCTTGCCATAAAGCAAAGGTGATAACTAAATGGCTCAGGGAACAAAACATAGAGATTTTGGGTCCATGGCCTGGAAACTCCCCAGATCTTAATCCCATTGAGAACTTGCGGTCAATCATCAAGAGACGGGTGGACAAACAAAAACCTAAAAATTCTGACAAAATGAAAGCATTGATTGTGCAAGAATGGACTGCTATCAGTCAGGATTTGGTCCAGAAGTTGATTGAGAGCATGCCAGGGAGAATTGCAGAGGTCCTGAAGAAGAAGGGTCAACACTGCAAATATTGACTTGCTGCATTAACTCATTCTAACTGTTAATATAAGCTTTTGTTACTCATATGTTTGCAATTATATTTCTGTCTGTGATAAAAACATCTGTCAAAACACACATAAAAACCAGAGGGCAGCAGATCATGTGAAAATATAATATTTGTGTCATTCTCAAAACTTTTGGCCATGACTGTACTATAAATATATATATTTATATATATATATATATGAGTCACAATGACGTGTGTTATATATATATATATATATATGTATATATATATATATATATATATATATATATTATATACATATATATATATATATATAATATATATATATATATATATATATATTTGAGGTGTAAAATTGTTGGAAAAAAATGCGTGGGCTCCCGCGCTAGTTTCTCAACCAGACAGACAAAGCCAGCGAGTGGGGGCAGATAATAATAGCCTAGGGAGGGTGCATTTATTTAGTGCAACCCCTGGCTACTAACATCTGCCCCCAGCCACCCAGAAAAGGCAAATCTATAATTAGATTCGCCCTTTCTGGCACTTAGCCCGTCTATTCCCATTGCCCTGTAGCGGTGGCAAATTGGTCAATAATGGGTTAAAGCCTCCTTGCTATTGAAAGGTGACTTAAGCCAGGTTAATAATTGAGAGCTGTCAATTAGACAACTATCAATTATTAATCCTATTGTATGAAATAAAAATAAAACACACACACTTTAATTAAAAATCATTTTAATGAAATAATGAAACAGTTTTTGACCATATTTTATTTTCCAGGTAAATCCATTTGAAGCCCTTGTTCACCTGTATGTAATAAAAATAAAATAATAAAGCAACATTATTCTTACCTATCCGGTGTTCAGTCAGGTCCCCCGATGTAATCCTTCTGAAAGGGTTAACATTTACTGCAGGGACCACAGCTAATGCTGCCAGCCTCGCAGTAAACCCCCAAATGAATGAGCTCCTCTCCCGGCTGACAGGAGAGGAAGTGACTAGCTGGGAAGCGTAATTGATTGCTTCCCAGGCTAATCAGTTCAGGTCAGCCGGGGACACCGCACAGCATCAGTGACGTCAGAGGGAATCCCGGCTGACCTGAAGTGAACTGATTAACAAAAATAGGGGATCCCCTCGAAAAAAAAATTGGCGTGGGGGTCCCCCTATTTTTGTTAACCAGCCAAGTAAAAAGCAGACTGCTGCGGCCTTGTATTAAAAGACTGTCAAGGCCCATGGATTTTGGCCCTCAACAGCCTAAAAATGCCAGGCTGCAGCAGCCCCACAATTGGCGCATCCAAAGATGCGCCAATTGTGGCACTTTACCCGGCTCTTCCCACTTGCACTGTAGCGGTGGCAAGTGAGGTAATAAGGGGTTAATGTCACCTTTGATTGAACGGTGACAATAATCCCGTTTAATAATGGAGAGGCGTCAATAAGACACCGATCCATTATTAATCATAAAGTTTGTACATTTTTAAAAAAATACACAGCCAGAATAAAGTCTTTTAATGAAATAAGACACAACACAGTTTTCATTAGTTTTTATTGTACTCTCATCCTGCGACGCCATCGATCTCCTGTAAAAAAACAAAAGTAACAAACCAACACAAATACTCCCTGTCCGACGTAGTCCGAGATAACGAGGGTCCCACGACGAGTCCAGCTCTGCTACATCTGGATGCCAGGCTGAGCCTGACATCCAGACACAGCAGAGCTGCTTACCGGAGGAGATTCCCGGCGGTGACGTCATCCGGACTTCTTTACGGCAAGCTGTCGCGAGAGTACAGCTGGCCAAGATTACCCAGTACCCGGCAGTCACATGCAGTTATCGCGAGAAGCTGCACGTGACCGCCAGGGAGAGGGTAATGGCCGGCCATCCAGGACGTGACCACCGGGGATCTTCTGCCAGGTAAGTGCTGAGTCCTGACTCCTGACAGACCCGACCGACACTGACAGTGACACTTTCGGGAAGTTCCTGTGTCACGTACTTCCTTCTGTGACACAGGAACTCCCCATATACTTTACAGGAAAATTCCGATTCCGGTATCCGATATGCAAAAAATATCGGAACTCGAATCGGAATTCCGATACCACGAATATCGGCCGATACCCGTCAGCAAGGATTTGGATTTCTGGATCACGGAGTGAATTACCTATACGATGGACTACTTGCTAGAGATGGGGTGCACCTTACGAAGACTGGAAAACATGTATTTGGAAGTCGCCTTGCTACACTCATCAGGAGAGCTTTAAACTAGAACAATGTGGGAAGGGAAGCAAAACGCCAGCAAAAGCCATACACTTGACAAATACTATTGAGATTTCTGCTATTAGAAGTGAAGGGGAAGAACAAAGACAAAAAAATTTACATAATAAAAATATTGAAGGAAGAGAAACCAATCACAAACTAAAGTGTTTCTATACGAATGCACAAAGCATGGGCAACAAACAAGGAGAACTGGAGCTACTAACGCAGGAGAAGAAATATGATGTCATTGGAATCACTGAGACTTGGTGGGACGATACACATGATTGGAATACAAGGCTAGAAGGATACAACTTATTTGCAAGAAACAGACTTGATAAACGAGGAGGAGGTGTTGCATTGTATGTTAGAAAAGCGTATATCTGCACAGAGATTGACGCTTCAGAGACTGGGAGTTCTGTGGAAACTGTTTGGGTAAGAATACAAGGACAGAACAATGGAAAGGACACCATTGTAGGCATTTACTACAGGCCGCCTGTGCAAGCTGAAGATATGGATGAACTCTTCATGCATCAAATGGCCAAGTTCTCCAAAAAATATGACATAGTGGTCATGGGAGATTTCAACTATCCAGACATTTGTTGGGAATCTCTCTCAGGCAAAACTAACAGGTCCAGGAAATTCTTATCCTCTCTTGCTGACAACTTTATCTTCCAAAAGGTAATGGAGAAAACAAGGGGATCTGCTACCTTGGATCTAATCCTCATAAACAGGGAGGAAATGGTGGAGGAGGTAAGAGTGGCTGGGACTCTAGGAGGTAGTGACCATGCTATTTTAGAATTTTGGATAACAAGAGGAGGAAGACCTGTGAAGACTCAGACGTCAAGGTTAGATTTCAGAAAGGCAGATTTTAAGGAACTCAGAAAGAGAATTGGAGGGATCCAATGGCTGGATATCCTTAAGGACAAAAATGTCCAGGAAGGATGGAAAATCTTGAAAAATTAGATTCTCAAAGCACAATCGTTAACAATTCCGAAAAGAGGGAAGAATGGGAAGCATTTAAGGAAACCAGGATGGATGAACATAGAACTTAAACACATGCTAAAAAGGAAGAAAGAAATGTTTATCAAATGGAAAGAGGGAGGCATATCTAAAGAAGAATATAATGCCGTCTGCAGAACCTGCAGGGCACAAATCAGATTATCTAAAGCTGACAATGAATTAAGGCTTGCAAGTGACGTCAAAAGCAACAAAAAAGGATTTTGGGGATACGTCAAAAGTAAAAGAAAAGTCAAAGATGCTATAGGATTTTTACAGGATGAAAATGATGAAATGGTAAGTCAGGATGTTGAGAAGGCTGAACTTTTAAATTCCTATTTTGCATCTGTTTTCTCTCAGAAAGGAAATATAACATCAACTGATCTTCACTGCCCTATTAAAGGAATAGATGAATCCAGGATATCTATAAACAGAAAGACAGTGAGGAAACACTTAGCTAACATAAATGAATTCAAGTCTCCAGGTCCAGATGAATTACACCCCAGGGTACTGAAGGAGATAGCAGAAGAAATTCTTGAACCACTGTCCATAATCTTTGAAAATTCTTGGAGAACAGGAGAAGTCCCAGAAGACTGGAGAAGAGCAAATGTTGTTCCTATCTTCAAAAAGGGAAGAAGGTGGACCCAGGGAACTACAGGCCGGTGAGTCTGACTTCTATACCAGGAAAGATCTTTGAACAAATTATTAAAGAACATGTATGCAAGTACCTGGATAAGAATGAAGTGATTAAACAGAGTCAGCATGGGTTTGTAACTAATAAGTCATGTCAGACTAACTTAATTTCCTTCTATGACAGAATCACTGACTGGGTGGATCAGGGAAATGCTGTAGATATAGTATATCTTGACTTCAGCAAAGCATTTGACAAAGTATCTCACACGATCCTTATTGAAAAAATGACTAAGTATGGAATGGACAAGGCAACTGTTAGGTGGATTCATAACTGGCTTAGTGATCGGACCCAAAGAGTGGTTGTAAATGGCTGCACATCCAGTTGGAAGAATGTCTCAAGTGGGGTACCACAAGGCTCTGTTTTGGGCCCTGTATTGTTCAACATCTTTATCAATGATTTAGATGAAGGAATTGAGGGTAAACTGATCAAATTTGCTGATGACACAAAGCTAGGAGGGGTAGCTAATACTAGAGAAGAGAGAGAGAGGATTCAAAAAGATATACATAAACTGGAGCAGTGGGCAGCAACTAACAGAATGGATTTTAACAGGGAAAAATGCAAAGTACTACATCTGGGCAATAAAAATGAAAAAAGCATATACAAAATGGGAGGAATAGGGCTAAGTAACAGCACATGTGAAAAAGACTTGGGTATACTAATTGATCACAGACTTAACATGAGTCAACAGTGTGATGCAGCAGCAAAAAAGGCAAATGCAATTCTAGGATGTATCAACAGAAGCATACAGTCTAGATCACGTGAGGTCATTATTGCCCTCTACTCCTTTGGTCAGACCTCATCTGGAATACTGTGTCCAGTTTTGGGCACCACATTTTAAAAAAGACATCAACAAACTGGAGCAAGTTCAGAGAAGAGCCACCAGAATGGTGACCGGTCTGCAAACCATGTCCTATGAGGAACGGTTGCAGGATTTGGGAATGTTTAGCTTGCAAAAAGAAGACTGAGAGGAGACTTAATAGCTGTCTACAAATATCTCAAGGACTGTCACATTGTAGAAGGATCATCTTTATTCTCATTTGCACAAGGAAAGACTAGAAGCAATGGGATGAAACTGAATGGGAGGAAACACAGATTAGATATTAGAAAAAACTTTTTGACAGTTAGGGTGATCAATGACTGGAACAGGCTGCCACAAGAGGTGGTGAGTTCTCCTTCAATGGAAGTCTTCAAACAGAGGCTGGATAGACATCTGTCTGGGATGATTTAGAGAATCCTGCTTTGAGCAGGGGGTTGGACCAGAAGGCCCAGGAGGTCCCTTCCAACTCTACCATTCTATGATTCTATGATTTGCGGTATCGGAATGCTCAACACTAATTGCGCTTTAAGGTCTCATCTCATGATTGTAGCAGCCAGAACAGGTATTTTGAAACATTTTCTACTGGGGTCTCGGCAGCCAGTACACAAGACCGCAGCTCGTTGGAGGCTTCAATATTAAATTTTTCTGTTCTACAAGACACCAAAGTGAAAAAATCTGAATATAAAAAATACCTGAATCTTCATAATACAAGCTACATTAGCTCTTTGTAAGTAATCTGCACAGGTTGTTTAGAGCATCTATGACAGAAGTGCCCAATATGTTCGAAGCAGCGGTTGTTCTCAAGTATCCGTAGAATGTTCGTACATCCCACAGCCAGAACAGTTGCATTACATGTGGAACAGTCTATGGAACGTATTATTTCATGTCTGATTTTTTTTAATGTCCTAAGGCATACTTTTTAGTAACAGTTTGTATTATGTGCTTATGAGAAGGTTATATGTGCTTTTGCACGTCAGAGCTACACAATTATGGTGCAGATTGTCTAAATCCCAGTCATTAAATAGGTGGCGTGTCTACCGAGGAGTTTTATTGTTGTATATACAGGGAAGCACAGAATATAATTAAGTATTTAGCATACAGGTCTGCGCTTGTTCCCCATTTATGTTATAGTCCATCTATGGACTTCTGTCCTTTTTCTGATAAATGTAACTATTATTTTGGTTCTGTTCTTGCTGGTAGCATAGTTATCTTCCATCAGGTTTCCATTACCCATGACGGTAATGGTGTTTTGCATTATTTTGCATGGTTAAAAAAAACAAGACCAAAATCCTAAAGGATCCCACTGTCGGTTAGTGAAATCCTTTAGAATCCACAACATCCTCTGCACATGTGTTTGGCAATTTAGTTTTGTTTCGGAAAGCCACGCGGAACTGATACCAGAATTGATCCCATGCCAGCGTATGGGAGCAGTTTTATTCTCCATTTCTTCAACACCGACATTGCACACAGCATTTGTCAGACCAAAATGTCATCGGTTGTGTTGAGTTCAGAATGGCGGCTATATTTCACAATGTATATTAGTGGATTACGTCGCTAATAGGTTTATCTTGTAAACAAAAACCACATTTTTATACTGAAAATCATAGCAAAAAAAAAGCACCAAAAAAAGAACCAATACTGAAAATACAAATCTTTATTGAAATGACAATAAAACACAAGTAATAAAAGCATGAAGAAAGTCACAGGGGAATGACGATGGTAAAGCAAAAAAGAGATGGACACCACGGTTGTAAACAGGCAAACAAGAGGCAAAAACAATTAAACTGTAAACATGTAGGTCAGGTCAAAATTGCATTGTGCAGCATAATGTGCCATATATAGAGATAATATGGGTATAAGGTATCTCCAGAAATAGAAATATACTAAATGCACAAGAAAGATTTACAAAGGCAAACAGCCACAGTAAGAAAAAGGTAAGGGAGCAATGACCAAGTAATAAGGTAAGGAAGTCCCTGAAGGGTTACCTGCGGGACCGTGGTGCCACTCACCCCAACGCGCGTTTTGGCGCAGTGCCTTCTTCCGGGGGTCTCAAACCATATTTTTATACTGTCTACCTTTGTATGAAATGCCACAATATATTATGGTATTCCCACCACAAAAAGGATGCGAACATATGCCAGCTCAGGGTATGCCGCAAGGTCACTTCCTCCGGGCTACTGAGGCCTATGGATAGTTATATCGTTCATATACATCGGAATCACATAGGCCGAACAAAGGATCAAAATGAAATGTGAACAGGCCCTAACTGCAGGCATTAATTGATGACAGAAGGGAGATCTTTCTGTTTTCATGTTGGATTGTACTAGGGAAGTTGGTTGTTCTCTGCCCCTCATTAGCTGATTAGAGTACAAACTTTATTTCTATAGCTCCAATATAATCTGCAGCGCTTCATAATTGGGGGGAGTAAGAGGCAAAACTGGACCAGTAATAAAAAAATGAGACCGACGAGTGTCCCTGCTCTTATTAATTGTGCAGA
>JARQOD010000001.1:295731773-295793569 GCA_033576555.1 Oophaga sylvatica
AAGTGCTTCACAGAAGTTTATAACGCACAGCCGTAAAAATAAAAAATCCTTTTTTTTTTTGCAAAAATGATTTTTTTCGCCCCAATATTTTATTTTCACAAGGGTAACAGGAGAAATTGGACCCCAAAAGTTGTTGTCCAATTTGTCCTGAGTACCAGGGTGGATAAAAATCATGATTTTTTAAAAAAAATCAAAAAAATCAGATTTTTTTGATTTAAATCGGATTTTTTTTTATTTAAATCGGATTTTTTTTGATTTAAATAGGATTTTTTAATCAAGTTGTACACAAGCAAAACTTGCAATATTATTGACCTCCTGTTTCTTATACAGCACAGAAGAATTCAGCTAGTTTTTAATCACGTGCTGTGATAGATATAATGGAAAAGAGAAGAATTAACTAGGTAGAAAGGCAAAATGAGCAATTCTAAGTACATAGTGCTATAAAATATGATGATTGTAATATATTAAGAGGATAAAAATTTGGATGTGAGTGCTTCATTAAGTGGCTGGATTAGACAGAAAAAAACAAGTTTTTCTCACAGTGCTTATGGTGATTTCATTGAGGTCACTGCAGTTCATCGGGCCGCTCACAGTGAAGTGTGGGGACGTAGCTTCAATGACTATCCGTGACCTCTATGACATCAATGCTCGTCACTGTAGCTGCTCTCGCAGCACTTCATTCTCCCATGGTTTTCAGCCTGAACGGTCGCATCATGCCACCGTTTTGGTTGTAAACTACATATGGCAGAGATGGATTATGGCGTGGGACAGTATGGCTTATCTGCACTTCAGACAGGGGAGGGATATGGTTGTTTATTATTTTTGTTTTTTTACAAGGGGTATGGGCAGCGGTGGAATAGGCGTAAGGTGAGTATAATGGTTGATTATTTTCTTTTTTTTGCAATGTACAAGGGCTTCAATAGAATAGGCATAAGGTGAATATAACTGTGTTTTTTATTTTGAAATAAATGTGTAAAAAGGTGTTGATTTTTATTTCAAATAAAGGACTTTATTCTGGCTGTGTCTTTTTTTACAATATGACCATGGGGTTAGTAATGGGGGCGTCTTATAGATGCCTCTCCATTACTAACCCCTGGGCTTGATATCAAGTGATAATACAAAGGTGACATCAACCCCACTTGCCACCGCCACAGGTCAAGTGGAAAGAGCGAGGCTATGCTCCAAATTTGGCCCATCTTATGGATGCGCCATTTCTGGGGCAGCTGAGGCTTGATGTTGGCAGCCTGGAAGGGGGGGTAGTATCTCTGACCACTTCGCAGGCTATTAATATGAACCCACAGCTGTCTGTTTAGGCTTTGCTGGCTTGTATTTATAGGGGGACCCTACATGAGTTTTTTTGGTGTGCCCCCCGTAAATTCTCCAGGAAAAGCTAAGCAAACAGCTGTGAGTTGTTATTAGTAGCCTGGAACCTTATGGGATATTGTCCCTTGTCCCAAATTATTAACATCAGCCCTCAGCTGTAGGCTTTCCCTCTGCTGGTTATGAAAATTGTACGGGAGCCCACAACTTTTTTTAAATTCTTTATTTTACATAGGAGAGACACGAAATGCTGTTGAATACAACTCCCATCAATGTCTCCTGGTCGCTCTGATCTCCGCACGAGCAGGAGACAAGTGAAGAACACTGCATTCAGCAGCAGGCCGTACCATACTGTACTGCTTCTTCCCGGGTGCCGGTATATGTCACGCTGATGTCATCCGTGTGTCATTAGTGTACATGTGTACAGCATGCATTTTGTCCATGCTGCGGAAAAAAACTGACATGTCTGCTGTTTTTTCACACGGACACACGGTCCGTGTGAAAAACTTCACATTTGCGCACCACCATAATAATAATAATAATAATCTTTATTTATATAGCGCCAACATATTCTGCAGCGCTTTTGAATACAATGGTTGTGTGTCCGTATTTGCAGCCCTTAAAAAGCAGCGGACCCATACAGACACAAAAGTATGAAGAAGGCAAAGACAGTGTTCATGAGCTTTCTGTGGGAAGAGTGGAGTAAGCCACCATTAGACTCATCTGGCAGCAACTTTTACACCTGGAAAAAAAGGATCCAATCAGTTCTGTCAGTGACCACTGAAATCAGTGGGTTCAGCTGGCTTTGATGTATAGGGGGCATGTTTTGTGCAAAGAGATGACAACTTATCCACTAAGAAAAGGGAAGAAGAACCCTGTATGCTCAGTATTATGCAGTTCCAAGCAGCCAGCCCACGCCTCTCCCACTCATATGACGTCTGCTTGTCATGCAATAAACATGACTTGCTGGAAACCCCTTTGTAGTTTCTGAATATATACATAGCTGCTGTTTTCATCACATTGCATCTGCCCCAATATCACATTAGGAGATGTAAGCCAAAGGCAGATCATTTTAACTAATATGTTGTTGGTCTGGTGCTTGGTACAGATCCATTTTGGAATATGAGTGCTGTGATTCATGTCCATTAGGCACCAGAGCAATACTGAAGCAAGGCACTTATTAGACATCAGAAGGCGTTATCTTACACATATATAAAATTAGGTCAGTTGTTTAGCCCTGACAAAAATAAGTTTATGTAACATACTTAGGGAAAATTCCAATTATTAAATTGTAATCATGTGTCCTATTAATAACTCTTTAATTCACTGCAAATTAATTTTGATTATAGGTAGTGTTAATCTTTGTATATATTTTTATTTTGCCTGTAAGTATTGTGTACATTCAAATTAACAATTAAAAGGATTGTTCCCTCTCAATTAAATAGAAGA
The DNA here is from genome assembly GCA_033576555.1 of Oophaga sylvatica. Lineage (NCBI taxonomy): Eukaryota > Metazoa > Chordata > Amphibia > Anura > Dendrobatidae > Oophaga > Oophaga sylvatica. The sequence goes on from JARQOD010000001.1 coordinate 295,734,543, forward strand.
TTATTGTTGTGCACTCGAATTTATAAATGGCGAGGTGCTAGTGTCATGGAATAAATCCCAAACTAGTAATGTAAATTGCACTGCACACTCAAGAGGGAATTCCATGCAAAATAGAACAACTTTTATTGATCCAACCAACCAAAGTGAGAAGCATAATAATTAAAGCGTCATAAGCATAACGTTTCGACTCTCCCGAGTCTTTTTCAAACGCCGCTATGTAGAAAAAAGTAACAAAATATGGTTGAAATAAACAGAAAAAATAACAGATCAACGTAAAAATAACATAATAAAGAAAACATTTCATCAATATTATATAATGCAAACATTTCACCAATTATATATAATGGAAGGTGCCTTTACCATGGAGACTAACAAGCACCAACCGTATGCCGAGAGTAAAGAAGGTGAATAGTAAAGTGGTGATTAGAATCCACCCAAAGTATGAGTATAGATGGGAAAATCAAGAAGTTAGAAACAATAAAGGACAATTATACCTGGAAAATTGCTTTAGACGAAGTTTTTAAAGAGAGGCAATTAATGCATTGCTAGACAAAGGGAAATTGGTGCAAAGTTAGTTTAGATGAACTGCTGTAGAGGTTAAACACTGGTGAGAGGTATGTATGGCGATAAATACCTGTTGCAATGAAATAGCCAAGAGTAAAAATTAGAAGGAGGTGTCTCCCCAAGGTAGGGCCTGGGGTATAAACATGTAGGAAGAATAGGGAATTAGAGAAATAAACTCAAGATGAAGAGGAAACTAATGAAATAAAATGTGTACAACGTAATTACCTGGATGGTTGTTAGATAAATGGCGTTTAGGACCTTTCAAGCTGAAAGGTGTAAAGTCTGTACAAATAAAAAAAGGTAAAGAAATATATGGACATCCGTGGTACAAAAAAGGTAATGGGTCATAATGTGGGTATGCACGTTAAAAATAGTGGGCACTATCATATATGGAAAGGTTAAATTTATTGTCCAGAGTGCTTCAAGGTCCCCGGGTAAGGGCTGCGGTAGCAGTAAGATATTTAACAAGCCGGCCAAAGAATTGTTAAGGAAAAGTCCTGTATAGAGCAGATTTACCTTATGTTGGTGTGGGGCAGCGACGCTCCCGCGTCTTGCTGGGCTGTAGTGTGCTGTGAGAATGAGCACGTCGGGAATAAAAGCCGGCGAGTACCGCCGGACCGGATGTGCGTCATCCGGACCGGAAGTACCATAGGAGGTAAAGTAAATGCCGCTGCGGCTGCGCAGAAAGCCCTGGGGATGTGAGCCCTGAATGGTGTAATGCGCATGTGCTAAAGGGAGAAGGGGAAACGGTGTAAAAAAGAGAAAGTAGGCGGAACTGGTTAAGAGAACGATGCGGTAGTGGAAGAATTATGGAATAAAGTAAAAGAAAAGGGGAAAGAGGATAAACTGAAAAGAGGGAGAGGGGAGGGGGGGGGAAAAATGCAAGAGGCTTGGAGAAATCAATATAAAGGGGTGAGATCTCCTAAAGGGGATGACATGGGCCGTATGAAATGACTAATACTATGGTGTAAGCGATGTAAACTCACCAGTGTTGTCTACAGTCAGCGGGTCTAAAAAAGATAGGAGACATAGTTAGTAAAATAAACGAGTACAATATATCCCAATTGTAACTAAACAGACCAATCAATTTCACGATTTAATCCTCGTGGTGATAATGTATCCAGGGTGTATATCCAAAAGTCTCTCTACGTTTGAGTAATTTGATGTGGTTACCACCCCTGCGGGGGCGTGGGACGTGTTCTAAAACCTGAAATTTAAGCTGTGCGACCGTATGTTTCGACTTGGCAAAGTGATCTGGCAATGGAAGCCACGTTTTACCACATCGTATAGTGGACTTGTGTCCGGCTATTCTATCCCTGATGTGCTGAGTGGTCTCCCCTACATAGAGGAGACCACAAGGGCATTTGATGATATAGATTACGAAGTTGGAGTCACATGTAAAGTACCCGTTGATCGGGTACGATTTTCCTGTTCGTGGATGTAGTACACTGTCAGATTTGATCACGTTGGAACAGGCCGCACAGCCTAGACACGGGAATGTGCCCTTGCGTCGGGTGTGTAATAGTTTTTGAGTTGCAATTGGATTAGAGCTACCAATGTCGGCCCTCACTAGCTGGTCCTTGATGTTGGTCGGTCTTCTGGTGCTAATCAAGACTGGGTTTTGAAAGGGAGTAATATCCGGATATGACTGGGCTAGAAGGGGCCAGTGTTTCTTGATTGTGGCGTAGATCTTGGGCATAAAGGGATGGTGCGTATGTACAAATGGTAATCTGTCAAGGGGTTGTCGTGGAGGGGGAGGGGATGGGGGAGACCTTGCTATTGTCATCTCTGTGTCGAGTAATTTTTCCGGGTAATGCCTTTCTCTGAATCTCTCAGCCATGGTTTGGAGTCTGGTGTCACATGTTGTGGAATTTGCCACTATACGTGTGACCCGCTTGAATTGGGAGCGGGGTAAACTATTTTTAGTGGACTTCGGATGGCAACTCGAATAGTGAAGAAGACTATTGCAGTCTGTAGGTTTAGTAAAGATGTCGGTTGTCAAGTTTCCTGCTTGGTCCTTTATTACCATCGTGTCAAGGAATGGGATATGTGAGTCGTCATAGTGAATAGTGAACTGTAATTCAGGGAAGATTGAATTAAGGTAATGGAAAAAACTTATTAGATTGTCCAACGAACCATCCCAGATGAGAAAAATATCATCGATGTATCGATGGTAGAGTGACACGTTTTGTAAAAAGAGTGCATGGTTATACACGTATTCAGACTCAAAACAATCCATGTAGGCGTTAGCGTATGCCGGAGCTACGTTGGACCCCATAGCGGTCCCCCGCTTCTGTACATAGAAGGTATCTCCAAATAAGAAGAAATTCTCATGTAGCACCAAATGAAGAAGGTCCAGACTAAACTGGATGGAGTTAGGTGATAGGCTAGACCTATCTAGCAATAGTTTAGTGGCCCTAATTCCCTTGTCGTGGGTGATGGATGTATACAGGCTACATACATCAAGTGTAACCAGAAAGCTCGTAGTTGGTATAGTGCCCAGTTGCCTAATAATTTTAAGGAAGTGACCTGTATCCAGGAGGAAGGACCTTGTGTTCTTGATCAGGGGTGTGAGGATCTTTTCTAAATAAATGGAGAGCGGGCTAAAATTGACTCGGTGGAGGCCACAATCGGCCTACCAGGAGGATTATTGAGATCTTTGTGAATTTTGGGTAAGGTGTAAAACACCGGGGTGATAGGATAATCGTTTTTTAGAAAAGTGGCGGTTTTAGAGTCAATGATGGAATTGTCCAAGGCGGATTGAATAAGACCCTGTATTTTCATTTTAATCATAGGAGTTGGATCCCTGGAGACCACCATATATGTGTCTGTGTCTGCGAGTTGTCTGTCAATCTATGGCGATATTGGGTTTGGTCCATCACCACGATGGCGCCCCCCTTATCCGCTGGTTTGATCACAATCTGAGAGTTAGAGCGTAAGGAAGTTACTGCTTGTTTCTCATCTGAGGAGAAGTTTGAATGAGTAGGAAAGAAACCCAATCTATGTTGATGTGATAGTGACTTCACTTCTTGATCAACTAAGGAGATAAACGTTTCCACCGGGTGGTACACGTGTGGTGGAGAGAATGTACTTGGATTACGAAGACCCAGGTTTAGAATAGACAATTCAAGAGGAGGGTGAGTAGAGGTATCAAGAGGTGACTTAGAAAAATGCGTTTTTAATCTTAAATTTCTATAGAAACGTTGCAGGTCCTGTTCCAATTGAAAAGAGTTCCAGTTCGGGGTAGGGCAGAATGATAGTCCTTTTTGGAGAACTGAAAGTTCCGATGGTGTAAGGGAGTAGCTGGAGATATTTACTACCTGATTGGGTGGCCTACCTGTGAACGAGTGGTCATTTTTTCGCTGCGATCTTCTAGTGCGCTTGTAGTGTAGTGACCTCCCCTGCGACCTCTGGATAAAAAAGGCTGTCTGGTTGACCCTGTAGAGGACTCGCTGCCAGAACTGAAAGATCCCCTCCTCTGGTTCGAGCGTGGTCGCTGCCAGTTGCCTGGTCCGGTTGAATGTTCCATCTATAAACTCTATTCTGGGAGTAGTCCTCTTGGTCCCTCTGAAATTTGAGTCTCTTGCGTTCTTGAAGGACTTTTTGGTGTTCCGCGATGATTTTGTCCGTTTTACTTTTCAAATTAGTCCAGTCAGTAGAGGATAAAGTACTACTCAATTGGGTTTCAATAGAATCAATATAGTTACGGGTTTCAGTAATTTCCTTCTGCAGAAACTCGATAGTAAGGATAATTATGTCTAATGAACACTTGTTCAAAATTTTCTGGTATTTTTCACAGAATTCCTTATTCTCAGAAAAAAGGGTAGGGCGTAAATGGCACCTAAGACCCCTCGGGATCTTACTCTGCCGGTGATATTCGGCTAGGGTGGTGCAGTGCAAGTCGAATGAGACTAGTTTACGTCTTGTCTTCTCATAATCACGTGTCCTTAAATCTACTGCTGGTGTTTTAAGGAACTCGGTAGAGTTAGTGACTTGAGAGAGGATGCTAGCACTAGTCTCGGTATCATATGCAAAAGTATTATTAGACATTTGGCAATTTCGGTGCAACAACAAGAGAGAATACAATAGAAGATTATTGTTGTGCACTCGAATTTATAAATGGCGAGGTGCTAGTGTCATGGAATAAATCCCAAACTAGTAATGTAAATTGCACTGCACACTCAAGAGGGAATTCCATGCAAAATAGAACAACTTTTATTGATCCAACCAACCAAAGTGAGAAGCATAATAATTAAAGCGTCATAAGCATAACGTTTCGACTCTCCCGAGTCTTTTTCAAACGCCGCTATGTAGAAAAAAGTAACAAAATATGGTTGAAATAAACAGAAAAAATAACAGATCAACGTAAAAATAACATAATAAAGAAAACATTTCATCAATATTATATAATGCAAACATTTCACCAATTATATATAATGGAAGGTGCCTTTACCATGGAGACTAACAAGCACCAACCGTATGCCGAGAGTAAAGAAGGTGAATAGTAAAGTGGTGATTAGAATCCACCCAAAGTATGAGTATAGATGGGAAAATCAAGAAGTTAGAAACAAAAAAGGACAATTATACCTGGAAAATTGCTTTAGACGAAGTTTTTAAAGAGAGGCAATTAATGCATTGCTAGACAAAGGGAAATTGGTACAAAGTTAGTTTAGATGAACTGCTGTAGAGGTTAAACACTGGTGAGAGGTATGTATGGCGATAAATACTGTTGCAATGAAATAGCCAAGAGTAAAAATTAGAAGGAGGTGTCTCCCCAAGGTAGGGCCTGGGGTATAAACATGTAGGAAGAATAGGGAATTAGAGAAATAAACTCAAGATGAAGAGGAAACTAATGAAATAAAATGTGTACAACGTAATTACCTGGATGGTTGTTAGATAAATGGCGTTTAGGACCTTTCAAGCTGAAAGGTGTAAAGTCTGTACAAATAAAAAAAGGTAAAGAAATATATGGACATCCGTGGTACAAAAAAGGTAATGGGTCATAATGTGGGTATGCACGTTAAAAATAGTGGGCACTATCATATATGGAAAGGTTAAATTTATTGTCCAGAGTGCTTCAAGGTCCCCGGGTAAGGGCTGCGGTAGCAGTAAGATATTTAACAAGCCGGCCAAAGAATTGTTAAGGAAAGTCCTGTATAGAGCAGATTTACCTTATGTTGGTGTGGGGCAGCGACGCTCCCGCGTCTTGCTGGGCTGTAGTGTGCTGTGAGAATGAGCACGTCGGGAATAAAAGCCGGCGAGTACCGCCGGACCGGATGTGCGTCATCCGGACCGGAAGTACCATAGGAGGTAAAGTAAATGCCGCTGCGACTGCGCAGAAAGCCCTGGGGATGTGAGCCCTGAATGGTGTAATGCGCATGTGCTAAAGGGAGAAGGGGAAACGGTGTAAAAAAGAGAAAGTAGGCGGAACTGGTTAAGAGAACGATGCGTAGTGGAAGAATTATGGAATAAAGTAAAAGAAAAGGGGAAAGAGGATAAACTGAAAAGAGGGAGAGGGGAGGGGGGGGAAAAATGCAAGAGGCTTGGAGAAATCAATATAAAGGGGTGAGATCTCCTAAAGGGGATGACATGGGCCGTATGAAATGACTAATACTATGGTGTAAGCGATGTAAACTCACCAGTGTTGTCTACAGTCAGCGGGTCTAAAAAAGATAGGAGACATAGTTAGTAAAATAAACGAGTACAATATATCCCAATTGTAACTAAACAGACCAATCAATTTCACGATTTAATCCTCGTGGTGATAATGTATCCAGGGTGTATATCCAAAAGTCTCTCTACGTTTGAGTAATTTGATGTGGTTACCACCCCTGCGGGGGCGTGGGACGTGTTCTAAAACCTGAAATTTAAGCTGTGCGACCGTATGTTTCGACTTGGCAAAGTGATCTGGCAATGGAAGCCACGTTTTACCACATCGTATAGTGGACTTGTGTCCGGCTATTCTATCCCTGATGTGCTGAGTGGTCTCCCCTACATAGAGGAGACCACAAGGGCATTTGATGATATAGATTACGAAGTTGGAGTCACATGTAAAGTACCCGTTGATCGGGTACGATTTTCCTGTTCGTGGATGTAGTACACTGTCAGATTTGATCACGTTGGAACAGGCCGCACAGCCTAGACACGGGAATGTGCCCTTGCGTCGGGTGTGTAATAGTTTTTGAGTTGCAATTGGATTAGAGCTACCAATGTCGGCCCTCACTAGCTGGTCCTTGATGTTGGTCGGTCTTCTGGTGCTAATCAAGACTGGGTTTTGAAAGGGAGTAATATCCGGATATGACTGGGCTAGAAGGGGCCAGTGTTTCTTGATTGTGGCGTAGATCTTGGGCATAAAGGGATGGTGCGTATGTACAAATGGTAATCTGTCAAGGGGTTGTCGTGGAGGGGGAGGGGATGGGGGAGACCTTGCTATTGTCATCTCTGTGTCGAGTAATTTTTCCGGGTAATGCCTTTCTCTGAATCTCTCAGCCATGGTTTGGAGTCTGGTGTCACATGTTGTGGAATTTGCCACTATACGTGTGACCCGCTTGAATTGGGAGCGGGGTAAACTATTTTTAGTGGACTTCGGATGGCAACTCGAATAGTGAAGAAGACTATTGCAGTCTGTAGGTTTAGTAAAGATGTCGGTTGTCAAGTTTCCTGCTTGGTCCTTTATTACCATCGTGTCAAGGAATGGGATATGTGAGTCGTCATAGTGAATAGTGAACTGTAATTCAGGGAAGATTGAATTAAGGTAATGGAAAAAACTTATTAGATTGTCCAACGAACCATCCCAGATGAGAAAAATATCATCGATGTATCGATGGTAGAGTGACACGTTTTGTAAAAAGAGTGCATGGTTATACACGTATTCAGACTCAAAACAATCCATGTAGGCGTTAGCGTATGCCGGAGCTACGTTGGACCCCATAGCGGTCCCCCGCTTCTGTACATAGAAGGTATCTCCAAATAAGAAGAAATTCTCATGTAGCACCAAATGAAGAAGGTCCAACTAAACTGGATGGAGTTAGGTGATAGGCTAGACCTATCTAGCAATAGTTTAGTGGCCCTAATTCCCTTGTCGTGGGTGATGGATGTATACAGGCTACATACATCAAGTGTAACCAGAAAGCTCGTAGTTGGTATAGTGCCCAGTTGCCTAATAATTTTAAGGAAGTGACCTGTATCCAGGAGGAAGGACCTTGTGTTCTTGATCAGGGGTGTGAGGATCTTTTCTAAATAAATGGAGAGCGGGGCTAAAATTGACTCGGTGGAGGCCACAATCGGCCTACCAGGAGGATTATTGAGATCTTTGTGAATTTTGGGTAAGGTGTAAAACACCGGGGTGATAGGATAATCGTTTTTTAGAAAAGTGGCGGTTTTAGAGTCAATGATGGAATTGTCCAAGGCGGATTGAATAAGACCCTGTATTTTCATTTTAATCATAGGAGTTGAAAGACGTCCACTACATTGTATAATGCATCTACCAATTTAAACCTTGTAAAGAAGTATTTGTTGTAAATACCTGTTGTTGCAATCTGTGCCTCTGAGCGGCGCTATCGCTGACCACTCACTCGGCATCACGTGGACCCTGGCTACAGCTGCCGCTAATATCCCCTGATGTCACTAAAGTTCCGTATCTCCTGCATTTCCCTAGACATGACCCTGTGGCATGCACCCTTTTTGATTAACTGGGCTGTGGGCGATGTTTCAACGCACGGCACAGCCCAGTATCCAGCGTGTGCTTGCAGCTAATGAAAGTAGAGCGGAAAGGGGAAGCACGCGAAACCCCGCCCACAGCCCAGTCAATCAAAAGGGGTGCACGTGACTGGGTCACTCCCGAGGGAATGCAGAAGATCCGAAACTTGACGTAACATCAGCGGATGTCCGAGATGGCTGAAGCCGGGGTCACGTGATGCCGAGTGAGCGGACAGCGATAGCGCTGCCCACAGGCACAGATGGCAACAAGAGATGCTTACAAATACTTCTTTCCAAGGTTTAAATCGGTTGGGGCATTACACAATGTAGTGGACGACATCTTTAAGCTACAACCCTGGCTGCAGTTTGATACAAATCAACCAACCAAGCTGTACTTACCTCACCATGGCCCACCATCATGTTAACAGCCTGTCAACTCACCAGTCAGCTCAGTAGGTCTGAAGAAGGCATTCTGTCAATACTGGTGTAAAGTGCTGCAGAGTAGTGATGAGCGAGTGTGATCGGATTAGATTTAAAAAAAAAATTTCTTGAGTCGCCGCAGCTGCATGTTTCACAGCTGTTCAACAGCCGCAACACATGCAGGGATTCCTAACAAAGGCAATCCCTGCATGTGTTGTGTCAGTCAAACAGCCATCAGACATGCAGAGGCAGTGACTCTTCCACTTTTTTCAAGGACTCCAAAAATACTAGATTAGAACATAAATGTTGCTCGCTCTTCACTACTGCAGAGCGGTAGTCACGACCGAGCTGCTGTCCGGTTGAGCTCTGGCATCTTACAGAGAATGGGTTTCCCAGTCCTAGTGTGCTGTGGGGTGCATCACACTCACTTGTAGGCTGCAGGCCTCCGCTGCTCAGGCTTCCGTCCTGAGGAGATGCCGCAACACATGCATGAGACACCAGGTTCATTGAAACGCCCACACTTTTACTAAACAGTCCCAAGTTCATTAGGTGGGTACAAGTGGGGATAGGGCACAGCAATTCACAGTTTCCTCCTTCTTAGCTCAACCCCTCTTCAGTCTTGTTCCTACCTTGTCCTGGACTTCCAACAAGTCCACTGATTCTATCAGTTTCAGGTTCTCGTCCACCTCGTCAGTGCACTCGGACCTGCCATCACCTTCCGTCTATTCAGGTCCCTGTCCGTCTTCCCTGTGCTCAGAGGACTCGATGTGTCCAGCAGTCCCTGTTCAGACCTTGGATCCTGAGTGAGAGGATCGACTGTTCGGGATCCCAGTAATGCCTCCTACTGCTGGAACAAGCGACAATGCGCCTGGCAAACCACCACCCACCTGAACTTGAACCCACTCCACACTTAATGGCTGACACTGAACTCCTTTAACCAGAAGTGCCCCCCTTCTTATCAGCACTAGCTAATCTAACCTTAACCATTTCCTATCTACCTGCTAACCTATTACCATTAAGGTACTGCCACACTACACAATCCCGCTAGCGATCTCGTTAGCGTCGCATACTAATGAGATCGCTAGCGGGATTGTTTCTATATCGCTAGTGGTACCTATTTTAGCGATGTCGTTAGGACGCTATCGCGGTTAGCGATCTCCTTAACCACTTTAGCGTACAAAAGTACCGCTAAATCGCTAAAAAAGGTGCCACACTTAGCGATATATACTTACCCAGCGGGGCGCCAGCGACGAAAATAGGGTCCGGAACGATTCCAGCGACGAGCGAGATCACAGCAGGAAGCTCGTCGCTGGCAGATGCCGCACACAACAACATCGCTAACGGGATCGCTAAATAGTGACGTTTTTTAGCGATCCCGTTAGCGATGTTGTTTAGTGTGGCATACCCTTTAGTGTATATCCTATGCTGTCCTAAGCTTATCCTGTGCTATACTCACATTATGCTCTAACACTTTTTATACTGTACATCACCATAATACATTATATCACATTACATTAGACACGTTACTTTTACATACATATAAAACTGCACAACGATATTCACATAGTGTGTGTCTTGTCTTCAGTGGTAGGAACGGGGTAAGACAGTCCACATCCCTACGCTGGCTGAGCATTCAGATTTCCCTCCACATTCCTGCAGTGAACATTAGGCCTTATTCACACATTCATGTCAGTTTTGATCCCTGTGATGATCAGTTTTCCATTTATTTGCTTTGCATGTATCTGTTTTTATAATCCATGTGTAATTCAATTTTCTAATAGCAAAAATAAAATTAGATTATTTCACATGTGCTGTGTTTCCGTGGACCAACTCTGATGAGAACATAAGCATTTCAGAGTCCAACATATATTGCAGCCAGTGTCTGATACATGCTGACCATGCATAGGGAAGCACGTATCCGCTATTAGGTTCCCTTTAAGATTTTTTGTGATATACAGTGGTGTTAAAAAGTGTTTTCCCCCGTTCCTGATTTCTCTCTTAAGGGAAAAAGAAATCCAAACCTACAGGGCCCTCTGTGAAAAAATGATTCCCCCCCAAAAAAAACATAAATTAACTGTAGTTTATCACATCCTTGGAAAGCTGAATTCAAATTCCCTAGCTACATCCATGCCTGATTACTGCCACATCTGTTCTTTATCAAGAAATCACTTAAATAGGACCTGCCTGACAAAGTGAAGCAGACCAAAAGATCCTCAAAATCTAGACAACATGCAGCGGTCCAAAGAAATTCTGGAACAAACGAGAAACAAAGTACTAGAGATCTATCAGTCTGAAAAAGGTTATAAAGCCATTTATAAAGCTTTGGGACTCCAGTGAACCACAGTGAGAGCCATTATCCACAAATGGCAAAAACATGGAACAGTGGTGAACCTTCCCAGGAGTGGCTGGCCAATCAAAATTACCCCACAGTGACGACTCATCCAAGAGGTCACAAAAGATCTCACAACAACATCCAAAGAACTGAGGGCTTGACTTTCCTTAGTTAAGGTCAGTGTTCATGACTCCACCATAAGAAAGAAACTGGGCAAAAATCGCCTGCATGACAGAGTTCCAAGACGAAAACCACTGCTGAGCAGTAAGAACATAATGGATTCTTTCAGTTTTGCAAGAAAACATCTTGATGATCCCGAAGACTTTTGGGTGAATACACTGTGGACTGACGAGACAAAAGTTGAGCTTTTTGGAAGGTGTATGTCCCATTACATCTGGCATAAAAGTAACATAGTATTTTAGAAAAGGAACACAATACAAACAGTAAAATGTGGTAGTGTGATGGTTTGGGGCTATTTTGCTGCTTCAGGACCTGGAAGACTTGATGTAGTAAATGGAACCTTAAATTCTGCTGTCTACCAAAAAATCCTGAAGGAGAATGTCCGCACATCTGTTTTTGACCTCAAACTGAAGGGCCCTTGGGTTATGAAGCAGGACAATGATCCAAAACACATCAGCAAGTCCACCTCTGCATGGTTTAAGAAAAACAAAATTAAGACTTTAGAGTGCCTAGTCAAAGTCCTGACTTTGATCTAATTGACATGCTGCGGCATGACTTTAAAAAGGTGGTTCATGCTCAGAAACCCTCTAATGTGGCTGAATTACAACAATTCTGCAAAGATGAGTGGGCCAAAATTCCTCCAGAGCATTAAAAAAAACTCATTGCCAGTTATTGCAAACGCTTGATTGCAGTTGTTGCTGCTGAGGGTGGCCCAACCAGTTATTAGGTTTAGAAGTCAATCATTTTTTCACACAGGGCCCTGTAGTTTGGGATTTCTTTTTCCCTTAATTATAAAGATCTTCATGTAAAAACTGCATTTTGCATTTACTTATGTTATCTTTGTCTAATGTTTCAATTTGCTTGGTGATCTGAAAAATATTTAGAGTTGAGAGTCTGAAACATTTAAGTGTGACAAACATGCAAAAGAATAGGAAGTCAGGAAGGGGGAAAAAAAACTTTTTCACACTACTGTATGTCTACAGCCCATAAATCTGACATGAAGACATTAGCTGCACTGCATACTATAAAATGACAATAACTACTGATACACCAGTAATAATGTATGCGTTTCTGTAGCTTGAAAAAAATCTCATTTTTTTTCTGGACAAGGAAAAAAGTGTCTGATTTTTAATGGCCAAGAATTTCTGGATGCTTGGCAACCTGAACATCTACCCTGTAAACACTGCATTACAATATGTTTGTGAAGCACTGTGGAATTAATGGCGCTATATAAATGAGTAAAATAAATAAAGAACTATCTCTGTAAAATGCAGATGGCATTCAGTGTATCCCAGGCTTTAAAAACAGGGAATTGGGCGTATCTTTGTAGTGGGATCATATTTCCTGCCATTTTAGCTGTGTGGAATGCTACTCTGAAAATCATGTCACTTGAGACTTCCCATACTCTGACCAGCTATTACAATACATGGTGAAAAAGCAGCTGAAGCATTCCGGTTTCCCTCTACTTTCCTGCAGTGATCATTATGCCTTATTCACACATCCATGTCAGTTTTCATCCATGTGATGGTCAATTGTCCATTTGTTTGCTTTGCATGCATCAGTTTTTATAATCCAGTTGTCATTCAATTTTCTAATAGCAAAAATAAAATTAGATTATTCCCCATATGCTGTCTTTCCATGGATCAATTCAGTTGAATGGATTAATTCATTCCACATAAAAAAAACAGTACACATTACTGTTTTTTTATGCAAATCATTAGTTCAAATAAAATTAAGTCAAACAGCCTAATATGAATTTGTGGTGAGAAGCTTTGGTGATGGCAGGACCGACGTTAGCACCCGAGACACCCGGGCAAGTGGTGGGGCTCTGAGCAGGTGAGGGGGCCCACTCTCCGACGGGGACACCAGCACGCTATGGAGGCTCGGTGCCTCCACCAGTGCTGGTGCCCGCAAGTGGGTCCCCCTGCCAGCTTGCCCAGGGCCCCGGGACTTTCGATACTTAGTAACATAGTTATTAAGGTTGAAGGAAGACTTTAAGTCCATCTAGTTCAACCCATATCCTATCCTAACCTGCCCTAACATGTTGATCCAGAGGAAGGCAAAAAAAAACCAAGTGGCAAACAGTAAGCTTCACATTGGGGAAAAAAATTCCTTCCCGACTCCACATACGGCAATCAGACTAGCTCCCTGGATCAACGCTGTATCTAGGAAACTAGTGAATATAGCCTGTAATATTATACTTTTCAAGAAAGGCATCCAGTCCCCTCTTAAATTTTAGTAAGGAATCACTCATTACAACATTAGACGGCAGAGAGTTCCATAGTCTCACTGCTCTTACAGTAAAGAATCTGCATCTGTGATTATGGCTAAACCTTCTTTCCTCCAGACGTAGAGGATGCCCCCTCGTCCCCGTCACAGGTCTAAGAGTAAAAAGATCATTAGAAAGGTCTTTGTACTGTCCCCTCATATATTTGTACATTGTAATAAGATCACCTCTAAGCCTTCGTTTTTCCAAACTAAATAACCCCAAGTGTAATAACCTGTCTTGGTATTGCAGACCCCCCAGTTCTCTAATAACCTTGGTCGCTCTTCTCTGCACCCGCTCCAGTTCAGCTATGTCTTTCTTATACACCGGAGACCAGAACTGCACACAGTATTCTAAGTGTGGTCGCACCAGTGACTTGTATAGAGGTAAAATTATGTTCTCCTCATGAGCATCTATGCCTCGTCTAATGCATCCCATTATTTTATTTGCCTTGGCAGCAGCTGCCTGACATTGGCCACTAAATGTGAGTTTGTCGTCCACCCATACACCCAAGTCTTTTTCAGTGACAGTTTTGCCCAGTGTTTTACAATTAAGCACATAATTATACATCTTATTTGTTCTACCCAAGTGCATGACCTTACATTTACCTCTCCCCATTCCTCCGCTGCGGCGACTTCCGAATCTCCTGAGTGTGAGTGACATTTCAGATCAGAGGGCACGATGACGTGACTAATGTGCGCTCTATGCCTGAACAATCACAGTACAGAGATCCTGGAGACGCTGACGCTAAGGGGTCCGGAGCAGAGCAGCGGCCAGCGAGGAGAGATGAGTATTTCATTTTTTTTTAATGTTTGGAGCAATATATGGGGACCATCATATGGGGACTATTATATATGGAGTATTATATGGGGGCCCATCATACACTCGAGCATCATGTATGGAGCCCATTATATATGAAGCATTACATGGGGCCCATCATACACTGGAGCATTATTTATGGGGCCCATTATATATGAAGCATTATATGGGGCCCATCATACACTGGAGCATCATTTATGGGGCCCATTAGATATGCAGCATCATATGGGTCCCATTATATATGGAGCATCTTATGTGGTGCATTTTATATGCAATATATGCAATATATTTATATTTTGAACCACTCTCCATAATCTTTGAAAATTCTTGGAGAACAGGAGAAGTCCCAGAAGACTGGGGAAGAGCAAATGTTGTTCCTGTCTTCAAAAAGGGGAAGAAGGTGGACCCAGGGAACTATAGACCGGTGAGTCTGACATCTATACCAGGAAAGATCTTTGAACAAATTATTAAACAACATGTATGTAAGTACCTGGACAAGAATGAAGTGATTAACCAGAGTCAGCATGGGTTTGTAATTAATAAGTCATGTCAGACTAATTTAATTTCCTTCTATGACAGAATCACTGACTGGGTGGTTCAGGGAAATGCTGTAGATATATTATATCTTGACTTCAGCAAAGCATTTGACAAAGTATCTCACACAATCCTTATTGAAAAAATGACTAAGTATGGAATGGACAAGGCAACTGTTAGGTGGATTCATAACTGGCTTAGTGATAGGACCCAAAGAGTGGTAGTAAATGGCTGCACATCGAGTTGGAAGAATGTATCAAGTGGGGTACCACAGGGCTCTGTCTTGGGCCCTGTATTGTTCAACATCTTTATCAATGATTTAGATGAAGGAATTGAGGGTAAACTGATTAAATTTGCTGATGACACAAAGCTAGGAGGGATAGCTAATACTAGAGAAGAGAGAGAGAGGATTCAAAAAGATATAAATAAACTGGAGCAGTGGACAGCAACTAACAGAATGGTTTTTAACAGGGAAAAATGCAAAGTACTTCATCTGGGAAATAAAAATGAAAAAAGCGTATACAGAATGGGAGGAATAAGGCTAAGCAACAGCACATGTGAAAAAGACTTGGGTATACTAATAGATCACAGACTGAACATGAGTCAACAGTGTGATGCAGCAGCAAAAAAGGCAAATACAATTCTGGGATGTATTAACAGAAGTATACAGTCTAGATTACATGAAGTCATTATTGCCCTCTATTCCTCTTTGGTCAGACCTCATCTGGAATACTGTGTCCAGTTTTGGGCACCACATTTTAAAAAAGACATCAACAAACTGGAGCAAGTTCAGAGAAGAGCGACCAGAATGGTGTTCGGTCTGCAAACCATGTCCTATGAGGAACGGTTACAGGATTTGGGAATGTTTAGCTTGCAAAAAAGAAGACTGAGAGGTGACTTAATAGCTGTATACAAATATCTCAAGGGCTGTCACATTGTAGAAGGATTATCGTTATTCTCATTTGCACACGGAAAGACTAGAAGCAATGGGATGAAACTGAATGGGAGGAGACACAGATTAGATATTAGAATTTTTTTTTGACAGTTAGAGTGATGAATGAGTTGAACAGGCTGCCTCAAGAGGTGGTGAGTTCTCCTTCAATGGAAGTCTTCAAACAGAGGCTGGACAGACATCTGTCTGGGATGATTTAGTGAATCCTGCTTTGAGCAGGGGGTTGGACCAGATGACCCAGGAGGTCCCTTCCAACTCTACCATTCTATGATTCTATGATATGGAGCATCTTATGGGCCCATTGTCATGCTTCCCGGATGACTGGGGCGTCGGGACATGGCATAGCTTGCCTAGCTAGCCAATGCTCCAACGCCACCAGACCACGACGACGTGGGGTGTGCGTCCCAGATGGTAAGAGAATGTGGACCCAATGTACCACAGAGGAGGACCCGGGCCTGCCCGGACTAGGGGAGGGCAGCGACCGGGGTCTGTGGCAGCTGAGCATGTGGGCAAGGTGGCGACCTGCAGGACTAGACAACACCGCACAACTTTAGGTATGAAGAAACAAAGTTTACTCGAAGACAAACACAGTACATAAACAGAACATAATGCCAGGCTCCCGATTCCGCACATCAGGGAAGGGTACACGTCTCAGGATAACAGACAAAGGCAGGAGGACATCACGGGTTGATGCAGTCCAGGGTTATATGGCACGGGCATACTAGGACGGCCTCTTTCTCAGGCCTCAGGCATAGCACAGGCTCAGCAGGAGAACATCAGACACCGACCTCGGACAGACGTCAGACGATGGCAGGGGTCATCACGGGTTGATGCAGTCCAGGGTCATCTGGCATGGGCATACTAGGACTGCCTCTATTTCAGGCCTCAGGCGTAGCACAGGCTCAGCAGGAGAACATCAGACACCAACCCAGGACAGACGTCATCACAGGGTGGAACAAGGGGAACCGGCAGGACATTGGAACACAGGCAAGACATCAGGACATCAGGACACAGGCTGAACATCAGGACACAGGATGGACATCAGGACACAGGATGGACATCAGGACACAGGCTAGACATCAGGACACAGGCTGGACAACAGGACATCAGGACACAGGCTGGACACCAGGATACAGGCAGGACATCTCGGGATACCGACAGGACATCAGGGACACCGGCAGGACATCGGAACACATGCATGACCTTGGGATACCGGTGTGGCAGCTCAGGTCATCGGCTGGGACACGGACAGCACAGGACCAGGAACAACAGCGTGGCAGCTCAGGTCTTTGACAGAGACACGGACAGCGTAGATCCAGGTACACTGGCGTGGCAGCTCAGGTCATCGGTTGAGACACGTACGACACAGGACCAGGAACACTGGCGTGGCAGCTTAGGTCATCAACTGAGACACGGACGGCACAGGACCAGGTAGAGGTGGTTGGACTCCGGGTACCAGACAGCGGTCGCCATACTCCGGACATCGGACACGATCTCCAGGCAGCGGTCATCAAGCTCCAAACTATGATCATCAGGCTCCGGGCATCGGACCTAGGAAGGAACTCAAGCGTGATGGTGCAAGCACCGCCGGGTTGGATTGGGGCCAGACGGAGCTAGCACCGCATAGCAAGCTGAGCACAGCATAGTAGATGCTCAGCATAAACACCGGACTCCATCTTTAACAGACGAACCCAGATTGGTTCTCAGGACACCAGTTACAGGAAACTCACAGTCACTGGGTACATGGTTCCAGACACGGAGGGACTTCAGGAACAAAACGCAGAGGACACAGTTCAGACAGGGTCAGGTACAGGAACGGATCAAGTATTCAGGAAACAAGTCACAACAGGAACGGGCCTTGATATGCAGCCTCCAGGAAAGGCGATCTGGGTATTCTGCCCCTAGAGCAGGCGGAAAAATAATACAGAAATGGATCTGGGTATTCTGCCCCCAGAGTAGGCGGAAATGCAAGACAGGACAAAGGGCTTCAGCTCTCCCAGAACTCATCGCAATCAGAGCAGGAGCTGAACACACAAACCCATATGGCTAGGTTCAGGAACTCAATGCTCATCCATACTGGTAACAGACAACAGTATCCCAGCTGGTTAGTGGGAAAGGAGCAAAGGATTAAAGCAGAGACATGCAAAGTAACGTCGGGGAAACAAGGTACAGACATACCGGCCTTACACCCATTATATATGGAGCATTATATGGGACCCATTATATATGGAGCATTATATTGAGCCCATTCTGTATGGAGCATTATATGGGGCCTATTCTGTATGGAGTACTATGTGGTGCCCATAATACTGTACGGAGGACTATATTGTCTAGTTTCTGATCTATTGTAGAATTTACAATAGATATCACTCATGTAATGTAAGAAGTAAGTGAAGTCTTTGGCATTGTACCATACCTATATTTCTCTGCCGTATCTGTGCATCTTGAATTGTGGTATGTGTTAAAGGGGCCCACTGAGACTCTTTCACCCGCAGCCCACGAAAACCTGGAGACGGCCCTGGTAATGGGCTGACATGACATTTCTATGCAGTATATTTTGTAAGAACATCATTTGTTACTTAGTTACATACCATAATTTACTCGAGTATAAGCCGACCCAAATATTAGTCGAGGCACCTAATTTTACCACAAAAAAATTGGGAAAACTTATTAACTCAAGTATAAACCAGGTATGCATGGTCCCGTCATCCCTAACCTGGTATGCATGGTCTCCTCATTCCCATCCTGGTATGCATGGCCTCCTCATCCCCATCCTTGTATGCATGGCCCCCTCATCTCTATCCTTGTATGCATGGCCCCCTCATCACCATCCTGGTTTACATGGTCTCCTTAACCCCATCCTTGTATGCATAGCTCCCTCATCCCTATACTGGTATGCATGGCCCTCTCATCCCCATCCTTGTATGCATGGCCTCCTCATCCCTATCCTGGTATGCATGGCACCCATCAGAAAAACATAAAAAAAATAAACCATCCTACTTATCTTCCCTGCGTGCCCTCGCAGTGTCTTGTTCCTATGCCAGCAGCTGATTTATGTTTGTAAGCAGCGCATTACGTCACTGTTTAAAAGCAGAGGACAGCTGCCGGAATATTCACTGCTCTCCACACCGGATCTATGGGCGTGGAGGGCAGTGGATATTCATTTCTCTTTAACAGTGGCATTGTAAGCTCAGCCTCTGGCTTCTCCATGCCCATAGTAGTGGAGGGCAGTAAATATTCCCTTAAGTAGTGGGCACACGTGATCACCCTGCAACTGCAGAAAGCCGGCGTCTGCGACTACTGTGCCTACTATTAAAGAGAAATGAATACTCACTGCGAGCAGTGAATATTCTTTTCTCTTTAGCAGCAGCCAAAAGCTTTAGCCTCAACAGCTGGCTCCTGCCTCCTGTGACCCGCTGTTCCGCTACTGCCGCTCCCCCTCTGTCTTGTGGGACCCTCACTCAAGTATAAGCTGAGGGGGGCTTTTTCAGCATAAAAAAAAATTCTGACAAACTCGGCTTATACTTAAGTATATAAGGTAAGTTGAAAAAAGACCTAGGTCCATAAAGTTCAACCTTTCTCCACCAATTGTATATTTTGTCACTAATTTAACTATAACCCACATTATTATGTGTATCAAGGAAATCATCCAGACCTTTTTTAAAAGCTGTTATAGAGTCTACCATTACTACCTCTTGTGGTAGGGCATTCCACAGTCTGACTGCTCTAACTGTAAATAACCCTTTCCTATTTAGCTGCCAGAATCGCCTTTCTTCCCCCGTAATGAGTGCCCCCTGGTCCTTACTATGGTCTTTGGAAGGAATAAGTCAAGTACAAGTCTTTTGTACTGACTATACATATATTTACACATGTAAATGAGATCTCCTCTGAGGTGTCTTTTTTCTAAGCTAAACAAGCCCAACTTTTCCAACCTCTCATCATATGAGAGGCCTTCCATCCCTTGTAATAATCTAGGTGCCACCTTTGAACTGACTTCTGAATATTCTTTTTAAAATGTGGAGCCCAAAACTGGATCCCATATTCCAGATGTGGCCTCAGTAGTAATTTAGGTCCTTCAGTATCTATGGATGAATGACATATGGGTTTGAGGATTTCTCAATGTTCAATTGCTCAGATGCAGGCATACTTCTTTTTGTGTTAAACTAGTTATGTCAGGTCTTGAACTTAGATTTTTGCCTTGTTGAAAGATCACTGGAACAGACAGGTCATTGGTGAATGTGGATGAAAAGTGTCTGTTTAATATCTCGGCTTTATCTTTGTCCTCTATAATTATCTTGTTATTATCATCTTTTAAAGGTCCGATATAATCTGTTTTTTTTTCTTTTTGGCATTCATGTACAGTTGTGTGAAAAAGTGTTTGCCTCCTTCCTGATTTCCTATTCTTTTGCATGTTTATTACACTTAAATGTTTCAGATCACAAAAAATGTAAATATTAGACAAAGATAGCACAGGTAAACACAAAACGCAGTTTTTCAAATAAGGTCTTTATTATTAAGGGAAAAAGTGATTGCCCCCCCCCCCTTAATTTATGTTTTAACTGTGGTTTATCACATCTTTGGGAAGCTGAGTTCAAATTCCCTAGCCACACCCAGGCCTGATTAATGCACATCTGTTCTCAATCAAGAAATCACTTAAATAGGACTTCCAAGTGAAGTAGACCAAAAGTTCCTCAAAAGGTAGACATCATGCCGCGACCTAAAGAAATTCGGGATCAAACGAGAAACAAAGTAATCGATCTATCAGTCTGAAAATGGTTATAAAGCCATTTCTAAAGCTTTGGGACTCCAACAAAACACAGAGAAAACCATTATCCACAAATGGCGAAGACATGGAACAGTGGTGAACCTTCCTAGAAGTGGCTGGCCGACCAAAATTACCCCAAGAGCGAAGCAATGACTTATCCAAGAGGTCACAAATGACCCCGCAATAACATCCAAAGAACTGCAGGCCTCACTTGCCTCAGTTAAGTAATTGTTCATAACTGCCCCATAAGAAAGAGACTGGGCAAAAATGGCCTGCATGGCAGAGTTCCAAGACGAAAACCATTGCTGAGCAATAAGAACATAAATCTCGTCTCAGTTTTGCCAGAAAACATCTTGATGATCCCCAAGACTTTTGGGAGAATATTATACCAACAGTAAAATATGGTGGTGGTAGTGAGATGGTCTATGGCTGGTTTGCTGTTTCCGAACCTGGAAAACTTGCTTTGGTAAATGGAACCATGAAGTCATCTGTCTACCAAAACATCCTGAAGGAGAATGTCCTGTCAATCTGTTCATGAACTAAAGCTGAAGAATTCTGCAAAGATGAGTGGGCCAAAATTTCTCTAGAGCGTTGTAAAAGTTATCGCAAACGCTTGATTGCAGTTGTTGCTGCCAAGGATAGCCCAGCCAGTTATTAGGTTTAGGGGCAATCTCTTTTTCACGCAGGGCCCTGTAGGTTTAAATTTCTTTTTCCCCTTATAATAAAAATATTTTAATCCATTTCTGACATGTGACATAATAATCCGTCCCTGCACCCTGGGCCTTATTGACCAGGTGCGGATAATTACTTCATGGAGATCGCCACCGGGTGTCAGCCGATTCTGACATCTGACACCCAGCACTAAGTGCCAGGAGCGGTCCTGTACCGCTCCTGGCATTTTAACCTAAATGCTGCAATCGAACTCGATCGTAGCATTCCGGGAGCCGGCAGAGGGATGACAGACCCTCTGCCCTTGGATCAAAGACCCCGAAGTGTGACACGGGTTCCCGATCTTTGCCTTGGTGACCCAATGTCGTCATGACGACATCCGGGTCACCAGAGCTAGAAAAGTTGCTTGATCATACGCAGTGCATGGTCAGCAACTTTGTCAGTTCAGAGCTAACAGTTTGCATAGCATAGAGTTGCTGCTGCATCCCCATACTATACGAGCGATTAACCTGCAGAAAATGATAGTCCCATAGTGGGACAAAGTAAAAAAGTAAAACAAAAATGTTTAAATGATTGTAAAAATATTTTAACCCCTTAACCCCCAAGTGTGGTTTGCACGTTAATGACCGGGCCAATTTTTACAATTTTGAGCACTGTCTATTTATGAAGTTATAACTCTGGAACGCTTCAATGGATCTCCGCGATTCTGAGACTGTTTACTCGTGACATATTGTACTTCATGGTAGTGGTAAAATTTATTTGATATAACTTGCGTTTATTTATGAAAAAATGGATAAATGGTGAATATTTTGAAAATTTTGTAATTTTCAACATTTGAATTTTTATTCCCTTAAAACAGAGAAATATGTCACACAAAATAGATACTAAATAACATTTCCCACATGTCTACTTTACATCAACCGAATTTTGGAACCAAATTTTTTTTGTTAGGACGTTATAAGGGTTAAAAGTTGACCAGCGATTTCTCATTTTTACAACAAAATGTACAAAACCATTTTTTTTAGGGACCACCTCACATTTGAAGTCACTTTGACTGGTCTATATACCCCAAAGTGACACCATTCTAAAAACTGCACCCCTCAAGGTACTCAAAACCACACTCAAGAAGTTTATTAACCCTTCATGTGCTTCACAGGAGCTGAAGCAACGTGGAAGGAAAAAATGAACATTTAACTTTTTAGTCACAAAAATGATCTTTTACAAACAATTTTTTTATTTTAACAAGGGGAAAAGGAGAAAATGGACAGATAAAGTTATTGTGTAATTTCTCCTGAGTACGCCGATACCCCATATGGGGGGGAAAACCACTGTCTGGGCGCATGGCATGGCACGGAAGGGAAGGAGCGCTGTTTGACTTTTTCAAACCAAAATTGGCTGGAATTGAGATTGGACGCCATGTCGTGTTTGGAGAGCCCCTGATGTGCCTAAACAGTGGAAACCCCCCACAAGTGACACCAGTTTGAAAACTAGACCCCCTATGGAACTTATCTAGATCTGTTGTGAGCACTTTGAACCCCCAAGTGTTTCACTAAAGTTTATAATGCCTGGGTGTGAAAAAAATTTTTTCCACAAAAACGATTTTTTAGTCCCCATTTTTTGATTTTTCCCAAAGGAAACTGGACCCCAAAAGTTGTCCAATTTGTCCTGAGTACGCTGATACCCCATATGTGGGGGGGAGGAAACTGGGTGCAAGGCAGGGCTCGGAAAGGAAGTAATGACGTTTTGGAAACGCAGACTTTGATGGGTGTCATGTTCAGTTTGCAGAACCCCTGATATGCCTAAACAGTGGAAACCCCCAACAAGTGACCCCATGTTGGAAACTAGACCCCCTAAGAAACATATCTAGCTCTGTGCTTGAGCACTTTGAACCCCCAAGTGCTTCACACAAGTTTATAATGCCCGGACATGGAAATAAAAAATCCTATTTTTTTCCCACAAAAATTTTTCAGTCACCAATTTTTTATTTTCCCAAGGGTAACATAAGAAATTGGACCCCAAAAGTTGTTGTCCAATTTGTCCTGAGTACGCTGATACCCCATATGTGGTAAAAATCTACTGTGTGGGCACATGTCGGGGCTCGGAATAGAAGTAGTGATGTTTTGTAATGCAAACTTTGATGGAATGTTCTGTGGGTGTCATGTCGCGTTTGGAGAGCCCCTGATGTGCCTAAACAGTGGAAACCCCCCACAAGTGACCCTATTTTGGAAACTAGACCCCCAAAGGAACTTATCTAGATGTGTGGTGAGCACTTTGAACCCCCAAGTGCTTCACAGAAGTTTATAACGCCCGGGCGTGAAAATAAAAAAAATCACTTTTTTTCCACAAACGTGATCTTTTAGTCCCCAGTTTTTTTATTTTTCCAAGGGTAACAGGAGAAATTGGACACCAAAAGTTGTTGATCAATTTGTCTTGAGTATGCTGATACCCCATATGTGGGAGAAAACTACTGTATGGGCTCACGTCGGGGCTCGGCAGGGACGTAGTGACGTTTTGGATTTCAGACTTTGATGGAATGTTCTGCGGGCGTCATGCCGCTTTTGGAGAGCCCCTGATGTGCCTAAACAGTGGAAACCCCCACAAATGACACCATTTTTGAAACTAGACCCCCTAAGGAACTTATCTAGATGTGTGGTGAGAACTTTGAACCCCCAAGTGCTTCACTGAAGTTTATAACGTAGGGCCATAAAAAATCATATTTTTTTCGACAAAAATTATATTTTCACCCCTAATTTTTTATTTTCCCAAGGGTAACAGAAGAAATTGGACCCCAAGAGTTATTGTGCAATTTGTCCTGAGTACACTGATACCCCATATGTGGGGGTAAACTACTGTTAGAGCTCAGAAGGGAAGGAGCACCGTTTGACTTTTTCAACACAGAATTGGCTGGAATTGAGATCAGATGCCATGTCACGTTTGGAGAGCCCCTGATGTGCCTAAACAGTGGAAACCCCCAATTCTAACTCCAACCCTAACCCCAACACACCCCTAACCCTAGTCCCAACCCTAACCCTAACCACAAACTTAACCCTAACACACCCCTAACCCTAATCCTAACTTTAGCGTCAAACCTAACCCTAACTTTCGTCCCAACCCTAACCCTAACCCTAATGGGAAAATGGAAATAAATACATTTTGTAAATTTTATTATTTTTCCCTAACTAAGGGGGTGATAAAGGGGGTTTGATTTACTATTTATGGCGGGTTTTTATGTTTGGCAGCTGTCATACGCTAAAAGACGCTTTTTATTGCAAAAAATAGTTTTTGCATCACCACATTTTGAGAGCTATAATTTTTCCTTATTTTGGCCCACAGAGTCATGTGAGGTCTTATTTTTTGCGGGATGAGTTGACATTTTTATTGATACCATTTTTGGGCACATGACATTTTTTGATCGCTTTTTATTACGATTTTTGGGAGGCAGAATGAACAAAAACCAGTAATTCATTAATTTCTTTTGGGGGGGACGTTTATACCGTTCTGCATGTGGTAAAACTGATAAAGCAGTTTTATTCTTCGGGTTAATACGAATACAGGGATACCTCATTTATATCATTTTTGTGTTTTGGCGCTTTTATACAATGAAAACAATTTTATATAAAAAATAATTATTTTTGCATCGCTTTATTCTGCGAGCTATAACTTTTTCATTTTTTCGCTGATGATGCTGTATGGTGGCTCGTTTTTTGCGGGACAAGATGACGTTTTCAACGGTACCATGTTTATTTATATTCGTCTTTTTGATCGCGTGTTATTTCACTTTTTGTTCGGTGGTATGATGATAAAGCATTGTTTTTTTGCATTGTTTTTTTTTTTAAGGGGTTCACTAAAAGGGTTAACTAGGGACAGTTTTATAGGGCGGGTCGTGGCGATACTAATTATGTGTACTTTTATTGTTTTTTTTTATTTACATAAAGAAATGAATTTATTGAGGAATATTTTTTTTCTTTATTTAGGAATTTTTTTTTACATATGTTAATTTTTATTTTTTTTACTTTGTCCCAGGGTAGGACGTCACTGTACAGTGTCAAATCGCAGATCTGACACTGTGCACAGCAGTGTGTCAGATCTGCGATTTGACAGCCAGTGCAGGAGGCTTGCTCAGCGCCTGCTCTTAGCAGGCATTGAGAAGCCACCTCCCTGCAGGACCCGGAAGGCCCCCGCGGCCATCTTGAATCCGGGGTCCTGCAGGGAGGAGGCCCTTGGAACAGCGCGATCACGCGTTCTGAGGGTCTCAGGGAAGCACGCAGGGGGCCCCCTCCCTGCGCGATACTTCCCTATACCGCCGGAACACAGCGATCATGTTTGATCGCAGTGTGCCGGGGGTTAATGTGCCGGGTGTCAGCTATGATAATCAGCTGACACCTGGCCGCGATCGCGGCTGATCGCGTATGATGTACTATCCCGTCCAGGGTCAATAAGGCCCAGGTCACCTGAACGGTATAGTACGTCTAGGGTCAGAAAGGGGCATATCCAAAAATTGGGAACACCACAGCATATGAGAAAAGATTTATAAATTTTTATTACTCAAAAACACAGACAAATAGCAAGATGGCCGCCACCACGCTCTCTTTCCATGGTATCTCTGAGGTTAGTTTTGGCTTCTGATTAATCAATTAATCAGCATTTTTTGAATATGTATATATATGCTCAACACATACAGCAGTTCAGCGTCTCATTCACCCCTGAAGAAGCCACACTATCGGCGATACGCGTGGGGCCTTGCTCCCCCCACTCTTTTTTCTGCCCGCAGCCATCATTGGCACCTCTAATCTATGTCGCACCTTTTTTGATCATATGGACCTATAGGTCCAGATCATTACATTTTTCTCCTGTCTGGCTTCCATCAATGGCTTGCCAGACATGGTATGTGCGATACTTTTTACACCAGTTTCAATTTCTTTGTGAGTATTGGGGTCTTATTAACATACATCCTTACATGGTGCTGTGAATAGTCCTTATTGTGTTCTCATAGGTTATTGCAAACC
The DNA here is from genome assembly GCA_033576555.1 of Oophaga sylvatica. NCBI lineage: Eukaryota > Metazoa > Chordata > Amphibia > Anura > Dendrobatidae > Oophaga > Oophaga sylvatica. Next base: position 295,760,748 of record JARQOD010000001.1, read on the forward strand.
TTATTGTGTGTTATATACAGTTCCTAAGACCCATGTTCTTTTTGGTGCCATTGTTAAATATTGCTATTTATTTCGTGCATAGGACTCCCTGCATTTAAATGTGTATTCTTGCCATTTTATTTCATCAGTAGTGGAGTTTACTGTGCTTTGGTTTATATTCACATCATGGTTAGTTGCTGTGTGGGTTAGTTTTTTGATGTGGGAGTTTTTTCATATCACTACTGTACTGTATGATATGATCATGTCTCAATGTGTGTTTTTATACTGTTTTTATTGTTTATTTTTTGCTATTTGTCTGTGTTTTTGAGTAATAAAAATTTATAAATCTTTTCTCATATGCTGTGGTGTTCCCAATTTTTGGATATGTTGCTTTTTCTACTGCTTTTCCCAATTGTTCAGTAACGTATACTTGGTGAACCCCTGTTTTCTATATTATATGTCATGAATATGTAGTGGTGCCCTCCACAGTACTAGTCTTCATAGGGTCAGAAAGGGGTTAACAGTAGAATAGACTTGTAACGCATCAAATCAGATATTCTTTTATAACCGGGTGCTAGATTTAAATCAATTTTTTTGATTGCATAAAACAACATGGGGGGAATTCTAACATTTGGTTCCTTGTTGTTCAGAAGCACAGCATGTTTATACATCCATCCCAACCTATCAGCTTTGTTCAAGTTAAAAGTCATGCAACAGACTGAAAATCATGACATCAGTAGAAACATTTGAGTTAATGATTAGTGTGTTTATAGCCGAGTAGGAAACTATGTAAATCTGTCCTACTTTGAGTTTAATAAAGGTTAGAATGTGTTACTCTGTATAAGAGCAACTGCATAGATTCCCTTAAGTGTTTATAATGTTGTAGCCAGTAAATAGTTATTGTATAAGTATAACGTTTGGTGGTATTGCTACATAATGCTTTGTACTACTACTGTTTATTGTACTGCCACAGTCTTATGTGTTACCATTGTGTGCCAATATGTTTATTGCATACGTTATTGTGTTCTGCTGTATTATACTTGTGTATAGCTTTAGGGAAAGTCAAGTGCATTAGAGGAGGGAACTTTAGTATGTTGTATAGCCATTCTGGTAAATGTAGTACTGTCACTAGTGGGCCTAGTTAGGTAGAGTTTCTAGTTAGTTATCATAGGGTTAAGTGTAGGAGGGGCTGCCGGTTAGTAGTGTAAGGTCTTTAGGAAGTTAGCTCAGACGGGGCCAGCGTGCCCAAGTGTCCACAAAGGCTTAGGCCCGAACAATCGCAGCCACACAACGTTCCAAGAATAGCAACCCACGTTACTCACGGCCGCTGCAACAGCCCCCGGAAGAAGCCCACGCGAAACGCGATTTGGGGCATAGCGTGCGGCACTCGTGACAGCTATGGGTAAGAAATAATTATGGGGTTATGACCCACTGACTAATTAGCAAGGGTTTTTTATGGATATCATACCTCATTATGGGACTACTATGCCTTTGCTAGTCTGTGTCTTTGGGGCCTCTTTAATACAATATAAAACTACACTGTCAATATATACATTGTGACTCCCTGCTGTCACTAGAGCTGCACTTGTTGCATCTAGGTCTTGTTCTTGTTCTTACACTCTACCATATTAGTGCTGTATATTGTTGTCTATTGTTGTATATGTGATGTATTTATTAACCCCTTAATGTTCAATGACGTGCACAGTCCGTCATGGCAAGGTGTCAGTTTTGGCACCTTGACGGACTGTGCACGTCATGCCTTTGAACTACCACTGCGTGTAAACACGCAGTGGTAGTTCAGTGCCGACAGCTGTTACAGACAGCTGACAGGCACATCAAGCGGTGCGGGGACCTTTGCCGTTCGGTCCCCGCACCTACAGCGCTGTGATTGGTCAGTCAATGTGACTGACCAAACACAGCAGCGATCTAGCAGAAAAGGCTGAAATTTCAGCCTCTTCTGCCCGATCAGTGCAGGAGCTCAGCGCTGCAGTGGCCGAGCTTCCTGCACTGACAGCCAGGATCGGCGCCCCCGCCGCCCCTAGCTGTTAACCCCCTGACTGCTGCGATCGAGCGCGATCGCAGCGCTCTGGGGGGAGGCAGAGGGTCGGGAGCTCCCTCTGCCTCAGATCGGCGCCCTGCAACGTATTTGCAGAGCCCGATCTCTGCCTTGATGACCCGGGGTTGTCATGACAACCTCCGGGTCATCTAGCTACGGAAAGCTGCAGTGATCATGGTCACAGCAGCTTTCACTATAGGTACAATGCATTGCAATGCTGGAGCATTGCAATGCATTGTAACTGCAATAAAAAGTAAAAAAGGGAAAGTCCCATAAAGGGACAAGTTAAAAAAAGCATTTTTTTAAAAAAATTGTAAAAAAAAATATTAAAAAATAATTTTAAAAAATTCCCCTAAAAAATACACATTTTTATGTAATAAAAAAAAAAAAATACACATGTTTGGTATCGCCGCATCCATAAAAATCCCATGTATAAAAGCGTAACCCTAGTTAACCCCTTCAGTGAAAGCCGTAAAAAAAAAACACAAAAAAGTAGTAAATTATACTTTTTCCAAGCGGTATCATCATACCGCTTGGAAAAAGTGCAATAACACGCGATCAAAAAGTCAGATATAAATAATCATGGTACCGCTGAAAACGTCATCTTGTCCCGCAAAAAACAAGCCACTATACAGCATCATCAGTGAAAAAATAAAAAAGTTATAGCTCGCGGAATAAACTGATGCAAAAATAATTATTTTTTCTATAAAATTTTTTATTGTGTAAAAAACGCCAAAACATAAAAAATATATAAATGAGGTATCGCCGTAATCGTAGTGACCCGAAGAATAAAGCTGCTTTATCAATTTTACCACACGCGGAACGGAGGAAAAAAAAAAAACACTGAATTGCTGGTTTTTGTTCATTCTGCTTCCACAAAAATCGGAATAGGAAGCGATCAAAAAATGTTATGTGCCCGAATATGGTACCAATAAAAACGTCAACTCATCCCGCAAAAAACAAGACCTTACATGACTCTGTCGGATGAAATATGGAAAAACTATAGCTCTCAAAATACGACGATGCACAAATTTCTTACAAAAAATTCTTCCTAAAAAAAGCATCTTTTAGAGTGTGACAGAAGCTAAACATGAAAAAAGGATGTAAATCTGGTATCGCTGTAATCGCATCGACCCGAAAAATAAAGTCGCCTAATCACTAATACCGCACGAGGAACGGCGTAAAAAAGAAAACCAATTCTTCACCTTATGTGGATTTGTTCATTCTGCCTCCCAAAGATCGCAGTAAGGCGATCACAGTGGTTCCCCCCCACATATGGGATATCAGCGTACTCAGGACAAAATGAAGATCAACTTTTGGGGTCCTATTTCTCCTGTTACCCTTATAAAAATAAAAATTTGGGGGCAAAAATGTCATTTTTGTGGAAAAAAATATGATTTTTTTATTTTCTCGGCTCTACGTTATAAACTTCTGTGAAGCCCTTGGGGGTTCAAAGTGCTGACCACACATCTAGATAAGTTCCTTGGGGGTCTAGTTTGCAAAATGGGGTCGCTTGTGGGGGGTTAATACTGTTTAGGCACAACAGTGGCTCTCCAAGCGCGACATGACACCCGCAGACCATTCCATCAAAGTCTGCATTTAAAAACGGTGCTCCTTCCCTTCCGATCTCTGCCATGCGTCAAAATAGTGGTTCCCCTCCACATATGGGGTATCAGCGTACTCAGGACAAATTGCACAATAGCTTTTGGGGTCCTATTTCTCCTGTTACCCTTATAAAAATAAAAATTTTGGGGCAAAAAGATTATTTTTGTGGAAAAAAATATGATTTTTTTATTTTCACGGCTCTACGTTATAAACTTCTGTGAAGCACTTGGGGGTTCAAAGTGCTCACCACACATCTAGATAAGTTCCTTGGGGGTTCTAGTTTCCGAAATGGAGTCACTTGTGGGGGGTTTCTACTTTTTAGGCACATCAGTGGCTCTCCAAACGTGACATGACACCCACAGATCATTCCATCAAAGTCTGCATTTGAAAAAGGCGCTTCTTCCCTTCCGAGCTCTGCCATGCGTCAAAATAGTGGTTTACCCCCACATATGGGATATCAGCGTACTCAGGACAAATTGCACAATAACTTTTGGGGTCCTGTTACCCTTTGGAAAATAAAAATTGGGGGTGGAAAGATAATTTTTGTGGAAAAGATATGATTTTTTAATTTTACGGCTCTACGTTATAACCTTCTGTGAAGCCCTTGGGGTTCAAAGCTCTCACCACACATCTAGATAAGTTCCTTGGGGGGGTCTAGTTTCCAAAATGGGGTCACTTGTGGGGGGTTTCCACTGTTTAGGCACACAGGGACTCTCCAAATGCGATATGGCGTCCAATCTCAATTCCAGCCAAAAAAGTCAAATGGCGCTGCTTCCCTTCCGAGCTCTGCCATGCACCCAAATAGTGGTTTACCCCCCCATATGGGGTATCAGCGTACTCAGGACAAATTGCACAATAACTTTTGGGGTCCTTTTATCCTTTGGAAAATAAAAATTGGGATGAAAAGATCATTTTTGTGGAAAAAATATGATTTTTTAATTTTACAGCTCTACGTTATAACCTTCTGTGAAGCCCTTGGGGTTCAAAGCTCTCACAACACATTTAGATAAGTTCCTTGGGGGTCTAGTTTCCAAAATGGGGTCACTTGTGGGGGTTTCCACTGTTTAGGCACATCAGGGACTCTCCAAATGCGACATGGCGTCCAATCTCAATTCCAGCCAAAAAAGTCAAATGGCGCTGCTTCCCTTCCGAGCTCTGCCATGCGCCCAAATAGTGGTTTACCCCCACAAATGGGTATCAGCGTACTCAGGACAAATTGCACAATAACTTTTGGGATCTTTTATCCTTTGAAAAATAAAAATTGGGGGTGAAAAGATCATTTTTGTGGAAAAAATATGATTTTTAAATTTTACGGCTCTACGTTATAACCTTCTGTGAAGCCCTTGGGGGTTCAAAGTGCTCACCACAGATCTAGATAAGTTCCTTGGGGGTCTAGTTTCCAAAATGGGGTCACTTATGGGGGGTTTCCACTGTTTAGGTACATAAAGGACTCTCCAAACGCGACATGGTGTCCGCTCTCGATTCCAGCCAATTTGACATTCAAAATCTCAAATGATGCTCCTTCCCTTCTGAGCACTGCCGTGCGCCTAAAGATTGGTTTTCCCCCACACATGGGGTATCGGTGTACTCAGGAGAAATTGTACAACAAATATTGTGGTTCATTTTCTACTGATACCCTTGACAAAATTTAAAAAATTTTGGGAAAAAAAGTTAAATGTTCATTTTTTCCTTCCACATTGCTTCAATTCTTGTGAAGTACCTAAAGGGTTAATAAACTTCTTGAATGTGGCTTTGAACACCTTGAGGGGTGCAGTTTTTAGAATGCTGTCACTTTTGGGTATTTTCTGTCATATTGACCCTCAAATTCACTTCAAGTGTGAGGTGGTCCCTAAAAAAATGGTTTTGTAAATTTTGTTGGAAAAATGAGAAATTGCTGGTCAACTTTTAACACTTATAACTTCCTAACAAAAAAAAATTTTGGTTCCAAAATTGTGCTGATGTAAAGTAGACATGTGGGAAATGTTATTTATTAACTATTTTTGTGACATATCTCTCTGATTTAATGGCATAAAAATTAAAAGTTTGAAAATTGCAAAATTTTCCAAATTTTTGCCATATTTCCATTTTTTTCATAAATAAACGCAAGTTATATTGAAGAAATTTTACCACTATCATGAAGTACAATATGTCACAAGAAAACAGTCTCAGAATCGCCAAGATCCGTTGAAGCGTTCCAGAGTTAAAAGCACATAAAGTGACAGTGGTCAGAATTGTAAAAATTGGCCTGGTCTTTAACCTACAAAATGGCTTGGTCGTTAAGGGGTTAATAAAATAATGATGGGATTTTATTTTTCGAAATGGTAAGTCAGGATGTTGAGAAGGCTGAACTTTTAAATTCCTATTTTGCATCTGTTTTCTCTCAGAAAGGAAATGTAACATCAACTGATCTTCACTGTCCTATTAAAGGAATAGAAGAATCCAAGATATCTATAAACAGAAAGACAGTGAGGAAACACTTAGCTAACATAAATGAATTCAAGTCTCCAGGTCCAGATGAATTACACCCCAGGGTACTGAAGGAGATAGCAGAAGAAATTCTTGAACCACTGTCCATAATCTTTGAAAATTCTTGGAGAACAGGAGAAGTCCCAGAAGACTGGAGAAGAGCAAATGTTGTTCCTATCTTCAAAAAGGGGAAGAAGGTGGACCCAGGGAACTACAGGCCGGTGAGTCTGACTTCTATATCAGGAAAGATCTTTGAACAAATTATTAAAGAACATGTATGCAAGTACCTGGATAAGAATGAAGTGATTAAACAGAGTCAGCATGGTTTGTAACTAATAAGTCATGTCAGACTAACTTAATTTCCTTCTATGACAGAATCACTGACTGGGTGGATCAGGGAAATGCTGTAGATATAGTATATCTTGACTTCAGCAAAGCATTTGACAAAGTATCTCACACAATCCTTATTGAAAAAATGACTAAGTATGGAATGGACAAGGCAACTGTTAGGTGGATTCATAACTGGCTTAGTGATCGGACCCAAAGAGTGGTTGTAAATGGCTGCACATCCAGTTGGAAGAATGTCTCAAGTGGGGTACCACAAGGCTCTGTTTTGGGCCCTGTATTGTTCAACATCTTTATCAATGATTTAGATGAAGGAATTGAGGGTAAACTGATCAAATTTGCTGATGACACAAAGCTAGGAGGGGTAGCTAATACTAGAGAAGAGAGAGAGAGGATTCAAAAAGATATACATAAACTGGAGCAGTGGGCAGCAACTAACAGAATGGATTTTAACAGGGAAAAATGCAAAGTACTACATCTGGGCAATAAAAATGAAAAAAGCATATACAAAATGGGAGGAATAGGGCTAAGTAACAGCACATGTGAAAAAGACTTGGGTATACTAATTGATCACAGACTTAACATGAGTCAACAGTGTGATGCAGCAGCAAAAAAGGCAAATGCAATTCTAGGATGTATCAACAGAAGCATACAGTCTAGATCACGTGAGGTCATTATTGCCCTCTACTCCTCTTTGGTCAGACCTCATCTGGAATACTGTGTCCAGTTTTGGGCACCACATTTTAAAAAAGACATCAACAAACTGGAGCAAGTTCAGAGAAGAGCCACCAGAATGGTGACCGGTCTGCAAACCATGTCCTATGAGGAACGGTTGCAGGATTTGGGAATGTTTAGCTTGCAAAAAAGAAGACTGAGAGGAGACTTAATAGCTGTCTACAAATATCTCAAGGGCTGTCACATTGTAGAAGGATCATCTTTATTCTCATTTGCACAAGGAAAGACTAGAAGCAATGGGATGAAACTGAATGGGAGGAGACACAGATTAGATATTAGAAAAAACTTTTTGACAGTTAGGGTGATCAATGAGTGGAACAGGCTGCCACAAGAGGTGGTGAGTTCTCCTTCAATGGAAGTCTTCAAACAGAGGCTGGATAGACATCTGTCTGGGATGATTTAGAGAATCCTGCTTTGAGCAGGGGGTTGGACCAGAAGGCCCAGGAGGTCCCTTCCAACTCTACCATTCTATGATTCTATGGATATAGACTCCTTTTTTCATGTATGTTTAAATAGTCTCGCAGTGGGCCTAGACAGAAGAGCAAAGATGTGGCGCCTTACCGCCTGGGCCAATGCTTTTAGGGCAGAAGTTGGCTGGGCCAAGGAACTTAAGGGAGCTGGAGCTTCGACGAGTTCAGTGCAGACAGGCCGGATGCTTCACAGTGGGCCACTCAACCTACTGATTGATGAATTCAGCTCTGAGGCGAAGCAGGCTGGAGGAAATGTCATTATAGTGAGGTCAGGCCTCGAAGGAACTGGGGAGCTGTCAGGGACGGTCCGGTCCGGGCGTGTACTGCACAGAAGTGACAGCAATGCAGGGAGAGCAAAGGAAACCAATGAAATACCTGTTGTGCCAACTGTGGATGTAACGTGTGAAGAATTCAGTAAAGAGAGTGTTCAAGTTGTTCTGGACTGTGTCTCCATCACTGAGGGTCGCCTGGAAGAGGGACCATCAGTGCCTGGGAAGTGCCCAGGGAAAGTGAAGTCTGGAGATATAGGTACGCTAGAGGGAAGAACGTTTTTAATGTAGGGAAGGGCCTGACATGGATGTTACGGTAATCCAGGTCACGACTACAGTCCAGGCCCGCCCTTACACAACTGCAGATCCAGTCATTAGAGGCCAGACATACATGAGTTTAAAGGGGTTGTCCAGGTAAAATAAAATTTTTCCCATCGGACTGGATGTCTAAAAAATAATACTGCTTTACAGGCATAATCCTAGATTCCATGTAGGCCACTGATTGGTCTGCGCAGAGACAGGAAGCAGTCTGGTGGACCACTGCTGACTTCAGTAGTGCATCATCATAAAACATCCAATGACGTACTGCTGATAGTCATCTGAGTGGTCCACGGAACTGGTAAGTCAGTGTGATGGAGTTTGTTGATTTTTTACATAGCCAGCCCGTTAGGTAAAGTTTTATTTTGCTTGGTCAATCCCTTTAAAGAGTTATTCCCAAAGTTTCAAACAAATCCCTATCCAGTGGACACACGAAAACGTTGAACCCTATTTCAAATGTAGGAAAATGGACTTCATCTCCATTCATTTTGCACCTTTATTACCACAGGCTTAGGCTACTTTCACACTTGCGTTTTTTTGCGCAGCGCATCGTGCGCACATGAAACGCATTAAAAAATGCATGCAAACGCTTATAAACGCTGCGATATTTAGTCGCATCAGCGTGCGCATTATGACCAAAAAACGCAGCGTTTGTATGCGATTTCAAGCGTTTTTGCATGCGTTTGCGTTTTTTCGGCGCATGGGTTGTCTGCGTGTCACATTTCTATCAACTCTGTCTCTATCATCTCTGTCTCTATCATCTCTGTCTCTATCATCTGTCTGTCATCTATCATCTGTCTCTATCATCTCTGTCTCTATCATCTGTCTCTATCATCTATCATCTGTCTCTATCATCTCTGTCTCTATCAACTCTGTCTCTATCATCTCTGTCTATATCATCTGTCTCTACCATCTACGTCTCTATCATCTGTCTCTATCATCTCTATCATCTGTCTCTATCAACTTTTTATCTACACTCCTCACAAACAATGTATCTTGGGGTGGTTTAAACAAGTGTTTAGACATTATTTACACCAAAATCGCGTGCGCGCAAAAGTGATGACGAGTGCAAAGCCATGCGCACGCCAGCGCACCCATAGACTGCAATGTTATTTTTTGCGCATAGCATGCGCACACGTGCGCACGGGTTTTTTTAAAGTGGTTGGGCGGAAAAAAAATGCAACATGTAGAGTCTAGCGCGTATGGACGCACACCTGGAAAATGTGCAGCGCACGGCAAACGCAGATGAACGCGTGCAAGCGCTAGACCCTGCGCCCGCCATGTTAAAGATAGGGAAACATTGCGCATGCGTCTGACAGCGCACGATGCGCTGCACGATAAAACGCAAGTGTGAAAGTAGCCTAAATCACAGCTCTTATCACCCTAACAGTATCATAAAGAGCTATGAAGCTGATAGTTGAGGGAACCTGACCCATGGAACTGTTCATGTTAATTTATTCATGCATTTGCAGGAAGAATTACATAGGAACACCGTAAAACAGCGTTCTAATAAAAGTGCTCCATGAATTGTTGTTTCATATAATATAGATATTTCCTAAAATAGACTCTTTACATTGATTGTCTAGGTTTTTTTCTTCAAAAAATTGCACCAGGATGGGTAAGAATAATAACAAAAAATATATATAACATACAGTATATTTAAAATATAAATAACAATGTTATAGGGTAACAATGTTTTGAATTTTTGACTTTCAGGCTCCATATCTCACTATCCACTACTGCTTTGATTGTGAGACTACCATCATTTTATAGTCAAATCATCTGGGCTATCTCATACATAAATTTGACTTGCAACTATTGTGCATATGATTAGTTATGCAGTTTCTTGTGGTGGAAAAATCTTTTTCTTCCTACAATTTACAACTTGTTCTCACATTCCCTAATATCTTAGTGCGTTATTACCGTATATACTCGTGTATAAGCCGAGATTTTCAGCACCTTTTTTCGTGCTGAAAATGCCCCCTCGGCTTATACACGAGTCATAGGGCAGAAACCAGCGGGGTAGGGGATGCCGCGGCAGGAGCCGGTGGCTGGGATCATACTCACCCCTCCCCGTGCCATCGCTGAGGGTCCCTGCAATTCTGCGTTCTCCCCGGCTTCCTGCAGCTCTCCAGCACTGAGCGGTTACGTAATACCCGCTCATTAAGGTCATGTAATATGGACGCGACGCCACTCCCATGGGCGTGGCCTCCATAGTCATGGCCTTAATGAGCGGTATTACAGCACCGCTCAGTGCTGGAGAGCTGCAGGAAGCCGGGGAGAATGCAGATTGCAGGGACGCTCAGCGATGGCATGGGGAGGGGTGAGTATGATGGAGGAGAGGACAAGGAGCACGGAGCTGGACGGGGGATAGAACGGTGGACGGGGGAAGCATGGAGGAGGACGGGGGGGAAAACGGAGGACGGGGGAAGCATGGAGCAGGACTGGGGGAGGACGGGGGAAGCATGGAGGAGGACGGGGGAGGACGGGGGAAGCATGGAGGAGGACAATGAGCATGGAGCAGGACGGGGGGAGGATGGAGGGCACAGAGGAGCACGGAGCAGGACGGGGGGAGAGGATGGAGGGCACAGAGGAGCACGGAGCAGGACGGGGGGGCACAGGAGGACGGAGAAGGAATGGGGGAGCATAGGCAGAGGACGGAGCAGGAGGGGGGGAGTACAGAGGAGAATGGGGGAGCACAGAGCTGGATGGGGGAGCAAGGAGCAGGACGGGGGCAGCACAGAGCAGGAGGGCAGTTTATACACCCAGCTTATACACGAGTCAATACGTTTTCCCAGTTTTTTGTGGCAAAATTAGGGGGGTCGGCTTATACATGGGTCGGCTTATACACGAGTATATACAGTATGTTGATTACCAAGCAAAAGGTCAATTGTTCGAGTCGATGAGCAGCCATGAAGACAATTTCCCAAGAATAGAGAAACAGCATTCTCCAGCTCATCGATAGCGGTCTCTTGGTAAAGAAAGTTGCCAAACTGCAGCATGTGAGTGCCATGACAGTTGGAAGAATATGAAATGAAGTCCGTCCATCCATTCAAAAGCCAAGAGGTGAACGTCCAGGCAAAATATTGGAGTCAGCCCATCACAAGGTCTATCAGTTCTGGCGGTGGAGGTGGCTCGTATGCTTTGTAATAGTGAGATCATAGATGGCCATGCAAGTATTGTGTGGAGCCCTTTACACAATTCCAGAATAGTGGCCCGAAAAAAGGTAAAGAAGCTTCGACTTCAGTATTGTCAAAATAAGCGTTGGCTCAAGTTTTGCAAAAAAGTACAAAAAGTGGACAGTAGAAGATTGAAAACGGGTGATTTGGAGCTATGAGACAAAAGTCAGTAGACTAGGCTCTGATGGGTGCAAATGGGTCTGGAAGAAACATGGGAAAAAGGTGCTAACGGATCAAGAAATTGAAGGAACTATCAAGTTCAGTGGAGGAAGCCTCATGATATGAGGTTGATTCAGAGCCAAAGGCTTTGAGATACTTTACCATGATTGATGGTAATCTTAATGCTGAGCTATATGTGAGTATCCTACAAAACGAGTTACTTCGTACTCTCAAGTGCTATGGGTATGAAAAGAACGACATAGTGTTCCAGCAGGACAATGACCCGAAGCATACATCGAGATTGGTGAAGAAGTGCTTCAATAGCAATGAAGTAGAGGTGTTGGATTGGCCCCACAGTCCCCAGACCTCAACCCAATCAAACACTTGTGGGCAGAGTTGAAGAAAAAGCTGTATACATACCCAAGTGAGTCAACCAGTATGCACCAACTTTGGGAACATGTAGAAGAGACCTGGGATTAGATTTCTGTCGAGACGTGCATGGATCTGATCAAGAGCATGCCCAGAAGGATTCAGGCAGTGTTGAAAGCCAAAGGTGGATTAACAAAATAATAAAATGTTAAATGCAATGACATGACAGGAATCTGCATAACTAATCATATGCAAAATAGTAGCAAGTAAAATTTATGTATGAGATAGCTAAGATGATTGTCTATAAAATTATGGTAGTCTCACGTTCGAAGCAGTAGTGGATGATGAGATATGGAGCCTGAAAGTCAAACATTCAAAACATTGTTACCGTTTTGCTTGTCAGTGGTTTGTGAAAGCATTATCACCCCTTGGCATTTTTTTGTGTTTTGCTACCTTGAAACCTGGAATTTCACAGTTTTTTTTGAGGGTTTGCATCAGTTCATGTAAAGAACATACCTACAACTGTGAACATTTGGTTTTATTTTTATTGTGAAGGAAAAAACAAATAGGACAAACTAACTGAAAACTTCAACTTCAGTATGCATAACTATCCCCCACTGCAAAGTCAGTACTTGGTACAGCCTGTTTTTGCACAAATTACTGCTGCAAGTCGCTTTGGATTAGCTTTCCACATCTTGTCAATGGGATTTTTGCCCATTCCGCAAGGCAAAACTGCTCCAGTTCCTTTAAGTTAGATGGTTTCCTCTGATGAACAGAGATCTTCAAGTCTGGCCACAGATTCTCAATTGGATTAAGGTTTGAGCTTTGACTGAAGGTACTGCCACACTAAGCGATCGCACTAGCGATCACGACAACGACACAAGCTAACGAGATCGTTGGTGTGATCACTTTAAGGTCGCTAGTAGCTTCCAAACAGGAAGATCTCATCAACGACGCATCAGCGATCTGTATAACGACATCGGTGGTCGTTAGGACGTGTCACACAGCATGTATTTTCAAAGATCACGACCTCGATAGGCGTGATTGAGCGCAACCTTTTCCACGCCCCTCAGCACAGATTGGTGGTCACTATATATCATGACTGTTTATGTCACAGCTCTCTCGCTTTGTGATTGGATGACCGCGTGTTATGATTTGGTAGCTGAGGAGAGCAGGCAAAAACGGCAATACACCAGAGAGGTTGGAATCTACTGGATTGCAGTACCCTGACTAACCACCAACAACTAAAGGCAGCCGTGGAGCGTTCCTACGTTGGTCCTAGACGCCTCGTCACAGCCTGAGAGGTTAACTACACCTAAAGATAGAAAGAGGAAAGCTATCTGCCCCGGAGCAGATCCCCAAAGAACAAAGGAAGCCCCCAAACATGTAATGGCTGTTAGACAAGAGGAAATACAGACACAGACAGAAAATAGTATGAGCAAACGTTGGGGCCCAATCTACCTGGACAGAAAAGGATAGGAAGGACACTTACTGCAATCCAAAAAACCCTAAAAAATACCAACTCTACTAATTGCAAAAACACCTGAAATTACACGACCTCTACCACCTAAATTAGTTCTCTGGTGTCACAAAACTAAGCCGCAGCCACTGAAAAAACTGGAAAAGGCAAATGAACAAACAACAGTGGCTCAGATAAACTGAGAGGAGCACAAGCCCCCGGAGGGGACCTGGCTGACCTCCACAGAAGTGCAGGGAACAATGCAAAAAGCAAGCACAAAAATAAAAGCAGAAAATATTTTATCTGAAAGCAAAAGATGCAGGCAAGACTCAGCAAGCTTCCAAGTGAACCAGGAACCACAGTTGAGACAAGAACAATTGATCACCGGCAACCATGATGGGAGGGAACCTCCCTTATATAAGACCAGTCTGTAACTCCTGATTGCCAATCTTCATTGAATGGTTCAGTACTGTTTTTAACCCCCAGAGGGAGCTTCTGCTCAGAATTCATTTCTAACACATTCACAACAGTACCCCCCCCCTTGAGGAGTGGTCACCGAACCCTCATTTGGGCAACCAGGTGGGTCAGGATGAGCTCTGTGATACGCACGGATCAGTCTCCTAGCATGGATGTCCGAAGCAAACACCCAAGAATTGTCCTCCTGACCATAACCTCTCCACTTAACCAAATACTGGAGTTTCCGTCTACAAAAATGAGAATCCAATATTTTCTCAACCACATACTCCAGATTGCCCTCAACCAAAACAGGGTCAGGAGGCGCAGCCATATGAACCACTGGCTCGACAAACCTCTTCAATAAGGACTTGTGGAACACGTTATGGATCTTAAATGTCCCTGGAAGAAGTAAACGAAAGGAAACAGGATTAAGGATCTCCAAGATCTTATGAGGTCCAATGAACCTAGGCTTAAACTTAGGAGATGCAACTCTCATAGGGATATTTCTTGAGGACAACCAGACCAAGTCCCCCACTTCAAACCGAGGACCATCAGTCCTATGCCGGTTGGCAAACCGCTGGGCCTTCTCCTGAGAGAGGGACAACCTCTCCACTACCTGGTCCCAAATCTGCTGCATACGCTCCACAACAGAGTCAACACCTGGACAGACAGAAGCCTCCGTCTGTCCTGAAGAAAATCGAGGGTGAAACCCAAAATTGCAGAAAAATGGAGACATCAAAGTGGCAGAGCTAGCCCTATTATTAAGAGCAAACTCAGCCAAAGGCAAAAAAGAGACCCAGTCATCTTGATCAGCAGACACAAAGCATCTCAGATAAGTCTCCAATGTCTCGTTTGTTCTCTCAGTTTGTCCATTGGTCTGAGGATGAAAAGCCGAGGAGAAAGACAATTGAACACCAAGTTTAGAACAAAAAGTCCTCCAAAATCTGGAAACAAACTGGACTCCTCTGTCAGACACAATGTTCTCAGGAATGCCGTGTAACCGAACCACGTGCTGAAGGAACAAAGGCACCAATTCGGAGGAGGAAGGCAACTTAGGTAATGGCACAAGATGTATCATCTTGGAAAACCTATCACAAATCACCCAGATAACGGTCATTCTCTGAGAAACAGGGAGGTCGGAAATGAAATCCATAGAGATATGGGTCCATGGTCTCTTGGGCACAGGCAATGGCATCAACAAACCACTAGAGCGAGAGCAAGGCTTGGAGCGAGAGCAAGTCCCGCAGGACTGCACAAATTCCCTGACGTCACGAGACAAAGTAGGCCACCAAAAGGACCGACTAACCAAGTCTCTGGTACCAAAAATTCCGGGATGACCGGCCAACGCGGAACAATGAATCTCAGACATCACACTCTTTTTCCACCGGTCTGGGACAAACAATTTCCCAATAGGACAGTGCTCGGGTTTATCCTCCTGACACCCTTCCAGAGCCAGTCTCAAATTGGGCGAGATGGCAGAAAGAACTACACCCTCTTTCAAAATAACAGCAGGATCAGATAACTCAGGAGAGTCCGCAAGGAAACTTCTCGAGAGGGCATCCGCCTTAACATTCTTAGTGCCAGGAAGAAAGGAAACCACAAAATTAAAACGTGTGAAAAACAAGGCCCACCTGGCCTGTCTAGGATTAAGTCGCTTGGCTGATTCCAGATAAACCAGATTCTTATGGTCCGTGAGGACCACCACCTGATGTTTGGCTCCCTCCAGCCAATGTCTCCACTCTTCAAAAGCCCACTTCATGGCCAATAACTCCCGATTACCCACGTCATAATTACGTTCAGTTGGAGAAAATTTTTGAGAGAAAAAGGCACAAGGGTTACTTTTAGAGGTCTCTGGATCTCTTTGGGACAAAACGGCACCTGCCCCAATTTCAGAGGCATCAACCTCCACCTGAAATGGCAGAGAAACATCAGGCTGCCGTAGAACAGGAGCAGAAGTGAATCTCTGCTTAAGTTCCTGAAACGCAGAGACTGCCTCAGGAGGCCAATTCACCACATCAGAACCCTTTCTGGTCAAATCAGTCAATGGTTTAACAATAACAGAGAAATTACCAATAAATTTACGATAAAAATTGGCAAAACCCAAGAATCTCTGAAGAGCCTTTAATGAAGTAGGTTGGACCCAATCACAGATGGCCTGAACCTTGACCGGGTCCATTTCAATAACAGAAGGAGACAAAATGAATCCCAGAAATGAGATCCTCTGTACGCCAAAAAGACACTTTGATCCCTTCACATACAGAACATTCTCTCTCAAAATCTGGAACACAGTCTGAACATGTTTCACATGAGAGTCCCAGTCATTGGAAAAAATCAAGATATCATCCAAATAAACAATCAGAAATTTATCCACAAAATCCCTGAAAATATCATTCATGAAGGACTGGAAGACGGAAGGAGCATTAGTGAGCCCAAAGGGCATCACTAGGTACTCAAAATGCCCCTCTGGGGTATTAAACGCCGTCTTCCATTCATCCCCCTGCTTAATGCGAATAAGGTTATACGCCCCCCTGAGGTCAAGCTTGGTAAACCAAGTAGCACTTTTCACCCTGGAAAACAGGTCAGAAATCAAGGGTAACGGATATTGATATTTCACAGTGATATTGTTCAAGAGACGATAATCAATACACGGCCTTAACGAACCATCCTTTTTGGCCACAAAGAAAAAACCGGCACCCAAGGGTGAAGAGGATGGTCTGATATGACCCTTCTCCAATGACTCCTTGATATAAGACCGCATAGCGTCATGTTCAGGTACAGACAAGTTAAAAAGGCGACCTTTAGGGAATTTACTACCAGGCACTAATTCAATAGCGCAGTCATAGCTCCTATGGGGGGGCAAGGATGCAGATTTACTTTCGCTAAACACATCAGAAAAATCAGTCAAAAAGTCAGGAACATCCTGAGCCTGGGGAGAGGCAGAAAAAACAGGAGTGTTGGCATTAACACATTGGCAGCCCCAACTGGTCACAGACACAGATTTCCACTCCAAAACAGGATTATGAGACTGTAACCAAGGGAAACCCAGTACAATAATGTCATGCAGATTATACAGCATCAAAAATTTGCAACTCTCCTGATGATCAGGTTCAACCCTTATTATCACCTGAGTAGAGAACTGGGTTTATTCTCAGCCAAAGGGGTAGAATCAATCCCCAGTAGGGAATAGACTTTCCTAGGGGTATCAAGGGAAACCCACAACGTTTAGCAAAATCAAAATCCATCAGGTTAATAGCTGCTCCCGAATCAACAAAAGCCTGAGCAGAAAATGTGGACAGGGAGCAAATCATGGTAACAGTCAACAGAAATTTAGTCTGAACACTACCCAAGACAACTGAGCGTGCAAAATGTCTTCCCCGCTTAGGGCAGACTGAAATAGCATGAGAGGCGTCACCACAGTAGAAACATAACCCATTGCGTTTTCGAAACTCATAACGCTGTGCCCCAGAAGCCACTCTATCACACTGCATGGACTCAGAAGCTGGTTCACAAGGCAACACTATTCCACGCTTACCTCTACGCTCACGCAAACGTCTGTCAATTTGAATCGCTAATGACATAGAATCATTGAGACCAGAGGGAGCAGGGAAACCCACCATAACATCTTTTACATTCTCTGACAGACCCTTCCGAAAAAGGCCTGCCAAAGCATCATCATTCCACTTGGTCAGGACTGCCCACTTTCGGAATTTCTGACAGTACAACTCAGCGTCCTCAAGCCCCTGATTTAATGCCAACAAGGTTTTTTCAGCTTGATCAGTGACATTAGGTTCATCGTACAATAACCCCATAGCCAGAAAAAATGCATCAACATTACTCAAAACAGGGTCCCCAGGTGTCAGGGAAAAAGCCCAATCCTGAGGATCGCCGCGCAGGAGAGAGATGACAATTTGAACCTGCTGTGCTGCGTTCCCTGAGGACTTAGGTTTTAAGGCAAAAAACAACTTACAGTTATTTTTGAAATTCAGAAATTTAGCTCGATCCCCCAAAAATAAATCTGGCATGGGGATCCTAGGTTCCACAACCGGCAACCTAGCAAGATAGGTAGCAATACTCCGAACTTCAGTCGCAAGCTGATCACACGCCCGACAACTGTGCAAACTCCCTTGAGAGAAAAAAATCCTCCTCAGCACCAGAGAAAAAGAGGAAAAAATGCAACAAACAGAGAAAAAAATAAAAAAAATAAAAAAATTCTGACAACTTCCTTTTTCTTTCCTTACTATTTCCTTCTGTTGAGTACCATATAATTTTCAGTTAGGCCGGTGATACTGTTATGGTTTGGTAGCTGAGGAGAGCAGGCAAAAACGGCAGTACACCAGAGAGGTTGGAATCTACTGGATTTCAGTACCCTGACTAATCACCAACAACTAAAGGCAGCCGTGGAGCGTTCCTACGTTGGTCCTAGACACCTCGTCACAGCCTGAGAGGTTAACTACACCTAAAGATAGAAAGAGGAAAGCTATCTGCCCCGGAGCAGATCCCCAAAGAACAAAGGAAGCCCCCAAATATGTAATGGCGGTTAGACAAGAGGAAATACAGACACAGACAGAAAATAGTATGAGCAAACGTTGGGGCCCAATCTACCTAAACAGAAAAGGATAGGAAGGACACTTACTGCAATCCAAAAAACCCTAAAAAATACCAACTCTACTAATTGCAAAAACACCTGAGATCACACGACCTCTACCACCTAAATTAGTTCTCTGGTGTCACAAAACTAAGCCGCAGCCACTGAAAAAACTGGAAAAGGCAAATGAACAAACAACAGTGGCTCAGATAAACTGAGAGGAGCACAAGCCCCCGGAGGGGACCTGGCTGACCTCCACAGAAGTGCAGGGAACAATGCAAAAAGCAAGCACAAAAATAAAAGCAGAAAATATCTTATCTGAAAGCAAAAGATGCAGGCAAGACTCAGCAAGCTTCCAAGTGAACCAGAAACCACAGTTGAGACAAGAACAATTGATCACCGGCAACCATGATGGGAGGGAACCTCCCTTATATAAGACCAGTCTGTAACTCCTGATTGCCAATCTTCATTGAATGGTTCAGTACTGTTTTTAACCCCAGAGGGAGCTTCTGCTCAGAATTCATTTCTAACACATTCACAACACCGCATCATAAAAGACGACGTATTAGCGCTCCTTTCCATTGCTCTCGAGCGGAAGCGGTTCATTCAAATCTCCAGCATCGTTCCAGTGCGTCCTGCTAGCCTTCTTTGCAGCTACTGCGATCCAGTCTGTGCCACTATTGCGTTTGCTGCGATCCAGTCTGTACCGTTATTGATCTTTTTTTTCTGCAATCCAGTCTGTGTCTCTATTGCATTTGCTGCGATCCAGTCTGTGCCGTTATTTTTATTTTTTTTTCTGCGATCCAGTTTGTGGCGCTATTGCGTTTCCCGCTGGTTTTTTTTTCCAGGATCACAAACAAGTCTTGTAAGGTAGGTATTTTTTTTTTGTCACATTTAATTCTTAATTTTTTTTAAATTAATTTTACAGATCCGTTTTAAGATCCCAGCTGTTGTTAACCATTGTCGTCCATCAATTGTTTTTTTTTTTTTTGCCATTGTTTTGTTCTGGCGCGCCCACCACCACCATTTTATGATCACTGCTGTTTTTACCGTAGTTGTCCATCTATGACTTTTATTTAGGTCTGCCATTGTTTTCTCCTGCCGCGCACACCACCACCATTTTATGATCCCAGCTGTTTTTACCGTAGTTGTCCATCTATGATTTTTATTTTGGTCTGCCATTGTTTTCTCCAGCTGCGCCCACAACCACCATTTTATGATCCCTGCTGTGTTCTATGTTGTAGGCTATGTGAGCATTTTATTTTTAACCATTCTGCCGTTCTCACATAATCCTTTTTTTATTACAGATGGCCGATAAGCATGAATTTCTGCGGGAATTCATCGAGATGTACCGCTCGATGCCTTGCCTGTGGAAAATAAAGTCGGCTGATTACAGCAACAGGCTAAAAAAGAAGGAGGCGTACCAAAAACTGGTGGAGCTGTGCAAAAACCGTTATCCCGATGAACCAGCGGATGAGTCATCGGTCAAAAAACGTATTCAGGCCCTCCGCACAGTTTACAAGAAAGAATTAAACAAAGTACAGAATTCTACCAAGTCTGGAGCCGGGTCCGAAGATGTTTATGTCCCCAAATTGTGGTACTTTGAGCTGTTTTCTTTCACAAGGGACCAAGAAGTACAGAGACAAGCGACTTCCATGTTGGCACCAGACCCAGTGATCCAGCAGGACTCCCCTGTTGTACATGTAAGTACCTTTGTATTAAAACACATTTTAATGTACATGCCAAAGTGGACTTGAAATTAAAAATATAATTGTGAAATGTAGATAAAATGGCTGAATTTATCCCTTCATGTACTGATAATTTATCTAGCTCAACGGTTGAGGCCTATCCATTTACAAGTCCGGTTTTCACATTTTTGCTGTATTTGGGTGTTATAGTGTGAAGATAAATTTCTTTTTCTTAGTGATTTAACATTCGTTTTTTGTTCATGCAGGACACAGAAGAGGCTGTCTCCACACCTCCGACTGAAGAAGACAGCATGGCGTTGGTCCAAGAGGACGAAGTAGTTGAGCCACCATCCTCATCTGTGCGGAACCGGCTTACATTTTCAGGCAGAAAAAGGAAGGCTCCCACCTCGGCTACTCCAGAATTAATTGAAATTGCCAAAAAAGTCCTTACGGCGGAAAAAGAACAACCAAAAATCACCGGGTTTGCATACTACGCTAATGAGAAGCTCCCACCACTGGATCCAATACAGCGGGTTCATGCAGAGAGACTCATGTTTGAGGTCCTCAGTCAAGCGTCATTAGGAAACCTTAATAACACGTCTGTTGTCACGGCCAGACCGCACTACCCGGAGTACTCATGGCCGCACAATCCTGTGCCGAACCCAATTGGGATAAATCCCCGAACCAAAACGTTGTTACACCACCTTATTATTATACACCGCCGAGGCAACGTGGTAATGGCAACGATCCATGTTACCAACAGCTTTAGTTTTTAAAATATTTTCTAAAGTTTTTTGTTGTCTATATTTTTTTTACATTGTTACATTTTTTTAATAAAAATCTTATTTATCTACTGAATTGTGGTCTTTTACTCTTGTGATGTCAACAATATTGTTGACAACTATTAAAATGTTGTATTTTTATTCCATCTACTTGTTTCTACTTGTCACACACGGGGTCATGGGAGTACCAGCAGTCATAGGAGTTCCAGCATTGGTAAAAAAAATATAATGAAAAAAATTTCAAAAATTAACATTTCTTTTAAAAGCCCTGGTCACACTAGCGCGAAAACCTTATAATAAAAAATAATACACCACAGCTGCGTATATAAACTTAATATATATAATATATATTTTTGCCATATATATTTTTTTATAGAAAAAAATAAAATAAAAAAACAATAAAATAATACAAATAATAATAATAAAAAAACCACACAAAAAAAAAAAAAATAACGACTGCCCCCCCTTTCTAGGGAAGCCACAAACCTCTCCAGCATCACCCCGTGTTGATGCATGGCTGCCATCATCCGATGGTATAACATCAGCAGGTCCTGGGCAGTGGGGATTTCTGTGGAGGTAATGGTAACAGTTAACAGGGAATTCTGTTGCAACATCAACATGTACATGTTACATGTTTGCTGTTTAACACTTACGGTTTTGGGGCGACTGCGGGTCCCTTGATGATCCGCTGACCGCCCACCCAGAACCTAGGGAAACACAGAAAAATATATATACACAACAGCCCTTAAACATTTTAAGACCTAACAAAGTTGTCAAACTTGTCGGAAGCTTATATTATGTGCGTAAATTACCTGAAGGCGAGCCTGCATACGCGTCACGGAGTGACGCTGGAGAGAATCCTAGGGGGGATGGGGATGATGACCCCAAAAGTGGAGGGGGGGTAGGTGCTGGTGAAGGGGTGCCTGGATACGGTGATGCCCCTGGTGATGGCGCTGCGGGGGACGGTGGTGCAGCTGCAGGTGAAGGTGGTGCTGCAAATAAAAAATACAATTCAGTGAAATAATCCTTCTACAAACCCCGTCACTGCTGTACTCCCATCACTACTGGTACTCCCATCACTGCCTGTAACCCCGTCACTGCCAGTACTTCCGTCAATGCCTGTAACCCCCTCACTATTGGTACTCGTCAACACCTCCCTGCTCCACCGCTGTGACATCTTCCGCATTTCCTGACAAGTCCAGAGTAGAGCAGTGCCCAGCGAGGAGAGGTCTTTCCTTTGTATTTAATGTTTGGAGCAATATATGGGGAGCATTATACACTGGAGAATTATATATGGGGCCCATCATACACTTGAGCATCATATGGGGTTCATTATTTATGGGACATCACATTTATATATGGAGCATCATATGGAGCACATATGGGCCCATTCTGTATGGCGCACTATGTGGTGCCCATAATACTGTATGGAGGACTATACTGTCCGTAACCCCATCACTAATGGTACTCCCGTCACTGTCCGTAACCCCATCACTCCCAGTACTTCCGTCAATGCCTGTAACCCCATCACTATTGGTACTCCCGTCACAGCCTTAACCTAGCCTCTCCAGATACCCTCACCAACACTCACCACGATGCCTGTGAAGCTGTGCACGGATGCTGGCGACCCTATCGCTCGACCGGTTGCGCAGGTCCGCCAGCTTCTTCCTTATTTGCTTCGTTGTCCTCTACACCCCGAACCGCTGAGCAAGGCCCCTCTGGATTCGGCGCAGGACTGCCTTTTTGTGATGCATGGGACGCGCCGTCGGGATCCTGCACCCATAGTCCCATGCATCACTTTTATTAATGAGGTAACGCACCTCTGCGTCCCCCCAGGCTGCTGCACGCTGCCTTGCCACCATAGTCTCTAGATATTAATAACGCCGCATGAACGACGCCAGCGTCGTGACGTCACTAATCGCACTTGCGACGCAAAGACGCTATTGCGATCACAAAATGACCGCCTCAACAACGCACAGACACGAGACGCCATTGCGATCGCAAGGTTACAGGTCCTAGCGAGGCGCCCCAGCCACGCCGACATGAGACGCCATTGTGATCGCAAAGTGACCGGTCCCAGCCAGGCACCCCAACAACGCACAGACACGAGACGCCATTGCGATCGCAAAGTTACAGGTCCCAGCTAGGCGCCCCAGCCACACAGACATGACACGCCATTGCGATCGCAAAGTGACAGATCTGTGCCGCTATTGCATTTGCCCCGATTCATTTTTTTCCGTTTTCATTTATTGTTGAGGTGATGTGGCCAGCAATCGGAGCTGAGGGGGTTTTTTTTGCCTTCCTCTGGATCAACATGTTAGGGCAGGTTAGGATAGGATATGGGTTGAACTAGATGGGCTTAAAGTCTTCCTTCAACCTTAATAACTATGTTACTATGTTACTATGTAAAGAAAACCTAGTCCCGCCTGCGCCGCTGACATATGAGTCGGCAACAAGGTCGCACATTGTTCATAAAAGGTGTCAAACACAGCGATTCAGGCTCACCAGCGGGACGCCAACAATCAAAATACGGCCCAAACCGTTCGTGCACGATCAGCGACATCGCAGCTGGGGCCGCATCGCTGCTACATGTCACACATAGCGACGTCGCTAACAATGTCGCTGCTGCGTCACAAAATCGCTGTCGCTTGAGCGATCTCGCTAGCGATCTCGCTTAGTGTGGCATACCCTTAAGCCTCTAAAAAATATTTACACGTTTCCCCTTAAACCTTGAGTGTTGCTTTAGCAGTATGCTTTGGGTCATTGTCTTGTTGGAAGGTGAACCTCAGCTACAGTCTCAAGTCAATGCCAGACTGAAACAGGTTTTGCTCAAGAATATTCCTGTATGTCACACCATCCATTTTCCCCTCAACTGGGACATTTCCCTGTCCCTGATGTCAAAAAACGTTCCTATGGCATGATGCTGCCACCATGTTTCACTGTGGGGATGGTGTTCTTGGGGTGATGAGCTGTGTTAGCTTGTTACCAGACATGGCATTTATCTTGGTAGCCAAAAAGTTCAATTTTGGTCTCATCTGACCACAGCACCTTCCTCCATACATTTGGGGAGCCTCTCACGTCTTTTGCACACTCAGAATGAGCCTTACAATTTTTTTGTGTAAGTAAAGGCTTTTTTTCTGCCCACTGTTCAACAAAGTCAACCTATATGGAGTGTACGGCTTACACACATACTCCAATCTCTGCTTGGGAACTCTGCAGCTCCCTCAGGATTACCTTTGGTTTCTTTGCTGCCTCTCTGATTAATGCCATCCTTGCCTGGGCTGAGAGTTTAGGTGTACGGCCCTCTCTTGGCAGGTTTGTTGTGATACCATGTTCTTTCCACTTGAAGATAATGGATTTGATGGTGCCCTGGGGAATAAGCAAAGATTGGGATATGTTGTGTTTAAATTATATGTTCTTGTGATGAAATAATCTTATAAATGTGCCCCTGCTGTGTACTGTGTAATGACTGTGTCTGACCGTGCAGGGACATGGTCTGATCCCATATAATTCCCGAAGCACATTGGGAGGTAGTAGCAAATGAGGTGAAGAGGATATTAGACTTCGAGGTGTTTGAGGAGTCGAAAAGTGGATAGTCGAGTCCCATCCTCCTGGTGCGGAAGCCCGATGGTGAGTGGCGGTTTTGCAATGATTACCACAGGCTGAATGAGGTCTCCAAATGTGATGCTTAGCCGATGCCCTGTGTGGGTGAACTCATCAAGAGACTGGGAACCGCGAGGTACATTACAACCCTCGACCTGACAAAGGCCTACTGGCAGATCCCTATGTCCCAGAGTCATAAGGAGAAGATGGCCCTCTCAACACCTGATGGGTGTTTCCAATACACCAGAATGCCCTTCGGACTGCAGGGGGCTCCAGCAACCTTCCAGAGGGCTATGGATTGGGTCCTGGCTCCGCATAAGAAGTATCCCGCGGCCTACCTAGATGACATTGTGGTCTTCAGTCCAGATTGGGTAGTCATCTACCAAAGGTATAGACAATCCTGGATGCGTTGAGGAATGTGGGGTTCACTGTAAACCCCAAAAAATGTGCCATAGCGAAGGAAGAGGCTATGTCATCGGGAGGGGCAAAGTCAAGCCCCAGATGAACAAGAATGATGCTTCAGAAATGGCCACCTCCAATTTCCAAGAAGCAACTGAAGGCATTTCTTGGAATTGTGGGTTACTACTGGCGGTTTATCCCAAGGTTCTCCATTATTGCGGCACCGTTGACAGATCTCCTTCAAGGCACAAGATAGTCAATGATTAAATGGTCTGCTGAGACTGAGATGGCATTCCATGGGCTTAAGCAGGCTCTGTGTAGATATCCGGTTATGGTCGCACCAGACTTCAGTAAGGAGTTCGTGCTCCAGACAGATGCATCAGAAGTCGGCTTGGGAGCTGTGCTGTTTCAGGAAGTGAATGGGGAGGAACATCCCATCCTGTATCTAAGCCGAAAGCTCTCTTCATGCAAAAGAAACTATGCCATAGTCGAGAAGGAGTGCTTAGCCATAAAATGGGCCGTAGATACCCTGACATATTACCTGCTAGGCCGTAGGTTTAAGCTGGTATCTGACCATGTTCCTCTGACTTGGTGGAGGGAAAAGAAGGGTAAGAATACTCGGGTAACTAGGTGGTTCTTAGGCCTCCAAGATTTCACTTTTCTTGTCGAGCATAGGACAGGGAAGATGCACGGGAATGCAGATTCCCTGTCCAGACTCCCCTGCTTAGTGAGTGAATGTGCTTTGGGCAGAGGGGGGGGAATATGTGACAAAGTCACTGGTAGAGTGCTGGAGGGGAGATATGTGTCGCTACTGCTTAATGGCGTCAGTGATGTAAAACCCAGAATAATTTCCTCCAACACACTATGTGCTGTGAGGTTTAAGCTAAGTTCTGTAATGGGCTGTTTTTTATGTGGACATCCATAGTGGGTGGGACAGTGTCCACTTTATCTACACCTGCAGAGCCAGCACCGCCATGTGCTGACAGGACCTGAGTCATGTGTACAATCACATGGGGGAAGAGTCACATGGTCTGGGGCTTAAATGGCTTGGTAGAGGCAGTCTTTGGTCAGCAAGACTGGAGAGAGGATTTTCTAGTGGTTTGTGTCTTATGGAGGAAAGACTGAACCTGTGTTGCTCCAGACGGGATGTTACCCCCAGTGCATGGACTCTGTTACAGCATTTTGTTTTCTTTGTTGTTTTCCTGTTTTTGCCCGAAGGGCTGTGTTTACTTTCCTCTTCTTGTTAGTTTATGCTTCCATATAAATAAACCAACTGAAGACTTGAAGAGACAGTGTTCCTCCGTGTACCGCCAAGTGGGTTGAACTACCACAATGTATATGTATATATACTGTATGTATAATATATATATATATATATATATATATAAAATATATATATATATATATATTTATACAGTGGGTACCAAAAGTATTCAGACCCCTTTAAACTTTTCACTCTTTGTTTCATTGCAGCCATTTGGTAAATTCAAAAAAGTTCATTTTTTTCTCATTAATGTATACCCCATCTTGACTGAAAAAAAAAACAGAAATGTAGAAATTTTTGCAAATTTATTAATTATCCCCCATATATATCCATCCTTGTCACTTGTCCTGCCTCCCCCCCATATATCCATCCTGGCGCCCGTACTATGCCGCATGCACAGAGCGAAAAAAAAGATTCATCTTACCTGCCTGCACTCCCGGCATTGGACAGCATCCTCCTCTGCAGTTGCGGCGCGCTCTATTCAGCGACTGACTTGCGTGCGCCCATCGCATGACACTGACGTCATATGCCGGTGACGACAGGCGCACACTAGTCAGTGTTGATAGGGACGTGCGATGCAGCGGTTCAGGTAGTCGCACGCCACTGCACATACTCTGCTTGCGCTTTTAAAAGGCCCGTGCTCCTAAAACCCGCAGACTTTTTTTTTTCTCCTTCACGTCTTCTTCTTCACTTCTCTATCGGGTCCACTGCAAGGGCCCACCGGGGATTTCCCCGATACCCCGCCAGGCCAGTCCTACCCTGTGCACAGCATGAAAGACACTGAACATCCAATTAATGGTCATTGCAATATTTGTATGTCCCACAAGGCAAATTACTGTAGACTATTACTACTTCTACAATCATTATCATTGCTGCATTTTAGTAATGCTTTTTGACGTCCCAGACGCACCAAATGTGTGTGGCAAAGCAAGTTATATTCCGTCAATCATCATATGGAAATTACGTAGAGCTAGGCCCGTGCGGTGTGGCTTTCCTTCTAAGCATTACTTCCTGAGCATGTATAGTGACGCCAGGTTTAGTTGGGTAGATTTGCAGTGAGGCAGAAATGACATAGATTGTGTGTGAGGTGGGTAGCAATCATGTCCAGCAGGTTGTGATTACAGACACTGTGGTTAGACTGGTCTGGAAGAAGTAACTACCTGCTAATGCTATGTATTTTTCAATGGAATATAACTTGTTTTAACACAAATTATGATCTGGGACATCAAAGACATAATTAGAATGCAATAAGAGGGCCTTCAAATGTATTAGGGTGATTGGCTTTGGGGATCTTTAATAATCCTCTGTCTCTTAAAGCAACTGTCCATCCTGGGATTGAAAGGAACTATACCTTTCTCCTGTATAGTCACCATGCCTGGTGCCCACTGTTCACCTCCTGCTGCTTCCTACACTCAGATCAGCAGTCCTTCGCTTCTCTTTGAAAGATGGCTGCCAGACTGACGTAGGGAGCGAAGTGATATGTTTAAACCATGCCATCCCTACCTTTCTTATCTTACAGCACATGAAAGACAAGGGAAGTATGGTTTAGGCTTACCACTGCCCTCTCCATGCCACAGTGGTGACTATCTTGGAAGCAATTTTAGCAGAGGAAGCAGTGTTCGACAAACACACCAAGCACATCAGAAAATGTGTAGTCTATTTTCAGTCCTAGGATGGAGGGTCACTTTAATTATTACTAATGATTCTGTTGTGTATTCCTTGCAGTAGCACTTCAACTCCTGTGCTCAGCCCTCTTCAGGTCACCCACAGATATTCATTTGAAATATCCATTTCATATTGGATTTAGGTCTGGGCTCTGGCTGGCCATTCCAAAATTTTTATCTTCTTTTGGCGAAACCATTCTTTTGTTGATTTGGAGGTATTCTCAGGGTCATTGTCATACTGAAAGGCTAAATTCCTCTTCATCTTTAGCACTTTAGCAGAAGCCTAAAGATTTTAGATTTTGATGCAAAATTGGTATTTGGAACTGTTTACAATTCCTACCACACTGACTACAGCCCAAGTTCCAGCTGCCAAAAACCAGTTCCAAAGCATAATGCTGCCTCCACTATCATTCACTGTGGGTATGGGGTTCTGTTAAATATTAAGTCAAATTAAATTATTAATTTTCAATCTCAACTCTATACTGGGTACTTTGCTTCACTGAAATGGAAGATTTTGCTGACAGTACATGTGTTATTTCTGGGTACACTTAGCTCGAGGTAGATGGTAGTGCCATTTATATAAACAGGTGCTATGTGGGATATATATATGTGACACACAAATGGGGATGACTCCTTTCTCCACTCACGGGGTCTATGTTGAGGAGCTGACGTCCTCCTGTCCCTGCAGCATATTGGGTTCTACACATACAGAGGCTGACATGTTTTCCTGTTGGTTCTAGAGTTTGGACAGTCACACTCATGAATAAAGGCCTGACACATGCTTCTATTCCTGCAACATCTTGGGCCATGACATTTACAAGGACGGAAGCAACCTCCCATTCAGGATCCAGAAAACGATGAGAACAAACTTAAGACTAATCTAGGACTAAATATGGACGAATGGACTATTTATTTGTAACTGCTTCATATCTTCTGTATTTTGCTGCAATAATTCTTTTTGAGGACATCCTATAAACCACCACATTTTTAAAAGTATTACATTTTCTTTGGAGTATCGCATCTGGTAAGAAATCCTGAATAAATATACATGGCATGTGTATATTTAACGGGTTCTTTTGGTGATGTGCAGTGTTGGCTTTACACCAAGCATAACATTCGAAATTATGGACAAGTTGACCCTTGGTCTCATCTGACCATAACCCGTTTTCCCACATGCTTTTGGCAGACTTGCTAGAGGCTTTGGCAAAACATAACCAGGCTTCAATATTTTTCTTTGTAAGAAAAGACTTCCGTCTTGCCCCCCTACCCCACAGGCCAGACGTATAAAGAATACAGGAGATTGTACCTATTATCTCGCATAAACCTTGACTTTATGCAGGTGTAGAAGAATTGATGCTGTTTTGAAGGAAAAGTGCGGCCACAGCAAATATTGATTTGATTTCTCTTTTGTTCATTCACTCTGCATTTTGTTAATTGAACGCATATATTTGAAAGCATCCTTACTTTGAAGCATTTTTCCACACCTGTCTACAACTTATCTCCTGAACTATAGGACTTTGCAATGTGTGCTCATAGATATCTTTTTATTATGTGAGTCATTCGTAGTAAGAAATGGGCAAAGACAAGAAAAAATACTTTTCTTTTTTCATATTCTTTTCTGAGGTAGTTGGTTCAATTTATAACGTTTATCCCCAAAATGAATCATGCAATCAATTCTCTTGTGCATAGTGATGCCAAATATATCTAAGGTATGGTGACTATATAAAAAGACCAGAATATGTCAGCCATTTTAGTTTTATGAGTTAAGGGTTTTACAACTGAGGCAATTATATTTCCATATGTTGCCCGTCCTGAGCCTTTAACTACTTTTGCCCAGCGCCGATCTTTGCCAGCTTTGAGAAGTTATGGACCGCTCCTGTCGGCGATTCTCCTGCTTCATGTGACCT
Organism: Oophaga sylvatica; assembly: GCA_033576555.1. Classification (NCBI taxonomy): domain Eukaryota; kingdom Metazoa; phylum Chordata; class Amphibia; order Anura; family Dendrobatidae; genus Oophaga; species Oophaga sylvatica. The sequence continues at coordinate 295,790,505 of JARQOD010000001.1, forward strand.
CATGTCAGCAGAGCAGCTCTTCCGGGATGCTCTATCAAAGTGGCGTCACTGTGGACGCCTTTCTGATTACCAGCCGGCTCACCGAAGTTAGGCAGGGGGTTGCCGGCTGTCAATCAGCATGACATCAGCAGAGACACCCTGTCAACAGAACACTAAATGAAGGAGCTGCTCTTATAGAGGTGAGGTCATCGGAAGCAGCAGAGTCGCTGGCAGGAGCGGTCCATGACAGCGGAGATTGGCGCTGGGCAAAACATGCAGGTAGTGAGCAACAATCACATGAACAAAAACAAAAGTGACATCAGCTCAGATCTGTGTAATTAGGCAATCTGGCTGGGCGCAGGGCAGAACCCATGAACCGGCTCCCAGGTAAGAACAAAGGCGTAGAAAAAGGGGGCAAGGCAAAGATAGAAGCGGCCTATGTGTTTCGGACCCTGGTTAGGCCAAGCTTTTCTATGTTAACCCCCCTATATTCTATATTAAGAGCAATCAATAAATGAAGCTGGAAATAATATATTTTTCATTGCAGTTGCTGGTACCTGTTGTTCCACAGTGAAGGTTTTAGCCCCATAGGGAAAAGTAAGCAAAGTCCGAGATTTAATGTATATTATGATTTGTGTGGTGTTTTCCTAGTCTTAATTCCCTGTTCAAGAATGCAATACAGATCACCCCATGCATTTTTAATAGGAGAAAAATATCACTAAAAATGAGTGAACATAAAATGCCACTATTTTCTTGCTGCACGCCAGGGAACAAAAGAGTTGTCATGGCAGCAGTCCCAGGTGTAAACACGGGTGCCAGGTGCAGAGGTGACAAACGGACTGCAGTGCTACTGCGCATGTCCACAAATTCTCAGCCAAGGACTCAAAACCTTTCTGCTCAAATCTGTCCAGCAACAAGAACATGCAAACCACAATCACCGCAGCCAATCGCTTGTCTCGTTTCATAACCCACTAACCAATCAGGCGCGACACATTGCTTTTATCCAATCACATCTGCGGACCATTCGGGCGGTCTTTTCAAACTGCTAATGACAGGGAGGCGGTAGGCAGGGATTTAAAGGCCAGTGACGTACTGAACTGTGTCGTGTATACCTCCGCCGAACTATTTACTCTCTTTATCCCCTTCGGACCCACGCCTTTTGTTCTGTAAGCTATTCTTCTTCATGTCCTACTCACACTGGTGAGAATTAGAATGAAATAACCCTAGAGAAGATACAAACCCCCCCCCGAGAGCTGCTGGGGACTATTTTATTGTCAGGTCGTGTTCTTTGTGTTCGTTTTTGTAGGAAATTCCTCCGCCCAGTGACGTCTGAGGCTCCAGGGCGTTGAAGGACTAGAAACAATAACAAGGCTGAGAGACGAGCTAGAGCCCGGAGGAGTCCGTCACTGGTCCCGCAGGTATCATGGCAGCAGTGTGTGGACGCAGGGGCTGCTGACCTGCTCCGTCCAGGATGGCCATGTCCCCACTGTGAGGTGACAGGAAGCCCTGCTACGTGTATGACATCTGTGCAGGTGAGCGCCCACCCTGTCCTGTAATGGAGGGGACTGATGGCTGCAGGGCAGGGGGCGCTTTACGTCTCCTCTGCTAGGACCTGTGTCCCCTGAGATCTCTGCCCCCTATGTACATGGCGAGGGGGTCACTGTCCCTGTAGGAAGGGGTCAGTCACAATGTGGCTGCATGGGGAGATCTACTCTCCCTCTCTGTGCTACAGTGTTTGTGTACTGGAATGCCTGTGTATGGGGGGATATGTACACTCTCTGGGGGGGATATGTACACTCTCTAGGGGGATGGAGGGGATGTACACTCTACCTAGGGGGGATGGATGGGGGATGTACACCTCTCTTGGGGGGTGATTGTACACTCTCTGGGGGGGATATGTACACTCTCTGGGGGGGATATGTACACTCTCTGGGGGGGAGTATGTACACTCTCTGGGGGGGATATGTACACTCTCTGGGGGGGATATGTACACTCTCTGGGGGGGGATATGTACACTCTCTGGGGGGGATATGTACACTCTCTGGGGGGGGATATGTACACTCTCTGGGGGGGGATATGTACACTCTTGGGGGGGGATATGTACACTCTCTGGGGATGTACCTCTGGGGGGGATATGTACACTCTCTGGGGGGGATATGTACACTCTCTGGGGGGGGATATGTACACTCTCTGGGGGGGATATGTACACTCTCTGGGGGGGGATATGTACACTCTCTGGGGGGGGATATGTACACTCTCTGGGGGGGATATGTACACTCTCTGGGGGGGATATGTACACTCTCTGGGGGGGGATATGTACACTCTCTGGGGGGGGATATGTACACTCTCTGGGGGGGGATATGTACACTCTCTGGGGGGGGATATGTACACTCTCTGGGGGGGATATGTACCTCTCTGGGGGGGATATGTACACTCTCTGGGGGGGATATGTACACTCTCTGGGGGGGGATATGTACACTCTCTGGGGGGGGGATATGTACACTCTCTGGGGGGGGATATGTACACTCTCTGGGGGGGGATATGTACACTCTCTGGGGGGATATGTACACTCTCTGGGGGGGATGGTCGGGGCTGATTGGTTACACAAGTCTGGTTCTCTAGATACACAAAAGGAATCCACCCGAGATCTGTTATGTCCTGTGTTGTGTGGACGTGACAAGTGATCTGTAGCTGGCCCTTCCCCCTCTCACCATGGCCTCGCCCCCCCACCCCCCAGCAGCTGATCCTCAGGCTGAAGGCTCAGAGTTGTTTATTTGGGGTTTTTTGTTCTCTTAGATCCAAGATGAAGGATTTGCCAGCCATGGATAACATCAGCAACGAGGCCTTCAAGCTCCTGAAGCAGCTCAATGTCCATCTGGAGCAAGAAACCAAGTACCAGCCCAGGGAGAAGGGCTTGATCCTGCTAGAATCCACCGCAGAGGTGAGCGGAGGTGGGGAGGGTTTGCTTATTAGTATCTAGGTGGAGTCCGGTAACATAAACTCTGCATATATAAAATAATTCGCCAGCACATTTTGGTTTTTCCCTTCTGAACATCGTCATATCAGTGAGTTTTATGTACTTTTCT
>JARQOD010000001.1:295793669-295839989 GCA_033576555.1 Oophaga sylvatica
TTGTGCACCACTGAATGAAGCAGTGCACATCGCCCGAGGAGACTTAGCTGTCTGACTGTATTTTCCATGATGTTACACTAGATGGACGTCACTAGCTGATGCAATGTATTTCACAGTATCACTATGCAACAGACCTGCAACTGCTAAGAAAAATGTTGGTTCCTCCAGTGCTCCGCATACTGTACACAGCACTCCTTACACCGAGCAAACAGCCGATGTGGAATACAGGGGCTGATTACTAAACAATGACTAATGATGATTCCTTTCCCTGCCAGACATGGATACTGTGTATACAACCCGGTCACATGCCAAACAAGTTATTTAGTGTCAAATACACCTTTCTAAAGGAGGAAATATTTTGATTTATTATAATGAACAAAGTAAAAATGTTTGAATTATTTGAAATTTGACATTGTGCGAGGTTTGTTGTACAACATGGCTGGCTGATAGAACAAAATATCTGGGCTTCTATTTTTTGTAGAATATTATGATATCTAAACTGTTCTTGTAAAACTGTAAGTTATATAGAGGCAGGCAGCATTTCCAATAAAGCGTACAAAAAAAATTGGTGCACATCTCAAATGTGAGATTTTGGCTCTGGAAAAAACATCTATCCTCCTAAGCCATCTAAATAGGCATGTAGGCCATAGGAAGCTGAATAAAATGATGCCTTGATATCTGCAATCTGATGTTTTATTCCCGAGAAAGCCACGTTACTGATCTGCCTCTAGAGCTTATTTGAAATGAAAGGAAGCGTTACCAGTGTGAGACATGTAGCAACTGACAGTCTGCTCTCCTGAGTCCTGATCTACATGTCTCACACTGGTAATGTTCCTTTCATTTACAATAAGCTCTGGAGGCAGATTCTTTTACAGATCAATGTTCGGCCCATAAATCTTAACACCTAAATTACATATTGAGAAAAATGTGGATTTTTCTGGAGTAATACATCAGATCGCAAATATAATTTTATTCAGCTTCCTCTGACTTACCGTATTTTTCAGACTATAAGACGCACCGGACCATAAGACGCACCCCAAATTTTCAGAAGGAAAATAGGGAAAAAAATAGTGTCAAATGGGGGTCCGTCTTACAGTCCGAATTCAGCTTACCAGTGAAGGGATCAGTACAGGTAGAGGAGTGGTCACAGGGGTTTTTCGGTGGTCCAGGCTGGTGCAGTGGTGGTGCTCTGTGTTGCAGGGGTGCTCTGTGTGGTGGCTGTGCTCTGTGGGGTGGCTGTGCTCTGTGGGGTGGCTGTGCTCTGTGGGGTGGTTGTGCTCTGTGGGGTGGCTGTGCTCTGTGGGGTGGTTGTGCACTGTGGGGTGGCTGTGCTCTGCGGGGTAGCTGTGCTCTGTGGGGTGGTTGTGCTCTGTGGGGTGGTTGTGCACTGTGGGGTGGTTATGCTCTGTGGGGTGGTTGTGCACTGTGGGGTGGCTGTGCTCTGTGGGGTGGCTGTGCTCTGTGGGGTCGCAATATACTTACAAATCCCGTGGCGGTGGTCCCAATGTAGCCTCCTGTGCTCTGTGGTGCGGTGGTGTCAGGGCTCTGTGATGTGGCAGCAGCGGGGCTCTGTGCTGCGTGGGGGGCTCCGCCGTCATTTCACCATAGCCTGAAAGCCCTCCGCAGCTCTGTTGCTGCGACGCGGAGGACTCCTGAAACATGGCCGCCAGGGGCCTCCGGAAAGATGGCCGCTGGAGGCGGCGCATGCTCAGATTCAGATCTCCGCAACGAGATCTTGTCCCGAGATCTCGTCTCCAGAGATTTGAATTTGAGTATGCTGTGGCCATCTTTCCTGAGGCCCCTGGCGGCCATCTTTCAGGAGGACACAGCGTTGCAGCAGCGGAGCTGCGGGGGGCTTTCGGGCTATGACGAAATGCCAGCGGAGCCCCCACGCAGCACAGAGCCCCGCTGCAGCCACACCACAGAGCCCCGACACCACCGCACCACAGAGCACAGGGAGGCTGCATCGGGACCACCGCCGTTTTCCCCAAAAAATTTTGGGGAAAAAAGTGCGTCTTATGGTCCGAAAAATACGGTACATACCCATATAGATGGCTTAGGAGGGATGATCCTACTAACAAATTCCCTTTAATAGTCTAATAGAATGTTAAACTGTGTTTACAGATACAGATACTTTGATTGTCTTTCTTTCGTTCCTGCATTTGTGAAACTAGTCCAGGTTTATAACATATACCTAGTATGATTGATACATTAGTGCTCCCGGGGGACTAATTTCCCCTGTCCTTATAGTTATGTGTTGACCCCACACCTTTAAACCTGAATCTTTTTAACTACTCATCGTGTCTCTCTATATGTAATATTTATTATGGCTTTGTTTGTGATGGCGAATTAATACAATTATATTTATTTTTACTGATGGACTATTTGACCCCTTGTTTTCAGTATCATAACATATCGTATATTGCATGAATTTAGAAAAAAAAAGACAATTTGGTTCTTGATTAATCACATAAATTTAAAGGGTTATACTCATCTGATCTGACAAAGTGATAGTATATCACTAGCACTTTGTGATTGATGGGGTGCCAAATGCCAATCTCTGGCACCCTAACAATCCTAACAACTATGAGAACTCAGTGCAAGTATAAAGTGGAAGGGTCATTTCATAAACGTTTTTATATATTAAAGTTGCTGCATAGTGTTTCTGATCAGTGGGGGTCCAGGTCTTGAGACCCTCAACAATTGCTCAAAAACATTGCTCTGAAGTCTGCAGCTCCTGCATGAATTGCGTGCAACCAATGCTATACAGGCTTAATACTAAGTCTATCGGTCCGTATACAGTTCTGGGAGAGTGAATTTACAGGCCCATAGACTTACTAATGAGTGCTCTGTGCATGCAGCTCAGGCTGGAGCTGCACACTTCATTGATGGGGGTCTTAGGTCCACCGATCAGAAACACTATACAGTGCCTATAATACATAGAAAAACTTTTACAAAATGACAGTCACCCTTTAATGCTACAGCCCCTTCACTGTTTTACCTGTACATTGGAACCTTGGTCATCTGCTGTTTAGGGAACTGCTGTACATCAATGGGAGCACCAATAATCAAGAAGACATTATTTTTGCTCTCACATGAATACTGCAGCCAATTACTGGCCTCAGGAATCTTGTGATTGACTGCAGCAGTCATATGGGTAAATGGCTTTACCACCAGAGCAATAGCCCTAGCGTGGCAGGGTAGTTATTGGGTGAGTACTGGTTCTGTTGTTTTATGCAGTTTCTTTTTTTTTTTGCAATCTCAGATATATCCTTCAAAAGAAACCTCTCAGGAGATTAATACTGCTGATACATGGCCAGCAGGAATCAGACACTGGCTGCATTATTGCAGGGGTGTATGTTTTACTCCAAACATACTTTGTAAAGCCGCCCGGAGACTCTACATCTCAGAAAATTAGTCCAATGGAAATCCCCAGTGGTTTCTACACCGTCCTCCACCCTCCCTTGACTGGCAGGACTCTCCTTCTACACCCAAATAGGGAGAGACCTGTCAGTCTAGGGGAGCATTGTTTAGGCATGGTTATAGGACAAATATGTGCTGTGTAACGCACTTCATATTCAATTATGTATATTTGGGTGATTTATGCATCTATAATATGTATGCACATGCAGTATATTCACTTTAAAGAAAAACTGTCAGTAAGATCACTCCTTCCTCCACAAAACAGCAAGTATGGGCATACAGGTCTTTGAAAGCTAAATCCTTCGACACCTTTATATCTTTTATCTGTTGCTGCATTCCCAATAAATCAGTGTTTTAACTCACATCCAAGTGAGGCATTAAGTGCTTTGGGCGTAACAGAGCACTTTCTGAGCCTCTGCCTTTCTAGGTTGTTTACCAGCCCAGGATCATCCTCTTTAACTTGTTTGATAGGTCACTCTCTGATTTCCTTGTCTGCTGCCTACTAGTGAGTTATCAAGCTAAAACTGGTTTTAGGTAGGAAGACAACCTTGGGAGGCTGAAGCTCAATCCTGCCCAGAGCACCCAATTTTGCCATGAATTAAAATGCTGATTTCTCAAGAATGCAGCAGCTGAGAGAACACATGAAGATGTCGATGGATTTAGCCTTTTTGGACCTGCATGCCCATACAGTTGCATGCATACGTTTCGGCACCCTGGTCAAAATTACTGTGAACAGTTAAGCAAGTTGATGACAAAATGATCTGTAGAAGGCCTAAAGTTAAAGTGACACATTTCCTTTATATTTTAGGCAAAAAAAATATAATTTTTTACATTTCAAAAATTACAAAAATTAAAATGGGCCAATGCTAAAGTTTGGGACCCTTGGAGATTTGTGTGCTCATATAACTTTGACCAAGGTTTCACTTAATTAGCCTGTTAGGGTTATGGCTTGTTCACTATCATCATTAGGAAAGGCCAGGAAAAACTCAGCCTCCTCTAACCTTGTGCCAAAAACAGCAGCCATGAGTTCTTCTAAGCAGCTGCCTAGCACTCTGAAAATGAAAATGGTGGAGACCCTCAAAGCATTTTTAAGTTACCCTTTCTTCAGTTTAAAATGTAATTATGAAATGTCAGTTAACAGGAGCAGTGGAGGTCAAGATAAGGACTGAAAGACCGAGCAAAATTTCAGTGAGAGTTGCTAGTAAGATTGGTAGGAAGGCAAATCAGAACCCCCTGCTTGACTGCAAAACACCTTAAGAAAGATTTAGCAGACTCTGGAGTTGTGGTACATTGTTCTACTGGTCAGAGACACTTGCACAAACATGGCCTTAATGCAAGAGTCATCAAAAGAAAACTTCTCCTGCGTTCTCACGATAAAATTCAGCATCAGAATTATGCAAAAGAACATCTAAACTAGCCTAATACATTTTGAAAACAAGCCCTATGGGTTGATAAGGTTAAAATAGAACTCTTTGGCCACAATGATCAATGGTATGTGTGGATAAAAGGGCACAGAATTTTAGGAAAACAACATTGCGCCAACCATTAAGCATGGGGGTGGATCAATCATGTTTTGGGGTTGTGCTGCAGCCAATGACACGGGGAACATTTCACAGGTAGAAGGAAGAGTGGATTCAATGAAATTTCAACAAATTCTTGATGCAAACATATCACCATCTGTAAAAAAGCTGATGTTAAAAAGAGGAAGGCTTCTACAAATGGATAATGATCCTAAACGCATGTAAAATCCACAATAGACTACCTCAAAAGGTGCAAACTGAAGGTTTTACAATGGCCCTTACAGTCCACTGGTCTGAACATCAATGAAAATCGGTGGGGCCCCCTGACGAAGGATGAGTAACCGAAAAGTGCGTTGGGGCAGACGCACTGGCCACTGGTAGCCCTGAGCGTGCCATCTAACTACCGATTTAAGGTAAATCCTATATGGAGGCACTTGTTTAACCCCTTAACGACCAAGCCATTTTGTAGGTTAAAGACCAGGCCAATTTTTTACAATTCTGACCACTGTCTCTTTATGAGGTTATAACTCTGGAACGCTTCAACGGATCTTGGCGATTCTGAGAAAGTTTTCTCGTGACATATTGTACTTCATGATAGTGGTAAAATTTCTTCAATATAACTTGCGTTTATTTATGAAAAAAATGGAAATATGGCCAAAATTTTGAAAATTTAGCAATTTTCAAACTTTTAATTTTTATGCCATTAAATCAGAGAGATATGTCACAAAAATTAGTTAATAAATAACATTTCCCACATGTCTACTTTACATCAGCACAATTTTGTAACCAAAATTTTTTTTTGTTAGGAAGTTATAAGTGTTAAAAGTTGACCAGCAATTTCTCATTTTTCCAACAAAATTTACAAAACCATTTTTTTTAGGGGCCACCTCACATTTGAAGTGAATTTGAGGGGTCAATATGACAGAAAATACCCAAAAGTGACACCATTCTAAAAACTGCACCCCTCAACGTGTTCAAAGCCACATTCAAGAAGTTTATTAACCCTTTAGGTACTTCACAAGAATTGAAGCAATGTGGAAGAAAAAATGAACATTTAACTTTTTTTCCCAAAATTTTTCTTTCGACACAATTTTTATAAATTTTGTCAAGGGTATCAGTAGAAAATGAACCACAATATTTGTTGTACAATTTCTCCTGAGTACACAGATACCCCATATGTGGGGGTAAACCACTATTTGGGCGCATGGCAGAGCTCGGAAGGGAAGCAGCACCATTTGACTTTTTTGGCTGGAATTGAGATTGGACGCCATGTCGCATTTGGAGAGTCCCTGTGTGCCTAAACAGTGGAAACCCCCCACAAGTGACCCCATTTTGGAAACTAGACCCCCCAAGGAACTTATCTAAATGTGTTATGAGAGCTTTGAACCCCCAAGGGCTTCACAGAAGGTTATAACGTAGAGCTGTAAAATTAAAAAATCATATTTTTTCCACAAAAATGATCTTTTCATCCCAATTTTTATTTTCCAAAGGATAAAAGGACCCCAAAAGTTATTGTGCAATTAGTCCTGAGTACGCTGATACCCAATATGTGGGGGTAAACCACTATTTGGGCGCATGGCAGAGCTCGGAAGGGAAGCAGCGCCATTTGACTTTTTTGGCTGGAATTGAGATTGGACGCCATGTCGCATTTGGAGAGTCCCTGTGTGCCTAAACAGTGGAAACCCCCCACAAGTGACCCCATTTTGGAAACTAGACCCCCCAAGGAACTTATCTAGATGTGTTGTGAGAGCTTTTAACCCCCAAGGGCTTCACAGAAGGTTATAACGTAGAGCCGTAAAATTAAAAAATCATATCTTTTCCACAAAAATGATCTTTCCACCCCAATTTTTATTTTCCAAAGGGTAACAGGACCCCAAAAGTTATTGTGCAATTTGTCCTGAGTACGCTGATACCCCATATGTGGGGGTAAACCACTATTTGGGCGCATGGCAGAGCTTGGAAGGGAAGCAGCGCCATTTGACTTTTTTGGCTGGAATTGAGATTGGACGCCATGTCGCATTTGGAGAGTCCCTGTGTGCCTAAACAGTGGAAACCCCCACAAGTGACCCCATTTTGGAAACTAGACCCCCCAAGGAACTTATCTAGATGTGTGGTGAGAGCTTTGAACCCCTAAGGGCTTCACAGAAGGTTATAACGTAGAGCAGTAAAATTAAAAAATCATATCTTTTCCACAAAATGATCTTTCCACCCCCAATTGTTATTTTCCAAAGGGTAACAGGACCCCAAAAGTTATTGTGCAATTTGTCCTGAGTACGCTGATACCCCATATGTGGGGGTAAACCACTATTTTGACGCATGGCAGAGCTCGAAAGGGAAGGAGCGCCTTTTTCAAATGCAGACTTTGATGAATGGTCTGCGGGTGTCATGTCACGTTTGGAGAGCCCCTGATGTGCCTAAACAATAGAAACCCCACACAAGTGACTCCATTTTGGAAACTAGACCCCCAAGGAACTTATCTAGATGTGTGGTGAGCACTTTGAACCCCCAAGTGCTTCACAGAAGTTTATAACGTAGTGCCGTGAAAATAAAAAAATCATATTTTTTTCCACAAAAATAATCTTTTTGCCCCCAAATTTTTATTTTATAAGAGTAACAGGAGAAATAAGACCCCAAAAGCTATTGTGCAATTTGTCCTGAGTACGCTGATATCCCATATGTGGGGGGGGGAACCACTATTTTGACGCATGGCAGAGCTCGGAAGGGAAGGAGCACCGTTTTTAAATGCAGACTTTGATGGAATAGTCTGCGGGTGTCATGTCGCGCTTGGAGAGCCCCTGATGTGCCTAAACAGTAGAAACCCCCCACAAATGACCCCATTTTGCAAACTAGACCCCCCAAGGAACTTATCCAGATGTGTGGTCAGCACTTTGAACCCCCAAGGGCTTCACAGAAGTTTATAACGTAGAGCCGTGAAAATAAAAAAATCATATTTTTTTCCATAAAAATGACCTTTTTGCCCCCAAATTTTTATTTTTATAAGGGTAACATGAGAAATAGGGCCCCAAAAGTTGATATGCATTTTGTCCTGAGTACGCTGATACCCCATATGTGGGGGGGAACCACTGTGATCGCCTTACTGCGATCTTTGGGAGGCACAATGAACAAATCCACAAAAGGTGAAGAATTGGTTTTCTTTTTTGCGCCGTTCCTCGTGCGGTATTAGTGATTAGGCGACTTTATTCCTCGGATCGGTGCGATTACAGCGATACCAGATTTATACCCTTTTTTCATGTTTAGCTTCTGTCACACACTAAAAGATGCTTTTTTTTGGAATCATTTTTTGTAAGAAATTTTTGCATCGCCGTATTTTGAGAGCTATAATTTTTCCATATTTCGGCCGACAGAGTTATCTGTGGGCTTATTTTTTGCGGGACGAGCTGACGTATTTATTGGTACCATATTCGGGCACATAACGTTTTTTGATCGCTTCTTATTCCCATTTTTGTGGAAGCAGAATGAACAAAAACCAGCAATTCAGGAATTGTTTTTTTTTTTCCTCCGTTCCGTGTGTGGTAAAATTGATAAAGCAAATTTATTCTTCGGGTCACTACGATTACAGCGATACGTCATTTATATATTTTTTTATGTTTTGGCGTTTTTTACACAATAAAAAATTTTATAGAAAAAATAATTATTTTTGCATGAGTTTATTGCGCGAGCTATAACTTTTTTATTTTTTCGCTGATGATGCTGTATAGCAGCTTGTTTTTTGCGGGACAAGATGACGTTTTCAGCGGTACCATGTTTATTTATATCTGACTTTTTGATCGCGTGTAATTGTACTTTTTCCAAGCGGTATGATGATACCGCTTGGAAAAAGTATAATTTACTACTTTTTTGTGGTTTTTTTTTACGGCTTTCACTGAAGGGGTTAACTAGGGTTACGCTTTTATAGATGGGATTTTTACGGACGTGGCGATACCAAACATGTGTATTTTTTTTGTTTTTTATTTTTTTTATTACATAAAAATGTGTATTTTTTAGGGGATTTTTTTAAAATTATTTTTTAATATTTTTTTACAATTTTTTTTAAAAAATGATTTTTTTTAACTTGTCCCTTTATGGGACTTTCACTTTTCTTACTTTTTATTGCAGTTACAATGCATTGCAATGCTCCAGCATTGCAATGCATTGTAACTATAGTGAAAGCTGCTGTGACCATGATCACAGCAGCTTTCCGTAGCTAGATGACCCGGAGGTTGTCATGACAACCCCCGGGTCATCAAGGCAGAGATCGGGCCCTGCAGGGCGCGATCTGTGGCAGAGGGAGCTCCCGACCCTCTGCCTCCCCCCCTGAGCGCTGCGATCGCGCTCGATCGCAGCAGTCAGGGGGTTAACAGCCAGGGGCGATGGGGGCTCCGCTCCCGGCTGTCAGTGCAGGAAGCTCGGCCACTGCAGTGCCGGCTCCTGCACTGATTGCGCTGGAGAAGCTGAAATTTCAGCTTCTCCTGCGCGATCGCTGCTGTGTTTGGTCAGTCAGATTGACTGACCAAGCACAGCGCTGTAGGTGCGGGGACCGACGGCAAAGGTCCCCGCACCGCTTGCCGTGCCTGTCAGCTGTCTGTGACAGCTGTCGGCACTGATCTACCACTGCGTGTTTACACGCAGTGGTAGATCAAATGCATGACGTGCACAGTCCGTCCTGGTGCCGGAACTACACCTTGCCATGACGGACTGTGCACGTCATTGGACATTAAGGGGTTAATCATGTGTGGAGTTGTCATGTGAACACGTAAAAACTAAAAACGGCGTAAAAAATAAAACAAATTCCTCACCTGCTGTTGATTTTTTTTCATTCTGCCTCCCAAAGATCGCAGGAAGACTTGGCTCACATTTATCCTGCGCTGTTCGCTGAGCGCTTCCACAGGGGTTTCTGGGAAAAACTCTGAAATATGTGATTTAGACACAACCCCTGGCAGAAGATTCCCTATAATGAGGCAGCTGTAGACACTGTGGACTCTGTCTGGCGTATGATACAGTGTTGTCCGTCTTTCTAGGTGTGCATAAAAACGTTGTTTTCCAGTTTTCTGCACTTATGTAAAAAGAAGGACAGAGGCCAGACGGAATCCAGAGTAACTGCTGCCTCATTATAGTGAATGAATCTCAACTTTGTTGGGGGAGGAGTTAAGGTCAATACCTCATACATAAATAGATGAGCATATGCTATCACCATACAGCGTCAGCTTATCTCACCTCCTGAGACTGTTGTGGTGAAACATGTAGAGGGTACAAGCTTTGTGTCTGTCTTCAATTAATGACTTTATCAAATGTTTTCTCCACCTTGTTATTCGTATGGGATGGGCTTACACTATGCGTGAGATGGGATCTGCTTGTTACAAGTGTGGTCATCTAGCCTTTTGCCTATAGTCAAGTATAAGTTCCCTGGGATAATATATCTACAATAGGGCACCATATCTGCTGTTAAGTAGGGTACCAACCTCCGCTGTCTAGGCAGGTATCCAGTACAGGAGTCAGCCCAGAGCGTCTCGTCCATCTTATATCATTTAGACATATCAGGATGGTGCACAGTGGTTCACTCCCTTAGGAATTTACCAACAATTGTTTACCCATACCTTTCTTTTTTTCTCCCTTTTGCCCCGGCTATCTACTTACAGTATGATTAACCCCTAACATAGTATGAGCGGGTGGTTGTCATCACTTATATATAGGGTTTTTCCTGGGCAGAGAGGGACAGCCGCCAATAAGCAGGGGCGCCAATTGCATGCTAATTAGAGTTGAGCGATACTTTCCGATATCCAAAAGTATTGGAATCGGAATGGTATCGCCGATACCATTAAAATATCGGCGATACCCGATACCGATACCGGAAGTCCCATGTAAGTCTATGGGAACAAAATATCGTAACTAAAAAAACCCCATTCTTTCCTTGTAAACACTAAATATACACACATAGAATACATATATATATATACATGTCATTGTGACATATATATATACATATATGTATAGTTTATACACTTCTACATAGTAAAATATCCTCTGATTCAATTGCTGGGTAAAGCCGGCTTCTGTGAAAAGACAGAAGCACCCGACATGAAATGACACTTGGTGTACATAGGGTTAACCATGTCTTTTCATGTCGTTTGCTATCTGATTTGCACAAACAATTAAATCAGTCTATGTGTGCAAAATTTCACACCTGTAGGGGTTAATTAAAGGTGTAAATTCGTTGTAAAAAAAACGGACTTTTTTGCAACGAATTTACACCTTTAATTAACCCCTACAGGTGTGAAATTTTGCACACATAGACTGATTTAATTGTTTGTGCAAATTAGATAGCAAAGGACATGAAAATACATGGTTAACCCTATGTACACCAAGTGTCATTTCATGTCGGGTCACAGTCTGCTTAGCTTGGCTGGTTAACAAAAATAGAGGATCCCCTCGAAAAAAAAAACGGCGTGGGGATCCCCCCTATTTTTGTTAACCAGCCAAGTAAAATGCAGACTGCTGCGGCCTGGTATTAAAAGACTGTCAAGGCCCATGGATTTTGACCCTCAACAGCCTGATAATACCAGGCTACAGCAGCCCCACATTTGGCGCATCAAAAGATGTGCCAATTGTGGCACTTTACCCGGCTCTTCCCACTTGCCCTGTAGCGGTGGCAAGCGGGGTAATAAGGGGTTAATGTCACCGTTGATTGCACGGTGACAATAAGCCCGGTTAATAATGGAGAGGTGTCAATAAGACACCGATCCATTATTAATCCCAAAGTTTTTAAATGTTTAAAAAAAAGACACAGCAAGAAAAAAGTATTTTAATGAAATAAAAGAGACAACACAGTTTTCATTAATTTTATTGTACTCTCATTCCTGCGACGCCATCGATCTCCTGTAAAAAAAGAAAAAAAACAAACCAACAGTATACCACCTGTCCGACGCAGTCCATAACGACAGTCCCACGACGATCCAGCTCTGCTACATCGCAATGACAGGCAGAGCCTGTCATCGCAACGCAGCACAGCTGATTACCTGCTTCCCCGGCGGTGACGTCATCGGACTGACTGCTTTACGGCCGGGATTACCCAGCAGTCACTGCAGTTATCGCGAGAAACTGCATGTGACCGCCGGGGAAAGAATATTGCGGCCATGAAGCAGTCCAGCCCGTGACCGCCGGAGATCTTCTGCCAGGTAAGTGCCGCTGACTCCTGACAGACCCGACCGACGGACACTGACAGTGACAGTGACAATCCCGATTCCGGTATCCGATATGACGAAAATATCGGAACTCGGAATCGGAATTCCGATACAGCCAATATCGGCCGATACCCGATATTTGCAGTATCGGAATGCTCAACCCTAATGCTAATAAATATAGGGTGCCAACCTCCAGTAGCAGGCAGGTTCTAAGACGACGGTATTTATCATAGGGTGAACCTAGAGTGCACTTTTTTAATGTGGTGTCTGTGTTGGATGGGTGTTTTTAGTCTTTTTATATTTATTCTCATTGAAAGTTATATTTTATTAGTAAGTTTTTGGGTTCCTTTCATGTTATCATTCTTTATTCTGAACCTCCTATTCTCATAGTCTAGTGAATGAATCCCTCAAGGGTTTCATCTGAATCACGTCACTCAGAAATTAAGATGGAAACCCTGATGTAAGTGCTCAGCCTAGGATAAACGTGATCCCAAACGTTATGTAAAATATTCCCAATAAAAGCTTCAACTAAATCTACAAAAAAAGCAAGTCCTCACTCAGGTCCATCATCTGCTAACAGAAATATAGGAGCTTCCAAGCTAGTGGTAGTACAAAGGCTCTGGAACAGCGAAATGGCTCCTTGCACCCCCCAAAAAGTCCTCAAATTCTGAGCTTCCAAATCCAAATGCCCCCCTCCTGTCTGAGACCCACAGTGTACCTAAACCACATTTAGCCTCCACATGTTTGGCATTTCTGTGGCGATGACAGCCCGCCTAATTTACAGGTGCATGTCTCCACAAGCATGAGCTTGGCACTACCAGGTACAGGTCACTACAACGGCAGTTTTGCAATATTTACTCAGCAACATCCACTGCTGCTTGTTTCCGGAAAACACCCATGTTATTAATATCATCACTATACCTGTAGATAAATTCCCAAAGGAATATAATTTCCAAGATGGGGTCACTTGAGGGGGGGATTCTGCTTTTCTAATCCTTGGGGCTCTGTATATTGCATCTGGAAACTATCGTAGGGAAATCTGCACTCCAGGAGGTAAAAAGCGCTCAGTCCCTCACAAGTCTCGCCGAGAGGTTAAGCAGTACTGTACAGCCACATATAGGGAATTTCTACATTCAGGAGAAATTGTGGGGCAAATTTTGGTGTAATTTTTACCCATTTCTTAGTGTGAAAATGTATATGGTTCTAAAACAAAGTTTTTGTGGTAAAAATGTAATTATTTTTTCATCACTGCCCAATGGTATAAAATGCCGTGACACACCTGTGGTGTCAATATGATCACTGCACCCCTAGATGAATTCATTGAGACGTGTAGTTTGTAAAATAAGGTCACATATGGGAGTTCTGCTGTTCTGGCGCCTCAGGGGCGCTGCCAATGTGACATAACACCCTCAAACCAGCCTAGAAAAATCTGAACTCCAATATGGTGCTTCTTCCCTTCTGAGCTTTGCACTGTGCCTCAAAAGTAGTTTTAAACCCAATATGGGGTATTGGCTTACTCAGGATAAATTGCACAAGAAATTTAGGAGCCCATTTTCTCCTGTTATCCTTGTGAAAATGCAAAAATTTAGGCCTAAAACAACATTTTTGTGGGAAAAATATATATTTTTCACTTTCACAGATCAACGATTTAAAATTCAATAAAGCACCTGTGGGTTCAAAGTGCTCACCACACATCTGGATAAATTCCCTGAAATGTATAGTTTCCAAAATGGGTTCACTTGTGGGGGTTTCCACTATTTAGGTACATCAGGGGCTCTCCAAACGCGACATGGCGTCCGCTTAATGACTCCAGAAAATTTTGCATTCAAAAGTCCAAACTCAAAGTCGCTTCAAATGTGATGTGGCACCTAAAAAAATGGTTTGGTAAATTTTGTTGTAAAAATGATAAATCGCTGGTCAACTTTTTACCCTTCTAGCTTCCTGAGAAAAAAAAATATGTTTCAAAAATTTTGAAATAGACATGTGGGAAATGTTATTTATTAACTATTTTGTGTGACATAACTATGATTTAAGCGCACAAAAATTAGAAAATGTTACAAATTTTCACCAAATTCCCTTTTTTTTCACAAATTAGCGCCAGTCATATCAAAGAAATGTTACCACTAACATGAAGTACAATATGTCATGAGAAAATTTCTGAGAATCTGTTGAAACGTTCCAGAGTTATTACCTCATGAAGTGACATTAGTTAGAATTGAAAAAAATTGGCCTGGTCATGGAGGTGAAAACAGGCTTCGGGGGTGAACGGTTACTGTCCCTTTTCTCAGATTATTAAGATCAGTCCCCAATCGTGAGATTTCCATTTTCTGGTTATGAAAATTACACCATTTTTTAAATGTAATTCTTAATTTTACACAGGATGTACACAGTGGGTGCCGAATACACCTCCCATTATTGTCTCCTGGTCGCGCTAATCTCAGGGAGACCTGGCGACAATGATGAGAGCTGCCTTCGTCAGCTGGCGCCTGGGATCCGTGCGAAACTGTACTGCTTTTCCCAGTCTGAGCGTTTGAGCTGAAATGTTGCTGTGTTGATGTACAGTAGGTTAACGGGAATATCGATTTCACCGTCGCCATTGGTTTTGCCGGCTATTCTATTTTCTATATTATCAAAGGCACAAGTCAGGCAGGGACTCACAAAAGCTTTGTCAATGCAGTAGTAGCTCCCTCTTGTGTCTGAATCCTGACATTGCCATAAAAATGTCATACTTTTTCTACAATGCAGGGAATGAGTGTTATCTGTGCTGTTTAGTCGCCTGCTCACATTTGTCATCTGTACTTTGTAGACACAGCCACAAGTAAAGGGGTTGTTCACATTTTTTTTTTCACCTAAATGCATGTGTTTGGGGTTAAAATTAAAAATCATTTTTATAAAAAAGTTTGCAACTTTTTGGCTTTTACAGACTCTTTGTTTCCCGAAACATTCGACTTTGATGTTGCTCTGTGGTCATAAATAAGCTGAGAGGAGTCCAGAAAAACACAGAAAAAAAGAGATACTGTTACGGTCTCCTCTTGAGACCATTATAGTGGGCTGACTGATGGATTTTCAGTTAACTCATTCCGCAGCCAGCAATAAACAGTGCAATACAAAGATAATAGAAGGCAAATGGTACCAAATTTTTAATACAAACCAATAGCAAAAATTATTTTTAGCCCAAAATATATACATTGAATTAAAAAGAATGTCCTGAAATGTACACAAGAAAAATTATATTACCCAAACATTTTTATACCATTTTATACCATTTTTATATATTTACCCAAACATTTCTTACGAGAAAGTGGATGTGACTAGTGCATCCATCCTGCCGTTCTCTTACCCTATACTGTACATTTACCATTATTTTCTCTGCTACTTATTTATAGGCTGGTGTAATATATGCCCCATTCTAATGACAGATGATAAATAACTACTTTAGGCCTCTTTCACACATCAGTGTCTCCAGTACATGTGGTGACAGTTTTCACACGTACCGGAGACACTGACACACATTCAAATGAATGGGTCTGTGCACATATTTGTGTTTTCTCAAGGACTTCACACATCGACATGTCCGTTTTTATGCATCTGCATGGATCACACGGACCCATACAAGTCAATGGGACCGTGTAAACACGTACCGCACACGGATGCTGTCCGTGTGCCATCCGTGTGCGTTTTTAAAGTCATAGGGTTAAAATTGAAACAAATTGTATCAATACTTTGCTCTGGTACGTATCCACACGGACAGCACACGGATTGTACACACGGACACATGGATAGCACACGGATGTGACAAACTGACATGGATATATCATATGCAAATTTCCTCTTCAAACAAAGAGGACTTGTACTCTATAGCGCCACCTATTGGAAGTGAACGTGTGAAAGAGGTCTTAGGCTAAGTGCACACCATCTGCCAGTCATCTCTGGAATTGGGGTCTCTGCCCCTACATCATGTTACTCTCAGATTATATAATAAAAACCTGGTGACAGATTCTTTTTAAAACCTGTCTTCAGTGATTACAAATGTTCCCATTATTAAGAAAGGAGATGGCAGTTGGTGTTCATAAAATGTTATGGAGAACTGCAACTGTTGTTTCAGGAGAACTTGCAGTGGAATGTCTGTGTCTGTCCTTTGCTCTTGTATCTTTATCCTACTCCCATAGAATTTTTAAAACACCAACTGCCATCTCCAATCTAAGTAATGGAAAAAAAAAATCTGTCTTCCAATACAGATTTTACAGATTTATCCATTAAATGAGAGTGAAAAATGAATGTGGGAGAAAAAGACACAAATTTCTCTAAGGCCGGGGTCACACTTGCGAGTGTGATGCGAGAAACTCACGCAAGTCTCTCGCATCAATACCCGGCACTGCCGCCGGCACTCGGGACCGGGGTGTGTGGCTGCATGTTTTTGTCATGTGCCGGGTATTGATGCGAGAGACTTGCGCGAGTTTCTCGCATCATGCTCACAAGTGTGACCTCGGCCTAATAAGAAATATCACAAAGTTTCTTATTTTCATGTGCACTGTTGATTCGTGAAATAAAAATTAAAAGCTTCTTTTTAACCCCTTCACTGCCCAGCCTTTTTTTCTTCAACCTCACCAGGCTAAATTTTACAATTCTGACCAGTGTCATCTTTTTGAGGTAATAACTGTGGAAAGCGTCAAAATATCCCAGTGATTCTGAGAGTGTTTTTTGTGACATGTTGCATTTCATGTTAGTGGTAAATTTTGGTCAATATGAATTATGTTTATGAAAATATCAAAAATGTTAATTTTTTTTTTACATTTTGCAATTTTAAAACTTTGAATTTTTATGCCCTTATTCCAGAGAATTATACCACACCAAATAGATAAAAATAACATATCCCACATGTCTATTTTACATCTGCATCATGTTTGAAACATATTTTTTTTTAGTTAGGAAGTTAGAAGGGTTAAAAGTTTATCAGCAATTTCTCATTTTTCCAGAAAAATTTACAAGACAATTTTTTTTAGGGGTTACAACTAGGGATGAGCAAACGTGTTCGGTGATACTCAGATATCAAAATAGTATTTAATGCAATGTTCGAATCCCTGCCCCGCATGCTTGGCGCCTGTTACACAGCCAATAAACATGCAGGGATTGCCTGCCAGTCAGTGTAATGCTGTAGCCATCTTGGTAGTCGCATTACTATGATTGGCTGGCCGTATTACCTCATTAGAGGTTATAAAAGGACAGGTGTCACCACGCTACCACGCTTGGCACACACATGCCATTGCACATCTCAGGGACTTCTCTGATTGAAGGAAGAGAGCAGTTATCCAGGCCTGTGTGCACACAGATGAACTAATCAGAGTCCTCTAATGTTGATACTGGTCCTGATTCTGAATTATCATACTAATTCAGTACTTTGCTGTTTGTATCAGATACATTCTATATTTAATTTAGACTAGGGACAACTGCAGGAGCAGGGAGAGTGGTCGAATAAAGGCTGTAGGCAGGGTTGAGGACTTCACAGTCCATTGCAAAATATATAGCAGCATGTGACCAGATTTTTTTTTTTTTTATGAAAAAATTTACTATATTGTCATCCATACAGAATTACATGATTTGTGGTACATTTCTGTCTTTTATAACACTCCAAAAAAAAGCATAGAAAATTCGTCTGGATTCAATTACTCTTCCATAGAGTATTATGTGCTTTCTGTTACATTTCGGTGGAATATAAAACTGAAAAAAACTCTTCAAACAGTTTTTATGGATTCAATGATTCATCAAAACACTTTTCCGAGGTTCTTTTTACATTACTGTGGTATATAAAGCTGAAAAAAAAACTTCCAAAACCTTTTATGGATTCAATGATTCATCCATACATGCGGTTCTTGTTACATTAAGGTGGTATATAACACTCCAAAAAAAGCATTGACAATTTTTTGGGACTTAATAAGTCATCCATAGAGTATTACATGCTTTCAATTAAATTTCGATGGTATGTAACACCCACAAAAAGCGATGAATACATTTTTTGGATTCAATTAGTCCTCTATACAGTTTAACTTGGTTTGTATAAAATCACGGTGTTTTAAAATTTTTAAAAACCACTTGGCCTGGTACAGCTCACAAAATATTTTTGTTCCAAAAATATATATACAGCTCTGGCAAAAATTAAGAGACCACTGCAAAATTTTCAGTTTGTCTGAATTTTATCTTTATAGGTATATTTTTGTATATTTTTTTTATTCTATAAACTACTGACAACATGTCTCAGACTTTCCAAGCAATAAATTTTGTATTTATTTTCAGAAAATGAGAAATGGTCAAAATAACAAAAAAATGCAGTGCTTGCAGACCTCAAATAATGCTAAGAAAACAAGTTCATAATCAGTTAGAAACAACAATACTAATGTTTTAAGTCAGGAAGAGCTCAGAAATCAATATTTTGTGGAATAACCATGATTATTAATCACAGTTTTCATGCGTCTTGACATGCTTTCCACCAGTCTTTCACACTGCTTTTGGGTGATCTTATGCCACTCCTGGTACAAAAATGTAAGCAATTCTTCTTTGTTTGATGGCCTCTTGATTACATTCCAGAGGTTTTCAATGGGGTTCAGGTCTGGAGATTGGGCTGGCCATGACAAGGATTTGATGTGGTTGTCCTTCATCCACACATTGATTGACCTACCTGTGTGGAATGGAGCATTGTCCTGCTGGTAAAAACAGTCCTCAGAGTTGGGGAACATTGCCTGAGCAGAAGGAATCAACTGTTTTTCCAGGATAACCTTGTATGTGGCTTGATTCATATGTCCTTCGCAAAGATTAACCTGCCAAATTCCAGCCTTGCTGAAGCATTCCCAGATCATCACCAATAATCCACCAAATTTCACAGTGGGTGCAAGACACTGTGGCTTGTACGCCTCTCCAGGCTCTGTCTAACCATTAGACGACCAGGTGTTGGGCAAAGCTGAAAATTAGACTCATCAGAGAAGATTACCTTACTCCAGTCCTCTATGGTCCAATCCTTATAGTCTTTGGCAAACTTCAGCCTGGCTCTCCTTTGCTTCTCATTGATGAAAGGCTTTTTTCTATCTTTACATGACTTGAGCCCTGCCTCTAGGAGCCTGTTACGAACTGTTCTTGCCATGCACTTCGCCCCAGCTGCCATTTGACATTCCTTTTATAGGTCACTTGATGTCATCCTGTGGTTGCTGAGTGACATTCCAATAATATGATGGTCATCCCGGTCAGTAGAGAGTCGTTTTCGCCCCTTGCCGGTCTGTAGCTTTGTTGTCCCCAATTTCTGCTGCTTGACCTTGTTGTAATGGACTGCCGTGTTAGAAATTTTAAGGATGGAGGCAACGTGATGGTCACTGCATCCCTCTGCTAGTGAAGACAGAATTGAGCCCTTCTTTTCCTCACTCCAGACTTCTCTTTTTAACTCCTTTGGTATGGTTAAAAGTTATTTTTTCATTCCTATTTCTTTTGGGATATTACTAGCACTTGTTTTGCCATCCAGCTTGTCCTATTGCAAGAGGATTGTGAACACCACAGCAGTGTTTTTTATACTTTCCTTCGTTAAATAAGATTTGTTTCAGGAGATCACCTAATCAGAAGCACATTAAGTAGAATGAGGTGTACTCTGGTTGGAATTCAACTGAAACATCAAAACCACAAAAAAAATCCTCCAATATTCAAGAAAAAAACAAAAACAGGCAGAGATACTTACCTGTCTAAATAGAACTCAATACAAACGCACTGACAGGGTGCAGCGGACCCAAGTAAAATGGCAACTACACAGGTGCATTAATACCAAATGAAACAGCCAGCCTTCAATCAGGGATTGGCCGTGTGGCACACCAGTGCAAAAAAATAATCTGTATGTGGCGATGTTCACACTAGGAATACAGAGCATCTGGTTCACAGCCTGTTAGTGACGCCCTATTGCGGGTTGCCCAGTGCTGACTATAATGCCTCCAGTGTGAACAAAGGCCACAGTTTACAGAACCATTTGGGCCCAACTGCACCCGAAAAAAATATAATGTGCACAAAAACATATCAATATTTGTAAGGTATTGGTTGATATTCTGACCACACTATGTAAGCTGTCAACCCATGTCAGGGTCCTTACGCTTGCCAGTCCTACTCTAACATCAAAACCACAAAAAGAGGAATACAAGTTGAAGGTGGCAGCCATCTACTTCCCATTTCCTGCAGCTCTCTATTAATCTGCTCCCTCTCAAGTTTTACCTGCTCTATCTCTTTCAGGTACGCCACGCGATACCCCAGGAGCATCCGGATATTCCCAAGGCTCTCCATGGAACAGACAATGAGGTATGGAATCCTCACTCATCACACTGGATCAATTAAAAATCTCCTGCATCACTTTCCCAAGTCTTCCGATGACGTTCCTCACCAGACCTCTGGGCACTTGAATAATGTCTTCTACAATACCCCGCTGACTTTGAGCTTTCCTCTTATACTCCAGATGTCGAGCAGCTTTCTTATTCCTCAATAAGATCCTCTGTTTCGTGTGGAGGCATTCTAGGTGCATATCCCTGAAGATAGCCACCCGCTTCACTGTGACTTCCCTAGTCGACAGTATGACCAACTGCTGAGTCTCTGGGGCCCAGTACACATGACACGCTTCTATTGCCTTTCTAAAGGCCTCATACATATCCTCACTGGCACACACTTCTCGCATGTCTTCGGGTACCTCTATTACGCACTTGAAAATCGAAGTCTCACCTTCTTATACATAATGTTGGACCTCCTCGTCCTGAGAGTCAGCGCAGTTTTCCAAGACGTCAACCTCCCTTGTGTGGCCGTCTGCTTGGCACTTCCCCTGCTGGATTTCTTCCTCCGTGGAGGCCCCTTCTTTGGTCAGGGTCTTCAGCTCACTCTCCTTCATTGCTATCAGATTGGGAGAGCATAACAGTTCGATTTCCCGGTCATCCATGGATTTCTGGAGCTGGGCATTAGTCTCCTTCTCTATCTTGAGCTCTCGGTGAACTTTGTCTCACTCCTCTGCCAAGCAGCGACACTCATCCTCTCTCCGGAGAATCTCCTGCTGAAGCTTCTCTTGGGCCTCTCTGAGCACCTCTGTATCTTCCAATAGAGCCTTGTTCATGGTTTTACACGCTGACAGGTGACCTCTGAGCTCAGAAACTTCCTTCTCCAGCTCATCCACTCTGTGCTCAATCGCTTGTCTCAGGACCCTTTCTCGCTCCACTGTCTCTTTCACTGTCTCTTTAAGCAGCTCTATCTCGTGGTCCTGCTCTTTTTTGACCAGCACGTGTCGCACCATTACTTCTTTAATTAGATTTTCAGTTGAGCTCTCTTGCCCACCAACACTCTGCCTCTTCAGAGTTCCACCTGTTCATGCATCTGCCTCTATGGTCTCTGCGGGGCTCTTTGCCCATTCACTCTTAGGTACCTCTCGACTCTTGGTAACTTCAGAGAACTCCAACTCTTCAGCATCAGGTACTCTGGAGACTTCATCATACAAAAAATACTCCGGGGTTACATCACAGGCAGCAGCGATCCCTGTGACACATACCTCCCATTAATTATGTGGCTATTAGTCACACTACTATATATTTATATATATATATATATATATACATATATATATGTATATATATATATATATATATATATATACAGTACAGACCAAAAGTTTGGACACACCTTCTTATTCAAAGATTTTTCTGTATTTTCATGGCTATGAAAATTGTAGAATCACACTGAAGTCATCAAAACTATGAATTAACACATGTGGAATTATACATTACACTTTACAAAAAAGTGTGAAACAACTGAAAATATGTCTTATATTCTAGGTTCTTCAAAGTAGCCACCTTTTGCTTTGATTACTGCTTTGCACGCAGAAAAGGTGAACGGATGGACTCTACATGCCTAGTTCCCACCGTGAAGCATGGAGGAGGTGGTGTTATGGTGTGGGGGTGCTTTGCTGGTGACACTGTTGGGGATTATTCAAAATTGAAGCGGTGAGCGGTCCAGCTCACCCCGAACCATCTCGATTGGGTTCAGGTCTGGTGACTGTGGAGGCCAGGTCATCTGGTGTAGCACCCCAACACTCTCCTTCTTGGTCAAATAGCCCTTACACAGCCTGGAGGTGTGTTTGGGGTCATTGTCCTGTTGAAAAATAAATGATGGTCCAACTAAACGCAAACCAGATGGAATAGCATGCTGCTGCAATATGCTGTGGTTGCCATGCTGGTTCAGTATGACTTCAATTTTGAATAAATCCCCAATAGTGTCACCAGCAAAGCACCCCCACACCATCACACCACCTCCTCCATGCTTCACGGTGGGAACCAGGCATGTAGAGTCCATCCGTTCACCTTTTCTGCGTGCAAAAGTAATCAAAGCAAAAGGTGGCTACTTTGAAGAACCTAGAATATAAGACATATTTTCAGTTGTTTCACACTTTTTTGTAAAGTGTAATGTATAATTCCACATGTGTTAATTCATAGTTTTGATGCCTTCAGTGTGATTCTACAATTTTCACAGTCATGAAAATACAGAAAAATCGTTGAATGAGAAGGTGTGTCCAAACTTTTGGTCTGTACTGTATACAGTATATATTCACTTATGTTTGTTTTGTGTGCGTAAACATTATAAATTTGAACATGGTATGTAATGATATTATGGTCTTCAATGGGGAATGAAAAAGAAGAGGTTGAACAAGGAAATGACATCACAATTGTTTTTTTAAAAATAATATATCTTTAGCTCTATGGATTTACAAAAACGCATACAAATCCGCACGAAAATCTGCATGAAAAACCGCAACAAAAATGCATCAAAAAAGCATAAAAAATGCGCGGCTTTTTCACTGCATTTTCTGCCAAGAGATGCAGAAACCGTGCAGAAATTTCTGCAAGCAAATCCACAACGTGCGCACATAGCCTAATAAATGAGCCAGTACTGAAAACAAGAACGATTCCCCTCACCCCTCCAACAGCTAAATTACATACAAGTCACCAAACCATCTCGTGAGTTTGGGCAAGGCTAAGCAGCCTTCATGAAATTCATACAGGTTTGCTTCAGTATAAAAAGTATAAATTGATACATTTGGGCATATTTTCCTTAGCGATTGGCAAATGTGCCATTACAGGTTTCAGCTGTAAGCATCGTTGGCTTTGCAGAGCATGTTGTCGCCACTGCATTTACTGTGTGAACATTAACATTGCATGTCAGAATTGGAAAGAATCCTGCAGTTGTAACTTAGAAGATAAAGAGGGACAATGTTGGTGGTCCTCGCTGCTATAAAATTATATTCTTATCATACCATAAAGCGTTTTCAAAGTGACATCATGAATCTGCTACAGAGTTATGGATTGCAACATAATTAAATTCTAAAGAAGAAGAATAAAACAATTGTCTAGAAAAAGCTACGGAAGTATTTTCTAAGCAATTGCCTACAAAAAAAAGTTCCCTGTTAGCCTGACAGTAAATGCTTTGGTAATCATTTGTTACTTCCCACATTCACCAAACCTTTAAATTTCGTAACCATTTTTTGAAGCATTTTTTTTTTTACATAAAGCCTAGTGTGGATGCAAGAAGAAGAAAGTGTATCTAATATTTCTCCACTGTTTTAAATCCACTCCTATGTTGGATCCAAAAAACTGCCACAAAAACTGCATATGTGATTACCACCTTACAGACAGAGTTGGGTCCTGAAGTATATGGACAGTTACTCTGGGGGCATATTTTAAGTAAATATGCCCCAGTGACACTGAGCAAATACTGAGATAATAAGGGTGGGCACAACCTAAATAGAGACTGGAGTGCCAGTCATGCATGCATAGCTACAATATTATCAACTAGAAAGAATAAAAGGAGCCTGTATAATCAAAGCAGAGGCTAATCTAGGTTTATCTCCTTAGTGACGGAGCTAATTTTTTTTTTTAAACTGTAAATTTTTATTAACGTTTTATCAATTTTTGACAAATGTACATAGATCCGGACAAACAGCTACATTTCAAAACAAATGAAATAAAAAGAATTACATTGATTCAGCAAAAATCCAACAATGATATAATAAAAGCACAAACACATTGTCATAAACATAACTTTATGCAGGGCTGCCACTAGGAATTTTGGGGCCCCATACTGGCAAAATTTTCGGGGCCCCCTTGAGACTCCACCCAAGCTCCACCCCAGCCCCGCCTCCACCCCTCTAACTGTCCACAGTCCCACCCCTCTCTCTTGGAAAAACTCAGCTTCTTACCAATCACACATTAACAGTTCCCATCACAAGATCACACATACAGCCAGCAGCTTTTGTTTTGGCCAAAAGATTTTTTAAGCCGCCACCACAACACGGTAGACACTTTTGGCCGAGCTCTACTCTACTGTAACCTATTAAATATTTGTTAAAATATGCAATACAATTTAGGTATATTTTTATTTAGCTTACAATTTTTAAAATGACTAATAATATCACATACAAGGAACAAATACCACAGCACCATGCCCAGATCAGATATTACCACCACATGGTGACCAAAAGTACCATATACAAGGATCAAATACCACCACACCATGTCCAGACCACATATTACCAACACAGTAACCGAATGATATCACATACAAGGAACAAATACCACAACACCATGACCGGACCACATATTACCACCACAGTGACCGAATAGTATCACATACAAGGACCAAATACCACAACACCATGACTGGACAACATAGTACCACCACATAGTGACTTGAATACTACAATACTGATCAGTAATAAAAAAAAACAATACTAGCACCATAAGTGCCATTCTACACAGGAGAGCTGTACTTAGTATGCAGTGTCTGTGTACAGGTAATACACTGATCAATGACATTATACACAGGAGCTCTATATATAGTGTACAGTGTATAGTGTCAGTGTATAGGTAACACACTGACTCACCAGTGACGTCTCTAGGTGAAGTACTTCATCTTCGTTTTTCATCTTTCATCCAGCACAGACCGCCATCACTTCTTCCAGCCAGGGCTCGTCTCTGCAGGAAATAACATAGTTATCTCGAGCTCCGATTGCAGAACACATTACTTATTTTTTCCCAACTTCTACATTACACATGAAGAAAAAAAAGGCGACATAGTGTCGCTCTGCACAGTAACAGGACCCCCCCATTTGAAACAGTATCCTCAAAAAATAAAATAAATACATCACTGCAGTAATAATATCCCTTAATTAGCCCCTATGGTAATAATATCCCCCATCCTGGCCCCCATGTGTCTCATTCCTGACTTCAGCCATATGTTCTCCCATCCTGCCCTCATGTGTATCCATTCTGCCCCATATGATCTCCCCATCCTTCCCCATCTGTCTCCAACCCTGCGCCCATGTCTCCAACCCTGCGCCCATGTCTCCAACCCTGCACCCATGTCTCCAACCCTGCACCCATGTCTCCAACCCAGCGCCCATGATCCTGCCCCATCTGTCTCCATCCCGTACCATGTTTCCATCCTGCCCCGTGTCTCCAATCATGCCCCCGTATCTCCATCCTGCCCCGTGTCTCCATCCTGCCTTCGTGACTCCATCCTGCCCCCGTACCTTCATCCTGCCCCCATGACTCCATCCTGCCCCCGTGTCGTCATACTGCCCCTGTGCCTCCATCCTGCCCCAGTGTCTCCATCCTGCGCCCCGTGCCTCCATCCTGCCCCCGTGCCTCCATTCTGCCCCGTGTCTTCATCATGCCCCTGTGCCTCCATCCTGCCCCCGTGACTCCATCCTGCCCCCGTGTCTTCATACTGCCCCCGTGCCTCCATCCTGCCCCATGCCTCCATCCTGCCCCCGTGTCTTCATCATGCCCCCGTGCCTCCATCCTACCCTGTGTCTTCATCATGCCCCCGTGCCTCCATCCTGCCCAGTGTTTTCATCATGCCCCTGTGCCTCCATCCTGCCCCCCGTGACTCCATCCTGCCCCGTGACTCTATCCTGCCCCCGTGTCTCCATCCTCCCCCCTGTGTCTCCAACCTGCCCCCGTGTCTCCATCCTGCCCCGTGCCTTCATCCTGCCCACGTGTCTTCATACTGCCCCTGTGCTTCCATCCTGCCCCCATGCCTCCATCCTGCCCCGTGCCTCCATCCTGCCCCCGTGCCTCCATCCTGCCCCCGTGCCTCCATCCTGCCCCTGTGCCTCCATCTTGCCCCTGTGCCTCCATCCTGCCCCGTGCCTCCATCCTGCCCCCGTGTCTTCATCATGCCCCCATGCCTCCATCCTACCCCCATGCCTCCATCCTGCCCCGTGTCTTCATCATGCCCCGTGCCTCCATCCTGCCCCGTGACTCCATCCTGCCCCGTGTCTTCATCATGCCCCCATGCCTCCATCCTGCCCCCGTGTCTTCATCATGCCCCCGTGCCTCCATCCTGCCCCCGTGTCTTCATCATGCCCCGTGCCTCCATCCTGCCCCGTGACTCCATCCTGCCCCGTGTTTTCATCATGCCCCTGTGCCTCCATCCTGCCCCCCGTGACTCCATCCTGCCCCGTGACTCTATCCTGCCCTGTGTCTCCATCCTGCCCCCTGTGTCTCCAACCTGCCCCCATGCCTCCATCCTGCCCCGTGACTCCATCCTGCCCCATGTCTTCATACTGCCCCTGTGCCTCCATCCTGCCCCTGTGCCTCCATCCTGCCCCGTGCCTCCATCCTGCCCCGTGTCTTCATCATGCCCCATGCCTCCATCCTACCCCCATGCCTCCATCCTGCCCCCGTGTCTTCATCATGCCCCGTGCCTCCATCCTGCCCCGTGACTCCATCCTGCCCCGTGTCTTCATCATGCCCCCATGCCTCCATCCTGCCCCCGTGTCTTCATCATGCCCCCGTGCCTCAATCCTGCCCCCGTGACTCCATCCTGCCCTGTTCAATTCTCCATTCTGTGAAACATATTGCCGCTTTCAATAAAAAAAAAAAAACTATTTTCTTACCTGGCCGCGGCACGGGCCCGCAAGGCAATAGAGAAACTGAACTTGCGTCTGAGACGCAGGTTCAGTTACTGCACAGGCAGAATCCTGCCACTGGGGCCTGATCAGCAGAAGAGACAGGGCCCGAAGCGGGCCCCCTCTGCTGATCGGGCCCAATACGCCAGTCAGGGAAGTAATGCCCTGATGGCGGCCCTGACTTTATGTATACAGACAAAAAGACAGAACACACACCACAAGGGAGGGAAGGAAAGGGTAGAGCATGAATTCCGAGATGGGGAGAACCAAGCATTCGAGGAATGACCTATTCAATTCTCTGAGCCCAAAAGTAGTCCCATAGGGCCCAAACCGAATCAAAACTTTCCACTCTCGTGTTCAGAATCGCCGTGAGATATTCCATCCTTCGGATATCGTTAACTCTATATAATAAGTGCAGATGCGAGTGCGGGGAGATCTGCTTCCAGTTAAGAGCGATTAGACACCTATCCGCTGTAAGAATGTGTAGTAACATTTTAGCTGATTTTTTCCCCATCCTTTTAGGAGTAAGATTTAACAGGTATATAGTCGGATCCAGCCCCACTTCAGCATAAAGAACATTAGAGCTCAACAATCTCACCTCCCTCCAGAAACCCATGATCCCAGGACATGACCAGAAGATATGGTACAACCCCTTTACATACAGTGCAGCTCATGCCATAGTTACTGTATGGGGGCTTGATATATTAACAGGTTGGGGATTATAATAAGCCTCCTCCCCATCTCCAACCTCCCCAGACAGCAACTATGACATGAGATTGCATATAATCTCCTGACATTAAGCAGTATAGTAGTAAGGCCCTCAGTGCCACCTCTACTACCCCCTTCAACTCCCCATCTTCCTTCTCCTTTCACATTCTTCCCATTCTTACAGGAACCATAATTTAATTTAATAAACATAATAATAATAATTCCAACAGTCCTTACAGATAAAGTTTGCAGGAAGGTTTACAGGATGGCAATTTTCCATATAAAGCTTGGTGAGTGGCGGTGATGAAGCCTATAAAATAACGTCAAGGCCAGGAAGTGTCTTCGCTCAACGTACAGTACAGACCAAAAGTTTGGACACACCTTCTCATTCAAAGATTTTTCTGTATTTTCATGACTATGAAAATTGTAGAATCACACTGAAGGCATCAAAACTATGAATTAACACATGTGGAATTATACATTACACTTTACAAAAAAGTGTGAAACAACTGAAAATATGTCTTATATTCTAGGTTCTTCAAAGTAGCCACTTTTTGCTTTGATTACTGCTTTGCATGCAGAAAAGGTGAACGGATGGACTCTACATGCCTGGTTCCCACAGTGAAGCATGGAGGAGGTGGTGTGATGATGTGGGGGTGCTTTGCTGGTGACAATGTTGGGGATTTATTCAAAATTGAAGCGGTGAGCGGTCCAGCTCACCCCGAACCATCTCGTTTGGGTTCAGGTCTGGTGACTGTGGAGGCCAGGTCATCTGGCGTAGCACCCCAACACTCTTCTTCTTGGTCAAATAGCCCTTACACAGCCTGGAGGTGTGTTTGGGGTCATTGTCCTGTTGAAAAATAAATGATGGTCCAACTAAACGCAAACCGGATGGAATAGCATGCTGCTGCAAGATGCTGTGGTAGCCATGCTGGTTCACTCTGCCTTCAATTTTGAATAAATCCCCAACAGTATCACCAGCAAAGCACCCCCACACCATCACACCTCCTCCTCCATGCTTCACGGTGGGAACTAGGCATGTAGAGTCCATCAGTTCACTTTTTCTGCACGCAAAGCAGTAATCAAAGCAAAAGATGGCTACTTTGAAGAACCTAGAATATAAGACATATTTTCAGTTGTTTCACACTTTTTTGTAAAGTGTAATATATAATTCCACATGTGTTAATTCATAGTTTTGATGCCTTCAGTGTGATTCTACAATTTTCTTAGTCATGAAAATACAGAAAAATCTTTGAATGAGCAGGTGTGTCCAAACTTTTGGTCTGTACTGTAAGTTGGGCACTAGGACCCAAAGGAAGTCCAGCGTGTGTGGCCCAATCAAATCATGTGCATTGGGTGGAGTTAACCACAGCTTTACTAGCCTGTAGGAATAAACTTGTCAGGTCCGCTTCAGCCCGAACCACACACTGCTCTGAGACTTTGCGATTGTCTTCTGTGCAGTGTGCAAAGTCTTACTCAGGCAAGGGAGCAGGCATTTTACTGCACTGTCTATGTCCTCTCAGAACACCGCCTTCTACCTAATGAGTTCAAGTGGGCCCCTTCATATGATGGGGCCCAGGTGGGGGCAACCTATGCCATTCCAGTAGCTATGCTACTGGCACTGACAATACAATCTATACCGACAGCACTGACAATACCAATTGCGCCAATAGCATTGACAGTACTGATAATATGAACTGAACTTACAGTACTGAAAATACCAACGGTACCAACAGTACTGACATTTCCAATTATACCAACAATAGCATCAGTACTGACAATACCACCAATATCAGCAATACTGAAAGGACAAACAATACCAACTATAATGACAGTGCTGACGATGCCAACAGTACCGAGAGTACTGCCAATATCATCAATACAAAAGGAACTGACAATGCCAACTGTGCTAACAATACTGATAGTATTGATAATACCAACTATTCTGGCACTACTGACAATAACACTAAGACCAACAATACTTCCAATACCAACTATACCAACAATAGTGATAGTACTGTCAATGCCAACAATAACGTCAATAAAACAATATAGAAAGTACAAATAGTAGCAAGTATAACGAAAGTATTGACAATATCAACAATACTGAAAGTACCAATAATACTTACAATACCGAAAGTACCAATAATACTTACAATACCATCCGTACTAACTATAACAACAGTACTGACAATACCAAGAATACTAACAGTACTGACAAAACCAAGGATACCAACAATACTGATAGTACTGACAATATCAACAATACTGAAAGTATAAACAATACTAACTATACTAAAAGTACTGATAATATCAACTGTGCCAACAATACTTGCAATACTGGCAATACCGACAGTACTGAAAATACCACCAATATCAACAGTACTGGCAATTCGAACTATGCCAGCAGTGCTGACAACACCATCAAAATCAACAATACCGAAAGCACAAACAATACTCATAGTGCTGACAACACCAACAGTCCCGACAGTTCTATCAATATCACCAATACCAACAGCACTGACAATACCAACCATATCTCCAATACCGATAATAACAAATATACCAACAGTACTTACAATACCACCAATACTCGCAGTACTGACAATACCAACTATGCCGACAATACCACCAATGCCATCAATACCAAAACTACAAACAATATTAACTATATCAACAGTATCAAATATACAGACAGTACTGATAATACCAACAAAAGCGACAATATTAACAATATGACCAATACTAACAGTACAGACAATACCAGCTATAAAGCACTAACTATACTAGCTGTGCCAATAATACTGACAATACCACTAATACTGACAGTATTGAAAATATCAAGAATACCAACAGTATTGACAATATCAACCACATCGACAATACAGACAATGCCAACAATACTGACAGTATCTATAATATGAACAGTACCAGCGATACCAACTATACCGACAGTACTGACAATATCACCAGTATTGACAATTCCAACTATACAAACAATACAGACAATACCGATAATATCAACTGTGCCAACAATACTTGCAGTATTGACGATATAAATATATAGACCGTACTGAAAATACCACCAGTTCCAACAGTACTGACAATATAGTACCAGCAATACAAACAGTACTGACAATGTTAGCAATAACAACTACAGTATATTGACAGTACAAACAATACCGACAGTACTGACAATTTCACCAATGCCAACATTACTGACAATTAGGGATGAGCAGACCTATGGATGTTTGGGTTTGTCTGGATTGAGCGAACTTTAGTCCAAAGTTCAGTTTGGGTACCAGAACTCTATCCAAACTTGAAGCAGAACCTGAACCACATAGAAGTTAATGGGAAACCAAACTGACAATACCAACTCTGCCGACAATAATAACAGTACCACTAATACTGACAATACCAACTATACTGACAATATGGACAATACTGATAAGATCATCAGTAATGACAATATTAGTTATAACAGCTATATTGACACTATTGATAATACAGACAGAACTGACAATATCAAATGTCAACTATACTGACAATACCAGCATTACTGACAATATCAACCATAAAAACAATTCCTACAGTGCTGACAACAATATATTTTAATAATTGTATTTCTATTGAGCCAACATATTCGGCAGCACATTACAATTCAGAGGGGACATGCACAGACAAAAAAAGCATCACAGTAACACATACTGTAATTGAACAGATACCAAGAGGAGATGGAGAACTGCTTACAACAATATTAACTACACTGTGTTCCAAATTATTATGCAAAAATTGTTTAGGAGTGATAAGGTAAGAATTTTGTTGTTTGTCAGTTAAACTCATTGATGGTGATGTGTGTCAGGGCTCTTTATATCACTGTAAGCAATTGCAGACACCTGTGCTAATTAGTTTGGCAGGTGTGTCCAATGAAAGGCAAGACTACTTAAGAAGGCTGTCCCACATTATTAAGCAGCCTACATTTTCTGCCAAAATGGAAAGAAAAAGAATGTGTCGGCTGCTGAGAAGCAACAAATTGTGGAGTGTTTAGGTCAAGGCATGACTACAATCAGCATTGCCAAGACACTTCATCGTGATCATCGCACAATCAAGACGTATGTAGCTGATTCACAGTACACACGTGTGCGTGCTGATAAGGGAAAATTGAGGACTCTTTCCTACAGGCAATTACGTCAGGTTAAAAGAGCAGCGGCAAAAAAGCCTTGTCATAGCAGCAGACAAGTTTTTGAAGCTGCTGGTGCCTCCAACGTCCCCCGAACAACAAGATGCAGGGTCCTTCAGAGGTTTGCTGCTGTGCATAAGCCATCCTGTCGACCTCCTCTATCCACTGCACACAAGCAGTGGGCCAAACAATACATGAAGACTGACTTCAAAACTGTTTTGTTCACCGATGAGTGCCGTGCAACGCTCGATGGTCCAGATGGATGGAGTGGAGGATGGCTGGTTGATGGACACCCCATGCAAACACGGCTACGGCGCCAACAAGGATCAGGTGGAGTAATGTTTTGGGCTGGAATCATGGGGAGAGAGATTGTCGGCCCCTTTAGGATCCTGAAGGGGTAAAGATGAACTCCATAGTGTATATTGAGTTTCTCAAACAGCACTTCCTGCCATGGTTCAAGAAGAAGAACCGTGCATTCCGCAGCAAGATCATTTTCATGCATGATAATGCACCGTCTCATGCTGCACATAACACATCTGCATCTCTGGCTGCTATGGGCATAAAAGGGGACAAACTTATGGTGTGGCCCCCATGCTCCCCTGACCTCAACCCCATTGAGAACCTCTGGAGCATCATCAAAAGGAGTGTCTATGATGGCGGGAGGCAGTTCACATCTAAGCAACAGCTCTGGGAGGGTATTCTGTCCTCATGCAAAACAATTGAAGCAGAAACCATCCAAAACCTGACAAATTCAATGGACGAGAGAGTTCAGAAGCTCCTTTCGAACAAGGGGTCCTATGTGCAAATGTAACATCACCTAGAATAAACTTTTGAGTTGAAAACTGTTTGATTTCAGTTTGTAAGAACCTGCTAATGCTTATAATTTCAAAAAGGACCATTTTTTTTGTTCTTTATTAAAATGAAAAGGTTGAAAACTCTGCTGTGCATAATAATTTGGAACATGCATTTTGAGTGCAGTTTGAGTGTTTTATTTTTTAAAAATATACTGTTATCATAGGCAGTTTGTACAAAACCTTTCAATTGTACTCTAATAGTAATTTGACTGGAAAATTACAATGACTGCAATTCATATAGGTAATCTGGGAAAATCTGAGAAAATATTATTTGCATAATAATTTGG
The DNA here is from genome assembly GCA_033576555.1 of Oophaga sylvatica. Taxonomy (NCBI): domain Eukaryota; kingdom Metazoa; phylum Chordata; class Amphibia; order Anura; family Dendrobatidae; genus Oophaga; species Oophaga sylvatica. The sequence continues at coordinate 295,826,779 of JARQOD010000001.1, forward strand.
AACACAGTGTATATCAACTGTGCGGACAATGCTAAGTCTGTTACTTTATACAAGGAACAGCGTTTTTTGAATGGGGACAACCTCATTATAGGGGTTTTCCAGACTAGAGGTACTTTTGGCAAGCACTGTAGTTTGTTATTTGCGTACATACGATCAATTACTGACTTACTTTTCTTCCTGCTTTTCTTAATGTTCAGTGGTAAACTACACTACCTGCTTAATTGAGAGTAAGGCTGGAGTCACACATAATGTATAAAAATCGGTTCATTTTTTACGGCCGAGAATCGCATCAATGTTTCATGAACAGTGATCTGCATGTAATCCGTTTTCAAGGTGAGGAAGCGATTTCCTCGCATCAAAATATCAGCTTCGCTCTCATTTATTCACTGGTTTACAGCCAGGGCGGTCGCATTAGCACCGCTCCCAGTTGTAAACTATTTAAGCCCTTGAGATGGATTGTGGAGTGGGACTTGACTGTACCGCGGACAGGTATGGGTATATTGTTGCATTTTTATTTTGTCTTTTTTCCAGGAGAACGAGGACTTCGAATGGATTGGGAGTTTAATAAAGATGGAAAACCTATGTGTTGTATTATTTCATTAAAATACTTTATTCTTAATGTATGTGTGTTTTTTTTAACCCTTTCAAATGGTAAGATTAATAATGGATAGGTGTCTAATTGACAACTCTCCATTATTAACTTGGCTTAATGTCACCTTACAATAGCAAGGTGACATTAACCCCTTATTACCCCATATGCCACCGCTACACGGCAATGGGAAGAGAGAGGCTAAGGGCCAGAATTGGCGCATCTTACAGATGTGCCTTTTCTTGGGTGGCTGGGGGCAGATGTTTTGAGCCGAGGGGGCCAATAAAAATGGTCCCATTCTAGGCTCTTAATATCTGCCCTCAGTCACTGGCTTTCCCTCTCTAGCGAAGAAAATTGGGCGGGAGCCAACGCAATTTTTTCCCTTGAATACATCCTTTTATTAAATACCTACAGCGCCCAAATTTTACACACACCTAGTACTAACAGTAGTATTCACTGACATACAGTACAGACCAAAAGTTTGGGCACACCTTCTCATTTAAAGATTTTTCTGTATTTTCATGACTATGAAAATTGTACATTCACACTGAAGGCATCAAAACTATGAATTAACACATGTGGAATTATATACTTAACAAAAAAGTGTGTAACAACTGAAATTATGTCTTATATTCTAGGTTCTTCAAAGTAGCCACCTTTGGCTTTGATGACTGCTTTGCACACTCTCGGCATTCTCTTGATGAGCTTCAAGAGGTAGTCACCGGAAATGGTTTTCACTTCACAGGTGTGCCCTGTCAGGTTTAATAAGTGGGATTTCTGGCCTTATAAATGGGGTTGGGACCATCAGTTGTGCTGTGCAGAAGTCTGGTGGATACACAGCTGATAGTCCTACTGAATAGACTGTTAGAATTTATATTATGGCAAGAAAAAAGCAGCTAAGTAAAGAAAAACGAGTGTCCATCATTACTTTAAGAAATGAAGGTCAGTCAGTTCGAAAAATTGGGAAAACTTTGAAAGTGTCCCCAAGTGCAGTTGCAAAAACCATCAAGCGCTACAAAGAAACTGGCTCACATGAGGACTGCGCCAGGAAAGGAAGACCAAGAGTCACCTCTGCTTCTGAGGATGTTTATCCGAGTCACCAGCCTCAGAAATCGCATGTTTACAGCAGCTCAGATTAGAGACCAGGTCAATGCCACACAGAGTTCTAGCAGCAGACACATCTCACAACAACTGTTAAGAGGAGACTTTGTGCAGCGGGCCTTCAAGGTAAAATAGCTGCTAGGAAACCACTGCTAAGGACAGGCAACAAGCAGAAGAGACTTGTTTGGGCTGAAGAACACAAGAAATGGACATTAGACCAGTGGAAATCTGTGCTTTGGTCTAATGAGTCCAAATTTCAGCTCTTTGGTTCCAACCACCGTGTCTTTGTGCGACGCCAGAAAAGGTGCATGCCTGGTTCCATCGTGAAGCATGGAGGAGGAGGTGTGATGGTGTGGGGGTGCTTTGCTGGTGACACTGTTAGGGATTTATTCAAAATTGAAGGCATACTGAACCAGCATGGCTACCACAGCATCTTGCAGCGGCATGCTATTCCATCCGGTTTGCGTTTAGTTGGACCATCATTTATTTTTCAACAGGACAATGACCCCAAACACACCTCCAGGCTATTTGACCAAGAAGGAGAGTGATGGGGTGCTAGGCCAGATGACCTGGCCTCCACAGTCACCAGACCTGAACCCAATCGAGATGGTTTGGGGTAAGCTGGACCGCAGAGTGAAGGCAAAAGGGCCAACAAGTGCTAAGCATCTCTGGAAACTCCTTCAAGATTGTTGGAAGACCATTTCCGGTGACTACCTCTTGAAGCTCATCAAGAGAATGCCAAGAGTGTGCAAAGCAGTCATCATAGCAAAAGGTGGCTACTTTGAAGAACCTAGAATATAAGACATATTTTCAGTTGTTTTACACTTTTTTGTTAAGTATATAATTCCACATGTGTTAATTCATAGTTTTGATGTGTATGTACAATTTTAAATAGTCATGAAAATACAGAAAAATCTTTAAATGAGAAGGTGTGTCCAAACTTTTGGTCTGTACTGTATATAAAACAAAATGTTCTGCAATGGTTTACTGTATGTAAACCATGTCTCCTATCCTGTCGGCTCTTGCAGAGATTCTACAGAAGCCTTAGCCGACAATTTGAATAATCGCCTATTCTGCTATTTCTCTATGAAATATAAATATATATTTTATATATATATTATATATACCTATACTATGTGAATATATGTATTCTATCTATTCTATTGTAACCTGTCAGTGTGATTTTACAGTATAGCTCACTGAATTGCCGGCTTTTCTAAGGACACCGATGCGTATTTCTCGCAAGTCACACGCATGGTTCGTGTGTAATCCGTTGTTTTCTCGCACCCATAAACTTGCATTGGCGATTCTCGGCCGTAATGCGGTGCAAATCGCAGCATGCTGCGATTTCTCTCGCACGTATAATACGCCTGAGAAAGAAACGTATGATGGGAGCTGCCTCATAGATTAACATTGGTCCGAGTGCTATGCGATTTTTTCTCGCTTAGAACTCGTCCCTATTCCACTCTAGTTTGACTCCGGCCTAAGCATGCAAATCGCATATGAGCGGTCACATGACGACCGATTGTAAGGATTCAGCTCTGCTTGCCAGTTCAATGTGTACAGTATACTAAACATTGTTAGGATTAGGAATGCCATGATGCTGCGAAAAATTTTCTCTTTCCCCGACTACCCTGTTAACTTAATGTGTCCTGGCATATGCTGTATGTTAAACAGAAGTTGAAACCTTCACGTGAGCAGAGGGATTTTGTATTCTATAGGCTTGCAGACATATAAAATAGTAACGCAGGAATACTGTACACTGTGCACGGAAGCGACCCGATCGCCACGGAACCACCGTTGGGCACCCGGCCTGGAAACCCTCCTACGCTGCAAGAAGCGGAGGATACCCTAAGAGGCCTGGCCCGGCACCGGGAGGAGGTCGCCAGGATGGAAACCAGCTGGCGTGCCCTAAAACTAAACTTGGAGCGGCGCCAATCCCTCTTACCTGAAGTGTCTGTACCGGAAGGTGAGGCACCCGTTCTAGTAGAGGAGTCCGTGCGGGCATCCCAGCCCTTGCAATGTGATCCGGTTGACATTGTCGCAGTGGAGGCACCCGTTCCTGCAAAAAACTCTGCACCGGCAGCACCCAGATCCCGCTGTCTGCCCCCGTCGCTGAGACAGAAGAAGCGACACCCGTCCTCATGGAGGAGGCCGCGCAGGCACCAGAGGTCTACCTGTCTGTACCAGAGCCCCGACTGTCATCTGTTCCAGAGCCGGCTGCTTCCTCCGCAGGTGAGCGCCGCCAGGACTGTCGGGCGCCAGGAGAGCTGCCGCAAACCAGACATCGTAAGCTGCAGTTTGATGGTGGAGACATGGAGATGCTGGTGGAGGAGAATTACAACCGGGTCAGGAGGAAGAGTGGAGACGTGGGGAGCGGGAAGCAGAGCGACAAAGGGAGCAGCGAGAATCCCAAAAGCTTCGGCAACGTAACCTGGAGAAGGATGGGCAGATAAGGACCGGATGAGAAAAGATAAAGGAACCCTGTGGGAGCCGCGGCGTAAGGGTGCAGTACGGAGCTTTAAATTGAAAGGTCTTCATCCAGGAGCCTGGACTTTATTTAGAAGTGTTTGTGACCCGGCAGGACGTGGAGACTCACCTCCCAGAGGACACCCGGGGAGGGACCTGTTGCCAGGAGACTTGGTAACTTACACCCGACACTGGGGTTACAATGGATGGTACGCCCTAAATGTTACCAGGTGCGACCCCTACTCCCCAGAGTGTCAGGAACCTGTGAGACCCTCGGAGCCTTCAGCCTCCCACATCCAGGCCTCTGCACAAGTGCCCACCCCCCGCCGTAAATCTCCCCAGCCTCCCTCAGTGGTCTCCTCAGCAGCCCCAGCTATGGACATGATAACTATAGCTGGCCCGTACCCGGCGCCTGTTAGGCCCCCTGGGGTTCGTTCAGTCCGGGACATAGGGCTCCAGACCCGGAGGGAGATGAAAGAGGTGGCCACACAGACACAGATAGCGGGTCACGACTTGACTGTACAGGCCACACAACGTCATCAGGTCCTGGTGGTCCTTGGTGTCTCGGATGTTTGGCAAGCATCAGAAGAGTACCAGGTGGTACCTGGAACACCCCTGCCAAAGAATTATAAATAACCCGGACAGGGTCCCTGTATGTAAATAGTTAAATTGCTGATGTACCCGGACGGGTGAATGTTCATAAAAAATTTTTTTAATTTAATAAAAAACACAACACAGTTTTTCATTACTTTTATTACAGTCTCATCCTGCGACGCCATCGATCTCCTGTAAAAAAATGAAAAAAAAAAACCAGCAGTATACCACCTGTCCGACGCAGTCCATAGTAACGAGTGTCCCACGACGATCCAGCTCCGCTACATCAGAATGACAGGCAGAGCCTGTCATCCGGCGCAGCACAGCTGATTACCTGCTTCCCCGGCCGGGATTACCCTGCAGTCACTGCAGTTATCGCGAAAAAAACTGCATGTGACCGCCAGGGAGAAGATAATGGCGGCCATCAAGCAGTCCAGGACGTGACCGCGGAGATCTTCTGCCAGGTAAGTGCCGCTGACTCCTGACAGACCCGACCGACGGACACTCACAGTGACAGTGACAAACCCGATTCCGGTATCCGATATGACGAAAATATCGGTACTCGGAATCGAAAGCCCGATACAGCTAATATCGGCCGATACCCGATATTTGCAGTATCGTATCGCTCAACACTAGTGACAATGTAAATAAAGCGTCCCGCAGTGAGACATCAGGCAGGTAGCCTCCCAGGGCCCCAGGTGTATGTAAGGAAGGGGGAAATTGGACAAAAACCCAAAAGAGGTAAACAACTGTATGAATAAGCAATCTCCATGTAGTAAATAAAGAAAAATATAAGAAAACAAAACAAAAGAAGGGGAGATAAATGAAAAAAATGTTGAAAGGGAGAAGGAAATAGAACATGAAACAGAGGGAAAAAAATAGAAAATAGAAATAAAGGGACAACACAAAGGGTATGGGGAGGTAAAGAGTGACCATACAATACCATGGTGATGGAAAGGCAGAATACGTGTGTAACGGGTCTGGGAGGGGGAACCTCTGAGCTTTTATACAAGGAGGCGGTCCTTGTAAGGCAGCGGGTGGCGTCCGGGGAAGACGGCAGGAAGTCACGACAAGTGACCGGGGCAGTTTCTGGACAAACGGCAGGAAGTCACGGCAAGTAAACCGGGCAGTCTCTGGACAAACAGGCAGGAAGTCATGGCAAGTGACCGGGGCAGTCTCTGGACGAACAAGCAGGAAGTCACGGCAAGTGACCGGGGCAGTCTCTGGACAAACAGGCAGGAAGTCACGGCAAGTGACCGGGGCAGTCTCTGGACAAACAGGCAGGAAGTCATGGCAAGTGACCGGGGCAGTCTCTGGACAAACAGGACGGTACGACCTGTGATGGCTGAGCCTCCCGGTAGGCTAGCAGGCAGGTAGCAGATGAGCGTCCCCAGATGAACGGGCTGGCTGGTCCATAGACAGACTGACAGGTGATGGTGGACAGACTGTCGGACGGCGGAGCCTCCAGGACGGCTAGCAGACAGGAAACAGGTGAGCGTCCTCAGGTGAACGGACTGGCTGGTCCATAGACAGACTGACAGGTGATGGTGGACAGACTGTGGACGGCGGAGCCTCCAGGACGGTAAGCAGACAGGTAACAGACTGCAGGCTGGCAGGAATCTGGCAGGTATCTGGAAACGGAGCCTAAGGGCTGAAGCAGAGTAGTGAACAGTGCAACAACATTGCTCGGGCACCTCCATTTTGGAGGAGGTGCCTTATATATGTGAAGTCCACCGGCCATTGGCCGGGGACTACTTAGGAGGACGCGCGCGGCCCCTATAAGAGGAAGGGAGCGCGTGCGCGCGCGCCCTAAGCACAGTGGCCGGAAAGGAGCGCACGCCACCCCGCAGAGCGGGAGGAGGAAGACGGACCCCGGAGCAGAGGGGTGAGGGGAACAGCGTCCCTGCCTAGCAGAGGGCAGGGACGCCGACGCTACAGTACCTCCCCTTTAGGCCCCCCTTTTTTAAGCCAGAGAGAAATTTAGCTAAGATGAGAGGGGTATGGATGTTCTCCCGAGGCTCCCACGTTCTCTCCTCAGGACCAAACCCCTTCCAATCCACCAGAAAATAGGTCTTTCTCCTTACCCTTTGGTGGCCAGAAGTTCTCTACCTCAAATTCGTTTCAGCAGAAACTGGAGCAGGAAGCGTACCTGTAGGCTTGACAAAAGAGTTAAGTACCACCGGTTTGAGGAGAGATACATGGAAGGAGTTAGGAATCCGCAAATTGGCCGGGAGTTTCAATTTATAGGCCACCGGGTTGATCTGACTGATGACCTCCAGCGGACCGATGAACCGAGGACCTAACTTGTAGGAAGGAATCTTGAGCCGGACATACTTGGACGAGAGCCAGACCTTATCCCCAGGACGGAATTGAGGAGGATCCAGACATTTTTTGTCAGCATGTTTCTTCATGCGCTCGGATGACAGAATGAGTGCGGACCGGGTACTCTCCCATATGGTGGAAAAAATTTGTTAACAAGAGATTCCGCAGCTGGATTGTCCACAGAGGTGGAGACGGGAACAGGGATCCGAGGATGCTGACCAAAGACTACAAAAACGGAGATTTGGAGGAAGACTCGCTCTCGTGATTGTTGTAAGAAAATTCGGCCCATGGCAGGAGATCCACCCAGTCAGAATGGTGGGCATTAACGAAGTGCCGGAGGTAACTGGTCAGAATCTGATTGATCCGCTCCACTTGACCATTGGACTGTGGGTGGTAAGCGGAGGAGAAATCCAGGGAGACGTCTAGCAACTTACAAGTGGCTTTCCAGAAACGTGAGGTGAACTGTACCCCACGATCCGACACAATGTGACGAGGCAGGCCATGAAGACGGAAGATGTGGCGGATAAAGTCTTTAGCCAGTTTGGGTGCTGACGGAAGACCTGGCAGGGGAATAAAGTGAGCCATCTTGGAAAAACGGTCAACGACCACCCAAATGACCGTACAAACCGGCAGAGACGGGGAGGTCGTTATGAAGTCCAGGGCTATATGTGCCAGGGGGCAGCGGGTACCGGAAGCGGAAGGGGGCGCCGGCAGGCAGGTGTCTCGGAACTTTGTTGCGGGCACAGGAGGCACAGGCAGAAACAAAGTCTTTTACGTCCTTGTGCAGGGTAGGCCCCAGTAATGCCGGGTAATAAGCTGGAGGGTCTTTTTCTGACCAGCGTGGCCAGCTAGTTTAGACAAATGACCCCAGTGTAGGATCCTCTCTCGATTGGTACCGATACGAACGTCTTACCGGAGGGAGACGATTTAGACTCACGGGAGCCACCTGCATCACTCTGGCGGGATCGATGATATGTTTAGGTTCCTCCTCGAGATCCGACACCAGGAAGGATCGAGACAAGGCGTCCGCCTTGATGTTCTTGTCTGCCGGGCGAAAATGTAGAAGAAAATCAAAGCGAGCAAAAACAAGGACCACCAGGCTTGGCGAGGGTTTAATCTCTGAGCATGCTGGAGGTAAGCCAAGTTTTTGTGATCAGTGTAAATGATTACCGGTGAAGAGCCCCCTCGAGCAGGTTACGCCACTCTTCTAATGCCAGCTTGATGGCCAATAGCTCTCGGTCTCCTATGGAATAATTGCGCTCGGAAGAGGAGAAGAGTTTAGAGAAGAAGCCGCAAGTTACCATCCTCCCGAAGAAGATTTTGAGTAAGTCCCCGCTCCGGCTCCAGAGGAGGAAGCGTCAACCTCCAAAAAGAACTGATTGTTGCCGTCCGGGCGATGCAGCACCGGAGCGGAAGAGAAGGCTTGTTTTAAGGAAAGAAAGGCCCCCCTCTGCTTCGGGCGTCCACTGTTTGGGGTTAGCGTCCTTGCGGGTGAGCGCGGAGATTGGAGCAGTCCGGGAAGAGAAGTGCGGTATGAAGAGGCGGTAATAATTGGCGAAGCCCAGGAACCGCTGAATGGCTTCAATCCCTCCGGTCAGGGCCATTTCTCGATGGCAGATAGTTTCTCCGGATCCATTCGTAGACCTGTCTGAGAAATGATGTAGCCCAAAAACGGAAGTAAAAGTCTGCTCAAAGAGGCACTTCTCATATTTGGCGAAGAGGTGATTCTGCCTGAGCCTGAGCAGAACCTGCCGAACGTCCCTCCGGTGAGACTGGAGATCCGGAGAGAAGACCAAGATGTTGTCCAGGTACACCACTACGCAGGAGTAGAGAAGGTCCCGGAAGATGTCATTGACCAACTCTTGAAAGACTGCCGGAGCGTTACAGAGACCAAAGGGCATCCCAAATACTCGTAGTGGCCGTCCCGGATGTTGAATGCCGTCTTCCATTCATCTCCCCGACGGATACGGACTGGTTATATGCCCCACGAAGATCCAGTTTGGTGAAGATTCTAGCCCCCCTCAGACGATCAAATAATTCTGGAATGAGGCGGAAGGGGGTACTTATTCTTCACCGTGATCAGGTTAAGACCTCTGTAGTCTATACAGGGACGGAGAGAGCCGTCTTTCTTTTTTACGAAGAAGAAGCCTGCTCCCGCTGGGGAGGTAGATTTCCGGATGAATCCCTTGGCCAAATTCTCCTCGATATATTCGGAAAATCGACCTGGTCTCAGCAGCAGACAATGGGTAAATACGCCCACGGGGAGGCGTAGTACGGGTTTGCAGGTCGATAGGGCAATCATAAGGTCTGTGAGGGGGTAATGTCCTCGCCCCTTTTTATTAAAGACATCAGCGAATGACCAATATGGAATCGGGAGCCCAGGTAGATTAGTTGGGTAGGAGAAGGACGGACGGGATGAACAGGAATCAAACACGTTTTATGACAGTCTTGTCCCCAGCGAAGGATCTCTCCAGTCTGCCAGTCGAGCACGGGTGCATGCTTTTGGAGCCAAGGTAGACCTAGTAAGAAAGCGTGAGAGAGTCCAGGCAGAACATGAAAAGAGATGCTCTCAGAATGCAGCATACCCACCTGCAGAGTTATGGATTCGGTGATAAGTTGGATGGGACGTGGTAAGAGACCCCCATCCACAGCAGCGACAGATACTGGTACAACCAGAGGTTTGGTAGGAATGCGGTATTTTTCTACCAGAGCCTGTGAAACAAGATTCCCGGCTGCTCCAGAGTCAAATTGGGCTAGTTCGAAATAACGTTCTCCCCAAGGAGAATTGAGACTGACAGCAGCAGAGATGGAGAGGATTTATCTTTGTCTAGGTTGACCTCTCCGAGCGAACCTAGACACAGGCTTTCCCGACCTATCCGGACAGGTACGGAACAGGTGCCCTTACTGCCCAGTAGAAGCAACTCCCCTCGGCACGGCGTAAGTCCTGACGGGCTTTGACCATCTTGGTCTGGTCACCTGCATAGGCTCAGAGTGTGTACCTGGGGAGAAACGGAGGGAGTTACGGGTTTCTGAAAAGTAGGAGCTAGACGAGGCAACTTTTCTCACGGGTGACCTCTTTGGCGCACTCTTGGAACCGTGATCAATTCGATTGGCAAGAGTTATTAGGTCATCGAGAGAGTAGGAATGTCCCGACCGGCAAGTTCATCTTAATACGACCGGACAGACCCTCCCAGAAGACAGATATTAGAGCGTCGTTTATCCCAGGCCAGCTCTGAGGCAAGGGTACGGAACCGTATGGCATTTGACCCACGGTGAGACTTCCTGACGGAGGCGTAGCAGAGATGAGGGAGGAGGTCTTCCGTCCGGGTTCGTCGAAATACCTTCCGGAAAGCCGAGAGAAAGGCAGGCAGGTCGGACACCAGAGGGTCTTCTCTCTCCCAAAGAGGATTTAGCCAGGCCAGAGCCCCCCGGTGAGATGGGACATGATGAAGGCAATTTTGGCCCGGTCGGAGTTAAACTGATGGGACAGGAGTTCAAAGTGCAGGGTGCACTGGTTAATGAAACCCCGAGCCAGAGCAGGGTCACCTCCCAAACGAGGAGGAGCTGACAGTCGAGGTCCAGGAACGGAAACCACGGAATTGGTGAGCACGGGAACTGCCGGATTGCGAGTCATGGCGCCAGCGGTGGTTGCTGGTGAAGCAGTCAGAGTGTCCAGGCGGGAATTGACATCCGCAGGTGACCAGGATGGACTCCTGTTAGACCTTGACGAGACAGTTCATGACACAGGTCAGAGAGCGAGGGATTTGGGTGCCACCGGGTTCCATGGCCCGAGCAAACTGTAACGGTCTGGGAGCGGAACCTCTGAGCTTTTATACAAGGAGGCGGGTCCTTGTAAGGCAGGCGGGTGGCGTCCGGGGAAGACGGGCAGGAAGTCACGACAAGTGACCGGGGCAGTCTCTGGACAACAGGCAGGAAGTCACGGCAAGTGACCGGGGCAGTCTCTGGACAAAACAGGCAGGAAGTCACGGCAAGTGACCGGGGCAGTCTCTGAACGAACAGGCAGGAAGTCACGGCAAGTGACCGGGGCAGTCTCTGACAAACAGGCAGGAAGTCACGGCAAGTGACCGGGGCAGTCTCTGGACAAACAGGCAGGAAGTCACGGCAAGTGACCGGGGCAGTCTCTGGACAAAACAGGCAGGAAGTCACGGCAAGTGACCGGGGCAGTCTCTGGCAAACAGGAAAGGTACGACCTGTGATGGCTGAGCCTCCCGGTAGGCTAGCAGGCAGGTAGCGATGAGCGTCCCCAGATGAACGGGCGGCTGGTCCATAGACAGACTGACAGGTGATGGTGGACAGACTGTCGGACGGCGGAGCCTCCAGGACGGCTAGCAGACAGGAAAACAGGGGAGCGTCTCAGGTGAACGGGCTGGTGGTCCAAGACAGACTGAACAGGTGATGGTGGACAGACGTCGGACGGCGGAGCCTCCAGGACGGTAAGCAGACAGGTAACAGACTGCAGGCTGGCAGGATCGGCAGGTATCTGGAAACGGAGCCTAAGGGCTGAAGCAGAGTAGTGAACAGTGCAACAACATTGCTCGGGCACCTCCATTTTGGAGGAGGGCCTTATATATGGTGAAGTCCTCCGGCCATTGGCCGGGGACTACTTAGGAGGACGCGCGCGGCCCCCTATAAGAGGAAGGGAGCGTGCGCACGCGCCCTAAGCACAGTGGCCGGAAAGGAGCGCACGCCACAGCAGAGCGGGAGGAGGAAGACGGACCCGGAGCAGAGGGGTGAGGGGAACAGCGTCCCTGCCTAGCAGAGGGCAGGGACGCCGGACGCTACAACGTTGAAACCAATGTGGGGTCAGCGGTTCTAGGAGTAGAAGATACAGGCAATAATTAGATTAATACAGTATACAAATCCATGAATGAATGCTACCACGAAAATATGGACATCCTAAAGAAAAGCTGAGACATCGTAGTCCCTATTTAGGCCTCTTGGTTCCAAGGTTTGAAAAGTGAAAATCCAAAAGGCTTCACGTTTCTAAGCATGTGACTCTATGAGACCTCTCCTATTGACATCAATATGCTCTAAACCTGAAATTTGAGTTGAGCAATAGTATGATTAGACTCATGGAAATGATGAGGGAGAGGAGATGTGTCTTGTGACAAGTATATTGGACTTGTGCTGTGAATCCTGTCACGAATAGGTTGTGTTGTCTCACCAATGTACGCAAGTCCGCATGGACATTTAATTAGGTAGATCACGTAAGAAGAATCACAGGTGAAAAATCCCTTAATCGGAAACCTTGACCCGTTTGTGGATGATATGCCTACGGGGCCTTCAGGATATTGTTACCACTGTAAACAGTGAAGGCAAGGGAACGTCCCCTGCGCTGCGTCCGGAGAAATGTCTGTCTAGAGACAGTATGTAGAGCCCACATCTGCCTTTGACTAATTTATATATTTAAACCAAAACCATGGGTAACAAGACTGTACATAATTTCACAGTGGAAACATGGCAACTCCTGCATACAGAAATATAACGAATAAAGGAGCATCCAGCCAAACTGGTAAATTTGTATAAAAACAGACAATTTTATTGATAATATATAAAAGACACACATGAATAAAAAAATGTTCACAAATATAAATAGCGTATAAACAGATGAGAGTATAATGGTATATAGCAACAAAAATTACCTATGGTACACTAATGGTAAGACCCAAATGCTCAGAAAAATCAGCCACCCTATCACCATAGAAGGGCACAGTATGTATACAAACGAGTGTTAGATATAATGTACTCCCTCCAACAGCAACAGGAAGTCAACGGTATACATAGTGTATTGGCGATAGGCTGAAATCATTAGCGTACAGTAAAATTCCTCAAGTGGGAACTTGTGCATCGGAAGGTAAGTACATGGCAAAGTGAGATTGCCCAATCTCAATGGACATTGAACTAACAGAGCATTAGGAAAAGTAATGCTTACCCATGTTGTGTATACAGCAGGAACGTGCCCCGACGCACGTTTCGCATTTAGCTTCCTCGGGGGGCAGTGTGGTCTAAAGTGCCGGGTGCTCTTTTTATAGGGGAGAGACAAAGTGACTCCAGGTGTGTAGTGTTGTCCATCAGGCACACGTGCGCATGCGACGCTGTCACTGAGGCGGCATGC
>JARQOD010000001.1:295840089-295897667 GCA_033576555.1 Oophaga sylvatica
GGGGGGAGGCAGAGGGTTGGGAGCTCCCTCTGCCTCCGATCGGCATCCCTGCAATGTAATTGCAGGGCCCGATCTCTGCCTTGATGACCCGTGGTTGTCATGACAACCTCCGGGTCATCTAGCTACGGAAAGCTGCTGTGACCATGCTCACAACATGGTCACAGCAGCTTTCTCCATAGGTATAATGCATTGCAATGCTGGAGCATTGCAATGCATTATACCTGCAACAAAAGTGAAAAAGTGAAAGTCCCATAAAGGGACAAGGTAAAAAAAAAACATTTTTTTTAAAAATTTGTAAAAAAATATTAAAAAATAATAATAAAAAAATTCCCCTAAAAAATACACATTTTTATGTTAAAAAAAAACAAAAAACAAAAAAAATGCACGTTTGGCATTGCCGCATCCGTAAAAATCCCATCTATAAAAGCGTAACCCTAGTTAACCCCTTCAGTGAAAGCCGTAAAAAAAACCACAAAAAAGTAGTAAATTATGCTAGTTATAGTGCAATAACACGCGATCAAAAAGACGGATATAAATAAACATGGTACCGCTGAAAACGTCATCTTGTCCCGCAAAAAATGAGCCACCACACAGAATAATCAGCGAAAAAATTAAAAAGTTACAGCTCGCAGAATAAAGTGATGCAAAAACAAGTATTTTTTCTATAAAAGTTTTTATTCTGTAAAAAAAGCCAAAACATAAAAAAAGATATAAATGAGGTATCGATGTAATCGTAGTTACCCGAAGAATAAAGCTGCTTTATCAATTTTACCACACGCGGAACGGAGGAAAAAAAAAAACAATTCCTGAATTGCTGGTTTTTGTTCATTCTGCCTCCACAAAAATCGGAATAGGAAGTGATCAAAAAACGTTATGTGCCCGAAGATGGTGCCAATAAAAACATCAGCTGGTCCCGCAAAAAACAAGCCCACACATAACTCTGTCAGCTGAAATATGAAAAAATTATAGCTCTCAAAATACGGCGATGCAAAAATTTCTTCCAAAAAAAGCGTCTTTTAGTGTGTGACAGAAGCTAAACATGTAAAAAGGATGTAAATCTGGTATTGCTGTAATCGCACCGACCCGAAAAATAAAGTCGCCTAATCACTAATACCGCACGAGGAACGGCGTAAAAAATAAAACCAATTCTTCACCTTTTGTGGATTTGTTCATTCTGCCTCCCAAAGATCGCAGTAAGGCGATCACAGTGGTTCCCCCCACATATTGGGTATCAGCGTACTCAGGACAAATTGCACATCAACTTTTGGGGTCCTATTTCTCCTGTTACCCTTATAAAAATAAAAATTTGAGGGCAAAAAGATCATTTTTGTGGAAAAAAATATGATTTTTTTATTTTCACGGCTCTACGTTATAAACTTCTGTGAAGCACTTGGGGGTTCAAAGTGCTCACCACACATCTAGATAAGTTCCTTGGGGGGTCTACTTTCAAAAATGGGGTCACTTGTGCGGGGGTTTCTACTGTTTAGGCACATCAGGGGCTCTCCAAACGCGACATGACGCCAGCAGAACATTCCATCAAAGTCTGCATTCGAAAACGGCGCTCCTTCCCTTCCGAGCTCTGCCATGCGCCCAAATAGTGGTTTACCCTAACATATGGGGTATCAGCATACTCAGGACAAATTGCACAATAACTTTTGGGGTTCTGTTATCCTTAAGAAAATAAAAATTGGGGTGAAAAGATCATTTTTGTGGAAAAAATATGATTTTTAATTTTACGGCTCTACGTTATAACCTTCTGTGAAGCCCTTGGGGGTTCAAAGTGCTCACCACACATCTAGATAAGTTCCTTGGGGGGGTCTAGTTTCCAAAATGAGGTCACTTGTGGGCGGTTTCCACTGTTTAGGCACATCAGGGACTCTCCAAATGCGACATCGCGTCCAATCTCAATTCCAGCCAAAAAAGTCAAATGGCGCTGCTTCCCTTCCGAGCTCTGCCATGTCCCAAATAGTGGTTTACCCCCACATATGTGGTATCAACGTACTCAGGACAAATTGCACAATAGCTTTTGGGGTCCTATTATTCTTTGGAAAATAAAAATTGGGGGTGAAAAGATCATTTTTGTGGAAAAAATATGATTTTTTAATTTTACAACTCTACGTTATAACCTTCTGTGAAGCCCTTGGGAGTTCAAAGTGCTCACTACACATTTAGATAAGTTCCTTGGGGGGGTCTAGTTTCCAAAATGGGGTCACTTATGGGGGGTTCCACTGTTTAGGTACATCAGGGGCTCTCCAAACGCGACATGGTGTCCGCTCTTGATTCCAGCCAATTTGACATTCAAAATCTCAAATGATGCTCCTTCCCTTCTGAGCACTGCCGTGCGCCTAAAGATTGGTCTTCCTCCACACATTGGGTATTGGTGTACTCAGGAGAAATTGTACAACAAATATTGTGGTTCATTTTCTACTGATACCCTTGACAAAATTTAAAAAATTGTGTTGAAAGAAAAATTTTGGGGGAAAAAAGTTAAATGTTCATTTTTTCCTCCCACATTGCTTCAATTCTTGTGAAGTACCTAAAGGGTTAATAAACTTCTTGAATGTGGTTTTGAACACCTTGAGGGGTGAAGTTTTTAGAATGGTGTCACTTTTGGATATTTTCTGTCATATTGACCCCTCAAAGTCACTTCAAATGTGAGGTGGTCCCTAAAAAAAATGGTTTTGTAAATTTAGTTGTAAAAATGAGAAATCGCTTGTCAACTTTTAACACTTATAACTTCCTAACAAAAAAAAATTTTGGTTCCAAAATTGTGCTGATGTAAAATAGACATGTGGGAAATGTTATTTATTAACTATTTTTTGTGACATATCTCTCTGATTTAAGGGCATAAAAATTAAAATTTTGAAAATTGCAACATTTTAAAAATTTTCGCCATATTTCTGTTTTTTTCATAAATAAACGCAAGTTATATCGAAGAAATTTTACCACTAACATGAAGTACAATATGTCACGAGAAAACATCTCAGAATCGCCAAGATCCGTTGAAGTGTTCCAGAGTTATAAGCACATAAAGTGACAGTGGTCAGAATTGTAAAAATTGGCCTGGTCATTAACCTACAAAATGGCTTGGTCGTTAAGGGGTTAAGCAAAATAGAAATGCAAACAGAACTAACACAGATATTCCTGCAATTGCAATGAGATGCTCAGCACAATATAATAAATCAAAGCAAACTGAATAGCGGGAACGCGACCACTAATACAAACCAGTCCAGCAAGAATATGACACCGGAGTGCACACGGGCACTTAAAAGAGAAAGTCAATTAAAAATATCAGTGAGTAAGCAAACAGTACTTAAACGTGATCATCCAGCAAAAGGGGTAGTGGAAATGCACACAGTACTTAAACAAGGGAGTCCAGCAATAACTTGATCACACGTGGGTATGGCACTTGATTGTGGGAGTCCACTAATACACAGATGAAGCATAGACAAGGGAAGGTCTCTAAAAGGTACCTATAGGGCTGAAAGTCCAGCAATGCACCTTGACCGCACCTTGAGAAAGTGCAGCGAAACGCGCGTCAGTGGTGATGGGCTTGGGTCCATTTTTTGCATACTATTGGTAAGCAATACCAGTGGGTGTCTTGACATATCCCAGTATTTATTTGTATATGCGCGTGCATTTGATTACCTTGTGATATGTGGTACTGTATGTATTAGCCCATTTCGTATGCTTATACTCTTGACACTGAAGCACTTTAATGTATTTATATAGGTGGACTCCTTTAGCCATCACTACCTGATCCTATTTTGTTGTAATTTGTTATCTATTGGATGTTTAATAAAATATATACCTTTTTATATGATTTTTGACTTCATACTCCTATTTGTTTTCTCGTGTTTACAGTATTATACACATTAGTGTCCATTAAGGTGTATCTATGTGACCTATTATATTTTGTCGTTTTGGCACCCCCACATTTTTGTTGCCTTTTATGGTTTGTATTTATTACATAGAAGAAGCGTAGACAGGGGAAGATCTCTAAAAGGTACCTATAGGACAGAAAGTCCCGCACAAGTCCAGCAACGCAGCCAAAACAGACACAGACCTGAAGGAGATGGCAGAGATGGCAGAGTCAGGATTCCTTACAGGAGGGGACCTGGCTGACCTCCACAAAAGTGCAGAAAACAATGCAAAAAGCAAGCACAAAAAGAAAAGCAAAAAATATCTTATCTGAAAGCAGGAGATGCAGGCAAGACTCCAGCAAACTTCCAAATGAACCAGGAACCACAATTGAGACAAGGACAATTGATCACCAGCAACCATCATGGGAGGGAACCTCCCTTATATCAGACCAGTCAGTGAACCCAGATTGCCACTCCTCGCTGAAAGGTTCAGTACTGTCTGTAACCACCAGAGGAGCCTCTGCTCAGAAACCATCTCTAACACATTCATAACACTCATAGACAGGAATGGAGTTGTTGCACCAAACATATTCCAACTAGAGTTGAGCGATACTTTCCGATATCCTAAAGTATCGGAATCGGAATGGTATCGCCGATATCACTAAAATATCAGCGAAACCCGATACCGATACCGGAAGTCACATGTAAGTCTATGGGAACAAAATATCGCAACTAAAAAAACCCCATTCTTTCCTTGTAAACACTAAATATACACACATAGAATACATATATATATATATACATGTCATTGTGACATATATATATACATATATGTATAGTTTATACACTTCTACATAGTAAAATATCCTCTGATTCAATTGCCGGGTAAAGCCGGCTTCAGTGAAAAGACAGAAGCACCCGACATGAAATGACACTTGGTGTACATAGGGTTAACCATGTCTTTTCATGTCGTTTGCTATCTGATTTGCACAAACAATTAAATCAGTCTATGTGTGCAAAATTTCACACCTGTAGGGGTTAATTAAAGGTGTAAATTCGTTGTAAAAAAAACGGACTTTTTTGCTACGAATTTACACCTTTAATTAACCCCTACAGGTGTGAAATTTTGCACACATAGTCTGATTTAATTGTTTGTGCAAATTAGATAGCAAAGGACATGAAAAGACATGGTTAACCCTATGTACACCAAGTGTCATTTCATGTCGGGTCATATATATGAGGTGTAAAATTGCTGAAAAAAAATGCGTGGGCTCCCGCCCTATTTTCGCAACCAGACAGACAAAGCCAGTGAGTGGGGGCAGATAATAATAGCCCAGAGAGGGACCATTATTTTTGCCCCCCCCCGGCTACTAACATCTGCCCCCAGACACCCCAGGAAAGACAAATCTATAATTAGATTCGTCCTTTCTGGCACTTTGCCCGTCTATTCCCATTGCCCTGTAGCGGTGGCGAATGGGTTAATATGGGGTTAAAGCCACCTTGCTATTGAAAGGTGACCTTAAGCCAGGTTAATAATTGAGAGCTGTCAATTAGACAACTATCAATTATTAATCCTATTGCATGAAATAAAAATAAAACACACACACTTTAATTAAAAATCATTTTAATGAAATAAAGACACATGTTTTTGACCATATTTTATTTTACTGCAAAAACCATTTCCTGTAATAAAAATAAAATAAAAAAGCAAAATTATTCTTACCTATCCCATGCACAGTCAGGTCCCACGGTGTAATCCTTCAGAAAGGGTTAATGTTTACTGCAGGGACCGCAGCTAATGCTGCAGCCTCACAGTAAACCCCAAATGAATGAGTTCCTCTCCTGCCTGACAGGAGAGTAAAGGCTGGGTGTCACATAACGATACACCAGCGATCCCGACAACGATATGCACTTGTCAGGATCGCTGGTGTATCGCTACATGATCGCTGCTGAGCTGCCAAACAGGCAGCTCAGGCAGCGATCTGGGACAGCGACACTGCGGGTAACATCGCTTAAGGGCCCGTCTCACATAGCGATATCGCTACCGAGATCGCTGCTGAGTCACAAGTTTTGTGACGCAGCAGCGAGCTCACCAGCGATATCGCTGTGTGTGACATTCAGCGACGATCAGCCCCCCTGCCGGGTATCGCTGATCGTCGCAGAAATGTCAGGACCTTTTTTTGATCGCTGGTTTCCCTCTGACAGGCACGCATCGCTGCGTGTGACAGGCGGGAGACCAGCGATCCGCTGGTAACCAAGGTACACAGCGGGTTTCCAGGCACCGCGCAGCGCTTGGAAACCCGCTGTGTACCTTGGATACCAGCTCCCTGCATCAGGGCGCTGGTATCCAAGGTACACAGCGGGTTTCTAGGCACAGCCCCGCGCCTGGAAACCCGCTGTGTACCTTGGTTACCAGCGGATCGCTGGTCTCCCGCCTGTCACACGCAGCGATGCGTGCCTGTCAGCGGGAAACCAGCGATCAAAAAAAGGTCCTGACATTTCAGCGACGATCAGCGATACCCGGCAGGGGGGCTGATCGTCGCTGAATGTCACACACAGCGATATCGCTGGTGAGCTCGCTGCTGCGTCACAAAACTAGTGACTCAGCAGCGATCTCGGTAGCGATATCGCTATGTGAGACGGGCCCTTAAGTGGAAAGCTTAATTGATTGCTTTCCACTTTCACTTCAGGTCAGCCAGGGACACAATCAGTGACGTCAGAGGGAACTGATTAACAAAAATAGGGGTTCCCTTCGAAAAAAAAATGGCGTGGGGTCCCCCCTATTTTTGTTAACCAGCCAGATGAAGCAGACCGCTGAGGCCTGGATTTTCAGGCTGTTAAGGAGCCAAGATCCATGGACCTTGCCAGCCTGATAATACTAGGCCACAGCAGTCTGCATATCTTGGCTGATTAACAAAATAGGGATCCCCTCGAAAAAAATTGGCATGGGGTCCCCCCTATTTTTGTTAACCAGCCAGATGAAGCAGACCGCTGAGGCCTGGTTTTTCAGGCTGGTAAGGATCCAATATCCATGGACCTTGCCAGCCTGATAATACCAGGCCACAGCAGTCTGCTTAGCTTGGCTGGTTAACAAAAATAGGGGATCCCCTCGAAAAAAAAACGGCGTGGGGATCCCCCCTATTTTTGTTAACCAGCCAAGTAAAATGCAGACTGCTGCGGCCTGGTATTAAAAGACTGTCAAGGCCCATGGATTTTGGCCCTCAACAGCCTGATAATACCAGGCTACAGCAGCCCCACATTTGGCGCATCAAAAGATGTGCCAATTGTGGCACTTTACCCGGCTCTTCCCACTTGCCCTGTAGCGGTGGCAAGCGGGGTAATAAGGGGTTAATGTCACCGTTGATTGCACGGTGACAATAAGCCCGGTTAATAATGGAGAGGTGTCAATAAGACACCGATCCATTATTAATCCCAAAGTTATTAAATGCATAAAAAAAAGACAAAGCAAGAAAAAAGTCTTTTAATGAAATAAAAGAGACAACACAGTTTTCATTAATTTTATTGTACTCTCATTCCTGCGACGCCATCGATCTCCTGTAAAAAAAGAAAAAAAAACAAACCAACAGTATACCACCTGTCCGACGCAGTCCATAACGACAGTCCCACGACGATCCAACTCTGCTACATCGCAATGACAGGCAGAGCCTGTCATCGCGACGCAGCACAGCTGATTACCTGCTTCCCCGGCGGTGACGTCATCGGACTGACTGCTTTACGGCCGGGATTACCCAGCAGTCACTGCAGTTATCGCGAGAAACTGCATGTGACCGCCGGGGAAAGAAGATTGCGGCCATCAAGCAGTCCAGGACGTGACCGCCGGAGATCTTCTGCCAGGTAAGTGCCGCTGACTCCTGACAGACCCGACCGACGGACACTGACAGTGACAGTGACAATCCCGATTCCGGTATCCAATAAGACGAAAATATCGGAACTCGGAATCGGAATTCCGATACAGCCAATATCGGCCGATACCCGATATTTGCAGTATCGGAATGCTCAACCCTAATTCCAACACAATGTGTATCTTCATCCTAGTGTGGCTTCATCAGGGGCAGTGAATTTTTGATTTGAGCTGCCTTAGCGGACATCACAGATGAATCACATATAATTTGGACATGTATATATATAACATACAAAACATTACTAGAGTGTTGACTTAAAAATATTATCAAAAATTACTCAGTCAATAGTGTCCATTCTACACTATACATAAAAATAAAGAATAAAAAATATATGCTAAGCACACATAAAGTTAGTCAGGGAAGCAAGGAGTGCTTATGGTATTTCAATAGTGCAAAACTGACATCCCCAGCATATTTACAATCCAACTTTTTGCTTGCATAATACAATTTGAAAGACATTTATCCAATATACTTAGAAAATATGATCAGTCAGTCCTATAAGTTTTAAGGTGCTCAATCTTATGGTCCATTGAGTCCCTATATTTTGCCACCGGTGTCCATAGGTGAGATGTGTCTGAGGGATATGAGCACAGATCTCTGTACAAGCAATGGCAGTTAGTGTTACATGCTAGCCTCTCCTCCTATGCTTGACCGACTGCACATGGTAAATCTGGGAAGGACAATGCAGTGATGAATTTTAACATGTTTTATTCACAGTACCTTTTTTTTAAATCAAAAAAACTTTTATTGAACTCCAAAAAACATAGTTTACAGCAGACTATTTTACATGTCATGAAAGACATTTATCCAATATACTTAGAAAATATGATCAGTCAGTCCTATAAGTTTTAAGGTGCTCAATCTTATGGTCCATTGAGTCCCTATATTTTGCCATCGGTGTCCATAGGTGAGATGTGTCTGAGGGATATGAGCACAGATCTCTGTACAAGCAATGGCAGTTAGTGTTACATGCTAGCCTCTCCTCCTATGCTTGACCGACTGCACATGGTAAATCTGGGAAGGACAATGCAGTTATGAATTTTAACATGTTTTATTCACAGTACCTTTTTTTTAAATCAATAAACTTTTATTGAACTCCAAAAAACATAGTTTACAGCAGACTATTTTACATGTCATAGATTAAAGACACTTATACCAATTATTCTGAGAAAATTATTATTATCATCTTATATAAATTTTAAGGTTTATCCATGGCTTATGAGCAAATTGAGATACAATAAACTTTGCCAGGACAAGTACAAAGGGAAAATGGGTCTGGAGGTGGATAACTGAGCACAGATCTCATGGTTCAAGCTAATGGCAGTTTAGTTGTCAACATGGCTCGGGTCTAATCTCCGTGTTGACGACTGCAGCAATGGTAAAGCCCTGGGAAGGACTAATGCAGTTAATGAAATTTAAGATCGAGGTTTGTATAGTCAACCAGTACCTTTTTTTATTTTGAAATCAATAAAGCTCTTCTATTGGAATCGAAACAAAACAGTTAGTATTAATCTAGAGAGCAGACAAATTATTACGAATGTCAGCGACATTTTTCATTAAGGAATCGTACCGTATTTTTAAACCAATTATATTGCAGCAGATGCACACATTAAATAACCACCACAGTTCTCCCCTTCCCACCCAGATCTAACATCCACCCTCCTCACCCTCTCCCACAGTCTGCATTACAATAAAATTATACCCATAAAGACATAGGTGTTATTCTTTGACAATCAGTGAAATACATTATCCTACTAGCTAGACAGGTGGTTGTCATAATTTACAGGATCAGTAAATTAAATAAGATATCTCTAGCCAACTCCTCCAATACCACAGCTGCGCACCTATTCCAGTCTCCCCATACTTTACCAAATTTACCAACCGACCCTCCCTTGATAAAAACTCTTTTTCCATTAAGATAGTAGAGCTGAATGATTGGACCACTTCTTCTACACAGTGAGGTCTGGTTGCCAGTCACTGTGTGGCTATGGATTTTCTAGTCTCTTGTGAGGGGCAGCCAGGGCCATAGTCATGGCCCGCATAGATGTCTGCTGTAGCGCCCCCGGCCACCCGCTTCACATACACAAAGTCTAACTGTTTCACTTGCCTCGTTCTCAGAGGCTGCCTTTAGTTGCAGGTACACTTCTTCGTTTAATCTGGCACATAAAGACAGAGTCCAATTTCAACTTCAAATGTACAACTTTACTTGTACTCAATCGCAGCATGTCCACACCAGTTACAGCATCAACACAGAGTTCTGCTCAGTCCATATCGTTCTCTTTCTCTGTGCTCTTCCCCATGTCCTTCAGTTGGTATCCAGGTCGTATTGTCTCGACTGGTACTGCAGCATCCTCCCTGTTCAGCTTCACTATGTCTAGGAGTTCCCTGGTCCGTTTCGCCCCAGACGCGAGGGCATTTGCCCATGCAGTAAGCTACAAACAGAAATAGATCCACATTGCAGTCACATGTGAAATTGATGTTAATCAAATAAATTATCAAATGAAAAAACCGCAAGGACTATGTTAAACCAAACTGCATAATCTAGAAATATCCAATAGCGCAGAAAAAACAGTCATAAGGTCCATTGTACAAAAATGAAAAAAATCTTTGTTTATATCATGAAAAATAAGAGCACAAAGAGAGAACAAGTAAAAGTGCCACATAAGACATATACCAAAAAACATGCAGGGAGCAGCATATGTGAACATGCCAACTCACCCAGCAAGAAGACGCTGAAACACGTGGGGCCCCTTCCTTTAATAATGGTCGTCCCCGACCATGCACGATAAAACTTCATTATGTACAAGGTATTACTCCACACAGGGAGTCAAAAGAGATGAGTAATTACAGCTCAACACGAGCAAAGTCCTTTTTAACAATGTTTGAGAGTCTCTTCTCTCTTAAGAGGTGCCTGGCACACAGTCCTCCAGGTAACATCCTCCAAAGTACATGAACAAATTTATAAACACGTGACCCCACTGGCAGGTCAACAGTTCTTAGTGGAAGATGTCATTCTCCCTTTGTGTATGGCATGGTCCCGTACGCCAAGTGTGTTAGGGTCTGCGGAACGCACCAGATAAATATAAATAGTGGGAGCGTTCGCAGCCCGGGGTCCACCGTGCAGGCAGAGCCTGCTGCTAGTAAGATGGCAGTATAGGCGAACTCTGTTACTTCACAGAGTCGCAAATATAAATACTGTGGCACTATATGGCGGTATAAGCGAACTCTGTTACACCACAGAGTCGCTGAGGTAGAGACGCAGGTACTGTGTCCTGTTAACTCCACAGGAATACACAGATAACTGCTGTGCGATAGCAGTCCGTGGTTATGCAGTCAGAAGCGCAATCAAACAATCTCCTCATTGGAGGAGGCGGTATTCTAGGGGCTTATTTCAGCCAAGCCCTAAACACGTACACACAAATCTCCTCACCAGAGGTGCCGGTATTCTAGGGGTTTATTTCAGCCGAGCCCTAACCACATGCGTGCATGATCACACTGGCGCAAAGCACATAATGCAATTGATACTAGCGCATGGCCGCAGGCCATACAACCCTTCTAAAGTAGCAACTACAGGGCCTGCCAGAAAAGGACCAATGAGAAACTGTTCAGAACATATGTAGTTTCAGGACCTTCCTGGTGGACCAATAGGAGCTGCTGCAGTACCTGAGCATGTGACCCCTGATCTCCAATGAGAGATCTTACCCTGGGCATGCTCAGAAGGGGAAACGCAGGACTTTGTCCTAAAGACGTCTGCTCGCCGCTGACCAGTACTGGCCACAATAGCAGAACCTGGAGAGGCAGCAGTAAACCTCTGCACAGTACTAGGCTGTGCAAGATGCTGGGACCGACGTCTCCGCTGAGGAGACTCCACTGCGGCCGGAGACGGATGGGGGACCGCAGCGGGAATGGCTCGAGATTCCCCCTGTGCAGAATCGGGAACTTGACCTCTAACAAAGTGTGTGCTGCCTGGTCATGGAACACAGTCTGTTGCTGCAACCGCACCCGGTCTGTTAATCCAAGGACCTGTCACTTCACAAGGACAAAGTTCTGCTATTCAGCAGAAAGAGCGCAACTGGCGCAACAAAACAAAAGGCAAAATAAATGTCTTCTCCTGATCGTACCGGCACATTGCATCGGACTCTGAGGGTGCTCCAGGACTCCTTTGCCCGCCGGGATGCGGAACAATCCCGTATATTCATTTACCTATTATTTTTTTTATTTTTTTATGGTGCAACGATCACAACATTATGCAGACAGTTCCTTGCAATCCAACGGCACGTGTCCCGTGCCATCTTATCCGTTTGAACGTTCCATGCCCGAGTTTGGGCTGATGAGGACTCTACAGCCGCAGAGTCCGTAGGCTGCCAGGACATAGCAGAGGCAGTGCTGAACTGGGAGTACAGCTCCATGTCCTCCTCTAACACAAAGTCACTGCCACTGCAAAGTAGCCCCAGGGGCAGTCCTCTTTAAAGAAGGAGACCCAGTCCCCTTCTTCCAGGGGTCTCCCAAACTTCATAAAGGCGGCATTCATATAGATTTTATCGTTAGTGCCTACCTCTCGTATGAAGTCGTATCCCTGGTCGATATTGGTATGGACTAACTGATCGCGAGTGCGACGCCCAGCCATAGCGCCCCCTCTTGAACGGTGAAGCTCAGCCAAGAACTCCTTTTCCCACTGCTTTTTCCGCTCAATGACTCCCGCTATCCAGGTGGCCTGCCCGGGAGATGGAAATGGGCCCTCCGCCTGTAGATGAGAACGGGAAGGACAAGGGTCAAAATGCTGCCGAGCACAAGCCTGCTACACAGAGGCTCATTCATTGGGATGGGAGGCCGAGTGCTAGACTGGGCTTCTGGGGTGAGGGGTCGGGGCATAGACCAGCCTTCCGGGGTCAAGGGCCGAGATGCACTCACCACCTCCGGTTCCAGTAGCCTGGCCGCACCCATCCCATGATCGTTGGATCCCTCTGTGGACACAGCTGCGCACTCTGCCTTCTGATGCTGAGGTTCTGGTTCAGCCTTTAGTTCCGGCGCGGGCTCCTCCAAGGCAGTCGTTGGTTCCGGTCCCCGACGATGCTGAGGAACTGGCTCCGGGCGAAAAGGTTCCGGCTCCCGCAGATGACGTTCCGGCTTGGCCCTCACTTCCGGCACAGGCTCTTCCAGGGAAGTCGCTGTGTCTGGGTGAAGAGACTCCAGCTCTTGAGGACGGTGTTCCGGCTCCAGTAGCACTCCTCCACAGGTATCGGGAATCGACTCGTCTGGGACTCATCGGCGACTCCCCTTTGTCGTCCGGGTTCTCTCCTCTTCCTGCCGCCACTTCCACTCCATGCAGCCTATGCCCCTGCAGTGTCGGGTAGAGGAGTGGTGCATCGCTGCGGGTGCAGTGTCTCGTAATGGCATTGGGCAGCTGCACATGGGGTTTTCTTCTGGGCCCCACCCGTTCCAAGGTGGAGGTCACTTCCGACCACTCCATTTTTCTTGTATTTTGTAGCGTGGGGTGAGGTCTTATTCTTTGCCGTCACTCCCACCAAGGGAGGAGCCAGGGATGACGCCGGTCAGATTTTCGCGCCAGCTCTGAGTTGTCACACCCACGAAGGGTGGGATCACTGTTGTTGTTCTCCTTCTTGGCGCCAATATCCATCATCTTAGTCACAAATAAATTGTCAGTCATATCCAGAATTCCGGTCACGTTCAGGGTATCAGTACTTCCATCCTTCACGGCATCCTCGCATTGCAAGGCTACAACATCCTGCTGACTATGCCACGTGTGAGGGGCAGCCAGGCCGCATAGATGTGTGCTGTAGCGCCCCCTGGCCACCCGCTTCACATACACAAAGTCTCACTGTTTCACTTGCCTGGAACTCAGAGGCTGCCTTTAGTTGCAGGTACACTTCTTCATTTAATCTGGTACATAAAGTGACAGAGTCCAATTTCAACTTCAAATGTAGAACTTTACTTGTACTCAATCGCAGCACGTCCACATCAGTTACAGCATCATCTAGAGTGTACCTATCCTTGTCTGGCAGAACCGGTAGACCCACCCATTCAGATAATCCAATAGCTCTTCTTGTGAATAATTGATTCTAAATGAGTACAGCCTAGACTAGAGTAAAAACCTTGTAATACTTCTAATACTTCTAATATTTCCTCCATCTGGGTTTTAACATTTCCCTTATTGTACTTTAAGCTATATATGTAGGAGTTTTCTCTTTGCACTTTAGCTAAGTTAGCGAGCAGGTGACCAGTTGTCACCCCCTCCTCATAATACTGCTGCTTTAAAAACATATGTTTGTTGTCCGCCTGATCCAGCTGCAAGGATTGTAGCAATTTTTGAGCATCCTTCCAATGTTCCAAATTCTTAGGGCATTTGTTTAGAATATACATTTTCTCCGTCTTCCTGACTTTATCTTCCAATTCTATACCCCTTTTCTGCGAATTATCTTTAACTGTCTTAATTTCTCTAATAATTACCCCTTCCCCGGAAAAGTCTTCATGGTATCTCAAACAACGTTATTTGGAGCCGAACCCTTGTTAATCTAAAAAAAAAACTCCACCAATTTCCTCTGAATGTCCTCACAATTAATTAGTTTCAGCAAGAAAGGATTAATTTTTCACTCAAGGGGTTGTCTAATCCCCATGGGATGTGCCTGGATACGTAACATTAGAGGGCAATGGTCTGACAAGAATCTTGGAGCATACTCAATATCAAACAGAGATGGGACCATAGATGAATTACACCATACCATGTCTATTCTAGACAGTGATTGGCATGACCCTGATGCGCAACAGTATACCTGTGACAATGGATTCTTCTGCCTCCAGACATCTATCCACCAAAATCGCTCATAATTATTAGCAGCAGTTCCAGCCATCCTGCAAGTTTCACCAGAATTTTCAGGATTGGAACATTTGAAAAGGGAGGGGGAATATATACCACTACATACATTAGAATCATACCACCTTACAGCACACCCCCACAAATTTTCCCTTATAAATGGGTCAATACATTGAAAGAGAATCCCCTCCTGTGAATTAGAAGGCTAACCTCCGGTGAATAATTAGTGAAAACTGAGTGAAGTGCCAACCCAATCCATGCTCTATTCATCAAACAAATGGACTCAGCCACCATGTGCGTTTCTTGCAGGCCTGCAATCATTGCCCCCCGATTTTTTAATATTTACAAAAATGGCTTTTCTTTTTGAATTGTCTCTCATGCCTCGGATATTCCATGAGAGACACTTAAATGCTACTCCCATTAGAATCCAGGGAAATATCTGCCAATACAGGGTCGGCTCCAGGTTTTCATGGGCCCTGGGCGAAAGAGTCTCAGTGGGCCCCTTTAACACATACCACAATTCATGATGCACAGATACGGCAGAGAAATATAGGTATAGTACAATGCCAAAGACTTCACTTACTTCCATTACATGAGTGATATCTATTGTAAATTCTACAATAGCTCAAAAGACAAACAGTATTGTCATCCATACAGTATTATAGACACCACATAGTGCTCCATACAGAATAATGAGCTCCATATATTGATCCATACAGTATTATGGGCACCACTTAGTGTTCCATGCAGAATAATGTGCCCCATATATTGCTCCATACAGTATAATGAGATCCATATATTGCTTCATATAGTATTATGGGCACCACATAGTGTTCCATACAGAATAAAGAGCCCTATATATTGCTCCATACAGTATTATGGTCACCACATAGAGCTCCATACAGAATAATGAACCCCATATAATGCTCCATATATAATGGGCCCCATATCTAATGGACCCTATAAGATGCTCCATATATAATAGACCCCAAATGATGCTCCATATATAATGGGCCCCATATGATGTTCCATATATAATGGGCCCCATATGATGTTCCATATACAACCCTGGCAAAAATTATGGAATTACAGACCTTGGAGGATGTTCATTCAGTTGTTTTATTTTGTTGAAAAAAAACAGAGCACAGACACGGCACAAAACTTAAGTCATTTCAAATGGCAACTTTCTGGCTTTAAGAAACACTAAAAGAAATCAAGAACAAATAATGTGGTAGTCAGGAATAGTTATTTTTTTAACCAAGCATAGGGAAAAAATTATGGAATCACTCAATTCTGAGTGAAAAAATTATGGAATCATGAAAAACAAACAATTAAAAAAACACTCCAACACATCACTAGTATTTTGCTGCACCACCTCTGGCTTTTACAACAGCTTGCAGTCTCTGAGGCATGGACTTAATGAGTGTCAAACAGTACTCTTCATCAATCTGGCTCCAACTTTCTCTGATTGCTGTTGCCAGATCAGCTTTGCAGGTTGGAGCCTTGTCATGGACCATTTTCTTCAACTTCCACCAAAGATTTTCAATTGGATTGAGATCCGAACTATTTGCAGGCCATGACATTGACCTTATGTGTCTTTTTCAAGGAATGTTTTCACAGCTTTTACTCTATGGCAGGATGCATTATCATCTTGAAAAATGATTTCATCATCCCCAAACATCCTTTCAATTGATGGGATAAGAAAAGTGTACAAAATATCAACAGAAACTTGTGCATTTATTGAAGATGTAATGACAGCCATCTCCCCTGTGCCTTTACATGACATGCCGACCCATATCATCAATGACTGTGGAAATTTACATGTTCTCTTCAGACAGTCATCTTTATAAATATCATTGGAACCGCACCAAAAAAAGTTCCCTCATCATCACCTTGCTCAATGCAGATTCGCGATTCATCACTGAATATGACTTTCATCCAGTCATCCACAGTCCAAGATTGCTTTTCCTTAGCCCATTGTAACCTTGTTTTTTTCTGTTTAGGTGTTAATGATGGCTTTCGTTTAGCTTTTCTGTATGTAAATACCATTTCCTTTAGGCGGTTTCTTACAGTTCGGTCACATAGGTTGACTCCAGTTTCTACCCATTCGTTCCTCATTTGTTTTGTTGTGCATTTCCTGTTTTGGAGACATATTGCTTTAAGTTTCCGGTCTTGACGCTTTGATGTCTTCCTTGGTCTACCAGTATGTTTGCCTTTAACAACCTTCCCATGTTGTTTGTATTTGGTTCAGATTTTAGATACAGCTGACTGTGAACAACCAACCTCTTTTGCAACATTGAGTGATGATTTACCCTCTTTTAAGAGTTTGATAATCCTCTCCTTTGTTTCAATTGACATCTCTCGTGTTGGAGCCATGATTCATGTCAGTCCACTTGGTGCAACAGCTCTCCAAGATGTGATCACTCCTTTTTAGATGCAGACTAACGAGCAGATCTAATTTGATGAAGATGTTAGTTTTGGGAATGAAAATTTACAGTGTGTTTCCATAATTTTTTCCCTCAGAATTGAGTGATTCTATAATTTTTTCCCTGTGCTTGGTTAAAAAAATAACCATTACTGACTACCACATTATTTGTTCTTCATTTCTTTTAGTGTTTCTTAAAGCCAGAAAGTTGCCATTTGAAATGACTTCAGTTTTGTGCCATGTCTGTGATCTGCTTTTTTTCAACAAAACAAAACAACTGAATGAACATCCTCCAAGGCATGTGATTCCATAATTTTTGCCAAGGGTTGTATAATGGGCCTGTAACGGGTCTGGTGGGTGGAACTACTGACGAGACAGGTCAGGTTGGTGGAACCACAAAGCTTTATTATACAAGAGATTTTACTTGTAAGAGAGCGGGTGGCACCTGGGAAAAGGGCAGGGATTCACGGCAGAGGATATAGGTAGTTTCTGGACAGGCAGGTTTGTCACAGCAAGTGACCAAGGAAGTCTCTGGGCAGGCAGGTTGTAACGGTAAGTAACCGAGGCAGTCTCTGGACAGGCAGGTTGTCACGGCAAGTGACCAAGGCAGTCTCTGGGACAGGCAGGTTGTCACGGCAAGTGACCAGGCAGTCTCTGGGACAGGCAGGTTGTCACGGCAAGTGACCAGGCAGTCTCTGGGCAGGCAGGTTGTCACGGCAAGTGACCAGGCAGTCTCTGGGCAGGCAGGTTGTCACGGCAAGTGACCAGGCAGTCTCTAGACAGGCAGGTTGTCACAGCAAGTGACCAGGCAGTCTCTAGACAGGCAGGTATATACGACCTGATATGGTGGAGCCTCCAGGTAGGCTGCAGTCGGATGGCAGATGATCGCTCCCAGGTGAGCAGGCAAGAGCCGGGGATCTCTGCAGATGATGTCCGAACTTCCGGATGGAGCTGCAGTCGGATGGCAGATGATCGCTCCCAGGTGAGCAGGCAAGAGCCAGGGATCTCTGCAGATGATGTCCGAACTTCCGGATGGAGCTGCAGTCGGATGGCAGATGATCGCTCCTAGGTGAGCAGGCAAGAGCCGGGGATCTCTGCAGATGACGTCCGAACCTCTGGATGGAACTGCAGACGGATGGCAGACAGGCAAACCGACAGGTAACAGGCAGGTAACTGGAATCAGGAGCTGATGGCTGAAACAGAGTTAGACTGCACAGGAACAACATTGCTCGGGCACCTACATTAAGGAGGAAGCCCTTAATATAGGGTGGAGTCCTCCAGCATTGGCTGGAGACTGATTTGGAAAATGCGCGCGGCTCCTTTAAGAGCGGGGGAGGGTGCGGGCGCGCGCCCTAAGGCCAGTAGCAGGGAAGGAGCGCGCGGGACCAGCAGGGCGGAAGGAGGACGCCATAGGCGCAGAGGAGGCTGGGAGCACTGCGGACGCTGAGCGCAGGTGAGGAGGGCGACGTCCCTGTCTGGCAGCAGGCAGGGACGCGGGCGCTACAGTACCCCCCCTCTCTAGGCCCCCCCTTCTTTAGGCCAGAAAGAAATTTAGCTAGGATAAGAGGGGCATGGATGTTCTCCCGAGGCTCCCAGGTTCTCTCCTCAGGACCAAACCCCTTCCAATCCACCAAAAAATAAGTCTTTCTTCCTACCCTTTTTGTGGCCAGAATGTTCTCTACCTCAAATTCATCATCAGCAGACACTGGAGCAGGAGGTGTACCTGTAGACTTAAAAAAAGAGTTAAGAACCACAGGTTTGAGGAGAGATACATGAAAAGAATTAGGAATTCTCAAATTGGCCGGGAGTTTCAATTTATAGGACACCGGATTGATCTGACTGATGATCTCAAAAGGACCGATGAACCGAGGACCTAACTTGTAGGACGGAATTTTGAGTCGAACATATTTGGACGAAAGCCAGACTTTGTCCCCAGGACGGAATTGAGGAGGATCCAGACGTTTTTTGTCAGCATGTCTTTTCATGCGCTCGGATGACTGAATGAGTGCGGACCGGGTACTCTCCCAGATGGAGGAGAATTCTCTAACCAGAGATTCCGCAGCTGGATTGTCCACAGAGATGGAAACAGGGACAGGGATCCGAGGGTGCTGACCGAAGACTACAAAAAACGGAGACTTGGTGGAGGATTCGCTCTCATGATTATTGTAGGAGAATTCGGCCCAAGGCAGGAGCTCCACCCAGTCAGAATGGTGGGCATTAATGAAGTGTCGAAGATAACTGGTCAAATCTGATTTATTCGTTCAACTTGTCCATTGGACTGTGGGTGGTAAGCGGAGGAAAAATCCAGGGTGACGTCTAGCAACTTACAAGTGGCTCTCCAGAAACGTGAGGTGAACTGAACCCCACGATCCGACACAATGTGACGAGGCAGACCATGAAGACGGAAGATGTGGCGGATAAAGTCTTTAGCCAACTCGGTGCAGACGGAAGACCTGGCAGAGGAATGAAGTGAGCCATCTTGAAAAGCGGTCAGCGACCACCCAAATGACCGTACAACCGGCAGAGACGGGCAGATCTGTTATGAAGTCCATGGCTATATGCTGCCAGGGGGCAGCGGGTACAGGAAGCGGAAGAAGACGGCCGGTAGGCAGGTGTCTCGGAACTTTGTTGCGGGCACAGGAAACACAGGCAGAAACAAAGTCTATTACGTCTTTGTGCAGGTAGGCCAACCAATAATGCCGGGTAATGAGTTGGAGGGTCTTTTTTTGACCAGCGTGGCCAGCGAGTTTAGACGAGTGACCCCAATGTAGGATTCTTTTCCGATCGGTTTCTGATACGAACGTCTTACCAGGAGGGAGACGATTTAGACTCACGGGAGCCACCTGCATCACTCTGGCGGGATCGATGATATGTTTAGGCTCATCTTCGAGATCCGACACCAGGAAAGACCGAGACAAGGCATCCGCCTTGACATTTTTGTCAGCTGGGCGAAAATGCAAAAGAAAATCGAAGCGGGCAAAAAACAAGGACCACCGGGCTTGGCGAGGATTAAGTCTCTGTGCCTGCTGGAGGTATGCCAGATTTTTGTGGTCCGTGTAGATGATTACCGATGAAGAGCCCCTTCGAGTAGGTAACGCCACTCCTCCAATGCCAACTAATGGCCAATAACTCTCGATCTCCTATGGAGTAGTTGCGCTCAGAGGAGGAGAAGAGTTTGGAGAAGAAACCGCAGGATACCATTCTCCCGGATGGCGATTTTTGGGTAAGAACCGCTCCCGGGTCCAGCAGAGGAAGCGTCCACCTCCAGGAAGAACTGCTTGTTGCCATCCGGGCGATGCAGAACTGGAGCGGAAGAGAAGGCCTGTTTCAGAGAAAGGAAGGCCTCCTCTGCTTCAGTCGTCCACTGTTTGGGGTTAGCATCCTTGCGAGTGAGCGCTGAGATTGGAGCAGTCCTGGAAGAGAAGTGCGGTATGAAAGACGGTAATAGTTGGCAAATCCCAGGAACCGCTGATGGCCTTCAACCCCTCCGGTCGGGGCCACTTCTCGATGGCAGACAATTTTTCCGGATCCATTCGTAGGCCTGTCTGAGAAATGATGTAGCCCAGAAACGGAAGCGATGTCTGCTCAAAGAGGCACTCTCATATTTGGCGAAGAGGTGATTCTGCTGAGCCTGAGCAGAACCTGACGAACATCCCTCCGGTGAGACTGAAGATCCGGAGAGAGACCAAGATGTCGTCAAGGTACACCACAAACGCAGGAATAGAGGAGGTCCCGGAAGATGTCGTTGACCAACTCCTGAAAGACTGCTGGAGCATTACAGAGACCAAGGCATCACCAAGTACTCGTAGTGGCCGTCCCGGGTATTGAATGCCGTCTTCCATTCATCTCCTCGACGGATACGAACCAGGTTGTATGCTCCACGAAGATCTAGTTTGGTGAAGACTCTAGCCCCTCTAAGACGATCAAACAGTTCTGGAATGAGCGGAAGAGGGTACTTATTCTTCACCGTGATCGAATTTAGGCCTCTGTAGTCAATACAGGGACGGAGAGATCCGTCTTTCTTTTTAACGAAGAAGAAAACTGCTCCCGCTGGGGAGGTAGATTTCCGGATGAATCCCTTTGCTAAGTTCTCCTCGATATATTCGGACATCGACCTGGTCTCAGCAGCAGACAACGGTAAATACGCCCACGGGGAGGCGTAGTACCGGGTAACAGGTCAATCGGGCAATCATATGGTCTATGCGGGGGTAATGTCTCTGCTTCCTTTTTATTGAAGACATCAGCAAATGACCAATATGTAATCGGGAGTCCAGGTAGATTAGCAGGTGTAGGAGAAAAATAGACAGGATGAACAGGCACCAGACACGTTTTAATGACAGTCCTGTCCCCAGCGAAGAACCTCTCCATTCTGCCAGTCGAGCACAGGTGCATGTTTTTGGAGCCAAGGCAGACCTAGTAAGAAAGCATGAGAGAGTCCAGGCAGAACATGAAATGAGATGCTCTCAGAATGCAACATTCCCACCTGCAGGGTTATGACTTCGGTGATAAGTCGGATGGGACGAGGTAGGAGGCCCCCATCCACAGCAGCAACAGATACAGGTTCAACAAGAGGTTTGGTGGAATGTGATACTTCTCTACTAGAGCCTGTGACACGCAAGTTCGTCTTTAATACGGCCGGACAGACCCTCCCAGAAGACCGAAATTAGAGCTTCATTGTCCCAAGCTAGTTCTGAGGCTAAAGTCCGGAACCGTATGGCATATTGACCAACGGTGAGACTCTCCTGACGGAGACGCAGCAGAGATGATGCAGAGGAAGTCTTCCGTCCAGGTTCGTCGAATACCTTCCGGAAGGCCGAGAGAAAAGCAGGCAGGTCAGATACCAGAGGATCCTCTCTCTCCCAGAGAGGATTAAGCCAGGCCAGGGCTTCTCCGGCGAGATGGGACATAATGAAGGCAATTTTGGCCCGGTCAGAGTTAAACTGGTGTGCCAGGAGTTCAAAATGCAGGGTGCACAGATTAATGAAACCCGAGCCAGAGCAGGATCGCCTCCAAACCTAGGAGGAGCTGACAGTCGGGGTCCGGGAATGGAAACCACGGAATTGGGAATCAGCGGGACTGACGGATTATGAGTCATGGCTCCAGCGATGGTTGCAAGTGATGATTTCAGAGTGTCCAGACGGGATTTGACGTTCCGCAGGTGACCCAGGATGGTCT
This sequence comes from Oophaga sylvatica, assembly GCA_033576555.1. Taxonomy (NCBI): domain Eukaryota; kingdom Metazoa; phylum Chordata; class Amphibia; order Anura; family Dendrobatidae; genus Oophaga; species Oophaga sylvatica. The sequence continues at coordinate 295,862,308 of JARQOD010000001.1, forward strand.
CCTGTTGAGACCACTGGCGAGACAGCTCATGACACAGTTCCGGGAGTGAAGGGGTTTGTGTGCCACCGGGTTCCATGGCCCGAGCAAACTGTAACGGGTCTGGTGGGTGGAACTACTGACGAGACAGGTCAGGTTGGTGGAACCACAAAGCTTTATTATACAAGAGATTTTACTTGTAAGAGAGCGGGTAGCACCTGGGAAAAGGGCAGGGATTCATGGCAGAGGATATAGGTAGTTTCTGGACAGGCAGGTTTGTCACAGCAAGTGACCAAGGAAGTCTCTGGGCAGGCAGGTTGTAACGGTAAGTAACCGAGGCAGTCTCTGGACAGGCAGGTTGTCACGGCAAGTGACCAAGGCAGTCTCTGGGACAGGCAGGTTGTCACGGCAAGTGACCAGGCAGTCTCTGGGACAGGCAGGTTGTCACGGCAAGTGACCAGGCAGTCTCTGGGCAGGCAGGTTGTCACGGCAAGTGACCAGGCAGTCTCTGGGCAGGCAGGTTGTCACGGCAAGTGACCAGGCAGTCTCTAGACAGGCAGGTATATACGACCTGATATGGTGGAGCCTCCAGGTAGGCTGCAGTCGGATGGCAGATGATCGCTCCCAGGTGAGCAGGCAAGAGCCGGGGATCTCTGCAGATGATGTCCGAACTTCCGGATGGAGCTGCAGTCGGATGGCAGATGATCGCTCCCAGGTGAGCAGGCAAGAGCCGGGGATCTCTGCAGATGATGTCCGAACTTCCGGATGGAGCTGCAGTCGGATGGCAGATGATCGCTCCTAGGTGAGCAGGCAAGAGCCGGGGATCTCTGCAGATGACGTCCGAACCTCTGGATGGAACTGCAGACGGATGGCAGACAGGCAAGCCGACAGGTAACAGGCAGGTAACTGGAATCAGGAGCTGATGGCTGAAACAGAGTTAGACTGCACAGGAACAACATTGCTCGGGCACCTACATTAAGGAGGAAGCCCTTAATATAGGGTGGAGTCCTCCAGCATTGGCTGGAGACTGATTTGGAAAATGCGCGCGGCTCCTTTAAGAGCGGGGAGGGTGCGGGCGCGCGCCCTAAGGCCAGTAGCAGGGAAGGAGCGCGCGGGACCAGCAGGGCGGAAGGAGGACGCCATAGGCGCAGAGGAGGCTGGGAGCACTGCGGACGCTGAGCGCAGGTGAGGAGGGCGACGTCCCTGTCTGGCAGCAGGCAGGGACGCGGGCGCTACAGGGCCCCATATGATGCTCCAGTATATGATGGGCCCCATATAATGCTTCATATATAATGGACCTATATATGATGCTCCAGTGTATGATAGGCCCCATGTAATGCTCCATATATGATGCTCCAGTGTGTGATGGGCCCCATATATGATGCTCCAGTGTATGATGGGCCCCATATTATGGTCTCCATATATTGCGCCAAACATAAAAAAAATAAAAAATGAAATATTCACCTCTCTTCACTGGCCGCTGCTCTGCTCGAGGCACCGGCCCCCGGTACTGGCACAGTCGCTGACTGTGAGTGGGCCCCCCACCTGCTCAGGGCCCCGGCACTTGCCCGGGTGTGCCAGGTGCTGACGCTGGCCCTGTGCCCATACCCTCCACAAGTTTACATCCCACCTGTCCCAGGAACCTAAATTTATCCAAAGATCCAACCATATGCATACCCAATAAAAAACACCCCTCCATCCCCTCTTGGGTATCTCCACTAGTGCGGTCTTTTCCTTGAGTAGACTTTCCCATTCAGTTAACTCTGATGTGGCATTATCAATGTTACAGCTAATCAGGAATGTGATGTACTTTGCAGACAGTCTCTCGTATCGATCATAGGCAGCAGATAAATGATTCAATGTGGCGGTTAAATCTGCTGTGTCACTGTTAGAGCATTACCCGTTTGAGACGTACACCATGTTCTACAGTAAGCGTGACTCTGCTCCTGGTGCTATATACAAAAAAAGGTTGCACTCTATCGTGCCAAAGCAAGTCAATGTGAAATATGAAACATGAATAGCAATATGGCTTTTGAATATTAGAAAAAAATGAGTGAGACGCTTTGCACAAAATTTGGCCAAATAATGCCTGCCCATACACCAACGTCAAGGTGGTCTCAGAACGTATGGGTCCCTGCCTATGTGAACATACCTCTATTAGGCTGACATCTGAATTCCTGGGTGAATGTGGACACCTCTGTCAGTAAAGCTTGCCTTTTCTGGGTGAGCAGGAACCTGCTATAATTAAAATCACCACATGGTGATGGGCGGAGTGCTCGTCAGTAAGCTAACATAGAAGTAAAAGAAAACTGACTGGCACATCCAAACCAGTGTGAATTAGGTGCAAACCAGAAGCAGCTACCTCCATAGACAATATACAAAAAAAGGTTGCACTCTATCGTGCCAAAGCAAGTCAATGTGAAATATGAAACATGAATAGCAATATGGCTTTTGAATATTAGAAAAAAATGAATGAGACGCTTTGCACAAAATTTGGCCAAATAATGCCTGCCCATACACCAACGTCAAGGTGGTCTCAGAACGTATGGGTCCCTGCCTATGTGAACATACCTCTATTAGGCTGACATCTGAATTCCTGGGTGAATGTGGACACCTCTGTCAGTAAAGCTTGCCTTTTCTGGGTGAGCAGGAACCTGCTATAATTAAAATCACCACATGGTGATGGGCGGAGTGCTCGGTCAGTAAGCTAACATAGAAGTAAAAGAAAACTGACTGGCACATCCAAACCAGTGTGAATTAGGTGCAAACCAGGAGCAGCTACCTCCATAGACAATATACAAAAAAAGGTTGCACTCTATCGTGCCAAAGCAAGTCAATGTGAAATATGAAACATGAATAGCAATATGGCTTTTGAATATTAGAAAAAAATGAATGAGACGCTTTGCACAAAATTTACCAAATAATGCCTGCCCATACACCAACGTCAAGGTGGTCTCAGAACGTATGGGTCCCTGCCTATGTGAACATACCTCTATTAGGCTGACATCTGAATTCCTGGGTGAATGTGGACACCTCTGTCAGTAAAGCTTGCCTTTTCTGGGTGAGCAGGAACCTGCTATAATTAAAATCACCACATGGTGATGGGCGGAGTGCTCGGTCAGTAAGCTAACATAGAAGTAAAAGAAAACTGACTGGCACATCCAAACCAGTGTGAATTAGGTGCAAACCAGGAGCAGCTACCTCCATAGACAATATACAAAAAAATGTTGCACTCTATCGTGCCAAAGCAAGTCAATGTGAAATATGAAACATGAATAGCAATATGGCTTTTGAATATTAGAAAAAAATGAATGAGACGCTTTGCACAAAATTTGGCCAAATAATGCCTGCCCAAATACACTAACGTCAAGGTGGTCTCAGAACGTATGGGTCCCTGCCTATGTGAACATACCTCTATTAGGCTGACATCTGAATTCCTGGGTGAATGTGGACACCTCTGTCAGTAAAGCTTGCCTTTTCTGGGTGAGCAGGAACCTGCTATAATTAAAATCACCACATGGTGATGGGCGGAGTGCTCGTCAGTAAGCTAACATAGAAGTAAAAGAAAACTGACTGGCACATCCAAACCAGTGTGAATTAGGTGCAAACCAGGAGCAGCTACCTCCATAGACAATATACAAAAAAAGGTTGCAGTCTATCGTGCCAAAGCAAGTCAATGTGAAATATGAAACATGAATAGCAATATGGCTTTTGAATATTAGAAAAAAATGAATGAGACGCTTTGCACAAAATTTGGCCAAATAATGCCTGCCCATACACCAACGTCAAGGTGGTCTCAGAATGTATGGGTCCCTGCCTATGTGAACATACCTCTATTAGGCTGACATCTGAATTCCTGGGTGAATGTGGACACCTCTGTCAGTAAAGCTTGCCTTTTCTGGGTGAGCAGGAACCTGCTATAATTAAAATCACCACATGGTGATGGGCGGAGTGCTCGGTCAGTAAGCTAACATAGAAGTAAAAGAAAACTGACTGGCACATCCAAACCAGTGTGAATTAGGTGCAAACCAGGAGCAGCTACCTCCATAGACAATATACAAAAAAAAAAAAAAAAGTTGCACTCTATCGTGCCAAAGCAAGTCAATGTGAAATATGAAACATGAATAGCAATATGGCTTTTGAATATTAGAAAAAAATGAATTCAGATGTCAGCCTAATAGAGGTATGTTCACATAGGCAGGGACCCATACGTTCTGAGACCACCTTGACGTTGGTGTATGGGCAGGCATTATTTGGCCAAATTTTGTGCAAAGCGTCTCATTCATTTTTTTCTAATATTCAAAAGCCATATTGCTATTCATGTTTCATATTTCACATTGACTTGCTTTGGACGATAGAGTGCAACCTTTTTTTGTATATTGTCTATGGAGGTAGCTGCTCCTGGTTTGCACCTAATTCACACTGGTTTGGATGTGCCAGTCAGTTTTCTTTTACTTCTATGTTAGCTTACTGACCGAGCACTCCGCCCATCACCATGTGGTGATTTTAATTATAGCAGGTTCCTGCTCACCCAGAAAAGGCAAGCTTTACTGACAGAGGTGTCCACATTCACCCAGGAATTCAGATGTCAGCCTAATAGAGGTATGTTCACATAGGCAGGGACCCATACGTTCTGAGACCACCTTGACGTTGGTGTATGGGCAGGCATTATTTGGCCAAATTTTGTGCAAAGCGTCTCATTCATTTTTTTCTAATATTCAAAAGCCATATTGCTATTCATGTTTCATATTTCACATTGACTTGCTTTGGCACGATAGAGTGCAACCTTTTTTTGTATATTGTCTATGGAGGTAGCTGCTCCTGGTTTGCACCTAATTCACACTGGTTTGGATGTGCCAGTCAGTTTTCTTTTACTTCTATGTTAGCTTACTGACCGAGCACTCCGCCCATCACCATGTGGTGATTTTAATTATAGCAGGTTCCTGCTCACCCAGAAAAGGCAAGCTTTACTGACAGAGGTGTCCACATTCACCCAGGAATTCAGATGTCAGCCTAATAGAGGTATGTTCACATAGGCAGGGACCCATACGTTCTGAGACCACCTTGACGTTGGTGTATGGGCAGGCATTATTTGGCGAAATTTTGTGCAAAGCGTCTCATTCATTTTTTTCTAATATTCAAAAGCCATATTGCTATTCATGTTTCATATTTCACATTGACTTGCTTTGGCACGATAGAGTGCAACCTTTTTTTGTATATTGTCTATGGAGGTAGCTGCTCCTGGTTTGCACCTAATTCACACTGGTTTGGATGTGCCAGTCAGTTTTCTTTTACTTCCATGTTAGGCTACTGATCCGAGCATCCGCATCACATTGTGGTGATTTTAATTATAGCAAGTTCTGCTCACCAGAAATAGGCAAGCTTTACTGAAGAGGTGTCACAATTCACCAGAATCAGATGTCAGCCTAATAGAGGTATGTTCACATAGGCAGGGACCCATACGTTCTGAGACCACCTTGACGTTGGTGTATGGGCAGGCATTATTTGGCCAAATTTTGTGCAAAGCGTCTCATTCATTTTTTTCTAATATTCAAAAGCCATATTGCTATTCATGTTTCATATTTCACATTGACTTGCTTTGGCACGATAGAGTGCAACCTTTTTTTGTATATTGTCTATGGAGGTAGCTGCTCCTGGTTTGCACCTAATTCACACTGGTTTGGATGTGCCAGTCAGTTTTCTTTTACTTCTGCTCCTGGTGCATCTGTAGTGTCAGGAACATGATGCGCTTGAATCACAGAGGGATCCGTGGAGCTTTTCGTGGGCATGCCTTAGCTAAGATGGCCGATGGTCATAGATTTGCTAGCAGACAATGAATATGTACACAAACACTGTAGGCTTAGGACTCAGTCTTTGTGGACAATTAGCTGAACAGCACACCCCATCTTCAGAATAAAGTTATTCTCATTGCCACCACTAGTGGGACGGCTTATCGAGCTTACCTGCTTGGAATAATATACTATCTGCATTTCCATTAAGTCCAGTCCAGATATCTGCTGCAATTGGGGTTTCCCTTTTAATATTAATGCTAAACACATGCTCGCTGATCTGTTTTAAGAATTACTCAAAAGTTCTGCCCACATATTTATCCAGTGTGGACACACGATAAGATATACCACGCCAGCTTTTGACAGTTGATGCAATCACTAATCTGATATTTTGTGGTGATACTGGGTGAATTGTATTGTCCATTCTGAACAATGTCCACATAATTGTTCCTTTAGGTTGGTTACACAACTACATACGGGTTGTTGGTGTCAGAGGTGAAAAGCTATGGATTATATAGTCCTTTAAATTCTTCACTCTTCTGCATGAAGAAGAGGGCCCCTCGTTAAAGGGAATCCAGTAGAAAATGACTGTTCAAACCAAGCACAGCACATTGTAGAGGACAAAGCCATAATAATCATAGAGTCCAAATCCTTTGTATTTGCCACAAATTTGCCACCATAGCTGCCCATTGATTTATATGTGACTGACTTCAAGGGAATTAAGAGTAGGGGTGATGGAGCATGTGCGGGACATTAACATGGCCAAGATGGTCGTTGACACATCGGAATTAAAAACTATCCCGATACATTGACCCTGTGACCCCAAAGGATTTAAGGTGAGAAGAATAGATATAGTCCACACTGGCATAAGAGGAGGGAACATCAAAAAGCTCTTGGCCAGACGTGAACTAAAATGGATAGTGACCTTCGGAACGGTTAAACTGGATGGTTTAAATGAATGCTTGAATTTTGCTCCATTTCTATAAAAATGACCATAATACACAACTTATATTCTTCTCTATGTAGTGTTTTTAAGTGATGTTGTGTTGTTTTTATGTTTTTAACACTGTTCACATTATATTCCACAGTGTTTTGTGTTATATTGGGTTCCCACAATTGCACCTTTAGAATCATTTGCCTCACGGTGGCAATTAGAGAATGTGTCACATGAATGGAAACAAGAAGACTCTTCACCATAATTGAGACTGTGTGGACACATGGAGGAACATATACTAGCCATATTTTGTGGATGATGATGCATATTACTCCATTCATATGTTGTGTTGCCTTGAAAAATTGACGTTTGTTTTCAACCTCTTTGTGTTACCATGACTGGCTAAGTTCTGAAATCTTATGTGTTGCCTTGGCTGTAGTGCACATGCGCCGGCTTGCCTCCGGTTTCTGCTCCTCATGATCCGGCCGCTTGGTATCCTCGGTGTGCGACTGGGAACTATGGCAATGCTGTAGGACCTGGCCGGGTCACAAAGTCGCAGTGCGGCTGGCCGTGGACACATGTGCCATCCTAATACAGCCAATCAGTGTTGTGAATGTGTTAGAAATGAATTCTGAGCAGAAGCTCCCTCTGGTGGTTACAAACAGTACTGAACCATTCAATGAAGATTGTGAAGATTGGCAATCAGGAGTTACAGACTGGTCTTATATAAGGGAGGTTCCCTCCCATCAGGGTTGCCGGTGATCAATTGTTCTTGTCTCAATTGTGGTTCCTGGTTCACTTTGAAGCTTGCTGACTCTTGCCTGCATCTTCTTCTATCAGATAAGATATTTTCTGCTTTTATTTTTGTGCTTGCTTTTTGCATTGTTCTCTGCACTCTGTGGAGGTTAGCCAGGTCCCCTCCGAGGGCTTGTGCTCCTCTCAGTTTATCTGAGCCACTGTTATTTGTTCATTTGCCTTTTCCAGTTTTTTCAGTGGCTGCGGCTTAGTTTTGTTACACCAGAGAACTAATTTAGGTGGTAGAGGTCGTGTGATCTCAGGTGTTTTTGCAATTAGTAGAGTTGGTATTTTTTAGGGTTTTTTGGATTGCAGTAAGTGTCCTTCCTATCCTTTTCTTTCTAGGAAGATTGGGCCCCAAAGTTTGCTCATACTATTTTCTGTCTGTGTCTGTATTTCCTCTTGTCTAACCACCATTACATGTTTGGGGGCTTCCTATGTTCTTTGGGGATCTGCTCCGGGGCAGATAGCTTTCCTCTTTCTATCTTTAGGTGTAGTTAACCTCTCAGGCTGTGACGAGGCGTCTAGGACCAACTTAGGAACGCTCCACGGCTGCCTTTAGTTGTGGTGGTTAGTCAGGGTACTGCAATCCAGTAGATTCCAACCTCTCTGGTGTATTGCCGTTTTTGCCTGCTCTCCTCAGCTACCAAATCATAACAATCAGTGTCCCGGTCACGTGACTGACACGTGACCGGTTAACATTGAGATAAAAGGTCCTATTGGAAAGTTAACACCACCCATTGAGAAATCATGGCGAAATAGCAGCAAAACGCGGGTCGGGGTTGTTGCACTATTCACATGGCTGCCTCAGTATTTGCTAAGATGACCCTAGCCCATCTTTATATGCATTCATAGTACAACTGTACATGTTTTATGCAGCATGCTAATTTGAGTATCCTGTCCGGTTAACCCTATTATGATTAAAAGAGAGACATTAGACAAATTAATACTTGCACTTGTAACTTATAGGGCAATAGCTGTCAGCTCTCAATGGGAAATGGATGTTTGATGTTTTGGACATTTAATTAATAGGGTCTTGCTGTTTTACATATATATTAATGTAGGACAATTGACACTTATATATTACTGAGTGCCACCTTTTGGTGTCCTTATCTTGCACTTTATATGTATGTATTTTTTTATTGTTTTTTAGTGTCTAATTAAGATTTTGTGCATATTTTTAAACACTCCTAACATTCTCCTTCTTGAAGAAGCAAAGCACATTGTAGAGGACAAAGCCATAATAATCATAGAGTCCAAATCCTTTGTATTTGCCACAAATAGCCCTTTATTCAAATATGGTAATGAGCCATGGCACTTTTGGCCTGACTGTGCAGTTCAGTATACCTTCACACCTATCTCTGCCCTATTCTGGCTCCTTTAAAACTAGAGCTGTCAGTTAAAGAAGAGGAGTGTGGAGACAGATGGAAAATAAGTACAGTACAGATAAAAAGTTTGGACACACCTTCTCTGTTATGAGCTCGGTTGCAACAACTTTAATAGATAATGGATTGCAACCGAACCAGGGGTCCGCGATGCAGTTAGAGTCACTGCTGCCAAGCACCCCTTGGGTATGAAGGTAACAACTGACAACTAAAGAGTAATATTAGATCTCGCCTGTGTTACCTCACACTAGGAGAGACAGATATTTGCACTATCCCCGTTAACTTCACAGGAGATGTGCTGTACAGTAGGCTGGCGTAGACGTAGCCCTGTTGACTGCACAGAAGCCACTTGCCAGATAATTAGGAAGTGCATGCGACTCCCGCCAGGCGTACGTGTTGTCAGCCGGTGTGCGACCGGACTGAGCAACTGACTATTCAGCTGGCGGCGATGCCCACGTGCTGCCAGCCGGTGTGCGACCGGACTGAGCAACTCTCTGTTCAGCTGGCAGGCGATGCCCAGGTTACGCGCCCCGAAGTCTGCTCAGGGTGTATCGCTACCTCTATTGATGTAGCAAGACTGCGCCACATTGGCTACCTGCCTGGCATAAGCTAATCCTGCCTAAAGGACCTGTGCTAATTAGCCGAGCGAACTCTGGCATTGGCAGGTCCCAGATAGCAAAGCTAGAGAGCACGTGGAGCCCAGATTCTGGTACGTCCACACATGAGCACTGCCTATTTTAGTATGATCTGACCACGCTGCACTGCGGACAGACAAGCTAGTCACCGGAAATGGTTTTCACTTCACAGGTGTGCTCTGTCAGGTTTAATAAGTGGGATTTCTGGCCTTATAAATGGGGTTGGGACCATCAGTTGTGTTGTGCAAAAGTCTGGTGGATACACAGCTGATAGTCCTACTGAATAGACTGTTAGAATTTGTATTATGGCAAGAAAAAAGCAGCTAAGTAAAGAAAAACGAGTGGCCATCATTACTTTAAGAAATGAAGGTCAGTTAGTCCGAAAAATTGGGAAAACTTTGAAAGTGTCCCCAAGTGCAGTTGCAAAAACCATCAAGCGCTACAAAGAAACTGGCTCACATGAGGACTGCCCCAGGAAAGGAAGACCAAGAGTCACCTCTGATTCTGAGGATAAGTTTATCCGAGTTCACCAGCCTCAGAAATTGCAGGTTTACAGTAGCTCAGATTAGAGACCAGGTCAATGCCACACAGAGTTCTAGCAGCAGACACATCTCTACAACAACTGTTAAGAGGAGACTTTGTGCAGCAGGCCTTCATTGTAAAATAGCTGCTAGAAAACCACTGCTAAGGACAGGCAACAAGCAGAAGAGACTTGTTTGGGCTAAAGAACACAAGGAATGGACATTAGACCAGTGGAAATCTGTGCTTTGGTCTGATGAGTCCAAATTTAAGATCTTTGGTTCCAACCACCGTGTCTTTGTGCGATGCAGAAAAGGTGAACGGATGGACTCTACATGCCTGGTTCCCACTGTGAAGCATGGAGGAAGAGGTGTGATGGTGTGGGGGTGCTTTGCTGGTGACACTGTTGGGGATTTATTCAAAATTGAAGGCATACTGAACCAGCATGGCTACCACAGCATCTTGCAGCGGCATGCTATTCCATCTGGTTTGCGTTTAGTTGGACCACCATTTATTTTTCAACAGGACATTGACCCCAAACACACCTCCAGGCTGTGTAAGGGCTATTTGACCAAGAAGGAGAGTGATGGGGTGCTAGGCCAGATGACCTGGCCTCCACAGTCACCAGACCTGAACCCAATCGAGATGGTTTGGGGGGAGCTGGACCGCAGAGTGAAGGCAAAAGGGCCAACAAGTGCTGAGCATCTCTGGGAACTCCTTCAAGATTGTTGGAAGACCATTTCCGGTGACTACCTTTTGAAGCTCATCAAGAGAATGCCAAGAGTGTGCAAAGCAGTCAGCATGGGGTTTCTCCATACCCGGCCCAGGGACTCCCACGGTGCTTCATTTCATTTGGTGAGTTACTTGGCCTCTTGGCTCTTGTTGTTTACATGGACACTGTTGCCCTTACTGCTATTTAGGACCCAAGCACCAGCAGCACTGCCTGTGTAAAATATGCAGCAATTCATGCACTTGCACTTTTAACCCAGATTTACTCTGGTATGTTGTTCTACACATGCAATTGCACTGTGGGTTAACCTCCCTGTGGTACATTCTGGTTCTATCTTGTTCTGTCTCTTTGTAATATTGATTGTGATATACTTTATATGATGTATTCTTTTGAATAAAGATTGACTATACTTGATTCACCTAGTTGGTCCTCTGTTTTCTCCTGTTACACATGTCTTCCTGGAGCGGGTGTCTTTTCCTCCCTGTTTGGGACTTTTGGCATTATACCAATCGGCTCATTTGCTTGCGGGGTTTTTTGTGTATATCAAAGCAAAAGTGGCTACTTTGAAGAACTAGAATATAAGACATATTTTCAGTTGTTTCACACTTTTTTGTTAAGTATATAATTCCACATGTGTTAATTCATAGTTTTGATGCCTTCAGTGTGAATTTACAATTTTCATAGTCATGAAAATACAGAAAAATCTTTAAATGAGAAGGTGTGTCCAAACTTTTGGTCTGTACTGTAGGTTGGAAGGTGCACTAAACAACTTGGCCATGCAGTTGGTGCACTGAGCACCAAAATAACAATTTTGGGTAAATGCAGCAATGGTTTTGGACGCTAAAATAATTACTTTTATTAGTACTGTGTAAAGTCTTGGGCTTGGTTTGAATAGTCATTTTGTGCTAATAGACTCTTTAATACCTGTCTGTAATGTTATAGCTGTTATATTGTGGAAAAAAAACAAATAATATAATTAACCAGATTAAATGGTCTGAACATGAATAATTAGTAATAAGATACCTTTATTGTTTATACACATCCTCCCCCGTCCCCCATGTCTTATTTCACATCATCATATCACTTTATTTATATGGAATATACACATTTTGTATACATAGCAGTACTTTGATGTCCACAGTTTTCCTTTAATATGCAATGGTGATAAATATTGTATTTATTTTCCTTCATTGCACATGCATTATATTTTTCCCAATATATTCTTGTCTTTTCTCTCCACATCCCTTTATCACTCTCTACTAGTGTTGAGCGATACTGCTCGATATCTAAAAATATCGGATCGGAATGGTATCGCCGATATCACTAAATATCGTCGATATCCGATTCCGATACCGGAAGTCCCATGTAAGTCTATGGGAACAAAATATCGCAACTAAAAAAACACTTTCTTTCGTTGTAAACACAAAATATACACACATAGAATACATATATATATATATATATACATGTCATTGTGACATATATATATACATATATTTATAGTTTATACACTTCTACATAGTAAAATAGACTCTGATTCAATTGCCGGGTAAAGCCGTGACATACCCCATAGAAGTCGACGGGCTCGGTGCCGAGTACCCCCAAAACCTCTGGCTCTGTGCGACTCAACTTGGGCGTCACGAACAGGATTCTGTAGCTCGCTATAAGCGAGTCCTGTGTGCCTGAATTGAACTGGTTTTGTGCTTGAGAATTGCTAAAATCATCAGAGAATGTATTTGCCATTTTTCCGCCATATCTGCGTCACGACGAGGCACTGGTGAAGAAGAAGGGCGTGCTCTTCGTGGGTGTACACTCACTCAGTGGCGCGAAAACGATGGCCGACCACTCTAAATGGTACTGCAATGTAGATCGTGCCCCACAGCTCTTGAGTTCCGCTTCCTCATCCTCCTCAGTGTGCGGAAACTAACACGAAGGTCCCGCCTCACTACAAAAGAGGGGCCCTTTCCAGATGCTAATGACACATGTGACTTGGCAGAGATGGCTAATGGACACGAGCAGAAGTGTGAAGGGATGGAGCAGTCAGAGCTCTCCCCCCACGGAAGCGACCCGATCGCCACGGAACCACCGTTGGGCACCCGGCCTGGAAACCCTCCTACGCTGCAAGAAGCGGAGGATACCCTAAGAGGCCTGGCCCGGAACCGGGAGGAGGTCGCCAGGATGGAAGCCAGCTGGCGTGCCCTAAAACTAAACTTGGAGCGGCGCCAATCCCTCTTACCTGAAGTGTCTGTTCCGGAAGGTGAGGCACCCGTTCTAGTAGAGGAGTCCGTGCGGGCATCCCAGCCCTTGCAATGTGATACGGTTGACGTTGTCGCAGTGGAGGCACCCGTTCCTGCAAAAAACGCTGCACCGGCAGCACCCCAGATCCCGCTGTCTGCCCCCGTCGCTGAGACAGAAGAAGCGACACCCGTCCTCATGGAGGAGGCCGCGCAGGCACCAGAGGTCTACCTGTCTGTACCGGAGCCCCGACTGTCATCTGTTCCAGAGCCGGCTGCTTCCTCCGCAGGTGAGCGCCGCCAGGACTGTCGGGCGCCACAGAAGAGCTGCCGCAAACCGGACATCGTAAGCTGCAGTTTGATGGTGGAGACATGGAGATGCTGGTGGAGGAGAATTACAACCGGCGTCAGGAGGAAGAGTGGAGACGTCGGGAGAGAGAAGCCGAGCGACAAAGGGAGCAGCGCGAATCCCAGAAGCTTCGCCAACGTCACATCGAGAAGGACCGGGCAGATAAGGACCGGATGAGAAAAGATAAAGGAACCCTGAGGGAGCCGCGGCGTAAGGGTGCAGTACGGAGCTTTAAATTGAAAGCTGGTTGGGGCTTCATCCAGGAGCCTGGACTTTATTTAGAAGTGTTTGTGACCCGGCGGGACGTGGAGACTCACCTCCCAGAAGGACACCCGGGGAGGGACCTGTTGCCAGGAGACTTGGTAACTTACACCCGACACTGGGATTACAATGGATGGTATGCCCTAAATGTCACCAGGTGCGACCCCTGGTCCCCAGAGTGTCAGGAACCTGTGAGACCCTCGGAGCCTTCAGCCTCCCACATCCAGGCCTCTGCACAAGTGCCCACCCCACACCGTAAATCTCCCCAGCCTCCCTCAGTGGTCTCCTCAGCAGCCCCAGCTATGGACATGATAATGATAGCTGGCCCATACCCGGCGCCTGTTAGGCCCCCTGGGGTTCGTTCAGTCCGGGACATAGGGCTCCAGACCCGGAGGGAGATGAAAGAGGTCGCCACACAGACACAGATAGCGGGTCACGACTTGACTGTACAGGCCACACGACGTCATCAGGTCCTGGTGGTCCTTGGTGTCTCGGATGTTTGGCAAGCATCAGAAGAGTACCAGGTGGTACCTGGAACACCCCTGCCAAAGAATTATAAATAACCCGGACAGGGTCCCTGTACTGTATGTAAATAGTTAAATTGTTGATGTACCCGGACGGGTGAATGTTCATAAAAAAGTTTTTTAATTTAATAAAAAAAACAACACAGTTTTCATTACTTTTATTACAGTCTCATCTGCGACGCCATCGATCTCCTGTAAAAAATGAAAAAAAAAACCAGCAGTATACCACCTGTCCGACGCAGTCCATAGTAACGAGTGTCCCACGACGATCCAGCTCTGCTACATCAGAATGACATCAGAGGCAGGCAGGCAGGCAGAGCCTGTCATCCCGGCGCAGCACAGCTGATTACCTGCTTCCCCGGCGGTGACGTCATTGGACTGACTGCTTTACAGCCGGGATTACCCAGCAGTCACTGCAGTTATCGCGAGAAACTGCATGTGACCGCCGGGGAAAGATGATGGCGGCCATGAAGCAGTCCAGCCCGTGACCGCCGGAGATCTTCTGCCAGGTAAGTGCTGCTGACTCCTGACAGACCCGACCGACGGACATTCACAGTGACAGTGACAAATCCGATTCCGGTATCCGATATGACGAAAATATCGGTACTCGGAATCGAAAGCCCGATACAGCTAATATCGGCCGATACCCGATATTTGCAGTATCGTATCGCTCAACACTACTCTCTACTACTATTGCAGTATTATGTGAGATATCCATTTATATCCACACACTTACATTCCATATTTGTCTATGGGTCTGATTTCACTTTTTGCACATATTATAATTTTTACCCTGAATTTTATTGTGTATAGTACATGTCATTCCTTTTTGCATAATATACATTGATAGCAATTCTTGAAGGCATTCCCCACCATGCCAGTAAGCAGGAGCACACATGCACTCTTGTGCTCCAGTCTTCCGTCGGCGCCTATGCCCCTATGCAGTGCAGGACCTGAGGTGGCGTGATCCCCATGTGACTGTGGTTCCCTGGGCAGCCGGCCATGTGAGCCCTCACGTGACCAGTCTGTCTCTGGCCACATGACACAGTATGCTGATAGACTTCCGGAGATTTCCCGAGAAGATATGCGTCAGCATCCACTTGACTCCCTCCCATTGGGGCAACATCCTTTTTAAATGTCCACCTGGAGTTTGACGCCATACCCTGATGAAGGACACACCGAAATGCACGTCTGGGTGAGCACCAGTCTTCCTGCAGGACTTGTCATTATCAAGGTTAAATTATACCCTAACTTTTGCATACCTATGCACAATATATTCTAACTGGTGATGAACTGTGGAATCCCTATATAAGGCATGTGCAATGTACTACCAATACATTGATAATACAAAATCCCAATAGCAGAATATATACAAATGGCAGTCAGAGGAAAATATCCAGACCGCCCAAAAGCATTAGCCATAGGAAAACTCCAACAGCTATTACACAAACATGAGAAAAAAGGAGTCTATATCCAAAAGGAATATTTTCTTTAAAATCCCTTCATTATTTTATTAGTACATACATCACATACAAGACAGTAGACAAAAATATATACAGCATTTGATATGGCAGAGTGTCAAAAGCAAGACCTAGGTGCAACACAAGTGCAGCGCTGGTGACAGGAGGGAGTCATAGTACATATATAGATAGTATAGTTACATTATATTACAGAGGCCCCAAAGGCACTTACTAGCAAAGGCATAATAATCCACTAGTGAGGTATGGTATCCATAAAAATTCCCTCGCCAGTCAGTCAGTGGGTCATAACCCCAAAGTTAATTCTTACCCATAGCTGTCAGGAGAGCCGCACGCTATGCCCGTTCCCCTGTTGAAGCCCCCGGAAGATGCCCACGCGAAACACGCGTCGGGGCATAGCGTGCGGCTCTCCTGACAGCTATGGGTAAGAATTTACTTTGGGGTTATGACCCACTGACTGACTGGCGAGGGAATTTTTATGGATACCATACCTCACTAGTGGATTATTATGCCTTTGCTAGTAAGTGCCTTTGGGGCCTCTGTAATATAATGTAACTATACTATCTATATATGTACTATGACTCCCTCCTGTCACCAGCACTGCACTTGTGTTGCACCTAGGTCTTGCTTTTGACACTCTGCCATATCAAATGCTGTATATATTTTTGTCTACTGTCTTGTATGTGATGTATGTACTAATAAAATAATGAAGGGATTTTAGAGAAAATATTTCTTTTGGATATAGACTCCTTTTTTCTCATGTTTGTGTAATACCAATACATTTAGCATTCATAATAGGCCTTTTCTCCTGTTACACATGTCTTCCTGGAGCGGGTGTCTTTTCCTCCCTGTTTGGGACTTTTGGCATTATACCAATCGGCTCATTTGCTTTTGGGGTTTTTTGTGTATATCAAAGCAAAAGGTGGCTACTTTGAAGAACCTAGAATATAAGACATATTTTTAGTTGTTTCACACTTTTTTGTTAAGTACCGTATATACTCGTGTATAAGCCGAGATTTTCAGCCCAATTTTTGGGGCTGAAAGTCCCCCTCTCGGCTTATACGCGGGTCATATACGGGGGTCAGCGGGGGAGGGGGAGCGGGGGTGTCGGATCATACTCACCCCTCCGCCGGCGCGGTCTCTGCAGCCCCCCTGCTTCTCCCACGATCTCCGGCTCCTTCCTGCAGCGGTCATGTACTACCGCTCATTAAAGTCATGAATATGCACATATTCATGACTTTAATGAGCGGTCTCACGTGACTGCTGTAGGAAGAGCTGCCGGAGTCCGCGGGAGAAGAGGAGAGGCTGCAGAGACCGCACCGGCGGAGGGGTGAGTATAGCGATATTTACTGTCCCCGTGCCACCGCTGCTCCCCTCTGTGTCCTCGCGTCCTCTTGTTGTTATGATCAGGCAGATGGCGCGATGACGTCATTAGTGAGCGCCGCGCACTCTGCCTGATCATTCACTGACGAGGACACAGAAGGGGAGCAGCGCAGCGGTGGACCGGGGATCGGTAAATATCTCAGGTGCCGGGGTCCCTGAGCGAGCGGTGACACCGGCACCTGTCCCCCATAGCGCGCTGGTGTCACCGCCTGCTCAGGACACCGGCACCTGGCCCCCAGCGACGAGAGGTGATTATGTCATTTTTTTTTTTTTTGCGCAGCAGCATAAGGGACGTATATGCTATGGGGCTTAATCTGGAGCATATGGGGCATAATCTGCAGCATATGGGGCATAATCTGGAGCATATGGGGCATAATCTGCAGCATATGGGGCATAATCTGCAGCATATGGGGCATAATATGGAGCATATGGGGCATAATCTGCAGCATATGGGGCATAATCTGCAGCATATGGGGCATAATCTGGAGCATATGGGGCATAATCTGTGGAACATATGGGGGCCTAATTTGGAGCATATGGGGGCATAATCTGCAGCATATGGGGCATAATCTGGAGCATATGGGGCATAATCTGGAGCATATGGGGGCATAATCAGGGGAGCATATGGGCATAATCTGGAGCATATGGGGGCATAATTTGGAGTATATGGGGGCATAATCAGGGGAGCATATGGGCATAATCTGTGCAGCATATGGGGGCATAATCTGTGCAGCATATGGGGGCATAATCTGTGGAGCATATGGAGGCATAATCTGTGGATCATACAGGGGCATAATCTGTGCAGTTTATGGGGGCCTAATCTATGGAGCATATGGGGGCATAATTATTTTTTACCCTAGGCTTATACGCTAGTCAATAAGTTTTCCCAGTTTTTTGTGGCAAAATTAGGGGGGTTGGCTTATACACGGGTCGGCTTATACATGAGTATATACGGTATATAATTCCACATGTGTTAATTCATAGTTTTGATGCCTCAGTGTGAATTTACAATTTTCATAGTCATGAAAATACAGAAAAATCTTTAAATGAGAAGGTGTGTCCAAACTTTTGGTCTGTACTGTAGGTTGGAAGGTGCACTAAACAACTTGGCCATGCAGTTGGTGCACTGAGCACCAAAATAACAATTTTGGGTAAATGCAACAATGGTTTTGGACACTAAAATAATTACTTTTATTAGGACTGTGTAAAGTCTTGGGCTTGGTTTGAATAGTCATTTTGTGCCGATGGACTCTTTTAATACCTGTCTGTAATGTTATAGCTGTTATGTTGTGGAAAAAAGTTTTTAATTTTGGACCACTGGGTATTTGAGTTTCACATCCCTGCTCTATTTATATGATTAGTTGCTGTCTGACATTTTATCATGGTAGCAAAACTAATCACATCACATTGAAGGAATCATGGAAGTAAACTTTTGACACAGGAGAAAATACCCTTTTACCAGCATTTCTTTTACATTTTTTTTATCTTACTTCACGTAACCACGAAAAAGCTCTAAATTATGAAATGTAGCAAAAATAGCATCACAGTAATGCTACGTTGTGAAAGTAAGTGTTGTTTACAGAGGGTGATGCAACATTCTCAAAGCGACTGAAAGAGGCATATTCAATAAAAATGATGATTTTAAAGTATCTGATTAATTTTGCTTACATCTCCATATAATGTGGCAGCAAGTAAAACATGCATGTCCAATCTATACAAAAAACTGTGTTGTCCTAAAAAGGATAAACTATTAAATAACTTTCTAACATATCTGGTTGGATTCTAAGACTACAGGCACCTTGAAATGTGGGGATGCAAGGCATGTGGATATATTAGGAAAATCAGGTCGTTCAGCAGTGCCTCCACCGATAAGACCTTCTTTAATCATGAATTCCCAGCTGTAAACTAAGAGGAGCTGTCTAAATGGCTACCTGTGAATGTCCTTGTAACTACTGTATATAGGAAAGAGAATTTTTAAGTCGGATACTTGACCAGAAATAAAGATACCTCCATATCTAGACATATACTAGAGATGCATTTGGCTAATCCCTTTAATATCCAGTTTCAGGAGGTTCAGGTTGTGCAGATCCCATCCCGAGGAGGAAATTTAGACAGGTAACTTCAACAGAAAGAATGTAGATGGATACAAGTTTTGTTTTCACTTCTCAATGATATAAAGATTTGTGAATTACCTGTAGGTTAAAAATGATCAGTACACTGCTATATTAATTCCTTCAGTGGTTTCTGCTGTTTTGGCATGTGAGGAGCTCTCCAAATGTGACATGCCATCAAGTAGCGCTCTTTCCTTTCTAAGCCCTGTCATGTACCCAAACAGAAGTTTTTGACCACATATGGGGTATCATAGCGTTGAGGAGAAATTGCACAACAAATTAGAGGGACCGTTTTCTCCTATCATCCATTGTGAAAATTACAAATTAACAACATTTTAGTGGAAAAAAAAAATGTAACTTTTGCTTTCACACCCACATTTTAAAAAGTTCCTATGCACCTATGGGTTCAACAAGCTCAACACACCACTAGATAAATTCCTTGATGGGTATAGTTTCCAAAATGGGGTCTCTTGTGGGGGTTTCTGCTGTTTTGATACCTCAAGGGCTGTGTAAATTAGACATATGATGCAATCTATTCCAGTCAAATTTACATTCCAAATACCAAATATCTCCTCTTCCCTTCCGAGCCCTCCCATGTGTCCAAACGTTTTGACTACATGTGGGATGTCGCCACGCTCAAAAGAATGCGGATAACAAACTATCGGGTCAACTTTTCCATGGTACCTCTTGCAAAAGTGAAAAATTTAAGGCTAAAGCAACATTTTTGTGAAAAAGTGAAAATTTTCAATATGATGACATAATTTTTTATTGAGTTTTATCAGCGTACAAGAAGAAAACCACCATAAAAATGTGAGAAAAAGTGGTCATTATAGTAACAAGAGGTCCAACAAAATAGCTGCCCTCCAACAAAAAGCAATGCAGTACATTAGAACCAAATGTGACCCAATATGAGGCAGCAATAGAAAGCTAAGCAACATATAGTGTAAGTTATTAAATACCTGGACAAGCGGGGTAATAGCAAAATGAGTTTCAATGACGGTAGGGCGGTGAGGAGAGGAAGCTGGGGGAAAAGGGCAGAGAAGAGGGACTAGAGGGGACCAACATTTAATAAGCACAAATGAAGTGGAAATGTAGGAAAGACAAAAATTAAAGGGGAAAGAAAAGATGGGGTGTCAAATGGTATTGAGTGGGGGCAAAAGTAGAATTATGAATGATAGAGTGCAAGCGGTTTGGAACAGAAATAATCCACGCTATCGTAAGATGGATCTGTACAGAGTGGAGGATAGAAAGGAGTCCAATGGAACTTTTTGGAAATTTTTTTCCTCTCATCAGGTGTATGTGTTATCAGGAATTTCATACGTTGAACTGTAGCAACTTCCTTAAACCATTCCTCTAGTGAGGGAGCGACCAGTGATTTCCAATGTCAGTGAATTATTGTTTTAGCAGCTTGTAGCAAATGCCTTCAGAGAGATTTTTTAAAGCTAGTTTCCGACATAGGAAAACATAAACAACAAAGTTGTTTCTGCTTTTGTAGGAATTGTTACTCCCGTGCCCTCCAGAATTCACTTAAGAACTCCCTCCCAAATGTGCGGCATTGTGCCATCAAACCTAGGTTTGAGTTCCCGACGAACCATTTATGCAAAACCGAAGGAACACACTACCATATGGAAATAATTTTATAGTTTGTTTTCTGAGCATTAGTTGCGATGAGAGATTTATGGGAGAGGTGAAAGCATCTGTCCCATAGTTTTTCCGAGAACTTTTGATGTAATTCGGTTTCCAGGATTTAGAGAAATGAGAGAGTATTGATCCCAGGCCGAGGCCAGAGAAGTTTGTACAAGAATGAGATGGCTCGTTCAGTATTCAAGGGTGAGATACGCAGGTTTTCAAATGCAGATAGCGGACATGTAAATTTAGATCTGTTGGCTAGTGACTTGTATAAATATTGAAGTTGAATATATTCAAAATTCTGGTGTAGTATGGGGGTTTTTCCCTGTAAGATACAGTAGCTGAGAGGAGTAAGAGGATTCCCTTGGGCGCAACTTGGTAAAAGCGAAGAGGTGTCTTTTTGCAGCTATAAAGGAAAGGGCAGGTGGAAGAACGCAGTGGAAATCCAGGGTAATGAGTTTTAGGGGTCAAGTTACCCTGGACTCCCCCTTTTCTTTTGAATTAGGGGTCCAATATACTACTATAGCAACAGAACATAATCATGAACATATTATAAAGATGACATGGCACTGCACATTACTGATACTCTTCTTACATTGCTAAGTAGTTTTATGTAAGTCTTGTTTTTAAATTGTATTATGTTTTAACACTGTCTTTCAATTGTATACAGTCTCCATGGTAAGATGGGAGGGACCTGTGGGAGGAGCCGGAAGGAGTAGCCCTATGGTTCCCAGATATAAAATGGCTCCGTGTACTGCATGTACTGTTTTTTAGCTTCACCTTGCATCTTGTTTATGCTTGAAAAAGGCCCTTTGCTGGCTGAAACTTTGCTTTTACGATGAATTTTGGATGAATAAAATAATAAAATCATCTCTCTGGTGCCTTGTAAACGATTTGTCTCTGAAATTGCTGGTAACTTGGTGGGAAGTTGCCCAAGGAAGTACAGAGCCTGTGGAGTGGTGCAAAGAGAACTACTATTTTGGACAGGGCCGGCCCCAGGTTTTCATGGGCCCAGGGCGAAAGAGTCTCAGTGGGCTCCTTTAACACAGACCACGATTCATGATGCACAGATACAGAGAGAAAAATAAGTATAGTACAATGCCAAAGATTTCATTTCTTACATTACAAGAGTAATATCTATTGTACATTCTACAATAGCTCAGAAACCAGTCTTCCATACAGGATTATGGACACCACACAGTTCTCCATACAGATTAATGAGCCTCATATATTGCTCCATACAGAATAATGAGCCTCATATATTGCTCCATACAGTATTATGGGCACCACATTGAGCTTCATACAGAATAATGAGCCTCATATATTGCTCCATACGAATAATGGACCCCATATAATGTTCCATACAGTATAATGAGCCCCATATATTGCTTCATACAGTATAATGAGCCCCATATATTGCTCCATACAATATAATAGGCCCCATATATTGCTCCATATGGTATAATGAGCCTCATATATTGCTCCATACAGTATAATGAGCCTCATATAATGCTCCAAACAGTATAATGAGTTCCATATAATGCTCCACTCAGTATAATGAGCCCCATATATTGCTCCATACATAATGGGTCCCATATAATGTTCCATACAGTATATGATGGGCCCCATATAATGCTCCATAAAGTATAGGATGGCCCCATACAGTATAATATGCCCAATATATTGCTCCATGCAGTATAATGAGTCCCATATAATGCTACATATAGTATATGATGGGTCCCATGTATTGCTCCATACATAACGGTCCCCATATAATTCTTCATACAGAATAGTCTCCATATATAATTGTCCCCATGAAATGCTTCATATATAATGGACCACATATGATGCTCCAGTGTATGATGGTTCCATATAATAATCCATATATAAAGGTCACTTTCCCAGGTGTGCCAGGAGCTGACGCCGACCCTAATTACGGACAACACAGATATCAGTCATAACTCGCTTTGTACAGTTAATGTATTATATTCACCTCTGCTCTACACTGGAGGTATTGTTGCCACTGATGGGAGTGGAAGTTGAGCTGGCAGGTAAATCTTGCTGTGACTACCAAGAGGGGGACATAGCTGTGACCATTTTGGCAGATAGTTTAAATGGGTTTTCCTTACTTGGCAAGTTATCACCTATCCACAGGATAAGTAATACATTGCTGCTCAGATCCTGTGCTAATTAAGCTGTACTTAAAAATCTCCATCAGTCCTACAAAAAAATAGTATGGTATGCATGCATGCCCATTGCTCCATTGTATCATGACATTTCAGAGTCCAATTCTGAGGATCGTTGAGAGTGCTTGTGATTGGAACCCAGCAATCAGTATGTTAACTGTGGGGAGGTGAAAACTTGCCAAGTTAGGATAACCCATTAAAGATACATTGACATTATTATTAGTGATGAGAGAGAGTGCTTGCCATTGCTCAATACTTGTTCTGCCTTCATACACGTTGACACGGTGTGCAATCTAGCATACAGCATAAACCACTTTTCTGTCTTCCAAATATGCAGACTGTTCTCTGTAGTCTAACTTGTTTTTTGGTGAACAGTATAGAACATGCGCGGTAAAACTATAAGAATACAAACAACATGGGTAAATATTGGGCAAATAATCACACAGCTGACACTTTACAATTAACAGGAAAGTATACAGTATGATGCAAACTTTAACTTGAAATACACAGATCTCTAATAATCACATCTCCTTTGTACTGGCTGCTACACAGTTAATCTAATTTCTGTACAATACTGTATTGCAAGAACAGAGATATTATTCTTACCAGATATGCTTTACCAGGATAGCAAACTCAAGTTGGAGAGGTTACAGGAGGACAAATAAACATGTGTGTCTCAGGGAATACACAAAAGAAAATGGAGTTTCTTCTTCCCAGCATACCTTGCTTCAATCCCATAATGCAACACTCTATCTGCTGTTAAAGACACAGACTATAAATTCAGCCACCACTAGATGGTGCTATAACAACTAAACCAGCACATAATACAAACATCTTACCCTATATTCAGAGGGCAGAACACTCCCCGCTTGGCATCAACTGATGCAACTTACAGGCTCTTTTGGCGAAAGCAATAAAACTAGTTCTACAACTGTTCTGAGGAATAGTTTACTCTCCCCAGCCTTCCACACTTTGACTTCGACCTTGCGCACCTTCTTGTCCTTGCTTGGGAATACCTTGGTGATGAGGCCTAGTGGCCACTCATTTCGGTGTGACTGGCTGTCCTTCATGAGCACAATATCACCGGGTTTGATGTTCTGCTTGTCGATCGGCCACTTCTTCTTAGGCTGTAAGGTGGAGTGATATTGTTTTCTCTATCTGTCCCAGAAAGTATTGGAGAGACTTTGAACTTGTCTCCATTGATGTCTGTAGAGGTCCTTATTGCTGAATTCTCCCAGTGGAGCGCTGGGAGTGCTGGTTTTCTGAATAAGTAACATAGCGGGAGTGAGAATGGTTGGATCTTCAGCATCATTGGAGAGTGCAGTCAATGGTCTGGCATTTATGATGGCCGAAACTTCTGCCAAGAATGTAATCAATCCTTCGTGTGTGAGTCTTGTGCTACCTTCTTGCAAGAAGATAGAGTCTAAGATTCTACGTGCTATTGCTATCATCCTCTCCCAAGAACCTCCCATGTGAGAAGAGTGTGGTAAAGTGAAGGTCCAGGTGCATCCCTGCTCACTCAAGTATCTTTCCACACTAGTAATGTCTAGGTTGGAAGGAATTTGAAGTTCTTTCACTGCTCCTACAAAATTTGTGCCTCTATCAGAGCGAATGTTTTTCACGGTGCCTCTGATGGCAATGAAACGTCGGAGTGCATTTATGAAACTTGAAGTGTCCATGGATTCAATTACTTCGATGTGGACCACTCTGATGGACATACAGGTGAACATAACTGCCCAGCGTTTTGCGTTGACTTGGGCTCTTCTAGTGTGCCATGCAATCACAGACCACGGCCCGAATACATCCAGTCCGAAGTTGGTAAAGGGAGGATCCATACTAAGTCTGTCTGATGGGAGATTTTGAGTCATGCCGCGGAGTTTGCGACAAGTCACACAGTTGAAGATGAGTTTACTCAATACATCTCTTTGCTCTGACTATCCATAATCCAGCAGTTCGTAGATTCCCTTCAGTAAACAATTGGTCTTGATGTTTCACCAAAACATAATGGTGCCCGACCAGCAGAGTAGTGACATGATGACGACCAGGAATTATTACGGGGTGTTTTTCCACAAATTGCACCTTGGCTTCTTGAAGACGACCACCAATCCTTAACAGCTTGCTTTGGTCAATAATCGGATTAAGCTTTTTCAAGACACTGTCTCTAGAAATGGGTTGGCCTTTGTTGAGTTTGTCTATTTCTTTGGCGTAACACTCACGTTGTATGGTACGAATTATCGTGTTCTTGGCATTTTCCAGGTTTGGAGCGGTAAAGGCGTACTTGCAATGGTGCCATCCTTTACAAGGCTCCTGACTGGCAGGTGATGTTGACTTGCAAGACTGAGCCACATGAATTAATCAAGCAATGGCACGAACAAGTGAGTTCCAGGTTGAAAACCTGCTGAAATGGTGGGACTTGAGGTAATTGTCTGAAGTCACTGTACGTAGAACGGATACCTGAGGGCGGATTTCTTCGTCTGCATCTGGATCTACCAGTTCAAAGGTGTCGGATTCGTCAATGTAAGGCATTGAACGGTATATAAGAATGCAGGGCCCGTAAACCAGGTTGTGTCCTTAAGGTGTCTTGATTCAACAGATCTAGTTGCGTGATCCGCAGGATTGTGGTGTGTGGACACATAGCGCCACTGTTTAGGGCAAGTGGACCTCCTGATCCTTAGCACCTGATTGCTGACGTAAACATAAAAGTGTCGAGTTTCGTTGCAAATGTACCCAAGCACTACCTTGCTGTCTGAGTAGAACTCAATGTTCTTGATTTCCAGGTCAATTTCTGTCGAGATAAGTTCAGCTAACTCTACGGCTAGCACAGTCGCACAGAGTTCTAGTCTGGGTATTGTGTGCTACTGGACTGGTGCTAGTTTTGTCCGGCTCATAACAAGCCTTACATTGCATTGTTCTTTAATGTCAATAGTTTTCAGATATGCTACTGCTGCAATCGCTTTGGTTGAGGCATCGCAGAAGATACAGAGCCTTTGCATCTTGACTTCTGTTGATGGTACCGAAGCGTATGGTCGTACCACATAAAGATTTGACAAGGCTTCTAAAGATTTCTTCCATCTTATCCACAAATCTCTCTTCTTCATGAGAAGCGGATCATCCCATTCAGACATCTCTTGGGTGAAGTCTCTCAACATCATTTTACCTTGAATAGTTACAGGGGTTACAAATCCTAGAGGATCATACAAGCTGTTTATCAGGGACAGGACGCCTCGTGAAAGGTTTTTCTTCTTTGTTGATCCGAAAGATAAATGCATCTCTCTTCAAATCCCACAGCAAACCAAGGCTTTGTTGCATGGGAAGGGAGTCTGTGTTTAAATACATGTCTTTTAGATCAGTTGAGTAATCCTGAGAGGGAAAAGCTGCCATCATTTTTTGGCTGTTGGAAGCAATTTTGTGCAGCCTCAAATTGGACAAAGCGAAGCATTTCTTGTGTCCTTTTCAGGAGACTAACTGCCGATTCATCTGTGGGTGTGGATTTCAAGCAGTCGTCCACGTAGGAGTCCTTCTCCACAAACGATCTAACATCCGACCCATACTTTGCTTTGCCCTCTCTGGCTGAATGTCTAAGACCATAGATGGCGACAGCAGGGAAGGGCCGTTCCCGAAGATGTGTACTTTCATCCGATACTGCACGATGTCTTTGTAGGGGTCATTTTCGCGGTACCAGAAAAACCTCAAATAGTTTCTATGTTCTTTTTTGACATGGAAGCAATGAAACATCTGTTGTATGTCAGCCATGAATGCCACTGCATCTCTGCGGAAGCGAAGAAGTACTCCTAGAAGTCTGTTATTGAAGTCTGGTTAGGATAAAAAGACATTGTTTAGCGAGACACCTTCATATCTGCGCTTGAGTCAAATACTACTCTTATCTGACCAGGTTTCTTAGGATGATACACGCCAAAAATGGGTAAATACCAACATTCTTTGAAATCTTGAAGTACTGGTGCAATTTCTGCATGGCCATTCTGAAATATTCTCTCCATGAAGGCAAAGAAGTGCTCTCTCATTTTAGGTGCCTTCTGCAGTTTGCGTTTGAGAGAGACAAGTCGACCGTAGACAAACGCTCTGTTGTTGGGTAAGCATTGCCTCTGAGGTCGAAATGGTAGAGGTGCGACCCAATTGTTCTATTTGTCTTTGACTATTTGTCCATCCATGATGTCCAAAAACATTCTGTCTTCTATAGACATTGCTACCTTGTTGTCTTCTTTTGTCCTGTGGAAGACTGTACATCCTGTGTGGTCTTGTTCACCTTCACAAGCGTGGTCTTCATTTGGTAGGAACTGAGAAAGGGCAAGGTAGGAGAGTGCTGCTCGGTAATTCCTTTACCAGCAGACTATTATGACATGGCTGAAAGAGAGACGGACGTCCATTTTCTAGTGTGCTGGTGAGCATACTGTTGACTGAGGCCGGCTTGTGTGCTCCTCCTAGACAGACGTCTCCTATAATGACCCATCCAAGTTCGAGCCTCTATGCGTAAGGAGCGTTCCTGGAACCGTTTATATATTCTCTAGTCTTGTGGACTCTTAGTATATCTCTTCCCAGGAGTAGAGCTATTTTGACTTCTGAATCCAACTCAGGTATCAAGTGGGCTATACGCTTCACATGGGGGTGATGTGTCGCCACCTCCGGTGAAGGTATCTCTGACCTGTTGTCAGGAATCTGGTTGCACTCAAGGATGGTTGGTAGCGATAGGCAGGTTTAGCCATCTATGGACTCCACCTTGTATCCGGTTGCTTTTCTCTCCGCCATATCAACGGTACCTGAACACATCCTCAGGGAGTAGGGAGAACCAGGGCCTACAATGCTAAAGTTGTCAAAGAAGATGGACCTGGCTAGAGACCTGTTACTTTGGTCATCCAGGATTGCATATATTTTGAGGGCTTTGTCCTTGCGGCCTGCTGGATAGACTCGGACAAGGCAGATTTTTGAACAGGACCTTCCTCCTGTGAGTCCCTTACAGATCTCAGTACATTGAGCGCTGACCACATGAGTATCTTCGTCAGAGTTCTTCTGCTTCCCATCGTGCTTCTCTGCTTGTGACAACAATCGTGGAGGTGGTCCAGGGTGCATTGTTGTATTGTGATCCGTGCTGCTGCATTCTGCACATTTCACGCTAGCTTCACAGTTCCTGGCGAGGTGAGAGGTTGTGGCACAACATTTGAAGCAGATGTTGTTCTCCTTGAGGAAAACTTTGCGATCCTCCAAAGACTTCTCCCTGAAGGCTCTGCATTTTAGTAGAGGATGTGGTTTCTTGTGTAGAGGACACGGTTTACTGACATCCTGAGGCTTGTTCTCGTCTGGAGGGGGTTTACTCACATCATGAGGAGGGCCTGTGGAAAAATGTTAGTTTTGTGGACTGCCACGGTTGTCCTACCGGGTTTGACACCGGGGCAGTGGAACATGACAGAGTGAAGTCAAAACTAGTGTCATTTCTGATCTTAGCTTGTTGGGTGACAAAATCTATGAATACAGTGAAAGGAGTAACCCACTTTTCTTGTAGGTTGTAAGAATGTTTTTGTATTATCGGATTGACACCCCTAGCGGCATCTAAAGGGTATGCCACACTAAGCGAGATCGCTAAGAGATCGCACCTGCGTCACCATTTATGACGCAGTAGCGATCTCGTTAGCGACTTTAGCTGTGTGTGACATGTAGCAGCGATGTGGCCCCTGCTGAGATGTCGTTGATCGCTCATGAACGTTCTGAGCCGTTTTTTGGTCGTTGGTGTCTCGCTGGTGAGCCTGAATCGCTGAGTGTGACACCCTTTATGAATGACTTCACCAGCATCGCAGGTGGGACTAGGTTTTCCCAACAACCGCAGAGGTCGTTATACAGATCGCTGATGAGATGTGTTTGGAATCACAGATCGCTGATGAGATGTGTTTGGAATCACACAGCTAAGTCGCTAACGAGATCGCTACTGCGTCATAAATGGTGACGCAGGTGCGATCTCGTTAGCGATCTCGCTAGCGATCTCGCTTATTGTGGCATACCCTTAAGAATGCCAATCCGGGCAAGTCCCCTTCCTCCTGGGCAACCTGCAACTCTATCAATAAATCACTCAATTCTCTAAGCTTTAGATAACCTTTAGGTCCTATCTTAGGAAAATCATCAATTCTTTTGTATAAAGCATTCTCTATGACTTCTACTGTCCCATAGCATTCATCAAGTCTTTACCACACTTTACATAGACCTGTGTGTGGATGCTTTATTTAATGTTTCTTAGTCTTTTGGCATGCTTGACCGACTCACTTCTGAGCCACTTTACTAGGAGATCTAACTCCTCACCACTAGAAAGGCCCAGACCATGAATGGCGTTCCAGAACAAGACTCGCCATGACCTATAGTTCTCAGGTTTATCAGTGAACTTTACAAGTCCTTTTGTAACCAGTTTTCGGCAGGCAAAGAACTTTGCAAAGTCGATGGTGGCTTGGTCGGTGTTCGCACAAGCCGGTGTGTTATAGTCATGTCTAGTGTGTGGTGTATCACCATACCTGTAAGACGCTTCTGACTTAGGATAGTCTGTGCAGTACCTTCTCGGTGAAGAAGCTGTCTCTTTAAGGCGGGATGGGAGTTGTACCTTCTGCACAGTGGAACAGCAGCTGTGATCGACATCCCTGTGCTGGACGACTCCTTGTTTGTGGTAGCGAAGTTCAGGGTTGGATCGTTGGTAATCGGCATAGGCTGGTTGATGTGGTGCATCAAGGCTGTCATCCATGCCGGAATATTGATGGACGTACTCTGCAACTCGCTGCGCTGGATCTTGCTGCTCTGTTTCAAAAACGTTGCTGCGTCTCTCATAATCAGCATCCTTCATAGCTTCAAAATACTCTGTTTTAGCTATTGCAGCTGCTGTCTCTTTGTCTGCCACAAGTTTTCCTAGCTCTGCTTGCAAACGTGCAGTTTCCGCTTCTCTCTCTGCCTGCAGACAGGCGGTTTCGGCTTGCAGACATGCGGTATCTGCATCTGGCTCCGCCTGTCTCCGCTTTAGGTGCATCTCTCTTTTGGCGAAGGAGGATCTTGCTTTGGCTGCTTTGGCTTCGGCACGAGCGACTGCAGCGAGCTCTGCTAATGACGACCTGCTGGAGCTTGCTCGTGACCTCGTTTTGAGTGAGGATGTGCTGTTTCGAGACATTGTGGCTTAGCTGCGTACTGCTGAGTATATTAGCGGGAAACATGAAGTGCTTGATGGCGGGCTACACTCTCAGTACTTGTGACTGCATGGCGGCCGCTGCAGTATCCGCAGGCAGTGTGGTGAGGGTACAAGCGGCTCCTTAAGTTGTATTCACGATCGCAGGCGTCTAGCATCTGTTTTACTGTTCTGCCTTCATGCACATTGACATGGTGTGCAATCTAGCATACAGCATAAACCACCTTTCTGTCTTCCAAATAAGCAGACTGTTCTCTGTAGTCTAACTTATTTATT
This sequence comes from Oophaga sylvatica, assembly GCA_033576555.1. Classification (NCBI taxonomy): domain Eukaryota; kingdom Metazoa; phylum Chordata; class Amphibia; order Anura; family Dendrobatidae; genus Oophaga; species Oophaga sylvatica. Next base: position 295,892,667 of record JARQOD010000001.1, read on the forward strand.
GGTGAACAGTATAGAACATGCGCGGTAAAACTATAAGAATATAAACAACATGGGTAAATATTGGGCAAATAATCACACAGCTGACACTTTACAATTAACAGGAAAGTATACAGTATGATGCAAACTTTAACATGAAATACACAGATCTCTAATAATCACATCTAGTTTGTACTGGCTGCTACACAGTTAATCACATTTCTGTACAATACTGTATTGCAAGAACAGAGATATTATTCTTACCAGATATGCTTTACCAGGATAGCAAACTCAAGTTGGAGAGGTTACAGGAGGACAAATAAACATGTGTGTCTCAGGGAATACACAAAAGAAAATGGAGTTTTTCTCCCCAGCATACCTTGCTTCAATCCCACAATGCAACACTCTATCTGCTGTTAAAGACACAGACTATAAATTCAGCCACCACTAGATGGTGCTATAACAACTAAACCAGCACATAATACAATCATCTTGACCTATATTCAGAGGGCAGAACAATACTCAATCGAGTATAGGGGTGTAAAGGTGAACTCATTACTCGATCAAGTATGACACGTGCTTGAGCGCCATGCTCAAGTCCCTGCCCCGCATGTATTGCGGCTTTTAGACAATAAACATTGCCTGCCATGCACAGTAATGCGGTAGCCATGTTAGCTACTGGCATTACTGTGATTGGCTACATCGCATCATTGGGTCTTGTATAAGATCCAGTGATGCCATGCTTGGCACACTGTCCTTTGGAAGCAGTTCAGAGAGAGTTGATCTAGGAGATAGAGCTTAGATTATAGCAAGCATATAGGCAGTGTTTATTAATTGCTATTATTGCAGTACATATACTGCTACTGCACAATTAAAACAATAGTCCTTTTCAGGGCTACATACTGTCCTTTCTCTAGTAAAATCACTGCTACCTGCATTCAGTGTAGGGATAGCTGGTGGAGGAGGGATAGTTTTGGATTAGAGGCATATAGTGGGGTGGTTTATTGCCTTACAGTCCTTCTATTGGTATACTGCTGCTGAAGTCCATTTCAGCGCTACATATTTTCTTTTCCCTATTAATACCAGAAAGTTTGCAGGCATGTATTATATACCTAATTTAAAATACACAAGGCATGTGGTAAGAGAGGGGAAGTGGACATGCTGCTGATGGTGCATGCAGAGGCTGACGCCCGCCGTAGGCCAGGTGAAACTGTGCCTGCTACTGAAGCACAAGTACGCTCATCCAAGAGGCCTAGCTTCCTCTCCCACTTTGCAAGGGGGCAAGGGACACCACTCTTGAAGACAGAACAGTGCAAACAGGTGGTCGGTTGGATGGCAGAAAATGCTTCCAGTATGTTTGCCAGCACCACCCTGTCTTCCACATGGTCCTGTCTCACTAGCCAAGAGGTTGGACCACATAATTCTCACCCTGTTCCTCCTTCCTCTCACCATGGAGAGTCCCAGGAGATAACTGATCCCACACTTGGACACTCCGAGGAGCTCTTTACATTTCCATTTATTGATTCATGCCTTTCGCCGTGCATGTTTTTCAGAAGAAGACAACTGTAGGGAACTGCAATTACTGTCTCAAGAGGTAGATAATGATGAGACACAGTTGCCAACAAGTAATTTGTTAAGTAAACAAGTCTGAAAGACCAGGGTGCGGAAGTGGAAGATGAGGTGATGGACAATGTAGTCACTGACCCAACTTGGGAAGATGCCACGCAGAGCGAGGGCAGCAGTGCAGAGGGGGAGGGATCTGCAGCACCTCAACAGGCAGGAAGAGGAAGTGGGTGGCCAGCGGAAGAAGGCGGGAAACTGTTCCCCAGAGCACCCACATGATGCAAGTTCCCAGGCCTGGGGTTAAGTGTTCCCCAGTTTGGTGCTTTTTTAAAGAATGTTAGTAAGATAAAAGAATGGTCATTTGCAATCTGTGCTATACCAAGAACAACAGGGGCATGACCACTAGCAGCCTGACTACCACCTGCATGCTCAGGGACATGTCATCAAAGCACCTGACTAGATGGACCGAATGCCTGGGTCCACAATCAGTGTCTGTGGGTGACACCACTGCCACTTCCCCTGTTTTACATGCTTGGAAATCCTCTGTCAAGGACGTAGGCGCAGATGCCTCCTACCCTGTATCTGTCGTTGCACATTCGTAAGCACCATCAGCAATCATGTCCAATTCTTTCTCCTGGCACAGCATTCAGCTGTCCCTACCACAGTCCTTTGGAGCGAAAACTCAGATAGTCAGCCACCCACCACAGATTGCTTGCCCTGGAAATGTTGCCGTTTAGGCTTGTAAACAGTGAAGCCTTCCACAATCTCATAGCGGTGGCCACCCCTCCTTACTCTGTCCCTAGCCGCCATTATTTTTCCCAGTGTGTTATCCCTGCCTAACACAAGCACATGTCCCATAACATCACCCGTGCCCTGACCGACGCAGTTAGAGGGAATGCCCACTTAACGACCAACAAGTGGACAAGTGCTTGTGGCCAGGGATGCTACATTTCCCTACTGGCACATTGGGTGAATCTTGTGGAGGCCAGGACCAAGTCGCACCCTGGGATGGCTTACATGCTACCGATGCCGAGGATTGCGGGCCCTAATTCCATCAGGGTTTCCTCCACCTCCTCCACCAGTTCCTGCACCCCCTCCTTCTCCTCATCCTCCATCTCCAAATTGTCATCTCGGACCACATCATCAATATAAGTTGCATGCTGGAAGCACTGCAGCACTGTCTCGGTGAAGCATCAACAGGCTGTGTTGAATCTAATTTGTTTAGGTGACAAACATCACACTGTCATAGATTTGTGGAAGGGTATAACAGACCAGACAGATCTGCGGCTCTCGACGCTGAACCTACAACCAGGCATGGTCGGGTGTGATAATGGCCATAACCTGGTGGCGGCTCTGAAGCTTGGTAAGCTCACACATGTAACATGTCTGGCCCACATGCTGAATTTAGTGGATCATCGGTTTCCGAACACCAATCCAGTTTTTCCCTGAGCTACTTGTGAAGGTGTGCCGCATGTGCGCCCATTTCCACGAGTTAGTTACATATGCCGCAAGTCTGGTAGTGCTGCAACCACACTTGCAAGTGCCAGCTCACAAACTGGTGTACGATGTGACCATGGCCAGGAATTACACATGTTGACAAGGCTTAGTGAGCAAAAGAGAGCAGCAGTAGAATATTAGCTACATGCCCGTTGATATTCCCGTCAGCCTTCACAAATAACAACAGACAAATGGCATAGATGTCTGACATCTGTGAGGTTCTTCAAAACTTTGAGGAATCAACCAAGATGGTGAGCAGCAATGACGCCACAATCAGTGTAATCATCCCACTTCTGTGTCTACTCAAATGCTCACTCCTCACAATTAAAGAGGAATCTTTGCATATGGACCATGTCTAGATAGAGAAAGAAAGCAGACAGGGTGATACTACCCAGCCCAGCCTCATCACAGCATCTCAGCGTTGATTGGGTGGTAATGAGGAGGAGCTGGAGGAGGAGAAATGGGATGTGGTTGTCTGTGCTACAGAGTGTACTACCCACACCAGCTTCATCCCGTTTGTTCAGTGTAGATGGGATGAAGAGGAGGAGGAGAGGGAGCAGGAGGAGGAGATAGAGAGTCGTCCTCCTGGTGTGGACAGGAAAGTCTTGCCTGTTGAGAGTCTGGCATACAAGGCTGACTTTATGTCATGCTGCCTATCCCATGACCCTTGCGTTATATGCATTTTGGTCAACACTTATTATTAGTTCATCATTCCAGACACATGCTACAAGGAAAACTTTCCATCTCTCCTTCCTGTGGCGGAAAGGGCTAGTTTAATGGTGCAATTCCAGAAGACCTTAGTTGAACAATTAGCACAAAAATTTCCATTTTACAACGCTGGTCGCATAGGTCATAGTTCCTTTGGCAACTAAGGAGGAGAGACGAGAGAAACACACATCAGGTCCAACAGAGGCAGAGGAACACTATCAAAGGTATGGAACAGTTTCATTAGACCTTCCCAGTGCTCAGGCCCTGATGCAAGGGATAGTCTAAAAAGAAGGGAAAACTTTTGTCAGATGGTGAAGCAGTACCTTGCCGACCATACCAGCTTCCTCTGTGATGGGTACAACTATTGGGTATCCAAGCTGGACACGCGGCATGAACTGTCCCTCTATGCAGGCCTGCCCTGCCAATAGCATTTTGTCAAAGTAGGTTTTTAATGCCACCAGGGGCTTAATAACTGATAGGTGCATCCGCCTGTGAAATGAAAATGCTCACAGGTTGACTCTTACCAAAACAAACAAGACCTTGGTTTCCCCAGACTTCTCAACCCCACTGGATGACAACAGTGGAACATAAAGCCAATTCAAATGTTCCTTTTTTATGGTGTATTCCCATGCACCCCTTCCCACAAAAAAAGGGAATACAGTTCATGGTTTCTTCTTTTTCTTGTCTTCCTTCTCCATATCAACAGGGTCATCATGTGGCTTTCTTTTTAGAGGGTCATCAGGCAGCCCTTGCTCCAAATTTTTAGAAAGTTATCAGGCGGCCCTCACTCATAATTTTTATAGGGTCATCATGAAGCCCTCACTCCAAATTTTTAAAAATGCCATCAGTTGACCCCGGGTACAAATAGTATAATTGTGCATCATGGATGAATGGGACAGTACTTGGACCAGCATTTCTAGCTGAAACATTGATCAGTAAAACTAATGACATACGGTTTGTTGCCAAACGGGCTCCAACCTTAGGATCAATTCTTTCTCCAAGTTTATTTTCTAGCTCTATAGATAGTTCATCTCATGAAAAAACTTGGTTAAACACAAATGAATTTTTCAAATGTGGAGCAAATCTTTGCATATCATGTGGACATGCACTTAAAAAAAGGAATTTGATTCTACTTATAACTCATCAATCCAACTAATACGTAATTATATTAATTGTAATACCTCTTATGTAGTATATATTATTGACTGTACAAAATGTAAATTACAATATACCGGCTGTACAACATGCACTTTAAAA
>JARQOD010000001.1:295897767-295938774 GCA_033576555.1 Oophaga sylvatica
CTTGATCCTGATGGTTCATGCTGCCATAAAATTTAGTTTGAAGGTAAATATCCCTCAATTCAAATTACCTAAGTTGGTTCTATCTTTTTCAACCTGAGTACTAGTTGGGAACCTCTATGTGAAAAGTTGTTTTTCCTTTTCATCTCTTTAAAGACTTTCTGAAATAGTTACAAGTCCACAGAGCTTAGCATTCATCAGTCATAAATATTCTTATGACTGACAGATCACTCCCTATATACAACACATCATTGCTTAGTTGTATCTCTTTCCCATTCAGTTTTTAAAAATTAAAGTCATTAATGGATACCTAGCTAAGAGACGGCAGAGAAGAATTTTTGCTTAAACAAAATTTTGCATTGGTTATTTTAACAGAAATCTATCTGTGAACAACAAACATTAACAAAGGGTCTCGATCAGCACAGAATGACTGTTCAACCCAAGGAAAGGCGCTCGGTGCACCCTTGGTGTGGCCAAACATTTAAGTGCAACTTCCGACCTGCTTGTTTTCCATCCATCTTCGTTCTTCTGTAGCTCTATAAAACCAGAGCTGTCAATACAAAAAAGGGCGGAGATGGAAGGAAAACAATTAGGTGGGAAGCTGCACTAAAGGCATGCACTGAGCGCCTTTACTTGAGTTGAACAGTCATTCTGTGCTGACAGAGATAAACACGTCAAAACATCTCTGCACATGAAACATCTAATAGCCAAGTTAAAAATTACTGACAGTATTAGTTGCTTTCTTACATGTTAATGTATCTTTTCATGGATGATTTTACAATTATTCAATTTATGCTTTAGCGCTTAAGGCCCCATACACATTATACTAATGTTGGTAGACTGAGATGATGTTGGGGAAAGAACGACCCGGCATGTTACATTTCCAATAGCTGATACTTTTGTCATCAAGGAGAACAAACGAGCGTTCAACCAAGCGGAGCATTCCTATGTATGGAGGAATCTGGGGAGAGAGCTATTTGCCAAACGATAGTTCATCTGACAGCTTTCTAATGTGTATGAGGGTTTATAGGGGTTTTCCCACGAGCAAAAGTTTATTTTAATCAATAGATCTTGGAATAATAATTTCCACAATTGGATGTGTTTAAATAAAATGTCCCTGTGCTGAGATAATCTTATAAATGTGCCCCTGCTGTGTACTGTGTAACGGCCGTGTCTGACCGTGTAGGAACATGATCTGATCATACCATATCTCCTCTCAGGTGAGGAAGAAAAAAAGTATACAGACAGGACAGCAGGGGATCACAACTGATTCTTTCTGTGAGGTAAAACATTTGCTGCTTGTTTTTAAACAATGTTTTACTTCAAAGAAAGAATAATTTGTGATCCTCTGCTGTAATGTCTGTATACTTATTTTTCTCCTCCCTCCCTGCCCAGGAGATGTGGTATGATCAGACCATGTCCCTGTACGGTCAGACACAGTCATTACACAGTACACAGCAAGGGCACATTTATAAGATTATCTCCGCACAGGAACATTTTATTTAAACACATCCAATTGTGGAAATTATTATTATTCCAAGATCTATTGATTAAAATGTACTTCTGCTTGTGGGAAAATCCCTTTAAAGCTCTGTTCACACTGCTGTGTTCTGTTTGCTTTTTTGTGTTTTTAATGGTAAGAAAAATTTCATTTCCAGCACAAATCTTATCAGTAAACATATTGATGGACTGGTGGATCCAATTTTTTTATTTGATCCACCAAAATTTATTGGATCTACCATGCTGATTTGCTCTGTTACTTATGGTAGCAATAACACTCATATGAGCAAAGACTTAATACAAGGTTTGGAGATAAGTACTTGTCTATCGCAATGGTTGTCAGTTATGTTGTTCATACTGTGAAATATAAATGAGATTTGTACATGTATATATTATTTACAAGTATTTGAAAATCAAAAGTATTTTAGTTTAAATATAGTCTCAAACAGTTTTAATTTATAAGTTTAATTGTTATATCTCTTTGATTAACCTCAATAAAGTTGTACTTATTACTTTCAGCCTCTGTACTGTTTTTGTTAATAAAATGATAGAATATTTTTTACTTAAACACGTGAGTGTTATGTTTCGGTAACTGAGGAGAAATAGCAAAAACGGTAATACACCAGAGAGGCTGGAACCTATTGGATTGCAGTAACCTGAACTAACCACACAACTAGAGGTAGCGTGGAGCGTTCCTACTTTGATCCTAGATGCCTCGTCACAGCCTGAGAAATAACTACACCTAAAGGCAGAAAGATGAAAGCTATCTGCCCCGGAGCAGATCCCCAAAGAAAATAGGAAGCCCCCAAACATGTAATGGCGGTTAGACAAGAAGAAAGCACGGACACAGACAGAAAATAGAATGAGCAAACGTGGGGCCCAATCTGTCTAGACAGAAAAGTACAGGAAAAAAATTCTGACTCAATCCAACAAAAACCCTAAAAAATACCAACACTTCTGATTGCCAAAAAACCTGAGATCACACGATCTCATCCACCTAAATCAGATCTCTGGTGTAACAAACGCTATTCAGCAAATAAAAAGTAACAAAGGAGCAAAGCAAAAGTGCAGACAAAAACGGAGCACAATTGCAGCGCCAGACCCCCATAAGGGGACAGTGTTATGATTTGGTAGGCTGAGGAGAGCAGGCAAAAAAGGCAATACACCAAGAGAGGTTGGAATCATACTGGATTGCAGATACCCTGACTAAACCACCACAACTAAAGGCCAGCCGTTTGGAGCTACCTACGGTTGGTCTAGACGCCTCGCTACCACAGCCTGAGAAGTCTAACTACACCCTTAAAGATAGAAAAAGGAAAACTATCTGCCCCGGAGCAGATCCCAAAGAACATAGGAAGCCCCAAACATGTAATGGCGGTTAGACAAGAGGAAATACAGACACAGACAGAAAATAGTATGAGCAAACGTTGGGGCCCAATCTTCCTAGAAAGAAAAGGATAGGAAGGACATTTACTGCAATCCAAAAAACCCTAACAAAATACCAACACACTAATTGCAAAAACACCTGAGATCACACGACCTCTACCACCTAAATTAGTTATCTGGTGTAACAAAACTAAGCAGCAGCCACTGAAAAAACTGGAAAAGGCAAATGAACAAATAACAGTGGCTCAGATAAACTGAGAGGAGCACAAGCCCCCGGAGGGGACCTGGCTGACCTCCACAGAAGTGCAGGACAAAATGCAAAAAGCAAGCACAAAAATAAAAGCAGAAAATATCTTATCTGTTAGCAGAAGATGCAGGCAAGAAACAGCTAGCTTCCAAGTGAACCAGGAAAAAAAGTTGAGACAAGAACAATTGATCACCGGCAACCCTGATGGGAGGGAACCTCCCTTATATAAGACCAGTCTGTAACACCTGATTGCCAATCTTCACAATCTTCATTGAATAGTTCAGTACTGTTTGTAACCACCAGAGGGAGTTTCTGCTCAGAATTCATTTCTAACACATTCACAACAGGACAGGCTGCAGTCCACTGCAAGCAGCAAACCAGCAATGAAAAATCAAACAGAGGAAAAAAAAAACAGCAAACACTTATCTGAAGGAGAGCAGGAACCTAGCAGTGCTTCAAACAAGACCAGAAGGAACAATTGATAACCGGCAAGGCTGCTGGGAACTCAGGCCACTTATATCCTACCATTCAGTGCCAGCTGAAGGCCATTCATTAATCAGTTCATTACCCTCAGCAACCACCGGAGGGAGCCCCAGCTCAGAAGCCGCATCCAGCATATTCACAACAGTACCCCCCCCTTGAGGAGGGGTTACCGAACCCTCACCTGCGCAACCAGGCCGATCAGGATGGGCTCGATGATAGGCACGGATAAGTCTCCCAGCATAAATGTCCAAAGCAAACACCCAAGAATTGTCCTCCTGACCATAACCTCTCCACTTAACCAAATACTGGAGTTTCCGTCTAGCAAAACGAGAATCCAATATCTTCTCAACCACATACTCCAAATTGCCCTCAACCAAAACAGGGTCGGGAGGTGCAGCCATAGGAACCACTGGTTCGACAAACCTCTTCAATAAGGACTTGTGGAACACGTTATGGATCTTAAATGTCCCTGGAAGAAGCAAACGGAAGGAAACCAGATTAATAATTTCCATGATCTTATAAGGTCCAATGAACCTTGGCTAAAATTTTGGAGATGCAACCTTCATAGGGATATTCCTTGAGGACAACCAAACCAAGTCCCCCACTTTAAAACGAGGACCATCAGTCCTATGCCGGTTGGCAAACCGCTGGGCCTTATCCTTAGAGAGAGACAACCTCTTCACCACCTGGTCCCAAATCTGCTGCATACGCTGCACAATGGAGTCAACCCCCGGACAGACAGAAGCCTCTGCTTGTCCTGAAGAAAATCGAGGGTGAAACCCGGAATTGCAAAAAAATGGAGACATCAAGGTGGCAGAGCTAGCTCTATTATTAAGAGCAAACTCAGCCAAAGGCAAAAAAGAGAACCAGTCAACTTGATCAGCAGACACAAAGCATCTCAAATAAGTCTCCAAGGTCTGGTTTGTTCTCTAGGTTTGTCCATTGGTCTGAGGGTGAAATGCAGAGGAGAAAGACAACTGAACACCAAGTTTAGAACAAAATGTCCTCCAAAATCTGGAAACAAACTGGACTCCTCTGTCAGACACAATGTTCTCCGGAATGCCATGTAAACGAACCACATGCTGAAAGAACAAAGGCACCAGCTCGGAGGAGGAAGGCAACTTAGGAAATGGCACCAGATGTATCATCTTGGAAAACCTATCACAGATTACCCAGATAACGGTCATTCTCAGAGAGACAGGAAGGTCAGAAATAAAATCCATAGAAATATGGGTCTATGGCCTCTTGGGTACAGGTAATGGCATTAACAAACCACTAAAACGAGAGCAAGGCTTGGAACGAGAGCAAGTCCCACAGGACTGAACAAAGTCCCTGACGTCACGAGACAAGGTAGGCCACCAAAAGGAGCGACTCACTAAGTCTCTGGTACCAAAAATCCCGGGATGACCAGCCAACGCGGAACAATGAATCTCAGACATCACACTCTTCTTCCACTGGTCTGGAACAAACAACTTCCCAACAGGGCAGCGCTCAGGTTTATCCTCCTGACACCCTTCCAGAGCCAGTCTCAAATTGGGCGAAACGGCGGAAAGAACCACACCCTTTTTCAAAATAACAACAGGATCAGATAACTCAGGGGAATCTGTAAAGAAACTCCTCGAGAGGGCATCCGCCTTGACATTCTTAGTGCCAGGAAGAAAAGAAACCACAAAATTAAAACATGTGAAAAACAAGGCCCACCTGGACTGTCTAGGATTAAGTCGCTTGGCTGATTCAAGATAAATCAGGTTCTTATGGTCCGTGAGGACCACCACCTGATGTTTGGATCCTTCCAGCCAAAGTCTCCACTCTTCAAAGGCCCACTTCATGGCCAATAACTCCCGATTACCCACGTCATAATTACGTTCAGTTGGAGAAAATTTTCAAGAGAAAAAGGCACAAGGGTTACTCTTAGAGGTCTCCGGATCCCTTTGGGACAAAACGGCACCTGCCCCAATCTCAGAGGCATCAACCTCCACCTGAAACTGCAGAGAAACATCAGGCTGCCGTAGAACAGGAGCAGAAATGAATCTCTGCTTAAGTTCCTGAATCGCAGAAACTGCCTCAGGAGGCCAATTCACCACATTGGAACCCTTTTTGGTCAAATCAGTCAATGGTTTAACAATACCAGAGAAATTACCAATAAATTTACGATAAAAATTGGCAAAACCCAAAAATCTCTGAAGAGCCTTCAATGAGGTAGGTTGAACCCAATCACAGATGGCCTGAACCTTGACCGGGTCCATTTCAATAACAGACGGAGACAAAATGAATCCCAGAAATGAGATCTTCTGTATGCCAAAAAGACACTTTGATCCCTTCACATACAGTGCATTCTCTCTCAAAATCTGGAACACAGTCCGAACATGTTTCACATGAGAGTCCCAGTCATTCGAAAAAATCAAGATATCATCCAAATAAACAATCAGAAATTTATCCACAAAATCCCTGAAAATATCATTCATGAAGGATTGGAAGACGGAAGGGGCATTAGTGAGCCCAAAAGGCATCACTAGGTACTCAAAATGCCCCTCTGGGGTATTAAACGCCGTCTTACATTCATCCCCGTGCTTAATGCGAATTGTTATGATTTGGTAGCTGAGGAGAGCAGGCAAAAAAGGCAATACACCAGAGAGGTTGGAATCTACTGGATTGCAGTACCCTGACTAACCACCACAACTAAAGGCAGCTGTGGAGCGTACCTACGTTGGTCCTAGACGACTCGTCACAGCCTGAGAAGCTAACTACACCTAAAGATAGAAAGAGGAAAACTATCTGCCCCAGAGCAGATCCCCAAAGAACATAGGAAACCCCCAAACATGTAATGGCGGTTAGACAAGAGGAAATACAGACACAGACAGAAAATAGTATGAGCAAACGTTGGGGCCCAATCTTCCTAGAAAGAAAAGGATAGGAAGGACACTTACTGCAATCCAAAAAACCCTAAAAAAATAACAACTCACTAATTGCAAAAACACCTGAGATCACACGACCTCTACCACCTAAATTAGTTCTCTGGTGTAACAAAACTAACCAGCAGCCACTGAAAAAACTGGAAAAGGCAAATGAACAAATAACAGTGGCTCAGATAAACTGAGAGGAGCACAAGCCCCCGGAGGGGACCTGGCTGACCTCCACAGAAGTGCAGGACAAAATGCAAAAAGCAAGCACAAAAATAAAAGCAGAAAAAATCTTATCTGTTAGCAGAAGATGCAGGCAAGACACAGCAGGCTTCCAAGTGAACCAGGAACCAAAGTTGAGACAAGAACAATTGATCACCGGCAACCCTGATGGGAGGGAACCTCCCTTATATAAGACCAGTCTGTAACACCTGATTGCCAATCTTCACAATCTTCATTGAATAGTTCAGTACTGTTTGTAACCACCAGAGGGAGCTTCTGCTCAGAATTCATTTCTAACACATTCACAACAGTACCCCCCCCTTGAGGAGGGGTCACCGAACCCTCATTTGGGCAACAAGGTCGGTCAGGATGAGCTCTGTGATACGCACGGATCAGTCTCCTAGCATGGATGTCCGAAGCAAACACCCAAGAATTGTCCTCCTCACCATAACCTCTCCACTTAACCAAATACTGGAGTTTCCGTCTAGAAAAACGAGAATCCAATATTTTCTCAACCACATACTCCAGATTGCCCTCAACCAAAACAGGGTCAGGAGGCGCAGCCATAGGAACCACTGGCTCGACAAACCTCTTCAATAAGGACTTGTGGAACACGTTATGGATCTTAAATGTCCCTGGAAGAAGTAAACAAAAGGAAACAGGATTAAGAATCTCCATGATCTTATAAGGTCCAATGAACCTAGGCTTAAACTTAGGAGATGCAAGTCTCATAGGGATATTTCTTGAGGACAACCAGACCAAGTCCCCCACTTCAAACCGAGGACCATCAGTCCTATGCCGGTTGGCAAACCGCTGGGCCCTCTCCTGAGAGAGGGACAACCTCTCCACTACCTGGTCCCAAATCTGCTGCATACGCTCCACAACAGAGTCAACACCCGGACAGACAGAAGCCTTCCTCTGTCCCGAAGAAAATCGAGGGTGAAACCCAAAATTGCAGAAAAATGGAGACATCAAAGTGGCAGAGCTAGCCCTATTATTAAGAGCAAACTCATCTAAAGGCAAAAAAGAGACCCAGTCATCCTGATCAGCAGACACAAAGCATCTCAGATAAGTCTCCAATGTCTGGTTTGTTCTCTCAGTTTGTCCATTGGTCTGAGGATGAAAAGCCGAGGAGAAAGACAATTGAACACCAAGTTTAGAACAAAAAGTCCTCCAAAATCTGGAAACAAACTGGACTCCTCTGTCAGACACAATGTTCTCAGGAATGCCGTGTAACCGAACCATGTGCTGAAGGAACAAAGGCACCAATTCGGAGGAGGAAGGCAACTTAGGTAATGGCACAAGATGTATCATTTTGGAAAACCTATCACAAATCACCCAGATAATGGTCATTCTCTAAGAAACAGGGAGGTCGGAAATGAAATCCATAGAGATATGGGTCCATGGTCTCTTGGGCACAGGCAATGGCATCAACAAACCACTAGAGCGAGAGCAAGGCTTGGAGCGAGAGCAAGTCCCGCAGGACTGCACAAATTCCCTGACGTCACGAGACAAAGTAGGCCACCAAAAGGACCGACTAACCAAGTCTCTGGTACCAAAAATTCCGGGATGACCGGCCAACGCGGAACAATGAATCTCAGACATCACACTCTTTTTCCACCGGTCTGGGACAAACAATTTCCCAATAGGGCAGCGCTCGGGTTTATCCTCCTGACACTCTTCCAGAGCCAGTCTCAAATTGGGCGAGATGGCGGAAAGAACTACACCCTCTTTCAAAATAACAGCAGGATCAGATAACTCAGGAGAGTCCGCAAGGAAACTCCTCGAGAGGGCATCGCTTTAACATTCTTAGTGCCAGGAAGAAAGGAAACCACAAAATTAAAACGTGTGAAAAACAAGGCCCACCTGGCCTGTCTGGGATTAAGTCGCTTGGCTGATTCCAGATAAACCAGATTCTTATGGTCCGTGAGGACCACCACCTGATGTTTGGCTCCCTCCAGCCAATGTCTCCACTCTTCAAAAGCCCACTTCATGGCCAATAACTCCCGATTACCCACGTCATAATTACGTTCAGTTGGAGAAAATTTTCGAGAGAAAAGGGCACAAGGGTTACTTTTAGAGGTATCTGGATCTCTTTGGGACAAAACGGCACCTGCCCCAATTTCAGAGGCATCAACCTCCACCTGAAATGGCAGAGAAACATCAGGCTGCCGTAGAACAGGAGCAGAAGTGAAACTCTGCTTAAGTTCCTGAAACGCAGAGACTGCCTCAGGAGGCCAATTCACCACATCAGAACCCTTCTTGGTCAAATCAGTCAATGGTTTAACAATAACAGAGAAATTACCAATAAATTTACGATAAAAATTGGCAAAACCCAAGAATCTCTGAAGAGCCTTTAATGAAGTAGGTTGGACCCAATCACAGATGGCCTGAACCTTGACCGGGTCCATTTCAACAACAGATGTGGACAAAATGAATCCCAGAAATGAGATCCTCTGTACGCCAAAAAGACACTTTGATCCCTTCACATACAGAGCATTCTCTCTCAAAATCTGGAACACAGTCCGAACATGTTTCACATGAGAGTCCCAGTCATTGGAAAAAATCAAGATATCATCCAAATAAACAATCAGAAATTTATCCACAAAATCCCTGAAAATGTCATTCATGAAGGACTGGAAGACGGAAGGAGCATTAGTGAGCCCAAAGGGCATCACTAGGTACTCAAAATGCCCATCTGGGTTTTTAAATGCCATCTTCCATTCATCCCCGTGCTTAATGCGATAAGGTTATACGCCCCCCTGAGGTCAAGCTTGGTAAACCAAGTAGCACTTTTCACCCTGGAAAACAGGTCAGAAATCAAGGGTAACGGATATTGATATTTCACAGTGATATTGTTCAAGAGATGATAATCAATACACGGCCTTAATGAACCATCCTTTTTGGCCACAAAGAAAAAAACGGCACCCAAGGGTGAAGAGGATGGTCTGATATGACCCTTCTCCAATGACTCCTTGATATAAGACTGCATAGCGTCATGTTCAGGTACAGACAAGTTAAAAAGGCGACCTTTAGGGAATTTACTACCAGGCACTAATTCAATAGCGCAGTCATAGCTCCTATGGGGGGGCAAGGATGCAGATTTACTTTCGCTAAACACATCAGAAAAATCAGTCAAAAGTCAGGAACATCCTGAGACTGGGGAGAGGCAGAAAAAACAGGAGTGTTGGCATTAACACATTGACAGCCCCAACTGGTTACAGACACAGATTTCCAATCCAAAACAGGATTATGAGACTGTAACCAAGGGAAACCCAGTACAACAATGTCATGCAGATTATACAGCACCAAAAATTTGCAACTCTCCTGATGATCAGGTTCAACCCTCATTATCACCTGAGTAGAGAACTGGGGTTTATTCTCAGCCAAAGGGGTAGAATCAATCCCCAGTAGTGGAATAGACTTCCGTAGGGGTATCAAGGGAAACCCACAACGTTTAGCAAAATCAAAATCCATCAGGTTAATAGCTGCTCCCGAATCAACAAAAGCCTGAGCAGAAAATGTGGACAGGGAGCAAATCAGGGTAACAGTCAACAGAAATTTAGTCTGAACACTACCCAAGACAACTGAGCGTGCAAAATGTCTTCCCCGCTTAGGGCAGACTGAAATAGCATGAGAGGCGTCACCACAGTAGAAACATAACCCATTGCGTTTTCGAAACTCATGACGCTGTGCCCCAGAAGCCACTCTATCACACTGCATGGGCTCAGAAGCTGGTTCACAAGGCAGCACTATTCCACGCATACCTCTACGCTCACGCAAACATCTGTCAATTTGAATCGCTAATGACATAGAATCATTGAGACCAGAGGGGACAGGGAATCCCACCATAACATCCTTTACATTCTCTGACAGACCCTTCCGAAAAAGGGCTGCCAAAGCATCATCATTCCATTTGGTCAGGACTGCCCACTTTCGAAATTTCTGACAGTATAACTCAGCGTCCTCAAGCCCCTGATTTAATGCCAACAAGGCTTTTTCAGCTTGATCAGTGACATTAGGCTCATCGTACAATAACCCCAGAGCCTGAAAAATACATCAACATCTTACAAAACAGGATCCCCAGGTGTCAGGGAAAAAGCCCAATCCTGAGGATCGTCGCGCAGGAGAGAGATGACAATTTGAATCTGCTGCGCTGCGTTCCTGAGGACTTAGGTTTTAAGGCAAAAAACAACTTACAGTTATTTTTGAAATTCTGAAATTTAGCTCGATCCCCCAAAAATAAATCTGGCATGGGGATCCTAGGTTCCACGACCTTGCAAGATAGATAGCAATACTCCGAACTTCAGTGGCAAGCTGATCCACACGGCCAGACAACTGTGTAAACTCGATTGAGAGAAAAAAAAATCCTCAGCACCCAGAGAAAAAGAGGGAAAGAAAAAAAATATATTTATATCTCTGACAACTCTGACAACTTTTTTTTTTTTTTACACTATCTTTCCCTTCTGTGAGTACCATATAATTTTCAGTTAGGCCGGTGATACTGTTATGATTTGGTAGCTGAGGAGAGCAGGCAAAAAAGGCAATATACCAGAGAGGTTGGAATCTACTGGATTGCAGTACCCTGACTAACCACCACAACTAATGGCAGCCGTGGAGCGTACCTACGTTGGTCCTAGACGCCTCGTCACAGCCTGAGAAGCTAACTACACCTAAAGATAGAAAGAGGAAAACTATCTGCCCCGGAGCAGATCCCCAAAGAACATAGGAAGCCCCCAAACATGTAATGGCGGTTAGACAAGAGGAAATACAGACACAGACAGAAAATAGTATGAGCAAACGTTGGGGCCCAATCTTCCTAGAAAGAAAAGGATAGGAAGGACACTTACTGCAATCCAAAAAACCCTAAAAAAATAACAACTCACTAATTGCAAAAACACCTGAGATCACACGACCTCTACCACCTAAATTAGTTCTCTGGGGTAACAAAACTAAGCAGCAGCCACTGAAAAAACTGGAAAAGGCAAATGAACAAATAACAGTGGCTCAGATAAACTGAGAGGAGCACAAGCCCCTGGAGGGGACCTGGCTGACCTCCACAGAAGTGCAGGACAAAATGCAAAAAGCAAGCACAAAAATAAAAGCAGAAAAAATCTTATCTGTTAGCAGAAGATGCAGGCAAGACACAGCAGGCTTCCAAGTGAACCAGGAACCAAAGTTGAGACAAGAACAATTGATCACCGGCAACCCTGATGGGAGGGAACCTCCCTTATATAAGACCAGTCTGTAACACCTGATTGCCAATCTTCACAATCTTCATTGAATAGTTCAGTACTGTTTGTAACCACCAGAGGGAGCTTCTGCTCAGAATTCATTTCTAACACATTCACAACAGTGAATAAGGTTATACGCCCCCCTGAGGTCAAGCTTGGTAAACCAACTAGCACTTTTCACTCTGGAAAATAGGTCAGAAATCAAAGGTAACGGATATTGATATTTAACCGTGATCTTATTCAGGAGGCGATAATCAATACACGGCCTCATCGAACCATCCTTTTTGGCCACAAAGAAAAAACCGGCACCCAAGGGGGAAGAGGATGGTCTGATATGACCCTTCTCCAATGACTCCTTGATATAAGATCGCATAGCATCGTGTTCAGGTATAGATAAATTAAAAAGGTGACCTTTAGGAAATTTACCACCAGGCACTAATTCAATAGCGCAATCATAGCTCCTGTGAGGGGGCAAGGATGCAGATTTACTTTCACTAAACACATCAGAAAAATCAGTCAAAAAGTCAGGGACATCCTGAGACTGGGGAGAGGCAGAAAAAACAGGAGTGTCAGTATTAACAAACTGGCAGCCCCAACTGGTCACAGACACAGATTTCCAATCCAAAATAGGATTATGAGACTGTAACCAAGGGAAACCTAGTACAATAATGTCATGCAGATTATGCAGCACCAGAAATTTGCAACTCTCCTGATGATCTGGTTCAACCCTCATTATCACCTGAGTAGAAAACTGGGGTTATTCTCCGCCAAAGGGGTAGAATCAATGCCCAGCAGGGGAATAAACTTCCGCAGGGGTACCATGGGAAACCCACAACCTTTGGCAAAGTCAAAATCCATCAGGTTAATAGCTGCTACTGAATCCACAAAAGCCTGAGCAGAAAATGTGGACAGGGAGTAAATCAGGGTAACAGTCAACAGAAATTTAGTCTGAACACTACCCAAGACAACTGAGCGTGCAAAACGTTTTCTCCGCTTAGGGCAGACAGAAATAGCATGGGAAGCGTCACCACAGTCGAAATATAACCCATTGCGCTTACGAAACTCATGATGCTGAGCCCCAGAAGTCACTCCATCACACTGCATGGACTCAGAAGCTGGCTCACAAGGCAACACTATCTCACGCATACCTCTGCGCTCACGCAAACGTCTGTCAATTTGAATAGCCAAAGACATAGAATCATTGAGACCAGAGGGAACAGGGAATCCCACCATAACGTCCTTTACTTTTTCTGACAGACCCTTTTGAAAAAGGGCTGCCAAAGCATCATCATTCCATTTGGTCAGGACTGCACACTTTCGAAATTTCTGACAGTACAACTCAGCATCTTCAAAACCCTGATTTAATGCCAACAAGATCTTTTCAGCTTGATCAGTGACATTAGGTTCATCGTACAATAACCCCAGAGCCTGAAAAAATACATCAGTATCATTCAAAACAGGATCCTCAGGTGTCAGGGAAAAAGCCCAATCCTGAGGGTCGACGCACAGCAGGGAGATGACAATTTGAACCTGCTGTGCCGCGTTTCCTGAGGACTTAGGCTTTAAGGCAAAAAACAACTTACAGTTATTTTTGAAATTCAGAAATTTAGATCGATCCCCCAAAAACAAATCTGGCATGGGGATCCTAGGTTCCACAACTTGGAACCTAGCAAGATAGGTAGCAATACTCCAAACCTCAACGGCAAGCTGATCCACACAGCCAGACAACTGTGCAAACTCCATTGAGAAAAAAAAAATCCTCCTCAGCACCCAGAGAAAAGGGGGAAAAAAAAATGCAACAAACAGAGTTTCCTTATTACTATTTTCCCCTTCTGTGAGTACCATACACTTTTCAGTTTTTTGGGCCAGTTATACTGTTATGTTCCGGTAACTGAGGAGAAATAGCAAAAAAGGTAATACAGCAGAGAGGCTGGAACCTATTGGATTGCAGTAACCTGAACTAACCACACAACTAGAGGTAGCTGTGGAGCGTTCCTACGTTGATCCTAGACGCCTCGTCACAGCCTGAGAGATAACTACACCTAAAGGCAGAAAGATCAAAGCTATCTGCCCCGGAGCAGATCCCCAAAGAAAATAGAAAGCCCCCAAAATGTAATGGCGGTTAGACAAGAAGAAAGCATGGACACAGATAGAAAATAGAATGAGCAAACGCTGGGGCCCAATCTGTCTAGACAGAAAAGTACAGGAAAGAATTCTGACTGCAATCCAACAAAAACCCTAAAAAATACCAACACTTCTGATTGCCAAAAAACCTGAGATCACACGATCTCATCCACCTAAATCAGATCTCTGGTGTAACAAACGCTATTCGGCAAATAAAAAGTAACAAAGGAGCAAAGCAAAAGTGTAGACAAAGACGGAGCACAATTGCAGCGCCAGACCCCCAAAAGGGGACAGGCTGCAGTCCACAAACCAGCAATGAAAATCAAACAGAGGAAAAAAAAACAGCAAACACTTATCTGAAGGAGAGCAGGAACCTAGCAGTGCTTCAAACAAGACCAGAAGGAACAATTGATAACAGGCAAGGCTGCTGGGAACTCAGGCCACTTATATCCTACCACTCAGTGCCAGCTGAAGGCCATTCATTAATCAGTTCATTACCCTCAGCAACCACCAGAGGGAGCCCCAGCTCAGAAGCCGCATCCAGCATATTCACAACAGGAGGGGTTAACAAGTCTAAATCAATAGATTTATACATAAAAAATAGCATTCATAATCTAATTCATTTCCATTCATAGATTTCAAAAAAGAAAAAAAAGAAAGAAATGGAGAGGGAAAGCGGATCCCGACTCACTTCAAAGAGAAGAAGCAGACGAGAACCCGCAGAGCAGCAGCACTCAAGCCCGAAGTCGGGAACTTTGACACTGGGTGTCACCTGATCTGGTTGGCACCGATTTTTTGAATAGTACATGTATTTAAGCCCTGTAAGCCTATGATCTCTGTAAATTTACATGTGGTATGTCCTGACGAAGGGGTCATTTGAACCCCGAAATGCATTGTATAACCCACGTTGAATTTCTCAACTAACCTGGAATATATCTTTTTGCGGCAGCGCGGTGACAGTCCTCATTTTCCTACGAACCATCTGATTGCTTTGGGTCAGGGATCGACCTGTGGACTCTCAGCAGCCTTCTTCCTTACACCAGGTGAGCAATCCTGTTGGTGTATCCTTTATGTGTAACGTGGGATAAGACCCTATTGCGCTTTGTGTCACCTCTTTTCTTTTCTATAGTGACATCTGAAGTGGCATCTCAGAATTTTTGCCATCAGATCAAGCTAAGACTTCAAGAGGAAGAACTTAGAGGACTCTGCTTTGTGACCCTCTGCCTGGCAGAAGAGAAGTCTGTTTTGGTTCATATGAACAATCCTCATGTCTCTAAAGGAGATGTGGCAGCTTTTCTCTGGAACTATTGCTATGAGGTCCGCTTCTTTCACAAATTCATGAACACAGAGAGATTGTGGACCTGAAAATATAAGTTCATCGTGAAGCTAAGAGAAAGTCTGGGAATTGGTGGATTTAATCATTCACCTCAGAACTTCCTAATTGGCAGAGAGAGAGGAAGGCTCTTCTATCCTGGGATGCCTATCTTCTGCAGGAAATGTATGAACTTTGTGCACTCTTTTGAGAGCTGCAAAGACAAGAACGTTCTTTGTAAAAAGTGCTATCAGAAGGGACATGTCACCCTAAAACTGCCCAAATCAGATGATCTGTAATATCTGTTGCATTCCTGGGGACTCTTTTCAGGATTGTCCATTGAGAAAGACCTTCAGTTATGCAGCTGTCATTCAGGGGAACCCTCTACGAAGTGGACAAATCCTGATGAGTAAAAAGGCGAGTCCAAAGACAAAACCAAGGACCCTCCCAGTCACCCTCCATGGGACCCTCCTGGGGATAGCAAGGTTCCCAGGGATTGGTCGGAGAGTCCAGATGGTCAGGTGGTGGAGGAGGATCCAGTTGAGACTGTAGTTAAAATGGGAGAGGATACGTCCAAGGAGACAGATGGTGAGGATGAAGAGGAGGAAATTGACATTGACATGGAGGTTTTGGGGAAAAGGAAAAAGGAGAATCAAGTTTACAAAAAGGGGAGAGCACCAATAAAAGACCTGCGGGGCGCATGAAAATATTCCTCCCTAAACCGATGAATCCAGTTCCTCAAAGCTCATAATCGAATGTGAGGAGCTTACAGGGCTCTGTCAAGAGAGCTGCTTTATTTTCATACTTGAGGACTTTAGATGTCGACATCTTTTTATTACAAGGCTGCGGTATTGACCATGACCCTAACTATAACAAACTAAAGGAAGATTGGGCGAATGGACCTTCCATCTGGTCCGGTGAGAACGGATCACGTGGTACTGGAGTAAGCATCCAGTTTAAGAACGACTTTAAAGTTACCTCGTTCAATGAAGCCGAACCTGGGCGTACACTAGTGGTAAATGTGAACTACTGTGGATCGAAGCTCAAGCTGATTAATGTTTATGCATCTCAGATGAAAGAAGAACGATCTAGTCTATTTGATACCATAAAACTTTTTATAACTGGTCCTGCACCAACTGTCTTTGGTGGCGACTTCAATTGTTTCCTGGCTGATGATATTAGGACATCAGGTACTAGAAGAAAAGACAAGACAGATGCAGTTAAAAAACTTGATTAAGGATACTTACCTGAAAGACATCTGGAGAGAGAAGAATACTTCAGATCCAGGATACACTTGGGAGAACAATCTCATAAAATCAAGAATTGACTTTATGCTGACATCACGGAGTTTCAAAGTGAATAATGTGGATCTAACAGATAACATCTTTTCTGACCACAAAACTTTATTACTCACCTGTGACTGCCCACTCTGGAGAAAGGGCAAGGAGTTTGGAAGTTGAACACTCTACTGTTAGAAGATGAAAGAATAAAAGTAGAATTTTTGAATTTTTCTTAAAATGTTACAAGGAAAAAAACATAATACTAATTACAAAAGAATTCTAGAATAGTGGTAGTTTGTGAAGACTCAATTTAGACATTTTTTTCTCTTAGCTGGCAGAAGGAAGGCAAGAGAGAATCAAAAATGGTTTAAAGACCTGAACACAAAACTGCAAACATGTTACAAGCTTAGAAATGCAGGGATAGATATGGAAGACGTCATTTTACAAGTCAAAGAAGACATCAGAAAAGCAATAGAACGGAAAGGTAAGGAAATGATTTTTAATGCCAAGGTAGAACATATGGAAAAAAATTAAACATGTTCCAGGTTCTTTTTTTAAAAATCTTAAGAACACAAAGAAATGATTAAAGAACTTGATGGTGAAACAACAAAAGATGGACTGTTGGACAAAGCGCAAAAATTTTATCACAACCTTTTTAGTGAGAAAAAAATTGATGATGACTTTTTACCGGATGCTTTAAATTCATTGCAGAATCACCTTGAAAAACAAGATCAAGACTTGCTAATTGAAGATATCTGCGAAGCTGAACTGATAAGTTAAATTAAAAGCTTTTCTAGAGGAAAAACGCCGGGTACTGAAGGTTTACAAGTTTCATTTTATTTGACTTTTTGGGAGTCTTTAAAAGATGACCTGTTTGAGATTTTTAAAGCTGCCTTTCGATGTGACAAATTGCCAGAATCTTGGAGAAGTGGTGGGGTCACCCTACTTTTTAAAAATGGAGACAAGACAAATCTGGAGAACTAGAGACCAATCATGTTGCTCAACGTAGATTAAAAAATCATGGCAAAAATTATTGTTAATAGAATAAAGAAGGTGATTGAAAAGGTTGTGCATCCATGATCCAGACCAGGTATGCAGTGTGCCTGGTCGTACAATTGCTGAAAATTTGAACATAATACGGGGCGTAATATGGTACTAGCAAGAGAGTAAGCAAAAGTTAGCTCTCCTGTCCTTAGATTTTCAGAAAGCATACGACAGAGCCTCTCATAAGTACTTGTATTCTGTTTTAAAGAAAATGAAATTCCCAGATGTTTTTATTAGCACATTGCACTTTTGTACGAAGGAAGTTTTAGCAAGATTTTAATTAATGGCTTTTTATCTTCAGAAGTTTTTTTTTACAGTCGGGTGTCAAACAAGGCTGCCTACTCTCGACTCTGCTCTTTATCTGCGCAATTGAGCCTTTATTGGCGATGCAGAGGAAAGATTTGATGATGAAAGGTGTACCTATACCAGGCGGAAATGGACTAAGTACTAAATCACTAGGGTACATGGATGACATCACAATCCTGTGCGACTCTGAACAGTCGCTTATAAGAGCAGTAAGGATTGCTGATTTATTTTGTCTAGCATCTACCTTCAAACTGAACCAGGAGAAGAGTGAATGTCTTGGCTTTGGTGACTGGTCAGATGCACAGATTCCTCAGCTTAAAATAAGAAGTGACAAAATCAAAATCTTAGGCATAGGGTTTACAAAGAAGAATGATGGAGAAGAAAGCTGGCAGTTGGTAAAAGAGAGAATGCAGAAGAAGATGAGTCTATGGAATCAAATAAAATTATCAATGGAATGCAAAAACCTAATCATTAGGTCTCTATTGTTACCGATATTGTTATTTTTTAATATTTAGTACCCCCCAAATGAGAACAAAGTGAAGTTTCTGCAGAGACAAATTTTTCTTTTCATGTGGGGATCTAAAATGGAGAAAGTTCGAAGAGAAATCATGTATAAACACAAGTATGGTGGAAAGAATACCCCAAATAGAAAAAAAAAAATTGTACCTAAAGTTCTTTAGTTTCTGCTTCAAAGTGATTAATATAAGGACTCATTGGTCTTTTTATCTAAGGTACGCAGCTGGAGATATCTTTAGGAAGAGAAAGTGGATAATTTTGTCACAAAATTCTCTAGTTTTAAATACACCGCCAAAACAATATGTTCTGTTAGAGAAAACAATCAGACTTTTTAACTTACCTGAATTAGATGTTGAGATGCTGTCAAATTCAAGAAGACTGGCTCTAGAGACAAAAAGAAAGGAAACGTTGCCTGCAGTTGCAAATTTTACATACAGTAAAAGTGGAAGAATCTGGAGAATGACTTATGCACCTTATCTAACAAGTAAATATAGAGACTTGGCTTGAGCAATCTGCAAGAATGTGTTCCTGTTACGTTTTTTCAACATAGAAGGGGACTGTACAATACTGCAAGATGCACTAGGACATGCCGTGTTCGAGAAGAAACTGTTTTACACATATTTTGGAACTGTTTTTATGCCAAAAATGTATGGAGAGCAGTTGGAAGTCTTTTAATATTACTGGTCTTAAGTTTTTAAATAATGAAATAGTTTTATATGGAAATTTATCCAAAGAAAAAAAAGAGTCATCTGGAAAATGATAAATGGAATAAAAAAATGCACTATAGAAGGTCCGAAATATATTGCTTTTTAAAAAGGATGATATAAATGAAAATGAATGTATAAAATTACCGTATTTTTCAGACTATAAGACTCACCGGACCAAAAGACGCACCCCAAATTTTGGGGTGAAAATAGCAGAAAAAAGGATTTTTACAATATGGGGGTGTCACGACGTATAACAGATATATTCAAAGATAGCAACCTATATCTAATGTGACATCATTCTAAATTTCATATAATAGAGAAAATCAACATGTATACATAGTATCTGCCAGCAATGTCTTACCTGACATAATATCCTATGTATTGTGGGTCAATACTGTGTACGTGTCACGCTGTCTCTGGATAGAGGTGGACCGGGGTCTATGCTGACCCTGAACTGGGGTCCTGACTAGTCCCTCTACCTGGAGGTACTGTTAATGGTACAGAGGTCCAGGCCGCCAGCGTAACCCTGTCTCCTGTAGATCCCTGACCACTGTAATCTAGTCCTGAGAAGGACCCTGATTACCACCACAGGGAATGGGCAGGTCACAGCTTACACACAGTCTAAGACAAACGAGACAGACAAGGGATAAAGGAAACACAGCCTTGCATACAACACTTCCACTACAGAGGAACACAAAAGGTTAAGGAGATAAACAATAAGCGAGGAGAGGAAAAACCACAACAGGCACTCTTAGCTTAAGTCTTCTCAGAAACGATCCGCTCTGCTGGCTGAATGAATGCTTTCACCGGCAACTTCCCCAGCAGACCAGCAGGTATATGAAGGAAGCTAATTAACAAAACATCAATCGCAGCTGGGCGAGGCTGGTCAGCCCAGCACCGAGAGAGAAAGAATTAACTCCCTCAGTGCCGAAAAACACCCAGCACCAGAAACTCAGCTGTGCGAAGTCAGGGTGTGCAATCGCGACGATCTCCGCCGCAACACACCCGTGACAGTACCCCCCCTTCTACGAGGGGCCTCTGGACCCTCAGGGCCTGGTCTATCTGGGTGAGTAGTGTGGAAGGCCCGAACCAAACGGTCTGCGTTAATATCCGACGCAGAAACCCACATCCTCTCCTCAGGACCATACCCCCTCCAATGAACAAGGTACTGAAGGGACCGGCGATTCAGACGTGAGTCAATGATCTTCGATACCTGAAACTCCAAATTACCATTGACCACCACTGGAGGAGGAGGTAGAGGTGACGGTATAACTGGTGCCACGTACCTCTTAAGCAACGATTTGTGGAACACATTGTGGATTTTAAATGTAGGAGGGAGGTCAAGACGGAAAGCCACCGGATTAACTATTGAACTGATCCTGTATGGCCCGATGAATCTGGGACCGAGTTTCCAGGAGGGAACCTTAAGTTTTATATTCTTGGTAGACAACCATACCAGATCGTTCACACTTAGGTCCGGACCAGACACTCTCCTCCTATCAGCCATACGTTTGTATCGGTTCCCCATAGTGCTCAGATTATTAAGCACTCCTCTCCACACTGAAGCAAGTGACGACGAAAATCGTTCCTCCTCAGGAACCCCAGAAGAGCCCCCCCCATTGAAAGTACAAAACTGGGGGTGAAAACCATATGCCCCAAAAAACGGGGACTTACCAGTGGACTCGCTCCGCCTATTGTTAAGAGCGAACTCTGCCAGAGGCAAGAAAGAAGACCAGTCCTCTTGGTTCTCTGAGACAAAACACCGGAGATATGTCTCTAAGCTCTGATTCAGACGCTCTGTCTGACCATTGGTCTGCGGATGAAAAGCCGAAGAAAATGACAACTGCATCCCCGACGAGAACAAAATGCCTTCCAGAATTTGGACACAAACTGAGACCCCGATCCGACACCACAGCGGAAGGCAACCCGTGAAGTCTCACAATCTCCCCAATGAACACCTGCGCCAGAGTTTTAGCATTAGGAAGAGCAGGAAGAGCAATAAAATGTGCCATTTTGCTGAACCTGTCAACTACAACTAGTATGACAGTTTTACCTGAAGACGGAGGAAGGTCCGTAATGAAGTCCATAGACAGATGGGTCCATGGACGCTCCGGGATTTTCAACGGTAAAAGGGCCCCAGACGGACGGGTATGTGGGGTCTTAGAGTGCGCACATACCCCACAGGACGCGACAAAAGTTACCACCTCTTTATTTAAGTTAGGCCACCAAAACCGGCGAGAAATGAGATCTACAGTTGCTTTACTCCCTGGGTGTCCTGCCAAAGCAGAATTATGATGTGCCTCGATAACCTTTTGTCTTAACTGATCTGGAACAAACAGTTTCCCTGGAGGTCCTACAGGGGCGTCCCCTGAGCCTCCAATACCTCCTCCTCAAGCTCAGAGCATACAGCCGACACCACAACTCCCTCCTGAAGAATAGGAACCGGGTCATCCGTCTTCCCGGCCCCCGGGAAACTACGAGATAAGGCATCAGCCTTTACATTTTTTGACCCAGGACGATATGTGACGACAAAATTAAACCTGGTAAAAAACAACGACCATCTAGCTTGTCTGGAATTCAGACGTTTTGCAGACTCTAAATACAGCAGGTTCTTGTGATCAGTAATGACGGTGACCGGGTGGACTGCCCCCTCCAAAAAGTGACGCCACTCTTCAAAAGCCAACTTAATGGCCAAGAGTTCCCTATTGCCGACATCATAATTCCTCTCGGCGGACGACAATTTTTTAGAGAAGAAAGCGCACGGATGCCATTTACCAGGGGACGGACCTTGAGATAATACCGCACCCACTCCTACGTCAGATGCGTCTACCTCCACAATGAACGGTTGTGATGCATCAGGTTGGATGAGTATGGGTGCTGAAGCAAAACATTTTTTCAAGGAGGAAAATGCTTGACAAGCTTTGTCAGACCACCTAGAAAAATCCGTCCCTTTTTTTGTCATGTCAGTGAGAGGTTTGACAACAGATGAGAAATTACGAATAAATTTCCGGTAGTAGTTAGCAAACCCCAGGAAACGCTGCAGTGCTTTAAGATCCTCTGGCCGATCCCATTCAAGCACAGCCTTCACTTTCCCAGGGTCCATACGGAAACCGGAGGCTGACACCAAGAATCCTAAAAACTGAAGTTCTTGTACAGCGAATACACACTTCTCCCATTTGGCGTACAGTTTATTATCTCGCAAGATCTGCAACACTTGTCTCACATGCTCCTGATGAGACACAAGATCCGGCGAGTAAATTAAGATGTCATCTAGATAAATGACAACAAACTGTCCCACTAGGTGGCGAAAGATGTCATTAACAAAATGTTGAAACACCGCCGGGGCAGTAGTCAGACCGAAAGGCATGACAAGGTTCTCATAATGTCCCTCCGGAGTGTTAAACGCCGTCTTCCACTCATCCCCCTCCTTTATCCTAATCAGATTATACGCCCCCCTGAGATCCAACTTAGAGAACCATTTGGCGCCCACAATCTGATTGAAGAGATCAGGAATAAGTGGGAGCGGATACGGATCTCGGACCGTAATCCGATTAAGCTCACGGAAATCCAGGCAAGGGCGTAGGCCTCCATCTTTTTTCTTCACAAAGAAGAACCCCGCGGCCACTGGGAAGATGAAGGTCTAATATGCCCCTTGGCCAGACTTTCCGAAATGTAATCCTTCATAGCTTGCCTCTCAGGACCAGAAAGGTTATATAACCTAGATTTTGGTAACTTAGCATCAGGAAGCAATTTTATAGCACAGTCATATGCACGATGAGGAGGTAATTCTTGACACCCTTCCTCTGAAAACACATCCTCAAAGTCCTCCAGAAAAGGAGGTAAGGTTCTAGGCACGACCGTACCGATGACCGTGTTCATGCAGTTACTATTGCAAAATTCACCCCACTGGCTTATCTCTCTGGATTGCCAATTAATAACTGGGTTATGTTTAGTTAACCAAGGAAGTCCCAACACAATAGGAGTGGGAAGGCCCTCCAACACATAATAAGACAATAGTTCTTTATGTATTGCCCCACTCGAAGGTCTATGTTATGCACGGCTTGCACAAAGCTACCTTGACCGAGAGGCCTGGCGTCAATAGAGAATATAGGGATAGGTTTGGCCAATACACTCAGTTGCATACCTTGCACCTGGGCAAACCGAGCGTCCACCAGATTAGCCGCGGCCCCACTATCCAGAAGAACAGAAATCCTCTCAGTTCTCGTACCTACCACCACCTCCGCTGGTACGAGAAACTGAGACGGACTTGGGGACGAAATACATACTCCCAGATTGTCGTCCACCACACAACCTGGGATTACTAGTTTTCCGGCGACTTCTTGCTCAGTACAGTACGGGATGGACACCCCTCAATAAAATGTCCCTCTCTCCCGCAGAAGAAACACCTTCTTGTTTTGCGGCGCACCGCCGATCCCCTCCCTCGGAATGATGTCCCTCCCAACTGCATAGGTTCCTCGGAACAAACCAGGGGAACCTCAATATTAGGGACTTTAGAAGGAGGTGGAGTCATCACAGGGGGCGGAGTTACCCCACACCTCTCCCGAAGCCGTCTATCAATGCGAATAGCAAGAGCCATAGCGGCCTCCAGTGACGGGGGAGAATCATACTGAGCCAACACATCTTTTAATTTGTCAGATAAACCTTGACAAAACTGGCTCTTAAGAGCCGGGTCATTCCACTGAGTATCCGTGGCCCACCTACGGAACTCTGAAGAAAATTCCTCCGCCGCGACGATCTCCCTGCTGTATCCTACGTAACTTCATCTCAGCAAGGGAGACCCGATCCGGGTCATCATATACCAGACCCAGGGCTGTAAAAAATCGGTCCACTGACTGGAGAGCCGGGGAGCCCGGGGGGAGAGAGAACGCCCAGGATTGAGGGTCCCCTTGTAAGAGCGAGATGACAATTCCCACCCTCTGATCCTCACTCCCCGACGACTGCGGCCGCAGCCGAAAATACAATTTACATGCTTCCCGGAAAGTGAAAAACTTGTCCCGCCCACCAGTGAACCTGTCCGGGAGAGCTACTTTAGGTTCAAATCTGGTTTGCTCCCGGGGGTACAAAACCTTGGATTTAACGTCCGTCAGCTACTGGATCCATGGTGGCTGGGGAGAATCTTTAGAGTGGCCGGTGAAAATGTCACGACGTATAACAGATATATTCAAAGATAGCAACCTATATCTAATGTGACATCATTCTAAATTTCATATAATAGAGAAAATCAACATGTATACATAGTATCTGCCAGCAATGTCTTACCTGACATAATATCCTATGTATTGTGGGTCAATACTGTGTACGTGTACTGTCTCTGGATAGAGGTGGACCGGGGTCTATGCTGACCCTGAACTGGGGTCCTGACTAGTCCCTCTACCTGGAGGTACTGTTAATGGTACAGAGGTCCAGGCCGCCAGCGTAACCCTGTCTCCTGTAGATCCCTGACCACTGTAATCTAGTCCTGAGAAGGACCCTGATTACCACCACAGGGAATGGGCAGGTCACAGCTTACACACAGTCTAAGACAAACGAGACAGACAAGGGGTAAAGGAAACACAGCCTTGCATACAACACTTCCACTACAGAGGAACACAAAAGGTTAAGGAGATAAACAATAAGCGAGGAGAGGAAAAACCACAACAGGCACTCTTAGCTTAAGTCTTCTCAGAAACGATCCGCTCTGCTGGTCTGAATGAATGCTTTCACAGGCAACTTCCCCAGCAGACCAGCAGGTATATGAAGGAAGCTAATTAACAAAACATCAATCGCAGCTGGGCGAGGCTGGTCAGCCCAGCACCGAGAGAGAAAGAATTAACTCCCTCAGTGCCGAAAAACACCCAGCACCAGAAACTCAGCTGTGCGAAGTCAGGGTGTGCAATCGCGACGATCTCCGCCGCGACACACCCGTGACAGGGGGTCCGTCTTATTGTCCGAATTTTAAGGCACCTGAGGGCCGGCGGTGGTACAGCAGGGGTTGCGGCAGTGGTGTGGCAGAGGTGCGGTGATGCTGATACAGGGTCCCTTCCTCAGGTGAGGTGACGCCGCGGCAAGGTGTCCAAGGCAAGCAGGAAAGCCAGGCTAACCCCAAGTTACCGGGGGGTTGCGGCAGTGGTGTGGCGGTGGCAGAGGTGCGGTGTTACACAGGCGCGGTAGGCGGCGTGCACCTAAGCAGGGTCCCTTCCTCAGGTGAGGTAATGCCGCTGCATGGTGTTCACAGAGAGCAGAGAGGAGAGCAGAGCCGGGTTTGTCGGTGGTGGCGGCCATCTTGCTGAGTCGGCGCTGCGCAGATAGAGTACTCTGCTTCCTGGGGCTTCAGGAAAATGGCCGCGGGAGGCAGCACGTGCGCAAATGGAGATAGCGGTGGCCATTTTCCTGAAGCCGAGCTCTCAATCTGTGAATTCGGCTTCAGGATAATGGCCGCCGCGATCTCTATCTGCCATTTTCCTGAAGCCCCAGGAAGCAGAGTACTCTATCTGCGCACGCGCCACTACCAACAAACCCGGCTCTGCTCTCCTCTCTGCTCTCCGTGGACACTATGCCGCGGCGTCACCTCACCTGAGGAAGGGACCCTGCTCAGGTGCACGCCGCCCACCGCGCCTCTGCAATGCCGCACCTCTGCCACCGCCACTCTACTGCCGCAACCCCCCCGTAAGCCTGCGTTCGGACTATAAGACGCACCCCCCATTTTCCTCACAATTTTTTGGGGGGAAAAAGTGCATCTTATAGTCCGAAAAATACGGTAGCATTAAGTGAGATGTATATTTATTACCTGTTAGATATGAAGAGAATTGGGAAAAAGAAAATGAAGAGTCTATGGAACTTTCATCTGTGGATCCTTGTAACATGAACAGATTATAAGCAAGAAAAATACAAGAAAGAATAAGAACTGAAATAGAAGAACAGATAAAAAAGAAAAATCTGTTCTTATCAGTTTAATATCTGATACACAGGGGTGAACCTAGCCTCTCTGCTGCCTGAGGCAAGCTGCAAAATGGCGCCCCCCATAGTAAATTTTTTAAATCGGTAAAAAATGGCCCGTCTTTTCCAACAGACCATGCTGCCTTGTCCTGAAATGCTTAGCCAATCACACGTGCCGCACACAGGGCTGTCTGGGTTAATGGCTGGGGCCTTCCCATTGGGTTGAGCGAGGACCTGTGGGAACCTGCTGGTGAATGCAGGGAGACCGCAGCTGCCCTGTACTCATGATCTGCGGTGGGTGCAGGGCGGCTTCTCCCTGAATTCACCCAATGAAGATCTCTTCCAACTCCCCAGCATGAAATGAACATGCTGCGGAGATGCAGAAGTCCCAAAACTCGCACTGCAGCTAAAACAACATTGCAGAGAAGAGAAGCATATTGAGGATGAGATTTCTAGAAATCCCATCCCTTTTGCTGCTACTGTACTACGCAGTGTTTTGGATCGTAAGTATGCACCCTTAGGGCCCCGTCACACACAGCGACACACCAGCGATCCAACAACAATATGCACTTGTCAGGATCGCTGGTGTGTAGCTCCATGATCACTGCTGAGCTGCCAAACAGGCAGCTCAGGCAGCGATCAGGACAGCGACACTGCGGGTAACGTCGCTTAGTTACCCGCAGTGTACGTTGGATACCAGCCCGCTGGTGCAGGGAGCTGGTAACCAAGGTACACATCGGGTTTCCAGGCCGGCGATTGGAAACCCGATGTGTACCTTGGTTACCAGCTGATCGCTGGTCTCCTGCCTGCCACACACAGCGATGTGTGCTGGCCAGCGGGAGACCAACGATCAAAAAAATGTCCAGGACATTCAGCGACGATCAGCGATATCCGGTAGGGGGGCTGATCGTCGCTGAATGTCACACACAGTGATATCGCTGGGGAGATCGCTGTTGCCTCACAAAACTAGTGACTCAGCAGCGATCTCGCTAGCGAAATCGCTGTGTGTGATGGGGGCTTTAAAATAGGAGTAATGGTGATTGATCTCTTGGCCAAGACTAGTGTGAATCAAAACCCCCTCATTTGTATTTTAATTAAAAGTAATTTTCTTTGGCTCTGCACCACTATAATGGACTGTGCAGCTATGATCTTTATAGGAGCCAAGTCCCTTTTATAACTTGTTTAACATGTTTGGGGGTGACTGAGTTCCTATAAATGTATAAACCACATCATCACCACAACAAGAAAAGTAAATATGTCCCATTTGGAACATTTATGGCAAAATTATAGAATGTCATATAGCGCATGTCCTATACTTGTAAGTGCAGGTCCCACTGATGAAGGGAAAAAATAAAATACAGATCCAGCTAGAGGCGTAACTACAACAGGTGCAGAAGTTGCAATCACACCCGGGGTCTGGAATCTAGGGGGCCCCAAAAGTACTTAAAGCCAATGCTATTAAAGATTTGCAATAATTGGGGGCCCCGCTGGAATTTTTTCATTGCGGCCCATGAGCTTCAAGTTACACCACTATATTTTGTGATAGCAAACAGAAAAAATAACCATTCTGCTGTCTCCCCACCACCAGAGCTGCTGAGCCCCTGACCTTCTGTCTCTTCCCCATTATCCCATAGAATGTAAGTTCTCTATCCTCTGTACCAGTCTGTCAGTGTAAATTTGTTTACTGTAAACGATATCTATAACTTTGTATGTGCGCCCCTGCTGATACATCCCCTATCTCAGCCCACTCCACCATGTGCAGTCCCCACATCCCCCGCCACCATGCGCAGCCCCTCCACCATACAGCCACCATATACAGCCCTTGCGCAGGCGCAGCCCCTCCACCATACAGTCCTTGTGCAGCCCCCTCCACCATACAGCCCCTGTGCAGCCCCCTCCACCGTGCAGCCCCCTCCACCATACAGCCCCCGCTCAATTCATTTTATAAAAAAAAAAAAAATTCCATACTTACCTCAGAGTCACCGCTGCGCTGCTCCCCTGCAGATCCTCTCTGCTTCCAGCGTCTGCGTCTGGTACATGTCAGGCCTGCGCGATGACGAAGTAGATAGGGAGGAAGAAGGAGCTGCATAGCCGTCAAGGTGATGGCGTGCACAGCTTCCGGCCAAATACTGTGTGACGCGGGCGGCTGTGTGCTGCCGGCCGCGTCACATCACGCAGTAAAGCAGGCACGGGCGGCTGCACACAATTTGCTGTGCGGCCGGCCCACCCAGGCAGTGGGGTACCGGTTCGCGCCTCTCAATCTCCCCGATTCGGGGAACCGCCTACTTTTTTAACAAGTGGTTCCATCGAACCGGGGAGAACCGGCTGAATCCCACCCCTGGCTCTCACCCACCCTCAATTCATCATCATTTGGTCTCCCTCACCATCAATTCATCATCACTTGGTCTCTTCCACCCTCAATTCATCATCACTTGGTCTCCTCCACCCTCAATTCATCATTATTTTCTGTTCCCCACCATCTACCCTCAATTCTTCATCATTTATAGGTATGCCACACTGAACAATATCGCTAACGGGATCGCTAAAAAACGTCACTATTTAGCGATCCCGTTAGCGATGTTGTTCAGTGCGGCAGCTGCCAGCGACGAGCTTCCTGCTGTGATCTCGCTCGTCGCTGGAATCGCTCCGGACCCTATTTTCTCGTCGGCGCTCCCGCTGGGTAAGTATATATCGCTAGTGTGGCACCTTTTCTTAGCGATTTAGCGGTACTTTTGTACCGCTAAAGTTGTTAAGGAGATCGCTAACCGCGATAGCGTCCTTAACGACATCGATAAGTTAGGTAGCTACTAGCGATATAGAAACAATCCCGCTAGCGATCTCATTAGTATGCGACGCTAACGAGATCGCTAGCGGGATTGTGTAGTGTGGCAGTACCCTTAGTGTCCCCATACCCCGTCTCAAAACATCATTTACTCCCCTCCACCCTCAATTCTGTTGCACAGCTTCTGAATCCACACCTTTGAAGAGGAAACTTCACAGAGCAGGTTGCATGGGATAACAAGCGTTTACTTCTCTGAACATGAGATAAAAGAATAATGCACAGTCATTACAGCATTGCATCAGCAAACATGAACAAAACGAAAGTGAAACTAAACAGAAGAGAGACTAATTCTTATACAATACATTAAAGAAGGAAACGTTACACAACATCGCCATCTACTGTCAGGTCAGCATAAAGTCCTCCTGTTACACATATATAATAAGTTCTGATCTGTTGCATATGACAACACCCTTTCTCAACAGTAAGGACTTATTCAATCAAACCCAACTTTTTTATTAGTCTCTGATGTTTATCAGCATTCAACGCCTTCGTGAAAATGTCCGCTGTCATTTCTTCAGTAGGGCAATACTCCAACTTTAAGACTCCTTGGTCCTCTTTGAGTTTTGTTGGTTCCAAGTGTGATTGTCCTAATTCTGTCAGCAATTGTCTTAACCACAGTACTTCTTGTCTTTCTATCTGTATTCCTAGGTACTGTTTTACATTTCCCAAGTCTTTGATTTCAAAATTTTGTTTCAAGATTTTTAGAATGTTTTCTTTATCCCTTTCTTGTTTAAAACAAATCAAAATGTCGTCTACATATATGAGTACATAAATCCATCTATTACTCATCCTTTTTGTGTACAAGCATGGATCAGCTTTGCTTCTTTGAAATTTTTCATTTGTTAGTACTTCCGTGATTTTGTCATTCCACGCTTTAGCTGCTTGTTTTAAACCATATATGCTTTTCTGTAGTTTGCAAACTTTGTTTGGATTTCTTTCATCTTTGAATCCTGGAGGTTGTTCCATTGGTTTGTCAAAATGATATAATTGTTCATCTGCCTTGACTTTGGTTATCACCTTGTTTCCTGCAATAATTGCACACTCATTATCTTTGAATTTTACTGTAAGTCCTTTTGCTGTTAAACGTTTCACAGATAATAATCCGCCTTCCAATTTTGTAACATACAACACATCCTGTACAACTATCTTTGAATCTTGTCCGAACTTGTTTGAACAATTTAGCATACCTTGTCCGATACCTTCTGCGGTTATTTTGCTTCCATCTGCAAGATAAATGGCTACTTTCTTATTTAAATCAAGATCAGTAAAGAAATTCTTGTCACTTGTCATATGACTTGTTGCTCCTGAATCAATAAACCAACCAAGTGATGATTTCTTATCAGTTACTTTAAATGTGCCATTCCAATTATTTTCATATGAATCAGAAATTGTTTTTTTCACCTTCTGTATATTATCTTTATGGTGTAATTTCTGTTGTTCGGCTTTCCATATAGTACAGTCTTTCTTTAACCCCTTCACCCCCAAGGGTGGTTTGCACGTTAATGACCGGGCCAATTTTTACAATTCTGACCACTGTCTCTTTATGAGGTTATAACTCTGGAACGCTTCAACGGATCTTCGCGATTCTGAGATTGTTTTCTCGTGACATATTGTACTTCATGTTAGTGGTAAAATTTCTTCGATATAACTTGCGTTTATTTTTGAAAAAAACGCAAATATGGCGAAAAATTTTAAAATTTTGCAATTTTCAAACTTTGAATTTTTATTCCCTTAAAACAGAGAAATATATCACACAAAATAGTTAAGAAATAACATTTCCCACATGTCTACTTTACATCAGCACAATTTTGGAACCAACATTTTTTTTTGTTAGGAAGTTATAAGGGTTAAAAGTTGACCAGCGATTTCTCATTTTTACAGCAAAATTTACAAAGCCATTTTTTTTAGGGACCACCTCACATTTGAAGTCACTTTGAGGGGTCTATATGGCAGAAAATACCCAAAAGTGACACCATTCTAAAAACTGCACCCCTCAAGGTACTCAAAACCACATTCAAGAAGTTTATTAACCCTTCAGGTGCTTCACAGTAACTAAAGCAACGTGGAAGGAAAAAATGAATATTTTACTTTTTAGCCACAAAAATTATCTTTTACAAACTTTTTTTTTATTTTCACAAGGGTAAAAGGAGAAAATGGACAGATAAGGTTGTTATGCAATTTCTCCTGAGTACGCCAATACCCCATATGTGGGGGAAAACCACTGTTTGGGCACACGGCAGAGCTCGTAAGGGAAGGAGCGACGTTTGACTTTTTCAAACTAAAATTGGCTGGAATTGAGATTGGATGCCATGTCGCGTTTGGAGAGCCCCTGATGTGCCTAAACAGTGGAAACCCCCCACAAGTGACACCATTTTGGAAACTAGACCCCCTAAGGTACTTATCTAGATCTGTTGTGAGCACTTTGAACCCTCAAGTGTTTCACAAAAGTTTATAAAGCCTGGGTGTGAAAAAAAAAAAATCAATTTTCCACAAAAATGATTTTTTAGTCTCAAATTTTTGAATTTTCCCAAGGAAATTGGACCCCAAAAGTTGTTGTCCAATTTGTCCTAAGTACGCTGATACCCCATATGTGGGGGGGGAAACTGTTTGGGCGCACGGCAGGGCTTGGAAAGGAAGTAGTAACGTTTTGGAATGCAGACGTTAATGGGGGTCATGTTCCGTTTGCAGTGCCCCAGATGAGCCTAAACAGTGGAAACCCCCCACAAGTGACCCCATTTTGGAAACTAGACCCCCTAAGGAACTTATCTAGATCTTTGGTGAGCACTTTGAACCCCCAAGTGCTTCACACAAGTTTATAATGCCCGGGCATGAAAATAAAAAATCCTATTTTTTTCCCACAAAAATTATCTTTTAGTCACTAATTTTTTATGTTCCCAAGGGTAACAGGAGAAATTGGACCACATAAGTTGTTGTACAATTTGTCCTGAGTACGCTGATACCCCATATGTGGGGGGGAACCACTGTTTGGGCGCACGGCAGAGCTCGGAATGGAAGGAGCACCATTTGACTTTTTCCAACCAAAATTGGCTGGAATTGAGTTTGGATGCCATGTTGCATTTGGAGAGCCCCTGATGTGCCTAAACAGTGGAAACCCCCAACAAATGACCCCATTTGGGAAACTAGACCCCCTAAGGAACTTATCTAGATTTTTGATGAGCAATTTGAACCCCAAGTGCTTCACACAAGTTTATAACGTAGAGCCGTAAAATTTAAAAATCATATTTTTTCCACAAAAATGATCTTTTCACCCCAATTTTTATTTTTCCAAGGGTAACAAGACTCCAAAAGTTATTGTGAAATTTGTCCTGAGTGCGCTGATACCCCATATGTGGGGGTAAACCACTGTTTGGGTGCATGGCAGAGTTTGGAAGGGAAGGAGCGCCGTCTGACTTTTTCAACGCAGAATTGGCTGGACGCCATGTCGTGTTTGGAGAGCTCCTGATCTGCCTAAACAGTGGAAACCCCCATAAATGACACCATTTTGGAAACTAGACCCCTCAAGGAACTTATCTAGATGTGTGGTGAGAACTTTGAACCCCCAGGTGTTTCACTAAAGTTTATAACGTACAGCCGTAAAATAAAAAATCCTTTTTTTTTTTTACAAAAATGATTTTTTCGCCCCCAATATTTTATTTTCACAAGGGTAACAGAAGAAATTGGAACCCAAAAGTTGTTGTCCAATTTGTCCTGAGTACACTGATACCCAATATGTGGGCGAAAACTACTGTATGGGCACACGTCGGGGCTCGGAAGGGAAGTAGTGACGTTTTGGATTGCAGACTTTGATGGAATGGTCTGGGGGCGTCATGTCACATTTGGAGAGCCCCTGATGCACCTAAACAGTGGAAACCCCAACAAGTGACCCCATTTTGGCAAATAGACCCCACAAGGAACTTATCTAGATGTGTGGTGAGCACTTTGAACCCCGAAGTGCTTCACAGAAGTTTATAACGCACAGCCGTAAAAATAAAAAATCCTTTTTTTTTTACAAAAATGATTTTTTCGCCCCCAATATTTTATTTTCACAAGGGTAACAGAAGAAATTGGAACCCAAAAGTTGTTGTCCAATTTGTCCTGAGTACGCTGATACCCAATATGTGGGAGAAAACTACTGTATGGGCGCACGTCAGGGCTCGGAAGGGAAGTAGTGACGTTTTGGATTGCAGACTTTGATGGAATGGTCTGGGTGCGTCATGTCGCATTTGGAGAGCCCCTGATGCGCCTAAACAATGGAAACCCCCCACAAGTGACCCCATTTTGGAAAATAGACCCCACAAGGAACTTATCTAGATGTGTGGTGAGCACTTTGAACCCCGAAGTGCTTCACAGAAGTTTATAACGCACAGCCGTAAAAATAAAAAATCTTTTTTTTTTTTTGCAAAAATGATTTTTTCGCCCCAATATTTTATTTTTACAAGGGTATCAGGAGAAATTGGACCCCAAAAGTTGTTGCCCAATTTGTCCTGAGTACGCTGATACCCAATATGTGGGAGAAAACTACTGTATGGGTACACGTTGGGGCTCGGAAGGGAAGTAGTGACGTTTTGGATTGCAGACTTTGATGGAATGGTCTGAGGGCGTCATGTCGCATTTGGAGAGCCCCTGATGCGCCTAAACAGTGGAAATCCCCAACAAGTGACCCATTTTGGAAAATAGACCCCACAAGGAACTTATCTAGATGTGTGGTGAGCACGTTGAACCCCGAAGTGCTTCACAGAAGTTTATAACGCACAGCCGTAAAAATAAAAAATCCTTTTTTTTTTTTGCAAAAATGATTTTTTCGCCCAATATTTTATTTTTACAAGGGTATCAGGAGAAATTGGACCCCAAAAGTTGTTGCCCAATTTGTCCTGAGTACGCTGATACCCAATATGTGGGAGAAAACTACTGTATGGGTACACGTTGGGGCTCGGAAGGGAAGTAGTGACGTTTTGGATTGCAGACTTTGATGGAATGGTCTGAGGGCGTCATGTCGCATTTGGAGAGCCCCTGATGCGCCTAAACAGTGGAAATCCCCAACAAGTGACCCCATTTTGGAAAATAG
Organism: Oophaga sylvatica; assembly: GCA_033576555.1. Classification (NCBI taxonomy): domain Eukaryota; kingdom Metazoa; phylum Chordata; class Amphibia; order Anura; family Dendrobatidae; genus Oophaga; species Oophaga sylvatica. Next base: position 295,931,869 of record JARQOD010000001.1, read on the forward strand.
ACCCCACAAGGAACTTATCTAGGTGTGTGGTGAGCGCTATGAAGCCCCAAGTGCTTCACAGAAGTTTATAATGTACAGCCGTAAAAACAAAAAAATAATTTTTTTTGTACAAAAATGATATTTTCGCCCTCAGTTTTTTATTTTCCCAAGGGTAATAGAAGAAATAGGACAAATTGCACAATAACTCTTGGGGTCCAGAGTACGCTGATACCCCATATGTGGGGATAAACTACTGTTTGGACGCATGGCAGAGCTCAGAAGTGAAGGAGCACCGTTTGACTTTTTCAACGCAGAATTGGCTGGAATTGAGATCAGACGCCATGTCACATTTGGAGAGCCCCTGATGTGCCTAAACAGCGGAAACCCCCCAATTCTAACTCCAACCCTAACCCCAACACACCCCTAACCCTGGTCCCAACCCTAACCACAAACCTAACCCTAACACACCCCTAATCCCAACCCTAACCCTAATCCTAACTTTAGCGCCAACCCTAACCCTAACTTTAGCCGCAACCCTAACCCTAACCCTAATGGGAAAATGGAAATAAATACATTTTTTTAATTTTATTATTTTTCCCTAACTAAGGGGGTGATAAAGGGGGGTTTGATTTACTATTTATAGCGGGTTTTTATGATTGGCAGCTGTCACGCTAAAAGACGCTTTTTATTGCAAAAATAGTTTTTTGCATCGCCACATTTTGAGAGCTATAATTTTTGCATATTTTGGCCCACAGAGTCATGTGAGGTCTTATTTTTTGCGGTACGAGTTGACGTTTTTATTTGTACCATTTTTGAGCAGGTGACATTTTTTGATCGCTTTTTATTTCGATTTTTGGGAGGTTAGAATGAACAAAAATCAGCAATTCATGAATTTCTTTTGGGGGAGGCGTTTTTATTGTTCCGCGTGTGGTAAAATTGATAAAGCAGTTTTATTCTTCGGGTCAATACGATTATGGCGATACCTCATTTATATCATTTTTTTATGTTTTGGCGCTTTTATAGAATAAAAACAATTTTATATAAACAATAATTATTTTTGCATCGCTTTATTCTGCGAGCTATAACTTTTTTATTTTTTCGCTGATGATGCTGTATGGCAACTCGTTTTTTGCGGGACAAGATGACGTTTTCAGCGGTACCATGTTTATTTATATCGGTCTTTTTGATCGCGCGTTATTCCACTTTTTGTTCGCGGTATGATGATAAAGCATTGATTTTTTGCTTCGTTTTTTTTTTTTTTTTAAGGGGTTCACTAAAGGGGTTAACTAGTGGGACAGTTTTATAGGGAGGGTCGTTACGGACGCGGCGATACCAAATATGTGTACTTTTATTGTTTTGTTTTTTTTATTTACAGGAAGAAATGAATTTATTGGGGAATATTTTTTTTTTTTAAATTTATTTTGGATTTTTTTTTATAACATGTTTATTTTTATTTTTTTAACTTTTTTACTTTGTCCCAGGGTGGGACATCACTGTATTTTATCAAATCGCTGGTGTGACAGTGTGCACAGCACACTGTCACACCAGCGATCGCTCAGGCAGTGCAGCAGGCTTCTCAGTGCCTGCTCTCAGCAGGCACTGAGGAAGCCGCCTCCCTCCAGGACCCCGGCGCCATCTTGGATCCGGGTCCTGGGAGGGAGGAAGCCCTCAGAACAGCGCGATCACATCGCGCTGGTCTGAGGGTCTCAGGGGGCGCGCAGGGAGCCCCCACCCTGCGCGATCCTCCCCTGTGCCCCCAGTACACCGCGATCATGTTTGATCGCTGTGTGCTAGGGGTTAATGTGCCGGGAGCGGTCCGTGACCGCTCCTGACACACAGTCACGGGTGTCAGCTGTGATAATCAGCTGACACCCGGCGGCGATTAGCTGCGCTCCCCTCAGGAGTGCAGCTGATCGCCTATGACGTACTATCCCGTCCATGGGCAGAATGGCACGGGTTTTATGGACGGGATAGTACGTCTAATGTCAGAGAGGGGTTAAATGACCTTTTTTCTTACATCTGAAGCATCCTCTTGTCTCTTTATTATAGCGTTTTTTAAGTTCTGTAGCTTTAAGAGCATTTCCATTATTTTTTTCAGTAGAAGAATCATTTGTTTGCTCTTTCCTTCTCTGATATTCATCTATGAGTCTGGTCTTCACAAACTCTAATGTAATGTCAGTTTCTGGTCTTGTCTCTAGTGCATTTATTAAAGCTGTATATGAATCTGGTAAACTACACAATAAAATTGCTGCTATATGGCTTTCTTTAATGTCTTCACCAATAGATCTTAGCTGTAATATCACTTCCATAATAGAGAATATATGCTTCTGCATGTCACTGTCTGCATTTAGTCTCATATTGTAAAGCTTTCTTAGTAGAAATAACTTGTGATTTAAACTGGGTCTCTCATATAGCTTTCTTAATTGTTCCCACATTCCTTTCGCTGTTTCTTCATTTCTTATACAGGTCCTTCTCAAAAAATTAGCATATAGTGCTAAATTTCATTATTTACCATAATGTAATGATTACAATTAAACTTTCATATATTTTAGATTCATTACACACCAACTGAAATTTGTCAGGTCTTTTATTGTTTTAATACTGATGATTTTGGCATACAACTCCTGATAACCCAAAAAACCTATCTCAAAAAATTAACATATTTCAACTGTCCAATAAAATAAAAGTGTTTTTTCAAAACAAACAAAAAAACCATCAAATAATAATGTTCAGTTATGCACTCAATACTTGGTCGGGAATCCTTTGGCAGAAATGACTGCTTCAATGCGGCGTGGCATGGAGGCAATCAGTCTGTGACACTGCTGAGGTGTTATGGAGGCCCAGGATGCTTTGATAGCGGCCTTAAGCTCATCCAGAGTGTTGGATCTTGCGTCTCTCAACTTTCTCTTCACAATATCCCACAGATTCTCTATGGGGTTCAGGTCAGGAGAGTTGGCAGGCCAATTGAGCACAGTAATACCATGGTCAGTAAACCATTTACCAGTGGTTTTGGCACTGTGAGCAGGTGCCAGGTCGTGCTGAAAAATGAAATCTTCATCTCCATAAAGCATTTCAGCCGATGGAAGCATGAAGTGCTCCAAAATCTCCTGATAGCTAGCTGCATTGACCTGCCCTTCATGAAACACAGTGGACCAACACCAGCAGCTGACATGGCACCCCACACCATCACTGACTGTGGGTACTTGACACTGGACTTCAGGCATTTTGGCATTTCCTTCTCCCCAGTCTTCCTCCAGACTCTGGCACCTTGATTTCCGAATGACATGCAAAATTTGCTTTCATCAGAAAAAAGTACTTGGGACCACTTAGCAACAGTCCAGTGCTGCTTCTCTGTAGCCCAGGTCAGGCGCTTCTGCCGCTGTTTATGGTTCAAAAGTGGCTTTACCTGGGGAATGCGGCACCTGTAGCCCATTTCCTGCACACGCCTGTGCACGGTGGCTCTGGATGTTTCTACACCAGACTCAGTCCACTGCTTCCTCAGGTCCCCCAAGGTCTGGAATCGGTCCTTCTCCACAATCTTCCTCAGGGTCCGGTCACTAGTGTTGAGCATTCCGATACCGCAAGTATCGGGTATCGGCCGATATTCGCGTTATCGGAATTCCGATACTTAATTCCGATACTTTTTCAATATCGTATACCGGAATCGGAAGTTCCCATAATTCTTTGAGAGGCAATGTGATTTTAGTCAGCCAATGAGGAATCCTACGAAGTGTGGGCACATCCTGTAATGCTGCGGTCATCTTAACTAATGGCATGGCTGTGATTGGCTGCTGAAATGATGTCAGAATGCACTATAAAAGGCGCCGCCGCCATTTTAGCGTCACTGTGCTGTGAATTCAGATAGGGACAGAACGCTACTCTGCTGACTCTGAGGGACAGTTAGAGATTGCGATTTAGTGTACTGTGCTGTAGGCAGGCTATCACCAACCGCTGTGTAAAGCTTCCTTTTGCCTGCAGTGTTGTTTTAACAGCTCTGCAAGGTGTGTGTGAGTGCAGGTGACGCTGCAGTTTGCTCTGCATCCAACGCTGTCTGTAGGCATCTGCACGTGTCACTCACAGACTCTTTTTTTTTTTCTTTAGTGTAATTCTAGCTGCTCCATTCAATAGAAATTATAGTGTGATGCGCTTCCATCCGTATCCAATACATTGGTTGCAAACACTATAGAAGTAGACAAAGGAGTAGCCTTTCACAGATTGTGGACAGTTGTGTTTCAGTGTTCACTTCAGTCTGTGTTTTTTATTTTTTGAGTGCATATCACGCTCCAGTTACTTGTTCAAGCACTGCTGCTTGTACTTTGCTGAGCGTGTCTCAGTGCCTCATCCTTTTCATTTTTCTCCAATTGGTGCTTCTCCATTATATTTGAAAAAAATCTAATCTATTAGTGTGACGCGCTTCCATCCGTATACAATACATTGGTTGCAAACACTATAGAAGTAGACAAAGGAGTAGCCTTTCACAGATTGTGGACAGTTGTGTTTCAGTGTTCACTGCAGTCTGTGTTTTTTTTTTTTTGAGTGCACATCACGCTCCAGTTACTTGTTCAAGCACTGCTGCTTGTACTCTGCTGAGCGTGTCTCAGTGGCTCATCCTTTTCATTTATCTCCAATTGGTTCTGCTACATTCCATTTAAAATAAATCTAATCTATTAGTGTGACGCGCTTCCATCCGTATACAATACATTGGTTGCAAACACTATAGAAGTAGACAAAGGAGTAGCCTTTCCCAGATTGTGGACAGTTGTGTTTCAGTGTTCACTGCAGTCTGTGTTTTTTTTTTTTTGAGTGCACATCACGCTCCAGTTACTTGTTCAAGCACTGCTGCTTGTACTCTGCTGAGCGTGTCTCAGTGGCTCATCCTTTTCATTTATCTCCAATTGGTTCTGCTACATTCCATTTAAAATAAATCTAATCTATTAGTGTGACGCGCTTCCATCCGTATACAATACATTGGTTGCAAACACTATAGAAGTAGACAAAGGAGTAGCCTTTCACAGATTGTGAATAGTTGTGTTTCAGTGTTCACTGCAGTCTGTGAGGTTTTTTTCTTTTTTTTTTTTTTTAAATGCAGATCACGCTCCATTTACTTCTTCAACCACCGCTGCGTGTACTCTGCTGAGTGTCTGTCACTGGCTCATCCTTGTCATTTTTCTAAAATTGGTGCTGCTTTATTCTATTTAAAATAATTCAAATCTATTACAGTGACGTGCTTCCATCCGTATACAATACATTGGTTGCAAACAATATAGAAGTACACAAACGGGCCTTTCACAGCTACTGAACATGGGTTTTTAATTTTTAACTAAAATATGTATTTTTTCAAATGACACAAATATAAGTAATGTTGAAGAGGAATAGTCCTACATCCATTGTTTGCACAATATTACAGGTGTACATCATGTCCCTTAATCAACAATGTATTATTATATTTACTTGTATGCTTTTATTTAAAAGCCAAGAACACAGAAGGATAACCTTCGCACTGCAGCTGTTGTCAAAGTTCAACCCACATTATGTACTTCCAACATTGCAGCATTTGAGGCATGATGTGAGTTGGATTTGTCAAAGTTATGGAGTGAGAAGGTTCACCATCAGTACCCTATAGCATAAGTATGCTTTTGTGTTAGCATTTGTGTTAGACATGTGGATATCTGCCATAATATGTCACAATTATTTAGTTACAGATTTGTTACCAACACTAATCATTGAATGGTTTTAAATTTGACGTTTCACTTGTTTACAGCTTAGAAATAAGGGTGTAGCCTGATATCTATGTGTAGCACTAGCCACTTTAACATGTCATGTTTTTTTCAACATGTGTAGCTAGGTAGCAGTAATTTTTGCCGGACACACAGCAGGGGAACAGCAGGCGTTACTGAACCCCACAAACACATCATCGATTGTTTTGATCTGTGCATCCAACACTTCTGAGCCCAGGGTCAAGGAGGGTGTAGCCTGAGGCCTAGTATGAGATGTTTGAACTTTAATTTGAACTTTAATTTGGAGTTAGCAGCATTAATTTTTGTCAGACACGCAGCAGGGGAACAGCAGGCGTTACTGAACCCCACTATCACTATAGCTTGTGTATTGGTCTGTGGACACGACACTTCTGAGCAGCAACTGGCAGTGTTGTAGCCCAGGGAGTATAGCTCAGGTGGTAGAAAGATGAACATAACAGGAGACATGGAAAACGTTGCCAACCAGTTAGTTAATCTGAAACCGGACAGGCAAATTCAGGCGAGATCCATGCCTAGTTCATTTTCAGAAAAGTAAGCCGTTCTACATTATCGGAGGATAGTCGCATGCAACGGTCTGTTAGTACACCACCTGCAGCAGTAAAGACGCGCTCCGATAATACACTGGCAGCAGGGCAAGCCAGCACCTCCAATGCATACTGGCTAAGCTCTGGCCATGTATCCAGCTTAGAGACACAAAACTTGAATGGGGAAGAGCCATCTGGGAGTACACTGAGAGGGCAAGACATGTAGTCTGTCACCATCTTACGGAAATGTTGCCTCCTGCTGACTGGAGCCGTCTCGGATGGTGTAGACATTGGTGGCGCTGCCACAAAACTTCGACACATTTGGAACATACTGTTCTTGCCCTGTGCAGAGGCGCTGCTTGTGCTCCCTCTTGTTGCAGAGCTGTCTCCACTGCCTCGACGCACAGAGCTGCTTTGTAAAGCAGTAGCAGCAGCGCTCTCGGCTGGAATGGAGAACATTATGGATTGCACCAGTGTGTCTTGGTACTTCCGCATTTTACGCTCCCGGTTCAACGGTGTGATGAGGCTTTGTAAGTTGTCCCGGTAGCGAGGGTCTAGGAGGGTGTACACCCAATAATCAGACGTGGTGTGAATGTGTTCGATGCGGCGGTCGTTTCTCAGCCACTGCAGCATGAAATCAACCATGT
>JARQOD010000001.1:295938874-295986508 GCA_033576555.1 Oophaga sylvatica
ACTGCTTCCCTTTTTCTAATGGCAATTTGCATATACTCCAGAATGTTATAAAGAGTGATCAGCTTAACAGCAATTACTTGCAAAGTCAATATTTGGCTAGAGAATGAACTTTATCCCCCAAAACACATTTCAACATCATTGCAGCCCTGCCTTAAAAGGACCAGCTAACCTCTTTTCAGTGATTGCTCCATTAACACAGGTGTGGGTGTTGATGATGACATGGCTGGAGATCAATCTGTCATGATTAAGTAAGAATGACACCACTGGACACTTTAAAAGGAGGCTGGTGCTTGGCATCATTGTTTCTCTTCTGTTAACCATGGTTATCTCTAAAGAAACACGTGCAGTCATCATTGCAATGCACAAAAATGGCCTAACAGGGAAGAGTATCGCAGCTAAAAAGATTGCACCCCAGTCAACAATCTATCGCATCATCAAGAACTTCAGGGAGAGAGGTTCCATTGTTGCCAAAAAGGCACCAGGGCGCCCAAGAAAGACCAGCAAGCGCCAGGACCGTCTCTTAAAAGTGTTTCAGCTGTGGGATTGGGCTACCAGCAGTTTAGAGCTTGCTCAGGAATGGCAGCAGGCAGGTGTGAGTGCATCTGCACGCACTGTGAGGCGGAGACTCTTGGAGCAAGGCCTGGTCTCAAGGAGGGCAGCAAAGAAGTCACTTCTCTCCAGAAAAAACATCATGGACAGACTGATATTCTGCAAAAGGTACAGGCAGTGGACTTCTGAGGACTGGGGTAAAGTTATTTTCTCTGATGAATCCCCTTTCGATTGTTTGGGACATCAGGAAAACGCCTCATTCTGAGAAGACAAGGTGAGCGCTACCACCAGTCTTGTCTCATGCCAACTGTTAAGCATCCTGAAACCATTCATGTGTGGGGTTGCTTCTCAGCCAAGGGAATCAGCTCTCTCGCAGTCTTGCCTAAAAACACAGCCATGAATAAAGAATGGTACCAGAATGTCCTCCAAGAGCAACTTCTCCCAACCCTCCAAGAGCAGTTTGGCGATCAACAATGCCTTTTCCAGCATGATGGAGCACCTTGCCATAAAGCAAAGGTGATAACTAAATGGCTCAGGGAACAAAACATAGAGATTTTGGGGCCATGGCCTGGAAACTCCCCAGATCTTAATCCCATTGGGAACTTGTGGTCAATCATCAAGAGACGGGTGGACAAACAAAAACCTAAAAATTCTGACAAAATGAAAGCATTGATTGTGCAAGAATGGACTGCTATCAGTCAGGATTTGGTCCAGAAGTTGATTGAGAGCATGCCAGGGAGAATTGCAGAGGTCCTGAAGAAGAAGGGTCAACACTGCAAATATTGACTTGCTGCATTAACTCATTCTAACTGTCAATATAAGCTTGTGTTACTCATATGTTTGCAATTATTATATTTCTGTCTGTGATAAAAACATATGTCAAACACACATAAAAACCAGAGGGCAGCAGATCATGTGAAAATATAATATTTGTGTCATTCTCAAAACTTTTGGCCATGACTGTACAGTTGTGCTCAAAAGTGTACATACTCCGGCAGAATTTTTGCTTTTTTGGCCTTTTTTTCAGAGAATATAAATGATAACACCAAAACTTTTTCTCCACTTATTGTTAGTGATTAGGTGAAACCATTTATTGTCAAACTACTGTGTTTTCTCTTTTAAATCATAATGACAACCCAAAACATCCAAATGACCCTAATCAAATGTTTACATACCCCATTTTTTAATACTGTGCATTGCCCCCTCTAACATCAATTACAGCTTGAAGTCTTTTGTGGTAGTTGTGGATGAGATTCTTTATTTTCTCAAATGGTAAAGCTACCCACTCTTCTTGGCAAAAAGGCTCAAGTTCTTGTAAATTCTAGCATGAACCAGAGTGGCTCAATGATATTGAAGTCAGGAGACTGAGATGGCCACTCCAGAACCTTCACTTTGTTCTGCTGTAGCCAGTAAAAGGTCAACTTGGTCTTGTGTTTTGGATTGTTGTCATGTTGGAATGTCCAAGTACGTCCCATTCGCAGCTTCCGGGCTGATGATTGCAAATTTGCATCCAGTTTTTGCTGATAACGTGCTGCATTCAACTTTCCTTCAACTTTGACCAAATTTCCTGTGCCTTTGTAGCTCACACATCCCCAAAACATCAGCAATCCACCTCTGTGCTTTACAGTAGAAATGGTGTTCCTTTCATCATAAGCCTTGTTGACCTCTCTCCAAATGTAACGTTTATGGTTGTGGCCAAAAAGTTAAATTTTGGTCTCATCAATCCAAATTACCTTGTTCCAGAAGTTCTGAGGCTAGTTTCTGTGCTGTTTTGCATATTGTAGGCAAGATACTTTGTGGCATTTGCGCAATAATGGCTTTCTTCTGACGACCTGACCATGCAGCCCATTTTTCTTCAAGTGCCTCCTTACTGTGCATCTTGAAACAGCCACACTGCTAGTTTTCAGAGAGTCCAGTATTTATATAGCTGATGTTATTTGTGGGTTTTTCTTTGCATCCCGAACAATTTTCCTGGCAGTTGGTATACGTGAATGTAGTTTTGTTTTTTCAGAGCCCCTGTTTTTCCATTTGTTAATCACAGTTTGAACACTGCTGACTCGCATTATCAATTCCTTGGATATCTTTTTGTATCCCTTTCCTGTTTTATATAGTTTGATTAATCTTTTCCCATAGATCCATTAACAATTCTTTTGCTTTCCCCATGACTCATAATCCAGAAACGTCAGTGGCTGGATGAAAGATGCAAGAGTCTGTCTGGATCCCAGAACTCACTCAGCTTTTATGCACACACACTGATTACAAGCAAACAGGTCACAGGTGAGGACGTTACCTTTAGTAGCCAGTCAAACCCATTTGTGTCAAATTCTTTGCATGTTATCAGGCCTGTTATGATTTGGCAGCTGAGGAGAGCAGGCAAAAACGGCAATACACCAGAGAGGTTGGAATCTACTGGATTGCAGTACCCAGACTAACCACCACAACTAAAGGCAGCCGTGGAGCGTTCCTACGTTGGTCCTAGACGCCTCGTCACAGCCTGAGAGGCTAACTACACCTAAAGATAGAAAGAGGAAAGCTATCTGCCCTGGAGCAGATCCCCAAAGAACATAGGAAGCCCCAAACATGTAATGGCGGTTAGACAAGAGGAAATACAGACACAGTCAGAAAATAGTATGAGCAAACGCTGGGGCCCAATCTGACTTAGACAGAAAAGGATAGGAAGGATACTTACTGCAATCCAAAAAAACCCTAAAAAAAAACAACTCTACTAATTGCAAAAACACCTGAGATCACACGACCTCTACCACCTAAATTAGTTCTCTGGTGTAACAAAACTAAGCTGCAGCCACAGAAAAAAAACTGGAAAAGGCAAAATGAACAAACAACAATGGCTCCAGAGGAACCGAGAGGAGACCAAGCCCCCCGGGGAGGGGAACCTGGCCAACCTCACAGAAATGCAGAGAAATATACAAATGGCAAGGACAAAAACAAAAAAACAGAAAATATCTTATCTGAGAGCAGGAGAAGAGGCAAGACTCAGCAAGCTTCCAAGTGAACCAGGAAACAACGATGAGACAAGAACAATTGATCACCGGCAACCATGATGGGGGAAACCTCCCTTATATCCAGCCAGTCCGTGATCCCTGATTGCCAATCCTCATTAAATGGTTCAGTACTGTTTGCAACCACCAGAGGGAGCTTCTGCTCAGAATTAATTTCTAAAACATTCATAACAGTACCCCCCCTTGAGGAGGGGTCACCGAACCCTCATTTGTGCAACCAGGTCGGTCAGGATAAGCTCTGTGATACGCATGGATCAGTCTCCTAGCATGGATGTCCGAAGCAAACACCCAAGAATTGACCTCCTGACCATAACCTCCACTTAACCAAATACTGGAGTTTCCGTCTAGAAAAACAAGAATCCAATATTTTCTCAACCACATACTCCAGATTGCCCTCAACCAAAACAGGGTCAGGGGGCGCAGCCATAGGAACCACTGGCTAGACAAACCTCTTCAATAAGGACTTGTGGAACACGTTATGGATCTTAAATGTCCCTGGAAGAAGTAAACGAAAGGAAACAGGATTAAGAATCTCCATGATCTTATAAGGTCCAATAAACCTAGGCCTAAACTTAGGAGATGCAACTCTCATAGGGATATTTCTTGAGGACAACCAGACCAAGTCCCCCACTTCAAACCGAGGACCATCAGTCCTATGCCGGTTGGCAAACCGCTGGGCCTTCTCCTGAGAGAGAGACAACCTCTCCACTACCTGGTCCCAAATCTGCAGCATACTGTACGCTCCACAACAGAGTCAACACCCGGACAGACAGAAGCCTCCGTCTGTCCCGAAGAAAATCGAGGGTGAAACCCAAAATTGCAGAAAAATGGAGACATCAAAGTGGCAGAGCTAGCCCTATTATTAAGAGCAAACTCAGCCAAAGGCAAAAAAGAGACCCAGTCATCTTGATCAGCAGACACAAAGCATCTCAGATAAGTCTCCAATGTCTAGTTTGTTCTCTCAGTTTGTCCATTGGTCTGAGGATGAAAAGCAGAGGAGAAAGACAATTGAACACCAAGTTTAGAACAAAAAGTCCTCCAAAATCTGGAAACAAACTGGACTCCTCTGTCAGACACAATGTTCTCAGGAATGCTGTGTAACCGAACCACGTGCTGAAGGAACAAAGGCACCAATTCGGAGGAGGAAGGCAACTTAGGTAATGGCACAAGATGTATCATCTTGGAAAACCTATCACAAATCACCCAGATAATGGTCATTCTCTGAGAAACAGGGAGGTCGGAAATAAAATTCATAGAGATATGGGTCCATGGTCTCTTGGGCATAGGCAATGGCATCAACAAACCACTAGAGCGAGAGTAAGGCTTGGAGCGAGAGCAAGTCCCACAGGACTGCACAAACTCCCTGACGTCACGAGACAAAGTAGGCCACCAAAAGGACCGACTCACCAAGTCTCTGGTACCAAAAATTCCGGGATGACCGGCCAACGCGGAACAATGAATCTCAGACATCACACTCTTCTTCCACCGGTCTGGGACAAACAATTTCCCAACAGGGCAGTGCTCGGGTTTATCCTCCTGACACCCCTCCAGAGCCAGTCTCAAATTGGGCGAGATGGCGGAAAGAAACTACACCCTCTTTCAAAATAACAGCAAGATCAGATAACTCAGGAGAGTCCGCAAGGAAACTCCTCGAGAGGGCATCCGCCTTAATATTCTTAGTGCCAGGAAGAAAGGAAACCACAAAATTAAAATGTGTGAAAAACAAGGCCCACCTGGCCTGTCTAGGATTAAGTCGCTTGGCTGATTCCAGATAAACCAGATTCTTATGGTCCGTGAGGACCACCACCTGATGTTTGGCTCCCTCCAGCCAATGTCTCCACTCTTCAAAAGCCCACTTCATGGCCAATAACTCCCGATTACCCACGTCATAATTACGTTCAGTTGGAGAAAATTTTCGAGAGAAAAAAGCACAAGGGTTACTTTTAGAGGTCTCAGGATCTCTTTGGGACAAAACGGCACCTGCCCCAATTTCAGAGGCATCAACCTCCACCTGAAATGGCAGAGAAACATCAGGCTGCCGTAGAACAGGAGCAGAAGTGAATCTCCGCTTAAGTTCCTGAAACGCAGAGACTGCCTCAGGAGGCCAATTCACCACATCGGAACCCTTTTTGGTCAAATCAGTCAAGGATTTAACAATAACAGAGAAATTACCAATAAATTTACGATAAAAATTGGCAAAACCCAAGAATCTCTGAAGAGCCTTTAATGAAGTAGGTTGGACCCAATCACAGATGGCCTGAACCTTGACCGGGTCCATTTCAATAACAGATGGAGATAAAATGAATCCCAGAAATGAGATCCTCTGTACGCCAAAAAGACACTTTGATCCCTTCACATACAGAGCATTCTCTCTCAAAATCTGGAACACAGTCCGAACATGTTTCACATGAGAGTCCCAGTCATTGGAAAAAATCAAGATATCATCCAAATAAACAATCAGAAATTTATCCACAAAATCCCTGAAAATGTCATTCATGAATGACTGGAAGACGGAAGGAGCATTAGTGAGCCCAAAGGGCATCACTAGGTACTCAAAATGCCCCTCTGGGGTATTAAACGCCGTCTTCCATTCATCCCCGTGCTTAATGCGAATAAGGTTCTACGCCCCCCTGAGGTCAAGCTTGGTAAACCAAGTAGCACTTTTCACCCTGGAAAACAGGTCAGAAATCAAGGGTAACGGATATTGATATTTCACAGTGATATTGTTCAAGAGACGATAATCAATACACGGCCTTAATGAACCATCCTTTTTGGCCACAAAGAAAAAACCGGCAACCAAGGGTGAAGAGGATGGTCTGATATGACCCTTCTCCAATGACTCCTTGATATAAGACCGCATAGCGTCATGTTCAGGTACAGACAAGTTAAAAAGGCGACCTTTAGGGAATTTACTACCAGGCACTAATTCAGTAGCGCAGTCATAGCTCCTATGGGGGGCAAGGATGCAGATTTACTTTCGCTAAACACATCAGAAAAATCAGTCAAAAAGTCAGGCACATCTTGAGCCTGGGGAGAGGCAGAAAAAACAGGAGTGTTGGCATTAACACATTGGCAGCCCCAACTGGTTACAGACACAGATTTCCAATCCAAAACAGGATTATGAGACTGCAACCAAGGGAAACCTAGTACAATAATGTCATGCAGATTATACAGCACCAAAAATTTGCAACTCTCCTGATGATCAGGTTCAACCCTCATTATCACCTGAGTAGAGAACTGGGGTTTATTCTCAGCCAAAGGGGTAGAATCAATCCCCAGTAGGGGAATAGACTTCCGTAGGGGTATCAAGGGAAACCCACAACGTTTAGCAAAATCAAAATCCATCAGGTTAATAGCTGCTCCCGAATCAACAAAATCCTGAGCAGAAAATGTGGACAGGGAGCAAATCAGGGTAACAGTCAACAGAAATTTAGTCTGAACACTACCCAAGACAACTGAGCGTGCAAAACGTCTTCCCCGCTTAGGGCAGACTGAAATAGCATGAGAGGCATCACCACAGTAGAAACATAACCCATTGCGTTTTCGAAACTCATGACGCTGTGCCCCAGAAGCCACTCTATCACACTGCATGGGCTCAGAAGCTGGTTCACAAAGCAACACCATTCCACGCATACCTCTACGCTCACGCAAACGTCTGTCAATTTGAATCGCCAATGACATAGAATCATTGAGACCAGAGGGAGCAGGGAAACCCACCATAACATCTTTTACATTCTCTGACAGACCCTTCCGAAAAAGAGCTGCCAAAGCATCATCATTCCATTTGGTCAGAACTGCCCACTTTCGGAATTTCTGACAGTACAACTCAGCGTCCTCAAGCCCTTGATTTAATGCCAACAAGGTTTTTTCAGCTTGATCAGTGACATTAGGTTCATCATACAATAACCCCAGAGCCAGAAAAAATGCATCAACATTACTCAAAACAGGGTCCCCAGGTGTCAGAGAAAAAGCCCAATCCTGAAGATCGCCGCGCAGGAGAGAGATGACAATTTGAACCTGCTGTGCTGCGTTCCCTGAGGACTTAGGTTTTAAGGCAAAAAACAACTTACAGTTATTTTTGAAATTCAGAAATTTAGCTCGATCCCCAAAAAAAAATCTGGCATGGGGATCATAGGTTCCACAACCGGCAACCCTGCAAGATAGGTAGCAATACTCCGAACTTCAGTGGCAAGCTGATCCACACGGCCAGACAACTGTGCAAACTCCATTGAGAGAAAAAAAAATCCTCCTCAGCACCCAGGGAAAAAGAGGGAAAAAAAAAATGCAACAAACAGAAAAAAAAAAAAAAAAATCTCTGACAACTCTGACAACTTTTTTTTTTTTTCCACACTATTTTTCCCTTCTGTGAGTACAATATAATTTTCAGTTTGGCCGGTGATACTGTTATGATTTGGTAGCTGAGGAGAGCAGGCAAAAACGGCAATACACCAGAGAGGTTGGAATCTACTGGATTGCAGTACCCAGACTAACCACCACAACTAAAGGCAGCCGTGGAGCGTTCCTACGTTGGTCCTAGACGCCTCGTCACAGCCTGAGAGGCTAACTACACCTAAAGATAGAAAGAGGAAAGCTATCTGCCCTGGAGCAGATCCCCAAAGAACATAGGAAGCCCCCAAACATGTAATGGCGGTTAGACAAGAGGAAATACAGACACAGACAGAAAATAGTATGAGCAAACGCTGGGGCCCAATCTGACTTAGACAGAAAAGGATAGGAAGGATACTTACTGCAATCCAAAAAAACCCTAAAAAAAAAACAACGCTACTAATTGCAAAAACACCTGAGATCACACGACCTCTACCACCTAAATTAGTTCTCTGGTGTAACAAAACTAAGCTGCAGCCACAGAAAAAAAACTGGAAAAGGCAAAATGAACAAACAACAATGGCTCCAGAGGAACCGAGAGGAGACCAAGCCCCCCAGGGAGGGGAACCTGGCCAACCTCACAGAAATGCAGAGAAATATACAAATGGCTAGCACAAAAACAAAAAACAGAAAATATCTTATCTGAGAGCAGGAGAAGAGGCAAGACTCAGCAAGCTTCCAAGTGAACCAGGAAACAACGATGAGACAAGAACAATTGATCACCGGCAACCATGATGGGGGGAAACCTCCCTTATATCCAGCCAGTCCGTGATCCCTGATTGCCAATCCTCATTAAATGGTTCAGTACTGTTTGCAACCACCAGAGGGAGCTTCTGCTCAGAATTCATTTCTAAAACATTCATAACACAGGCCATGAACTGCTGTGTATTATACCAGCAATCAGTAGATTGTATGTTAAATGGCAATGCAAAGTTCAATACAAACAGTATTAACAATTTCTACTAACTGCTCTCTTCTAACTCCCTTTCTGTCTTCTGATAATTGGGCAGTGATGTTACAGCACCCTAGCTAAAAAATCCTGCTCTACACCCTAATATAGTTGAACACCCATGTACACTCACAGTTACGTAGCGATTAGAAGAAGGTCTGGTAACTGCTGCTTGGTCCTGATGTTGTGGTGCTGAGTTTGTTATGTTGAACTTCCTTCAGGTTAACAGATCCATCTTCTTCCGGGTCCGGACAAGTCTCGTTCCTACTTTCAATGTTGAGGAATTACTGGTACCATAGCATTGCTTCCTCTCTCAGGAACCAGGTGCTCAGGGAGAGCCACCTTAGCTGTGCGACGCGACTCTGTCCTTCTGACACAGTCCTGGTGATCGAACCTGCAGTAACTGGGCGACTCAAGGAGAAGTCATTATTATGGGGGACTTCAACTACCCTGATATACATTGGGTACAGAAACCTGCAGTTCCAGCAAAGGTAATAGGTTTTTAACAACTATGAGAGACAATTACCTTTCACAACTAGTTCAGGACCCAACAAGAAGGGGGGCACTGCTAGGCCTAATATTAATCAACAGGCCAGACCGCATATCAAATATAAGGGTTGGGGGTCACTTAGGTAATACTTATCACAAAATAATAAGTTTTCATGTATCCTTTAGTAAGATGTATAATAGAGGGGTTACAAGGATACTAAACCTCAGGAAGGCAAATTTCCACCGGTTGAGAGATGATCTTAGTGCAATAAACTGGGATGATATCCTGAGATATAAAAGTACACAAAGAAAATGGGAGATGTTTATTAGCGTCCTGAATCGGATCTGTGCACAGTATAGACCCTATGGAATAAACATGCTAGAAATAGGCGGAAACCACTGTGGCTAAATAGAGCTGTAAGGGGCGCAACAAGTGACATAAAGAAAGCATCTACAGAATTAAAGCAAGTAGGTAGTGATGAGACATTAACTAAATACAGAAAATTAAATAAATTCTGTAAAAAGCAAATCAAGGCAATAAAGATTGAGACAGAGAGACTCATTGCCAGAGAGAGTAAAATAAACTAAATAAATAGTAAGAAAGTAAAAAATGATAGTGTTGGCCCCCTTAAAAATAGTCTGGGTGAAATGGTGGATGAGGATGAGGAAAAAGCCAATATATTAAATGACTTTTTTTTCAACAGTATTTACTCAAGAAAATCCTATGTCAGACAGCATGATCTTAATAACAAAAATTCTCCATTAAATGTCACCTGCTTAACTCAGCAGGAAGTACGGGCCCGGATGGGATACACCCCCGAGTACTGCAGGAATTAAGTACAGTCATTGATAGATCATAGTTTTTAATCTTTAACAATTCCATAATAACAGTGTATGTACCACAGGACTGGCGTATAGCAAATGTGGTACCAATATTCAAAAAGGGGACAAAAGCTGAACTTGGAAATTATATAGGTCAGTAAGCTTAACTTCTACTGTGGGTAAAATCATGAAGGGTTTTCTAAGAGATGCTATACTAGAGTATCTGAAGAAAAATAGCCTCATGACCCAATATCAATATGGGTTTACGAGGGACCGTTCCGCTCAAACTAATCTGATAAGCTTCTATGAAGAGGTAAGTTCCAGACTGGACCAAGGGAATGCAGTGGACGTGGTGTATATGGACTTTTCAAAAGCTTTTGATACGGTGCCACACAAAAGGTTGATACATAAAATGAGAACAATGAGGATAGGGGAAAATATGTGTAAGTGTAAGTGGGTTAAGAGCTGGCTCAGGGATAGGAAACAAAGGGTGGTTATTAATGGATTACACTCGAACTGGGTCGCGGTTAGCAGTGGGGTACCACAGGGGTCGGGCCCGCTTCTTTTTAACATATTTATTAATGAACTTGTAGGGGGCATACAGAGTAGAATTTCAATATTTGCAGATGACACTAAACTCTGCAGGGTAATCAATACAGAGGAGGACAATTTAATATTACAGGAAGATTTATGCAAACTAGAAGCTTGGGCTGATAAGTGGCAAATGAGCTTTAACCCCTTTACCCCGAGGGTTGTTTGCACGTTAATGACCGGGCCAATTTTTACAATTCTGAACACTATCCCTTTATGAGGTAATAGCTCTGTAACGCTTCAATGAATCTTGGCTATTATGACACTGTTTTCTCGTGACAACTTGCGTTTATTTATTAAAAAATGTAAATATGGCGAAAATTTTGAAAATTTTGCAATTTTCAAACTTTGAATTTTTATGCCCTTAAAACAAAGAAATATGTCACACAAAGAAATAATTACTAAATAACATTTCCCACATGTCTACTTTACATCAGCACAATTTTGGAAACAATTTTTTTTGTTAGGAAGTTATAAGGGTTAAAAGTTGACCAGCGATTTCTCATTTTTACAACAACATTTTTTTTAGGGACCACATCACATTTGAAGTCACTTTGAGGGGTCTATAGATAGAGAATACCCAAAAGTGACACCAATCTAAAAACTGCAGCACCCCTCAAGGTGCTCAAAACCACATTCAAGAAGTTCATTAACCCTTCAGGTGCTTCACAGGAATTTTTGGAGTGTTTAAAAAATGAACATTTAACTTTTTTCACAAAATATTTATTTCAGATCCAATTTTTTTATTTTGCCAAGGGTAACAGGAGAAATTGGACTGCAAAAGTTGTTGTGCAATTTGTCCTCAGTACACTGATACCCCATATGGGGGGGGGAACCACTGTTTGGGCGCATGGCAGAGCTCGAAAAGGAAGGAGCGCTGTTTGACTTTTCAATGCAAAATTGGCTGGAATTGAGATCGGACGCCATGTTGCTATTGGAGAGCCCCTGATGTGCCTGAACAGTTGAAACCCCCCACAAGTGACCCTTTTTGGAAACTAGGCCCCCCAAGGAACTTGTCTAGATGTGTGGTGAGAACTTTGAACCCCATGTGTTTCACTAAAGTTAATAACGCCCGAGCGTGAAAATAAAAAAATCATATTTTTTCCACAAACATGAACCTTTAGTCCCCAATTTTTTATTTTCCCAAGAGTAAGAGGAGAAATTGGACCATAACAGTTGTTGTCCAATTTGTCCTGAGTACGCTGATACCCAATATGTGGGAGAAAACTACTGTGTGGGCACACTTCGGGGCTCGGAAGGGAATTAGTGACGTTTTGGAATGCAGCCTTTGATGGAATGGTCTGTGGGCATCATGTCGCGTTTGGAGAGCCCCTGATGTGCTTAAACAGTGGAAACCCCCCACAAGTGACCCCATTTTGGAAATTAGACCCCCCAAGGAACTTATATTGATGTGTGGTGAGCACTTTGAACCCCAAGTGCTTCACAGAAGTTTATAACACCCGGGTGTGAAAATAAAAAAAACATATTTTTTCCACAAACATGATCTTTAAGACCCCAAATTTTTATTTTCCCAAGGGTAACAGGAGAAATTGGACCATAACAGTTGTCCAATTTGTCCTGAGTACGCTGATACCCCCATATGTGGGAGAAAACTACTGCATGGGCACACAGGTGCTCGGAAGGGAATTAGTGATGTTTTGGAATATTGACTTTGATGGAATGGTATGCGGGCGTCATGTTGTACTTGGAGAGCCCTGATGTGCCTAAACAGTGGAAACCCCCACAAGTGACCCCATTTTGGAAACTAAACTCCAAAGGAACTTATCTAGATATGTGGGGAGAACTTTGAACCCCCAAGTGCTTCACAGAAGTTTATAACGTAGAGCCATAAAAATAAAAAATCATATTTTTTTCCACAAAAATGATATTTTTGCCCCCAATTTTTTATTTTTCCAAAGGTAACAGAAGAAATTGGACCCTAAGAGTTACTGTGCAATTTGTCCTGAGTATGCTGATACACCATATGTGGGGGTAAACTACTGTTTGGGCGCATGGCAGAGCTCAGAAGGGAAGGAGCACCATTTGACTTTTTCAATGCAGAATTGGCTGGAATTGAAATCAGACGCCATGTCACATTTAGAGAGCCCCTGATGTGCCTAAGCAGTGGAAACCCCCAATTCTAACTCCAACCCTAACCCACCCCTAACCCTAATCCCAACCCTAGCCATAACCCTAACCACAAACCTAACCCTAACACACCCCTAACCCTAATCCCAACCCTAACCCTAATCCTAACCCTAATGGGAAAATGGAAATAATACATTTTTTTAATTATATTATTTTTCCCTAACTAAGGGGGTGATAAAGGGGGGTTTGATTTACTATTTATAGCAGTTTTTTATAGCGAGTTTTTATGTTTGGCAGCTGTCACATGCTAAAAGACACTTTTTATTGCAAAAAATAGTTTTTGCATCACCACATTTTGAGAGCTATGATTTTTCCATATTTTGGCCCACAGAGTCATGTGAGGTCTTATTTTTTGCTGGACGAGTTGACGTTTTTATTGGTACCATTTTTGGGCACATGACATTTTTTGATCGCTTTTTATTACGATTTTTGGGAGGCAGAATGAACAAAAAACAGCAATTCATGAATTTCTTTTGGGGGGGCGTTTATACCGATCCGCGTGTGGTAAAATTGATAAAGCAGTTTTATTCTTCGGGTCAGTACGATTACAGTGATACCTCATTTATATAATTTTTTTATGTTTTGGCACTTTTAAACAATAAAAACAATTTTATATAAAATCCAAGCAAAGAAAAATAAGGATGGCACTCACCGTTCATAAAATCCACCTTTATTGCATATATAAAATCTTCGGCAGGGAATCAATGTGAATGGTAAGAGGATGATGGCCATTTCATGCGGCTGCGCTTCCACGGGTTCTACTGAGATGGAGGGGGGGAAGGCACCGCTACCTGTGTCTGGCCAAAGGTAACCGCCCCCCTCCCAGCGTCAGATTGTTTGATTTCAAACAAAGCAACCAACCCACTTGAATAGAGTACACAATTAAAAAACATCATTGTTACTAAAAAATCAATCAAACTTTCTAATGATATTTTTACTCTCAGACCTGAGACAGGAGCATCCTCTACGTCTGGAGGAAAGAAAGTTTAACCATAATCACAGACGCAGATTCTTTACTGTAAGAGCAGTGAGACTATGGAACTCTCTGCCGTATAATGTTGTAATGAGTGATTCCCTACTAAAATTTAAGAAGGGACTGGATGACTTTCTTGGAAAGTATAATATTACAGGTTATATATACTAGTTTCCTAGATATTACGTTGATCCAGGGAGCTAGTCTGATTGTCACAGTATAATTCAGTTCTTGCATTTGCTGACCCCCTACAATTGCCCAAGTTATAGAAATTCCATGATACACCTGTAGGGTGTAGGCTTTAATGCATGTAGTTTCTAAACTGCAATTATTTCTTGGAGATTTGCACTGTGCTGCTACCTCAAGTGCCCTGCAAATGCAAAATGGCTCCCCAAACTTATTTCAGCAAAATAAGTGCGCCACATATGCTAAATACACTTCTTTCGCTTTTGAGCCCTGTTGTAAGGGCAAACAGCAGTTCATGTCTATATATGGAGTATTGCTATACTTTCATTAGAAATAATGTGGTAAATTTTCTTGTGTTATACCTTGAGAAAATGGAAAATATAGGCCTAAAGCATCAAATTATTGGAGAAATGCAACTTTTTATTTTTACATGTCAAATCTCTTACATTTTATTAAGCTTATGTGAGATCAAAATGCTTACAGTGCCTCAAAAAACATCTCTTGAGTTTGAATAGTTTCCAAAATGGAGTATTTTTCTTATGTTATGGCAACTCAAAGCCTCTACAAATATGAAATAGTGTCAGAAACATGCTAATAAAAAGAAAGCATGAAATTCATAAGGTACTCCTGGCATTTTGAGACTTGTGTTTCAGTCACGCTGCACACCGTAGTGCGTTTAAATAAGCAAACTTTTTTTTTTATTTGGTTTTGATGCCAAATATGATTATTTCATTATGTTTGCAATGGGTAAAAGGAAGGTGGTAACCTATTTTTATTTTATATTATTTTTTATGTTGTAAAATTAACGATCTCTTGTGGAGTCCAGCCTCGGACTGTAGGATTGGTTCATAGAGTCAAAGAATGTTATCATAGAATGTTAGTTAGGCCAGAGTCACACTAGCGAGAAATACGGACGAGTACTATGCGATAAAAAAAATCGCATTGCACTCGGACCAATGTTAATCTATGGGGCAGCTCCCATCAGCCGATTTTTTTTTCTCGTCCGTATTATACGGGCTGAGAAAAACGCAGCATGCGCCAATGCAAGTCTATGGGGGCGAGAAAAATTCGGATTACACACTGACCAGACGTGTGACTTGCGAGAAATACGCAAGATTTCTCCAGGTGACAGGAAATGGACTCAGCCATTATCAGGAAGCCTTGACATGCTAATTAGCTTATAAAGCGCACCAGACATCCCGGAACAACGCCTCCACGGAGTCCACCATCATGTCCACATACATGAACGTGGAGATGCTTATCGTTTTGGTCCAAGAGAGGCCAGAACTGTGTGACCAGAGGGACGCACATTATTCTGACCGGGCCTGAAAAGAGGCGGCATGGAGGAGGATCTGTCTCCAAATGTTTCCAGATTATGAGGAGAGGCTACGTGAGAGTCAGCAACAAATTAGTAAGTTCTATCCTTTTTTAAAAATCATGTTAATGTGCAAAATAACATTTTCCCATTAGACCCTAAAATAATAATATGTGTAGGTTTTGCCATTCTGTGTAATATATGTGATGTTTAAATGACACCTTACTAGGCCACATGACACTGTAAAATATATGTGAAAGTGTTCTGAAAATTGGCCAATGTCCTAATAAATTATATTATTGTGTCACATTGCAGTGGAAGATGTCATGAGACACTGGCGCAGCATCCGCGACCAATATAGGTGGGAACGTCAGCAGCGGGCCAGGAGTGGGGATGCAGCACCGACCAAGAGGAAATATATTTATTTTGACCGGCTATCCTTTCTGGCTCCCATTCTGGATCTCAGACCGTAAGTACATAAATCACACAACATTTCACAAATGCTGTTTAGGGTCATAGCTCCAATTCTTTTTTGTTTCACATTTAAAAACAGAACTCAGTCCAACCTCACTGAGAGTGAGACAGGGTCAGATTCGGAGGCCATTATTGATCCAGTCAGAGGAGGTGAAGAGGTGGCTGGCCCATCTTCTGAACCTTCCAGCTGCATCCCACAACCTCCATCAGCACCAGACCCAGCACCAGACCCAGCACCACCAGTGGCATCATGCAGCCTGGATGTTCCTCAACAGGAAGACCAGTGCAATTGCAGCAGCCCTACTGTGCCTCTTGAGACATCACCCCAGCCTGCTGTCATACCCTTCCGTGGCCGACTAAGAAGACGAGACATCCATGCCTCTGACACAAGGTGGTGTTAAACTATCTGTCCAGGGCTGCCCAGGATAATGGTGAGGAGGCCTAAGCCCGCAGCCTGGCCCGGTACCTCCGTCCACTATCCTGGGAGGTCAGACTGCGTGTGCGAGGATCCATTCAGATCCTGATTGATGCCTGCACACCCCCCAATAACCCACATGAGGTTTTTGAGTTTTTGGAGCGGTGGCAGCTGTCAACCCATAACCAGCTCAGAATTTCCTCAAACCCAGAAGTTCAGGCTCAATCAGGATCTGAGCCACCTCCTCCACGGGTGCCTACACCACATACCAATCCACCCCAAACCCAACATTGGCCTCCACAGGGCCAAATGGCAGCCTATAATCCACCTGCCCAATATGGCGACTTGATCAGACCCAGTGTTGGAGGCTGGTCCCAACCTGGCTTTGGTTGACATGGCCATATTGGGGGTTATGAATTACGTGGCTACCAAAATCCACAGGAGTATCATCTCCAATATCCGTCTGGCCACTTTTATACTCACCACCAGGATCCTAGCCACATCACCCATCCTGGCCCAGAATATGTTCCCACACAGGGTGAGGTCCAAGTTGGGCGTCAAACCCAGCAACAAAGTGAAGCTGGACTCACGCCATCCCCACCACCAACCTACGAGAATGTATAATTGTGGTTGTGTGTTATGTTGATAACATAAATTTCATTTTTTTATGTTTATTTTTGTTTTAGGAAATATGCAAAAAAATGTTTTGCCCAATTTGTCTGACCACAAAAGCCATATGACTGATTTTTATTTTTTTATCCTAAGTTATATTTTGCCTTTATGAAAAGTTACAATTGTTCGCATTTTGTGTGTTATTTAATTCATAACTTGGACAACAAAATGTTTCAACATTTGCCACAATGAAAATGAAAGCACACACAAACTTCAAGAACAAACAAGCTTTTAAATAAAGGAAAAAATATACATTTACAACATAGATATTGCATTCTCTTGTCAGGGACTAGTTCCATGAGGTGTTACAAAATAATTAGTGAACACATCACGTACTTTGAGTCCAGAGAGCAGACGACGGGGAGGGATCACATGTGGAATAGGCATACCCACATTGGCATACACAACTTCAGCACCATCAGATGAGGAGCAAGCATGTATTTGGGTGAAGTTATGTAGGATGACACATGCTTTCATCACCTCATTAACATTAGCTTCACTCAACTGAATGGCTTACTGGAGGACCCGCCATTTGGCACAAAGAATGCCAAAGGCGCACTCCACCAGTCGTCTTGCGCGTTGCGCATAATAGGCGCAAGTTAAAGATTCTGCGCCGGTGGTCCAGGTTTCAAGGATAATAGGGCCTCATTACATGACGGGTCAATTGAAAGGCCTCATCTGCAACAAGGACATAAGACACAGGTTGAATATTGGAGCCTGCAAGCTGATGTGGTGGTGGTAGGTCCAACTGATTATTGCGCAGCCGCCGACCCATAATGGAAGAATTGAAGACTCTAGAGTCTCCAGTTCTTCCATAGGCCCGAATATCTACAATTATAAACCGGTAGTGACTGTCGACCAGGGTTAACAGCACTGCAGAAAAATATTTTTTATAATTATAGAATTGGGACCCTGAGTTTGGCGGCTTGCGCACACGGATGTGCTTCAAATCCAGAGCTCCAAAATTGGGAAACTGGCAGTGCTCCTCAAATCCCCTGGAAATCGGCAACCAGTCTTCCATCTTTGGCTCAGGCATGACCACTTGATGAAGTCGTGACCAGATTTCCGAACACGTAGACCAGCCAATGCCTGATATTGTTCATTTTTCGATCAAAAATTCATGATGCAGTGCCGCATATGAAAATCCAGTTGTGAGGAAGCTACAAGAAAATCAAATATAAACTAAAATTAGCTAACATGCTGAAGTTTAAAAACAAATCACAATAATCACAGTTACAGTGTCTAACTAACAAGCCATGCAATAACAACATAAAAAGAGTTCCAATGGCTATGTGATTTTAGAAACAAATACATATTATTATTAATAATGCGAGTTTTGATTTTGGATATATATTACGACTAAAACAGACAACATTTTGAAACAGAACTATATACTAAATTTTGAAACATCATCAACATACAGTATGAGGAGGAGAAATACATACTGTTGTAATAACCTGCAGGAAACGCAGGATGCAGTCATGCATGGGGAGGCAGAACAAGGGTTAAACAGGTTTATTTACAGGGGGATATACTCCATGCAGAGAGTGAGGGATTGTAGGGTGGCAGTAAGGAATGGGGCAGAACAGGGAAGATGGCAGGGTAGGTGAGGGGCGAACGAGAGTTCAGTAATAAAGAGGTAAAACTTATCAGACTGTAGACTTCTGTCATGAGGAAGTTCAGGGTTCCAATGGTGGAACCGACAACAGCGGCGCAGGTCGTCTCATCGCAGCCTCTGTATGGCGGGCAGATTTCCCGTACCTAGCGATGTCTGGCACGGTACTGAGTCCAACGTTAGATACCGCCAGAACAAGACTCCGCTCCGCGGTGTATGCAAGTCCTTAGTTTTCAGGCTCTGGCCTAGCCGTCCATCTCTCTCTCGTCGGTGCCTAGAACTGGACACAGTTTTCTACATGAGGCCTGAGGAGTAGAAGGGGATAATTACTTCACGTGATCTAGACAATATGTTTCTCTTACTACATCCTAGAACTGTGTTCGCTTTTTTGCTGCTACATCACACTGTTGACTCATGTGCAGTCTGTGATCTATTAGTATACCCAAGTCTTTTTCACACATGCTGTTGCTTAGTTCTATTCCCCCATTGTGTAGATGTAATTTTCATTTTTCTTGCTCAGATGTAGAATCTTTAATTTGTCCATTAAATACCATTCTAATAGTTGCTGCCCATTGCTCAAGCTTATCTAGATCCTTCTGAATCCTTTTTCCATCTTCTCTAGTGTTAGCTATGCCTCCTAGCTTTGCATCGTCTGCAAATTTGGTAGTTAAACTTCAGTTCCCTTACCTAAATCATTTATAAAAATGTTGAACAACACTGGGGCCAGGACAGAGCCTTGTGGTACTCCATTTGAAACATTCTTCCAATTGGATCTGCAACCATTTATCACTACTCTTTAAGTACGATCACTGAGCCAGTTATGTATCCACCTAACCAATTTCCTCTGCTAACTCTTTCAGTACCCTAGGATATAATTTGTCTGGACCAGGAGATTTAAATTCATTAAGTTAAGTGTTCCCTCACCATTTCTCTGTTTACAGGTAGTGTTGATATTTTTATTCCTTCAATAGCACTATGAAGATCAATTGATGTTACAATTGTTTTCTTAGAGAACACAGATGCAAAATAGGAATTTAAAAGTTTAGCCTTCTCAACATCATTTTTGACCATTTCACCCTTTTGATCCTGTAAAAATTCTATAGCATCTTTTACTTTTCTTTTGCTTTTGACATACCCCTAAAATCTTTTGTATTGCTTTTGGTCTCTTTTGTAAGTCTCACTTCTTTACTGGCTTTAGCTCTTCTAATGCTTGTCCTGCATTCCCTGCAGATAACATTATATTCTTCTTTAGATATGCCCCCTTTTTCCATTTAATATGCATTTCTTTTTTTCCTTTCTAACAAGTGGTTAAGTTCTGTGTTTATCCATCCTGGTCTCTTTAAATGCTTCCAATTCTTCCGTCTTTTCGGGATTGTTACTGAGCAAAATCTCCCATCTTTCTTGAACAATTCTGTCCTTTAGAACATCCAGCCATTGGACGATTCCTACCCTTTTTCTGAGTCCATTAAAATTTGCCTTTCTGAAGGCCAACCATAAAGCCTGAGACCTTGCTGGTCTTCCTCCTCTTGAAATTCAAAATTTGAGTACAGCATGATCGCTGCCTCTTAAATTCACGGCCACCTTTACTTCCTGAAAGATTTCCTCCCTGTTGGTAAGAATTAGGTCCATGGTTGTAGATCATCTTGTTCTCTCTTCTACCTTTTGAAAGATAAAGTTGTCAGAAGCAGAAGATAAGAACTTTCTGGACCAATTACTTTTGCCTGAGAGAGATTCCCAACAAATATCTGGATAGTTAAAATCTACCATGATCACTATGTCCTACTTTTTGAGATCAGAGAAATCTGATGTATAAAAAATTCATCTACATCTTCAGTCTGTCCAGGAGTCCTATAGTAAACTCCTATAATAATGTCCTTTTCTGTTCTTCTCTCGTCTTCTTACCCAGTTTCTGCAGAGCTACCATTCTCTGAAGCTTGGATCTCTGTGGAGATATACATTTTCCTTACATACAATGCAGCACCTACTCCTCTCTTGTTAATCCTGTTTCTAATAAATAAGTTTTAACCTTCAAGGTTTGTATTCCAATCATGTGTATTATCCTACTAAGTTTCAGTGATGCCTATGACATCATAGCTCTCTTCCTGTGTTAGCAGCTCCAACTCTCCTTCTTTGTTTCCCATGTTCTGTACATTTGTATCCTCTATTTTCATTCAGAATTTGTTGTTTTTGTTCTTTATTTTCACTTCTAATAGCAGGGTTCTCAATAGAATTCATTAACTGCATATTTTTTTCTGGCTTTATATTTCCCATTCCATATTGCTCTAGTTTTAAGCTCTCCATGTTCCGGTTATGAGATAATCTTACAAATGTGCCCCTGCTATATTTTGTGTAATGGCTGTGTTTGACCATGTAAGAACATGGTCTATTCATACTACAGCTCCTGCGTAGGGGAGGAAACAAGAGAGTATACAAATATTACAGCTGATTCATTTTAAGAGGCAAAACATTTCATTACCAGTTTTTAAGCAGTGTTTTATCTCAAAGATAGCAACAGCTGTGATCCCCTGCTGTAATGACTGTATACGCTCTTTTGTGTCTTTCCCTGGCCAGGAGATATGGTACGTTCAGACCATGTTGGAGAGACACAACTATTACACAGTACACAGAAGGGGCACATTTATAAGTTTAACTCAGAACAGGAACATTTTTTTTAAACACATCTAATTGTGAAACTCATTATTATTCAAAGATCTATTGATTAAAATGTTGATTATAATCAACTTTGTTCATGGGAAAATCTCTTTAAGGACTCTACTGAAGGGTTAAAGGTACTGCCACACTAAACGATCCCGCTAACGATCACGATAACGACGCTATCGTTGGTGTGATCGTTTTAAGGTCGCTAGTAGCGGCCAAACTGGACGATCTCATTAACGACGCATCAGCGGTTAGCGATCTCTTCAACGACTTTGGCGGTCGTTGGGACGTACCACACTGCATGTACTGTGAAAGATCACGACCTCGATAGGCGTGACTGAGCGCAACCTTTTGCACACCCCTCATCACAGATTGGTGGTCACTATTTATCTCATAGATATTTATCACAGCTCTCCCGCTTTGTGATTGGATGACCGCGTCATAATGGGGATGATGGTGCTCTAGCGACTCAGACAGGATCGCAAAACCCACCACTGCGCCACAAACAGGATCGCAAAACTCCGACACACGATACTATCCTCGCAACAACGCACAAAGCACCGTTGTAGTCATCCACAAAGTGCTCTGGAAACAATGGATGGGGGCGCAGTTATTATAGCTGAGGTGATGTTGTGGTAACCAATCGGAGCTGAAGGGCGTTAACGAAAGAAAACAAAGTCCCGCCTGCGCCGCTGACTAATGCGTCGTCAACGAGGTCGCACATCGTTCACAAAAGGTGCCAAACACAGCGATTCAGGCTCACCAGCGGGACGCCAACGATCAAAATACGGTCCAGAACTCTAGTGAACGATCAACGAGATCACAGCAGGGGCCACGTCGTTGCTACATGCCACACACAACGACGTCACTAACGAGATCGCTAAATAGTGACGTATTTTAACGATCTCGTTAGCGATCTCGTTTAGTGTGGCATACCCTTAACTTTGCTACAGAACAGTTGAATTATCCAAATCTAGTGAATGCAAAATAATCAAAGGTTTATCCTAAGTGTCAGGCAGTGATTTGGTGCATTTTCACTTTGCAGTATATAATGATTTACTTTACAAGATAACGTCATGCTATGATGGTCTTTGCTAAGGAATCGGGGCCTCAAACTGTCCCTTGAACTGGCACCCTAACTATACCTGTTCCGGAGGTACTCTTGATGGTAGAGAGGCCAAAGTCTCTGACCTTACTATGTTCCTGTAATACCTTAGACCAGTGATGGTGAACCTATGGCACGTGTACCAGAGAGGGCACGCAGAGCCCTCTCAGCTGGCACGCGGCCTCGCCTCATGGTTGCTCTCTGACTGCAGCTTCCTGCCTCACACATTGAGCTGAAAGATGACATCATCCAGTCGCGACCGTCAGCGCCGCTCAATGTATGAGAGGAATTGGGAGAAGAAGGAAGCTGCCTGCGCGCGGAGAGGTAAGTGTGGCCGCTGTGCAAGTGAAGCTGCTGTGGTGTGTGTGTGTGATGAGTGCGGTCGCTGTGGTGTGTGTGTGTGTGTGTGTGTGGCCGCTGTGGAGAGATGATGGCGGTGATAGGGAGAGGGCCAAGACAGTAAAGAGTGAACCGATAAAAGCTTAAATATTTACATAAGAATGCTGTCTGGATAGAGTACAGTGTGCTGTGTCTCCAATCACCCCGAAACCGTTTCACCTTGCTTCTTCCGGAGACGTGTTTGGAGACACAGCACACTGTATTCTACACTCTTATTGGCATACTATTGCACTTTGCATCTGCACCAGCACTTTATTTAATATGTTCTTGATATCTGACAGGTATGGATCTTATTGATTTCAAATCTAAGTCCAACTGATTGACCTGGACGTTTGTGATTTGTAGTCTGTGTTCTTCATTATTTGGAGGCTTTTTACTGGTTTTATATATTAATTCAATACAAAATGTATTTTAATAATCTATCTCGTGCCTCTTGTTTATCCGGTGACATATTTGATTCATTGTCACTGGTAATAGATATTTATCATGTGTTATGGCCTGTATGTGAGATACTACAAGCTATATAAACCATCCCCCGCTGATCGCAAGCGGTTCCTGTAGACAGATGCTGAGCACGACTTTAGAGAAGAGGTTGTATATGTATTGACCTGTTTTACAAACTTCAAGTGTGAGTAAAGAAATTCTAATATTAGAAAAGTCTTGGAAATTGAAGACCTTAAGTAAGACATACATTTAGGTCCATAAATATTTGGACAGAGACAACATTTATCTAATTTTGGTTCTAGACATTACCACAATGAATTTGAAACAAAACAAATCAGATGCAGTTGAAGTTCAGACTTTCAGCTTTCATTTGAGGGTATCCACATTAAAATTGGATGAAGGGTTTAGGAGTTTCAGCTCCTTAACATGTGCCACCCTGTTTTTAAAGGGACCAAAAGTAATTGGACAGATTAAATAATTGTAAATAAAATGTTCATTTCTAGTACTTGGTTGAAAACCCTTTGTTAGCAATGACTGCCTGAAGTCTTGAACTCATGGACATCACCAGACACTGTGTTTCCTTCTTTTTGATGCTCTGCCAGGCCTTCACCGCGGTGGTTTTCAGTTGTTGTTTGTTTGTGGGCCTTTCTGTCTGAAGTTTAGTCTTTAACAAGTGAAATGCATGTTCAATTGGGTTGAGATCAGGTGACTGACTTGGCCATTCAAGAATATTCCACTTCTTTGCTTTAATAAACTCCTGGGTTGCTTTGGCTTTATGTTTTGGGTCATTGTCCATCTGTAGTATGAAACGACGACCAATCAGTTTGGCTGCATTTGGCTGGATCTGAGCACACAGTATGGCTCTGAATATCTCAGAATTCATTCGGCTGTTTCTGTCCTGTGTCACATCATCAATAAACACTAGTGACCCAGTGCCACTGGCAGCCATGCATGCCCAAGCCATCACACTGCTTCCGCCATGTTTTACAGATGATGTGGTATGCTTTGGATCATGAGCTGTACCATGCCTTCGCCATACTTTTCTCTTTCCATCATTCTAGTAGAGGTTGATCTTGGTTTCATCTGTCCAAAGAATGTTCTTCCAGAACTGTGCTGGCTTTTTTAGATGTTTTTTAGCAAAGTCCAGCCTAGCCTTTTTATTCTTGATTCTTATGAGTGGCTTGCACCGTGCAGTGAACCCTCTGTATTTAATTTCATGCAGTCTTCTCTTTATGATAGATTTGGATATTGATACGTCTACCTCCTGGAGAGTGTTGTTCACTTGGTTGGCTGTTGTGAAGGGGTTTCTCTTCACCATGGAGAGTATTCTGCGATCATCCACCACTGTTGTCTTCCGTGGGCGCCCAGGTCTTTTTGCATTGATGAGTTCACCAGTGCTTTCTTTCTTTCTCAGAATGTACCAAACTGTAGATTTTGCCACTCCTAAAGTTGTAGCAATTTCTCGGATGGGTTTTTTCTGTTTTTTGCAGCTTAAGGATAGCTTGTTTCACCTGCATGGAGAGCTCCTTTGACCGCATGTTTCCTTCACAGCTAAACCTTCCAAATGCAAACACCACACCTCAAATCAACACCAGCCCTTTTATCTGCTTAATTGAGAATGATATAATGAAGGGATTGCCCACACCTGTCCATGAAATAGCCTTGGAGTCAATTGTCCAATTACTTTTGGTCCCTTTAAAAACAGGGTGGCACATGTTAAGGAGCTGAAACTCCTAAACCCTTCATCCAATTTTAATGTGGATACCCTCAAATGAAAGCTGAAAGTCTGAACTTCAACTGCATCTGATTTGTTTTGTTTCAAATTCATTGTGGTAATGTCTAGAACCAAAATTAGATAAATGTTGCCTCTGTCCAAATATTTATGGACCTAACTGTATGACAAGTTCACCAGCTTTTTCAAACTGATCGTTGTCAGATTTCTGCATGAAGGGGATCATGATGGGGCATATTACTAAAAGAAGGGTATCATGATTGGGCATATTACTAAAAGAAGGGTATCATGATTGGGCACATTTCTGCATGAAGGGGATCATGATGGGGCACATTTCTGCATGAAGGGGATCATGATGGCGCATATTTCTTCATGAAGGGTATCATGATTGGGCATATTTCTACAAGAAGGGGATCATGATGGGGCACATTTCTGCATGAAGGGGATCATGATGGGGCATATTACTACAAGAAGGGGATCATGATGGGGCACATTTCTACATGAAGGGGATCATGATGGGACACATTTCTGCATGAAGGAGATCATGATGGGACACATTTCTGCATGAAGGGGATCATGATGGGACATATTTCTACATGAAGGGTATCATGATGGGGCACATTTCTACTTGAAGGGGATCATGATGGAGCATATTTCTGCATGAAGGGGATCATGATGGGCATATTTCTGCATGAAGGGGATCATGATGGGACACATTTCTGCATGAAGGGGATCGTGATGGGACATATTTCTGCATGAAGGGGATCGTGATGGGCACATTTCTACTTGAAGGGGATCATGATGGGGCATATTTCTGCATGAAGAGGATCATGATGGGGCACATTTCTGCATGAAGGGGATCATGATGGGACACATTTCTGCATGAAGGGGATCGTGATGGGACATATTTCTACATGAAGGGGATCATGATGGGGCATATTTCTGCATAAAGGGGATCATGATGGGGTACATTTCTGCATGAAGGGGATCATGATGGGGCACATTTCTGCATGAAGGGGATCATGATGGGGCACATTTCTGCATGAAGGGGAACATGATGGGGCACATTTCTGCATGAAGGGGATCATGATGGGGCATATTTCTACATGAAGGGGATCATGATGGGGCATATTACTACAAGAAGGGGATCATGATGGGGCATATTTCTACATGAAGGGGATCATGATGGGGCACATTTCTGCATGAAGGAGATCATGATGGGACACATTTCTGCATGAAGGGGATCATGATGAGACATATTTCTGCATGAAAGGGATCATGATGGGACATATTTCTACATGAAGGGTATCATGATAGGGCATATTTCTGCATGTAGGGGATCATGATGGGCATATTTCTACATGAAGGGGATCATTATGGGGCACATTTCTACTTGAAGGGGATCATGATGGGGCATATTTCTGCATGTAGGGGATCATGATGGGGCATATTTCTGCATGAAGGGGATCATGATGGGGCACATTTCTACTTGAAGGGGATCATGATGGGGCACATTTCTACTTGAAGGGGATCATGATGGGGCATATTCTGCATGAAGGGGATCATGATGGGGCATATTTCTGCATGAAGGGGATCATGATGGGGCACATTTCTACTTGAAGGGGATCATGATGGGGCACATTTCTACTTGAAGGGGATCATGATGGGGCACATTTCTGCATGAAGGGGATCATGATGGGGCACATTTCTGCATGAAGGGGATCATGATGGGACACATTTCTGCATGAAGGGGATCATGATGGGACATATTTCTTCATGAAGAGGATCATGATGGGACATATTTCTACATGAATGGTATCATGATGGGGCACATTTCTACTTGAAGGGGATCATGATGGGGCACATTTCTGCATGAAGGGGATCATGATGGGGCATATTTCTACATGAAGGGGATCATGATGGGGCACATTTCTACTTGATGGGGATCATGATGGGGCATATTTCTGCATGAAGGGGATCATGATGGGCATATTTCTACATGAAGGGGATCATTATGGGGCATTTGGCACTTCGTCATGAATAATTGGGTTTTAGGTTGCAGTTTGGGCACTCGTTCTCAGAAAGGTTCACCATCACTGCCTTAGTCTGTCCCATTCTTCTCCCCAAGGGGGCCTGGTACAGATATGTTAGTGTATGAACACGTAAGACAAACAGGGATAACAAAAAGCAGCTCACATACAAAAACACTCACCAAGGATAGAGAGGAATATAGGGAAGTATAGGAAGGTACTAACCAAATGGGAATAGAATAATGGAGAAAGCATACATCCAAAAACAGCATACAACAATCTCCATCAGCAACTACAAAATCCAACGTCAGCACACAAAATCCAGCAAGTCAGGAAGCAAACTTTCAACGGTGGCGATAAGAAGGTCTGGCCAGGTTTAATAGAGTGAGGAAATTAGCAGATCAGGGGCAGCTTTGAGATGGAGCTACATGTCTCTAACCAGCATACAAAGAGTCGTTAACCAGTGTCAGTGCCAAAGTAAACAAAGTCCATTTAATATGAGGAACAAAACACAAAGGTTAAATGAAAGACCTGCGATTCACAGTATGTAATGATCTCCCAGGAGAATGTGACACACTCCTGACAGATAAAGACTCAAACCAAGATTATGTAGCAACTTGTTGCTCCCCAGTCTGATGTGCTCATGGTATCTTCTGGCTCTTTCGCATGTTATAAAGGGTATATGGGAGCAGAAAAAAAAACAGCATATTGAGCACAGTTTTTTTCTGGCCAGGTATTTATAAGGCTGGTGAAAGTTTTTGCCAATCTTGTCCAGATTGTCAAATCAACATTACTCAGCCACACTTTCGTAACCCACTAGTGCTTTTACCATTCCTTTTGAGCTCATTGCTATGAATATTGTTGGACCACTTCCTATGTCCACCAACATATCCTAGTGGTTCTAGACTACGCCACCAGTTATCCAGAAGCAATGCTGCTCAGGAAGAAATTGTCACGGTTCCACCCCTCAGGGTGCCTGGGATGCAGTTACTGACAGCTCGGCCGTCCAATCTTGAACAGGGGTGTACTGAAGATGTCAGTACTTTGATTGACTGCATGACCATCCAATCTGGTACAGGGGCGTGCTGAGCTGTCAGTGTGTTGATTGACGGCTCGACGGCTCGACTAGCCAATCTGTGACTGGGAGGCTTCGGCTGTCTCAGGTGTTCACTATCCCGGGTAATGGCCATGCCTACTTAACTGAGCAGCTTCTCCCAGACCACCGCCAGATGTACATTCATCTTGTGAGGCTTGTGCTTTGTGTTCCCTGTGCCCTGAGTTCTATATGCTTGATCTGTTGCCTGACCTTGGACTTCGTACTGACCACCCGCCTGTTTAACCCATTCAGCTCTGATCCGTTATTCTCCAGGTACTATGACCTAGGAACGTTACTTTTTGTTCCTGACCACTCTGACTCACGGCTAAGGCATGAGAAGTGACTAGCGTCACAGAAATCATCTAAAGACATGGTGGAATCACCTGTTCCAAATGCTTTTAACAGATCAGGGAATACCTTTTATGTCTAAAATACCAAAAAGCTGTTAAAAATTCCACGTTTGTGTACCTCTGTGTATCATCCGCAGACCAATCATCTGGTTGAACGGTTTGATAGAACTTTAAAAGGGATAGGCAAAAAACATGTTTACTAAAGATGGGAAATACTGGGTCAGTCTTTTATCGCATTTAATGTTCTCCACACGAGTGGTTCCACAGGTTTCAACATATAGCTCAAATGCAAGACAGAACTGCAACAGTTAAGCAGATTTGCTGAGCAGCATGTGCAGCATACTCAACAAGTTCAGGCCAGAATGTATAAAAAGTCTGCAAATGTTAGATCCTTTCAGCCAGAAAACTGAATGTTAGTTCTGATGCCAACAGTTGAGTGTACATTTTTGGCAAAATGGCAAAGTCCATATAACATCAGGGAAAAACTAAATGAATGTGAATTATGAGGTCTATCAACCAGCAAAAAGAAAGCGTCTCCAGATATATCACATCAATTAAATCAAAGCCTGGAAGGACTGGGAGATTTTATATGCTTTAAATTAGCCTAGAGAGTTGCCTACCAATATTTTATGAAAAGTGTTTATTTTAGAAATCTTACGCAGACCAAACTAAAGGGGTAAGAGTTTGTACAAAGGAACATAGATCTG
Organism: Oophaga sylvatica; assembly: GCA_033576555.1. NCBI lineage: Eukaryota > Metazoa > Chordata > Amphibia > Anura > Dendrobatidae > Oophaga > Oophaga sylvatica. Next base: position 295,968,000 of record JARQOD010000001.1, read on the forward strand.
TTCTGAAGTACCATGCAGAATTTTACAAGGTAAATAAGACTCAAACCAAGATTATAAAAAAACTTTTTGCTCCCCTGTCTCATGTGTTCATGGTATTAGAACTGGCTCATTCACATATTCAAGAGGGTATTACGGGGCTGAATAATAAAACAAGAGAGTGTATTGAGCACATTTTTTTCTGGCCAGGTATTTATAAAAATGTGGAAATTTTTTGCCATTGTTGTCCATAGTGTCAAATCAACATTCCTCAGCCACACTTTCATAACCCACTAGTACCTCTAGAAGTACATATAATTGAGGTTCCTTTTAAGCTCATTGCTAAGAAAAGGATACTGTGACTGAACCTCGTCAAATGGTGAAATTAAAACCACATCATGCACCAGAGGCCCAGACATAGACAATTTCAGAGGAAGTTAAAATAATGATAGACACAAAGTAATGAAGATAAGAAGATAATGCAAAGAGTTACCGCCAGATGGTAGCAACAAGGAATGTTGATAACAGCAATATATATATATATATATATATATATATATATATATACACATATATATATATATATAGGTGCTCCTGATTCATGAAAAGATGCATGCCTCTTTAAGAATCTTAAGCATCTGAAAAGAGGTGTGCATCTCAGTGCACTACACCAGAAATCTCACACCAGTCAGGTACTGGAGTGAGATTTCTGGCTTAAGGAATGCCACAGCTTGTCATGAATTAGACGGGCTATGACATCTCACCCCCACTGCGCCCCCATGTATCCTAGTTCTGCCCATTTTGGAGGAGTTGTGAGAAACTGCTATGAAGATGTCTAAAGTTAATATAATCACCTACTGCCATCTTCTCTGGGATCCAGGGCCCTTCTGCTCCTCTTCTTAGTGGCGTCACTGCTCTTCAGATTATTTGGCTCACTTTATGCGTGAATAAAAGCCCGTGGAGACTCATTCTGACACTTATATGCTTACATTCTAAATGCTACTTCTCTAAAACAAAGAGTGTGACCTGGAAAGTATAAAGAGCAATGAAGTCACTCAGAAAAGGAGCAGAATGGCACTAGATCCTGGAGAACATGGTGATAGACAAGTATATTAACACACACATACTACACTACATACACACAGATTTAGTAAAAAAAAAACTTCATGGGAAGGCTTCTTTAAAACACATCACAACTTTCATCAACGCTTGTAAATAAGCAGGGATTTGATCATTTAAAATTGATTCCAGTTATGCTTGTTTCGTCTGAGATATACAATTGAAACCAGAAGTTTACATAGATTATATAAAAAGACACATCTGCATGTTTTTCTCAATATCTGACATGAAATCAGAATAAACCTTTCCCGTTTTAGGTCGATTAGGATTACCATAATTAATAATATTTTCCAGAATAGCGAAAGAGAGAGAATGTTTTCAGGCATTTTTATTACTTACTGCAAAGTCAAAAGTTTACATACACTAATATTACTATGCCTTTACACAATTCTGAACTGCCCATATGATGATGTCATGTGTTTGGAAGCTTCTGATAGTTTTTTGGCAACATCTGAGTTAATTAGATACACACCTGTGGATGTATTTTAATACACATCTGAAACACACTGCTTCTTTGTGTAGCATCATGGGAAAGTCTAAAGAAATCAGCCAAGATATCAGGAAGAGAATTGTGGACTTGCACAAGTCTGGCTCATCCTTGGGTACAATTTCAAGATACTTGAAGGTGCATCGTTCATCTCTACAATTATATGCAAATACAAACAAGATGGGAATGTCCAGCCATCATACCGCTCAGGAAGAAGACAGGTTCCGTTTCCCAGAGATGAACGTGCTTTGGTCCGACATGTGCATTTCAACGAAAGGACAAAATCAAAAGACCTTGTGAAGATGATGGCAGAAGCTGGTAAGATTGTGTCAATATTCACAGTGAAACGAGTACTGTACCAACATGGGCTGAAAGGCCACTCTGCCAGGAAGAAGCCATTACTCCAAAAGAAACGTAAAAAAGCCAGATTAATGTTTGCAAATGCACACATGAACAAAGACCTTAAAATTTGGAGACATGTCCTGTGGTCTGATGAAACTAAAATTGAACTTTTTGGGCATAATGACCATCGTTACGTTTGGAGGAAAAAGGGAGAAGCTTGGAAGCCTAAGAACACCATCACAACTGTGAAACACAGGGGTGGCAGCATCATGTTGTGGGGTTGTTTTGCTGCAGGAGGGACTGGTGGTGCACTTCACAAAATAGATGGCATCATGAGAAAAGAAGATTATGTGGCAATGCTGAAGCAACATCTCAAGACAATGGACAATGACCCGAAACATACTGCCAAAATGGTAACAAAGTGGCTTAAGGATAACAAAGTCAATATTTTGGAGTGGCCATCACAAAGCCCTGATCTCAATCCTATTGAAAATTTATGGGCAAAGCTGAAAAGGCAGGTGCAAGGACCTACAAACTTGGATCAGTTACACCACTTTTGTCAGGAGGAATGGACCCAACCAACGATTGTGAGAAGCTTGTGGAATGATATCCCAAACATTTGACCAAAGTCATTCAGTTTAAGGGCAATGGTACCAAATACTAATGAAATGTATGTAATCTTTTGACTTTGCAGTAAGTAATAAAAATGTCTTAAAACATTCTCTCTCATTATTCTGGCACTTGGCAAATACAGTATTAATAATTATGGCAATCTTAATTGTCCTAAAACAGGAAAGGTTTATTCTGATTTCATGTCAGATATTGAGAAAAAACATGCATACGTGTCTTTTTATATAGTGTATGTAAACTTCTGGTTTCAACTGTAAATCTAAGCTGGATTCTTTAGAAATTGTTTTTCTATTTGAAGCATTTTAAGTTGTATGTGCTTCTAGTACCCTCAAAGCCAACAGGGCAGGACATTAGTGGGGATACTGTAAGGCTCAGCAGGTACGCGGGATGCAGTGACACACAGGAGGCAGATCAAGAATTAACGAGGGATTTATTACAGGGATAGTCCACGCAGGGAGATAATAACTGGGGAATGGTAGGCAGAGTTCAAACAAAGAACAAGTGTTCAATAAACCAATGCACTTATCAGTCAGAAGCTTCCGGGGGATGGAGGCGAGAAGGTCCCGCAATGGCGCCGCAGATGGCGCGTGAAGACTCTAGCCTGGTTCTGGAGTAACGTGAGGCACTGGCTCCGGACAGCCGCGACATATTCTGGTGCTCCTGAGCATGTTCTGATGTTCCGGAGCAGAGTCTCATCGGAGGAGGAACATGAGACCCCACGATGGAAGTGTCATGAGGCGCTGGAGAATCCGGGAGTGAGCTAGCCAACTCCGAGTCAGATTCCAAGTCCGATCCACAGCGAGTACTGCCAGCAGTCAGCGGAACGGTACGGTATGTCTCCAGTCTCAGGAGTTGAAGCGATAACGGTCACAAGCTTTAAGCAGTCTGTCTGCGTGTGTGTAGAGAGTCGGTAGTGCAACCTGGCTTTCAGGAGTCGTGAGGAGGAGAGTGAGTCAACTTTATTCTGCTGTGCACTCTGTCTTCCCACCGAAAGCTCCACTTTCCCGTGCTTCGCTCCCTGCAGTCATGTGCAAAGGTCGGTCCAGGTCAGAAAAGTCTTCGCTCTGGCAACAATGGTGACAGTCTTAACAGTTCCTGCCCAGATATAAGAGGAGCACCACGGGCACGATCCACCTCCCTACACTACCATCCAAAAATGTCAGATTAACATGAAAAAAGATACTTTTCCGTACTATGCGCAGCTTTTATGAGGGGCAAAACACAATATGCTCTTAAAGGGAATCTGTAAGTAGGATCAAGCCTCTTAAGCCGTCTATGTGGTCATTTAGGTCATAGAAAATTAAGCAAAATGATACCTTGATATGATTCGAGGTTTTATTTCTGAGTATACCACATTTTTGTTACTATGTTAATAAGCTGTTAAGATCTATCTGCCTGACATAGATCTCCCCGAGAATCTGCCTTCAGCGCTTATTTGAAAGGAAAGGGTATGCCACACTAAACAATATCGCTAACGGGATCGCTAAAAAACGTCACTATTTAGCGATCCTGTTAGCGATATTGTTCAGTGCGGCAGCTTCCAGCGACGAGCTTCCTGCTGTGATCTCGCTCGTCGCTGGAATCGTTCCGGACCCTATTTCATCGCTGGCGCTCCCGCTGGGTAAGTATCTTATCGCTGTGTGGCACCTTTTCTTAGCGATTTAGCGGTACTTTTGTACCGCTAAAGTCGTTAAGAAGATCGCTAACGGCGATAGCGTCGTTAACTATATCGCTAAATGCGGCAGCATTTAGCGATATAGAAACAATCCCGCTAGCGATCTCATTAGTATGCAACGCTAACGAGATCGCTAGCGGGATTGCTTAGTGTGGCAGTACCTGAAGGGAAGCATTATCAGTGTGAGACAAGCAATAAATGAGTCTGCTCTCCTGATCTACATGTCTCAAACTGATAAAGCCTCCTTTTGTTTAGAACAAGCTCTATAGGCAGATTCTCATGCAGCTCTGGGTGCATCCCTTAGCTATTAACAGCTTATTTACATATTAACAAAAATGTGGATTATTCTGGAATAAAACATCAGATCTCAGATATCAAGGTATCATTATTTTTTACTTTCTATGGCCTACATGCTGCTATAAACAGCTTACTGACAGATTTCCTTTAACCCCGCAGTATTTTATATGCATAGATGTATTTATCCTGTTAAACAATAGTGCTTGTTTGAGTAGACAATATTCTTTACACTTCCTCTCCTTGTGATTTTCCGTAACTTTCTTCCCCTTTTCATTTAACTGCATTTAGTAAAAGGGGAGATTTTTTTTTTACTGAGACCATTTGTACTTCTGCTCAAACATTCAATAGGCATTTGTATGTATCTGGAAAACATTTTTTCCATTGTGTTCTAAATTCCTATAACTTAGTTGATGCAGAATTTTCCTAATATTCGTGCATAGTTTACATACTACTTTATATCGAGGGCCGACAACTCCATTAATATTAATGCCATGGTATTGTACCACAAGACAACTAAGCTAAGACTAATACTGCTATAAGAAAACCATGGACTTTTCTAATAGATTCTATCCATGTATAATAAAAAGACTACTAAAACCATAAACTTTTCATAAAAAAATCAAACACACCACATAAAAGTGTGCTCATCTATAGCCAACCAAGCAAGGCTTTTTATATCTGCAGTCCATCAGAGCAATAGTAGCACAATCTTTACATTCTTTACTGTTAAAAAGTACCATAACTCAAAATGGAAACCCCTTTATATGGGATTTGACATAACGATAGCCATCATACTGCGCCAGAGCCATTGTTAAAATGTGACAAATGGTGCCCATTGTTTTTGACACACTGAAAAAGCCACCAAAAACTCATCGTGGGCACACAGCCTTATTCTTACACTCCATTTACATGTTCAGGATTCACCTACATGCTCTATTTTTTTTCACACCAATAACATGTACTCATGTCATGCCTATGTGTCTTTTTACATGTCTGAAAAAAAGTGGACATGTCTGGGTTCGGTTAGTTTTGCAGGCCAAATTTGCTTATATAGTTGAATTGGTTCACAAAAAAATAACACACATGAATGCCATGCATGTTGCATCCACTTTCTGTCTGTCTTTCACAAACTAACTCTAGGAGAAGATTGGGAAAAACTGACGGGTCAAGCAAACTGATAAAAGTTGGTCCATTTTTCTGTATACTGGAGACATGTCCTAGTGTAGTTTGATTAGTGGACAAAACTCACATGTCAATGAATGTGACCACTATGTAAAAGGCAACAAGCAAAACACATGGTGCACTGGGGGGAGGAGGATGTTAATACACTTGGAACACTTGGAATAATCTTTGCATATGACTGCTACGATGGATTTCTCTTGACTTGCACATTGGATACTTACAAAAAAGGTGGTCTTTTTTATTGGGTGTAAATGCCTATACAGCCATACCTCTATTTCCATATTTAAAAAATGTGCTAACGTGTTCCTGTAGGGATGTGGACTGTCTTACACTGTTCATGCCACTGAAGACAACAATCGCGTGGGGGGAATAGTGTTATGCGGTTTTACATGTAATAATGATGTGAATCTTATATAATGTAAGTCATGTAAAGTGTTAATATGTAATGTGAGTAGCGTATAGTGTGGAGTATTATTATTATTATTATTATTAATTTATATAGCGCCATTAACTCCATGGTGCTGTACATGAGAAGGGGTTACATACAAAGTTATAGATATCGTTTACAGTAAACAAATTTTCAATGACAGACTGGTACAGAGGGGAGAGGACCCTGTCCTTGCGGACTTACATTCTACGGGTTAATGGGGAAGAGACAGAAGGTCGGGGTGCGGCAGCTCTGGTGGTGGTGAGGCGGCAGCTCTGGTGGTGGTGGTGAGGAGGCAGCTCTTGTGGTGGTGAGGAGGCAGCTATGGTGGTGGTGGCGAGGCGGCAGCTCGGGAGGTTGCAGCTCGGGTGGTGGCGAGGCGGAAGCTCGGGTGGTGGTGAGGCGGAAGCTTGGGTGGTGACGAGGCGGAAGCTCGGGTAGTGGCGAGGTGGCAGAATGGTTATTGCAGGCTGTAGGCTTTCCTGAAGAGATGGGTTTTCAGGTTCCGTCTGAAGGATCCGAGGGTGATGGATAATCGGACATGTTGAGGCATGGAATTCCAGAGGATGGGGGATATTCGGGTGAAATCTTGGAGGCGGTTGTGTGAGGAACGAATAAGTGTGGAGGACAGTAGGAGGTCTTGGGAGGATCGAAGATTACGTGAAGGAAGATATTGGGAGATTAGTTCAGAGATATAGGGAGGGGACAGGTTGTGGATAGCTTTGTAGGTCAGTGTTAGTAGTTTGAACTGGATTCGTTGGGGAATTGGGAGCCAGTGGGATTTGCAGAGGGTAGAAACAGGGAAGTAGAGAGAAGAGAGGTGGATTAGTCGGGCAGCAGAGTTTAGGACAGACTGGAGTGGTGCAAGAGAGTTGACGGGGAGGCCACAGAGGAGGGTGTTGCAGTAATCAAGGCGGGAGATAATGAGGGCATGCACAAGAGTTTTAGTAGATTGAGGGCTAAGGAAGGGACGAATTCTGGAAATGTTTTTGAGTTGGAGGCGACAGGAGGTGGCAAGAGTTTGGACGTGTGGTTTGAAGGACAGGGCAGAGTTAAGAGTTACTCTGAGGCAGCGGATTTCAGGTGTGGGAGAGAGCATGATGCCATTTACCATAATGGATAGATCGGGTAAGGAAGATACGTGAAATGGGGGAAAGATGATGAGTTCGGTTTTGTCTACATTGAGTTTTAGGAATTGAGAGGTGAAGAAGGAGGATATGGCAGATAGACACTCCGGGATTCTGGACAACACAGAGGTGACATCTGGGCCAGAGAGGTAGATCTGAGTGTCATCCGCATACAGGTGGTACTGGAAGCCATGGGACTTTATGAGTTGTCCTAGGCCAAGGGTATAGATGGAAAAAAGTAGGGGCTCCAGGACAGAGCCTTGAGGGACTCCAACAGAGAGAGGGCGGGATGAGGAGGTAGTGTGGGAGTGGGAGATACTAAATGTGCGGTCGGAAAGGTAAGAGGCGATCCAGGACAGGGCAAGGTCTTTGATGCCAAGGGAAGAAAGAATCTGTAGCAGTAGGCAGTGGTTGACTGTGTCGAAGGCAGAGGACAGGTCGAGGAGGAGGAGGATGGAGAACTGTCTGTTAGTTTTGGCTGTGAGTAAGTCATTAGTAATTTTGGTCAGGGCAGTTTCAGTGGAGTGGCAGGGGTGGAAGCCAGATTGGAGGTTGTCAAGGAGAAAATTAGATGAGAGGTGGGAGGAAAGTTGAGCGTGGACATGCTGCTCAAGGAGTTTGGAAGCAAACGGAAGCAATGATATGGGGCGATAACTGGGCATAGCAGTTGGGTCAAGTTTTGTTTTTTTGAGGATGGGTGTGATGGTGGCATGTTTGAAGGCAGAGGGAAGGTACCAGAAGATAGCGATAGGTTGAAAAGATGGGTTAGGGCTAGGATGAGTGTGTTAGTGAGGCTGGGGAGCAGGTTGGAAGGGATGGGTTCAAGTGCACAGGTAGTGAGGTGTGATTTGGAAAGGAGATGAGTAAGCTCTCCTTCAGTGATGTTGGAGAGGGAGGTTATTAGGGAAGGGCAGAAGTCTGGTATATAGAGTGGTTGGGGTGGTGGAACAGTAAAGGTTTGCCTTGTTTGGTCGATCTTATTTTTGAAGTAGGTGGCAAAGTCCTCGGCAGAGATGAGGGGAGTTGGAGATGGCAGTGGTGGGCGGAGGAGAGAGTTGAATGTGCTGAACAGTTGTTTTGGGTTGTAGGATAATGAAGATACAAGATTTGTGAAATAGGTCTGTTTAGCAGAGGTGAGGGTTATTTTGAACGCAAGTGTAGCTTGTTTGAAAGCAGTGAAGTTGTCTGGCAGGCATGTTTTCTTCCAACGCCTCTATGCGACCCTTCATGATTGTCGAAGTTTTTTTGGTAAGATTGTTGTGCCAGGGTTGCCTATTGATTCGTCGCACTTTGCCATGCGCGAGAGGGGCGACTGAATCTATGGCCGATGTGAGGGTGGCGTTATAGAAAGCGGTGGCGCTGTCTGTGTCGTGGAGTGAAGATATGGAGGACAGAGGTAGAAGAGAGTCTGAGAGTCTGTGAATGTCTAGGTGTGCGAGGTTTCTGCGAGGATGTGTCAGTGGCTGGACGTAGGAGGCAGGTGAGGAGGACAGGGATGAGAAGGTGAGTAGGTGGTGGTCGGATAGGGGGAGGGGAGAGCTTGTGAGATTAGATAGGGAACAGAGGCGGGTGAAGATGAGGTCTAATGTATGTCCGTCTGTGTGGGTGGCTGTGGAGGACCATTGAGTAAGTCCAAAGGATGAAGTAAGAGACAGGAGTTTGGAGGCTGCTGGCTGGCAGGTGTCAGTAGGGATATTAAAGTCACCCATGATGATGGTGTGGATGTCAGCAGAGAGAAAGTGAAGAAGCCAGGTGGAGAATTGGTCAATGAAGGCAGTGGCTGAGCCCGGTGGTCCAGTATATGACAGCCATTTGGAGATTAGAAGGAGAGTAGATACGGACCGAGTGGACCTCGAAGGAAGGGAGGATAAGGGAAGGTGGGGGTTGGATAGGGTTGAAGGAGCAATTATTAGAAAGAAGGAAACCCACGCCTCCACCATGTCTGTTGCCAGAGCGAGGAGTATGGGTAAAGTGGAGGCCACCGTAACTCAGTGCAGCAGGGGAGGCCGTTTCAGGGGGCGTCAGCCAAGTCTCAGTGAGGGCCAGGAAGGAGAGGTTGTGGGAAGTAAAGAGATTGTGGATCACGTGGAGCTTGTTGCAGACAGAGCGGGCATTCCAAAGTGCTCCAGAGAGAGGAAGCAGGGCGGTGGGGGTCAGTGGCACAGATTTTAAGTGTGAGGGATTGCAGTAGTAAGCATATGATTATTTTTTTAGATAGCCTTAATACGGTTTATATGGTAAGTGGTTTAGCAACAGCATAGAACATACAGTACAGACCAAAAGTTTGGACACACCTTCTCATTCAATGATTTTTCTGTATTTTCATGGCTATGAAAATTGTAGAATCACACTGAAGGCATCAAAACTATGAATTAACACATGTAGAATTATACATTACACTTTACAAAAAAGTGTGAAACAACTGAAAATATGTCTTATATTCTAGGTTCTTCAAAGTAGCCACCTTTTGCTTTGATTACTGCTTTGAACGCAGAAAAGGTGAACGGATGGACTCTACATGCCTGGTTCCCACTGTGAAGCATGGAGGAGGTGGTGTGATGATGTGGGGGTGCTTTGCTGGTGACACTGTTGGGGATTTATTTAAAATTGAAGGCATACTGAACCAGCATGGCTACCACAGCATCTTGCAGCATCATGCTATTCCATCCGGTTTGCGTTTAGTTGGACCATCATTTATTTTTCTACAGGACAATAACCCCAAACACAACTCCAGGCTGTGTAAGGGCTATTTGACCAAGAGGGAGAGTGATGGGGTGCTACGCCAGATGACCTGGCCTCCACATTCAATAGACCTGAACCCAATCGAGATGGTTTGGGGTGAACTGGACCGCTCACCGCTTCAATTTTGAATAAATACCCAACAGTGTCACCAGCAAAGCACCCCCACACCATCACACCACCTCCTCCATGCTTCACGGTGGGAAACAGGCATGTAGAGTCCATCCGTTCACCTTTTCTGCGTGCAAAGCAATAATCAAAGCAAAAGGTGGCTACTTTGAAGAACCTAGAATATAAGACATATTTTCAGATGTTTCACACTTTTTGTAAAGTATAATTTATAATTCCACATGTGTTAATTCATAGTTTTGATGCTTTCAGTGTGATTCTACAATTTTCATAGTCATGAAAATACAGAAAAATCTTTGAATGAGAAGGTGTGTCCAAACTTTTGGTCTGTACTGTACACTCACTGTAGTAACTTCCCACTCACAAGCATTTTTTTTGCCTCCTGATGAACCCTGGTTTATCTCCTTGGGGAAACACGTCGGGATGGGCTTGTATTACTGCATTGGATGAGTATATTCTCTATTATCTACTTCAATTTTTTGATCACTATCATGATTCCTATGGATCATTTTTTTGCATTGCCTTTATCTATTTGAATTCCAAAAGGTTTTTTTTATATTGCTCAAGTTGCATGTTATATCTTATAATTTATGTCCCTATATGCCGAGGCTATTATTAAAGCATTGTGTTGATTTCCTTATATGCTAAAAAGGTTCCTTTGAACAGCTGTTGACCCTATTACTATATGGGTCGGTTCCCCTTGCTTGGTCTATAATTGGTGCTTCCTGGTTAAATAAGTATCAATAGATTTATTTAGAACCACTGTATATCATATGCTTATATGGTTTTCCTAATTGACAGATGCCATAGAGGGTATACCACAGTGAGAAGCATTATATTGTCTCTCTAATAGATATAGGCCATTAAATTGCACTATAGCACTTAAAGGGAATCTGTCACCCCATTTTTCGACCATCAGCTGTAGCCACCGCCATCAGGGGCTTATCTACAGCATTCGGTAATGCTGTAGATAAGCCCCCGATGTCACCTGAAAGAAAAGAAAAACGATTTATATTATACTCACCCAGGGGCGTTCCGCCGTCCGGTCCGATGGGTGTCGCGGTCTGGTCCGGCGCCTCCCATCTTCTAGCGAAGCCCTCCTCTTCTAAGCTTCCAGTTGCGGCTCTGGCGCAGGCGCACTGCTCTGCCCTGGTGAGGGCAGAGCAGAGTACTGCAGTGCGCAGGCGCTGGACCTCTCTGACCTTTCCCGGCGCCTGCGCACTGCAGTACTCTGCTCTGCCCTCACCAGGGTAGAGCAGTGCGCCTGCACCGGAGCCGCGACAGTAAGCTAAGAAGAGGATGGCTTCACTAGAAGATGGGAGGTGCCGGACGGCGGAACGCCCCAGGGTGAGTATAATATAACTCGTTTTTCTTCTCTTTCAGGTGACATCGGGGGCTTATCTACAGCATTACAGAATGCTGTAGATAAGCCCCTGATGGCGGTGGCTACAGCTGATGGTCGAAAAATGGGGTGACAGATTCCCCTTAATTATTATTGGTGTTGGTGATGGTTTTCTGTTAGTTTGTCCCGTCATGTCAGGGCTTGTTTTTGCAGGACGAGCTGACGTTTTTATTGGTACCATTTGCAGACACATGACTTTTTTTGATCGCATTCCATTCCGATTTTTGAGAGGCAGAATAGACAAAAACCAGCAATTCAGGAATTTTTTTGTTTGTTTTTTTATGTCTTTACGCTTGTGGTAAAATTGATAAAGTAGCTTTATTCTTCAGTTCAGTACGATTAACGCATTTATATCGTTTTAAGTTTTGGCTCTTTTGCACAATAAACTATTTTATAGAAAAAATAATTATTTTTGCTTTATTCTGAGAGCTATAACTTTTTTATTTTTTCACTGATGGAGCTGTATGGCAGCTTGTTTTTGTTGGACAAGGTGATGTTTTCAGCTATACCATTTTTATTTACATTCATCTTTTTTATCATGTTTTATTCCACTTTTTGTTTGGAGGCATGATGATAATGTGTAGGTTTTTTGCCTCATTTTTTACATAAATTTTTTGTGTTGTTCACTAATGGGATTAGCTAGTAGGACAGTTTTATAGGTTGGAGCAATACCAAAAATGTGCACTTTTTTATTTTTTTCATAAAATTATTTATTTACGGGTGCAATATATATTTATTATTATCATATATTTTTACTTTTTTTTTTTTTACTTTGTCCCACTGTGGGACTGTCACTTTTTGCAGTATGATTGATTGTAAAGCATAGCAAAGCCGGAGCTTTGCTATGCTTTATAAACTGTCATCGCTGAACTGACAAACTTGCTATATGATAAATAAGGCCTGATAGATATAGAACCAATAAAGAGAACAGTAGTGTTGAGCATTCCGATACCGCAAGTATCGGGTATCGGCCGATATTCGCGTTATCGGAATTCCGATACTTAATTCCGATACTTTTTCCATATCGTATACCGGAATCGGAAGTTCCCATAATTCTTTGAGAGGCAATGTGATTTTAGTCAGCCAATGAGGAATCCTACGAAGTGTGGGCACATCCTGTAATGATGCGGTCATCTTAACTAATGGCATGGCTGTGATTGGCTGCTGAAATGATGTCAGAATGCACTATAAAAGGCGCCGCAGCCATTTTAGCGTCACTGTGCTGTGAACTCAGTTAGGGTGAGTTTCCACGGTCAGGAAACGCTGCGTGTTTGGCGCTGTGCGCTGGCGCAGCGCCAAACACGCAGCGTCCAGATGTTACAGCATAGTGGAGGGGATTTCAAGAAATCCCGTCTCCACTATGCGTAACAATACGCAGGTGGCAAACCTGCGTAAACGGACATGCGGCGCGTCTTTTCAGACCGCAGCATGTCCTCGCGTATTGCGGCGACGCTGCGTCGCCGCAACAGAATATTACACAGGGCTATGTAGCCCTGCGTTCTTTCCGGAGGTGTTCCGGAGGTGTCCTGAACACCTCCGGAAAGTTCGCGCGTCAGAAAGGGGGCGGGGCTTAGACGGAGCGGAATTTCCGCTCCGTCCAAAGCGCTATGGTTCCGGACCGTGGAACCATAGCCTTAGGGACAGAACGCTGCTGTGCTGACTCTGAGGGACAGTTAGATATTGCGATTTTGTGTACTACTGTGCTTGAGGCAGGCTAGTTTACCAACCGCTGTGTAAAGCTTCATTTTGCCAGTGTTGTTTTAACAGCTCTGTGCAAGGTGTGTGTGTGACAGTGCAGGTGACGCTGCAGTTTGCTCTGCATCCACCGCTGTTTGTAGGCATCTGCACGTGTCACTTTTTTTTTTTTTTTTTTATTTTATTTAGTGGAATTGGTGCAGCTCCATTATATTAGAAAAAAATCAAATCTATTAGTGTGACGTGCTTCCATCCGTATACAATACATTGGTTGCAAACACTATAGAAGTACAGAAAGGAGCTTTTCACAGATTGTGGACAGTTGTGTTTCAGTGTTCACTTCAGTCTGTGTTTTTTACTTTTTTGAGTGCAGATCACGCTCCAGTTACATGTTCAAGCACTGCTGCTTGTACTCTGCTGAGCGTGTCTCAGTGGCTCATCCTTTTCATTTATCTCCAATTGGTTCTGCTACATTCCATTTAAAATAAATCTAATCTATTAGTGTGACGCGCTTCCATCCGTATACAATACATTGGTTGCAAACACTATAGAAGTACAGAAAGGAGCTTTTCACAGATTGTGGACAGTTGTGTTTCAGTGTTCACTTCAGTCTGTGTTTTTTACTTTTTTGAGTGCAGATCACGCTCCAGTTACATGTTCAAGCACTGCTGCTTGTACTCTGCTGAGCGTGTCTCAGTGGCTCATCCTTTTCATTTATCTCCAATTGGTTCTGCTACATTCCATTTAAAATAAATCTAATCTATTAGTGTGACGCGCTTCCATCCGTATACAATACATTGGTTGCAAACACTATAGAAGTACAGAAAGGAGCTTTTCACAGATTGTGGACAGTTGTGTTTCAGTGTTCACTTCAGTCTGTGTTTTTTACTTTTTTGAGTGCAGATCACGCTCCAGTTACATGTTCAAGCACTGCTGCTTGTACTCTGCTGAGCGTGTCTCAGTGGCTCATCCTTTTCATTTATCTCCAATTGGTTCTGCTACATTCCATTTAAAATAAATCTAATCTATTAGTGTGACGCGCTTCCATCCGTATACAATACATTGGTTGCAAACACTATAGAAGTACAGAAAGGAGCTTTTCACAGATTGTGGACAGTTGTGTTTCAGTGTTCACTTCAGTCTGTGTTTTTTACTTTTTTGAGTGCAGATCACGCTCCAGTTACATGTTCAAGCACTGCTGCTTGTACTCTGCTGAGCGTGTCTCAGTGGCTCATCCTTTTCATTTATCTCCAATTGGTTCTGCTACATTCCATTTAAAATAAATCTAATCTATTAGTGTGACGCGCTTCCATCCGTATACAATACATTGGTTGCAAACACTATAGAAGTACAGAAAGGAGCTTTTCAGTAGCCTGATATCTATGTGTAGCACTAGCCACTTTAACATGTCATGTTTTTTTAAACATGTGTAGCTAGGTAGCAGTAATGTTTTGCCGGACACACAGCAGGGGAACAGCATGGCGTTACTGAACCCCACTATCACTATAGCTTGTGTATTGGTCTGTGGACACGACACTTCTGAGCAGCAACTGGCATGTGTTGTAGCCCAGGGAGTATAGCTCAGGTGGTAGAAAGATGAAACATAACAGGAGACATGGAAAACGTTGCCAACCAGTTAGTTAATCTGAAACCGGACAGGCAAATTCAGGCGAGATCCATGCCTAGTTCATTTTCAGAAAAGTAAGCCGTTCTACATTATCGTAGGATAGTCGCATGCACGGTCTGTTAGTACACCCCTGCAGCAGTAAAGACGCGCTCCGATAATACACTGGCAGCAGATCAAGCCAGCACCTCCAATGCATACTGGCTAAGCTCTGGCCATGTATCCAGCTTAGAGACACAAAACTTGAAGGGGAAGAGCCATCTGGGAGTACACTGAGAGGGCAAGACATGTAGTCTGTCACCATCTTACGGAAATGTTGCCTCCTGCTGACTGGAGCCGTCTCGGATGGTGTAGACATTGGTGGCGCTGCCACAAAACTTCGACACATTTGGAACATACTGTTCTTGCCCTGTGCAGAGGCGCTGCTTGTGCTCCCTCTTGTTGCAGAGCGTTCTCCACTGCCTCGACGCACAGAGCTGCTTTGTTAATCAGTAGCAGCAGCAGTGCTCTCGGCTGGAATGGAGAACATTATGGATTGCACCAGTGTGTCTTGGTACTTCCGCCATTTTACGCTCCCGGTTCACGGTTGTGATGAGGCTTTGTAAGTTGTCCCGGTAGCGAGGGTTCTAGGAGGGTGTACACCCAATAATCAGACGTGGTAGTGAATGTGTTCGATTCGGCGGTCGTTTCTCAGCCCACTGCAGCATGAAATCAACCATGTGCTGCAGACTCCCAACTGGCCAAGAAACGTTGTCCCTGCAAGAGGCGTCATCTCCCCTTGCTGTGCATCACCCCACCCTGGTCTACATACTGACTAGAGCATTGTCTACCTCCCTCTGGAGCGATGTCTTCCTCCTCCATTGACTCCTCCTCATCCTCCTCACAAAGTCCTTCAAATACATATAAATTTACAAAATTTAAAACTCAAAATTATAAAAACTTTGTATCATAATTCTGTAACATCAGTTTATGGAAACACAATAGCATTACAAAAGGATAGACAAAAATGTACATTATGTGCTTTGTAAATACATTAAAAGTTTGTAATGGTTATGAAAATATAGACAGCGACTCTGGAGGTTCAATTGTTGATACAGCATGGTACTTTGAAAGTCCTCCAGCCCTTTGTGAGGAACCACGTTGCGCTCTGACTGTCCAGAAGGTGATGGAAATTTGTGACTCCTCATCCTCCACCTCTTCCAAAACCTCATGCCTTAGTGCTTGCAGTGTTTTTTGATGCAGGGTGCAGTAAGTGGGGGACAGTCAGGCTGACTAGTGCATCATCTGCACTGCCATCCGCGTTGACTCATCAAACGCACGCAAAAACGTGGCAGATATCCTCATAGAGTTATTCGCCACTCATTACACTGGCAGTGCTGCCCATTCATTATAGGATCCAATTCTAATTACTGGTTCTCACCAACAAAGCTCTCCACAGCGCAGCACCCCCCTACATCTCCTCCCTTATTTATATTTATCGGCCTAACCGACTGCTGCACCTCTGCAAACGACCTTCGACTAACCTCTGCACTAATCCATACCTCCCACTCCCAACTCCAAGACTTCACCCCGCTGCGCCAATCCTCTGGAATGCTCTACCCCAAAAAATTTTAGGACTATCCGCAATTTGGAAGGTTTCAGGCGCTCCTAAAACACATTTTTCACAGTGGCCCTATCACATTCACTAATCAAAGTCATTTTGTGTGTAAATTCTGTGTGTGTAGCCCATTCACTATCTCCATGCCCTCCCTCACTTCCTTTAACATGCTGGACCATCATTGTAAAAACACCATTTGTTTTATAAACACCTGTACTTTGAATCTCCCACACCTCATTGTTTGATTGTAAGCTTCACCAGCAGGGGGGGCGGCTGATTTTGCTTTAATTATTGTATTGTTAACGTTGTTACTTATGACTCGGTTTTGAAACTGTTTAACCCGTAAAGCACTGCGAATATTATGGCGCTATATAAAAAAAATAAATTATTATTTTTTATTATAGAGGCCCACTTCAGTAGTGGTGAATGTGTAACGCCGCAAATTTTCGAGTTGACTGCGCCTGATGCAGCTGATACTCCATTACTGTTGGCTGCTGCCACACAACCGCTCCAACATATGTAACGAGGAATTCCACCTGGTGGGTACGCACATATGAATGCGATGTTCATGTGAAGGGGGAAATCTGCGTTGCAGACTGCAATCAGCGATCGGCCATGCTGGAACGTCGCAAGTGAGCCCCAACCTAGGCGGACCTTGTGCAGAGCAGTGCATCAAGATCCGGTTTAGTCCCCTCAAAAAACTCTGCACGACCCAAGGGTTGAGCACATATGACAAAACATGGTATGTGATGAGGTTGCCAAGGCCCAGAGCTGACACCAGATTTCGGCCATTGTCACACACTACCAAGCCTGCCCTGTAGAATTCTCTTCCAAAAACCACAGCGTTTCTCCTGCTTTAGGGGCATTACAGAGCTCCTGCGCTGTGTGGCTAAGATTCCCCATGGAAATTAAATTTCAGGATGGCCTGTGACATTTGGACACGGCTGGGGCTCATATCGGTCGCAACAGCGTTAACGTTCACGGGTCCATGTGGAGGTAAGCCGTGACGGCTCCGCAGCGATGATTCTGAGGAAACTGGAATAGGAGGAGGAATCAATGTGTCAGACTTGATTCCTGCAATCCTTGGGTTTGGGCCCAGAACACGTTACAGCGCCACTCGCAAGATCAGTACCCGGCTGCAACAACTTTGACCCAATGGGCAGTGAGGGAAAGGTATTGTCCTGGCCATGGGTGTTAGAACCCTCTTGTTAGGTTTTGTTTCATTTTTGCTGGTCCATGACTTTTTTCCCTATTTAGCCCTGGCTCCGCCCTTCTGGCTTTGCTTGACTTCATTGTATTTATCCTACTGTTAAGCTAGCCGGGGCTTAGGTGCCTTAATCTGTCAGTTTTGCTTTGATGTTAGGATCACAAAGTATTTATTTTTCTGTTTAATTATCCATGCTACAATTTAGTTAGGAGGTGTCCCCCTTTTTTCTCACAGTCCCAAGATTTTGTAGGATTACTCCCTCGCAACAAATAGGTCTTCGTTCCCACAAAGATGAGGACTTTAGCGGGTCTGGTCGCAGGATCAGGTTCCCGTAACATCGTATGGATTCAGCTTAGTTGTATTGTAGGGACAGAATTCCCTTCTTTCCTTACTGGTTGTAAACAGATCATAACAATGGGTACTGGTCCACGCATCGGGGGTCAGGTGGACCCTTGCTACTTGGGGGGCTTTTAGTACGCAGTTTAATTTTTTCCCTCAACATGCTTTTGCAGACCAGGGGACGCTTGCCTGCTGAAATGAAATCGGCTTGGCACATTGTATGTGGGATTGACAATGATATTCAGTTACGGAAACTGTCTGTCTCCACCAGCCTGAATCACAGCATTTCAAGGGACAGGGAGTTTTGCAATGGGCCCGCATTCGAGCCTGTTTCTCGTGCATGTTTGCGGGAGTAAAGGCCGTCTTTTTTCCCATGCCTGTGCTACCGATGGCTGTTTTGTGGCCTGGGAGTGGGGAGGATGACAGGGAACTTGCTGCTGGTTGTTGGAAAAAAACCTTTTTCTCTGGACAACATGGGGCCCAGGGGGTTTTTCCCATGGCGATCCTGTGGGGTT
>JARQOD010000001.1:295986608-296007733 GCA_033576555.1 Oophaga sylvatica
CCCCAAAAATTTATTGTGCAATTTGTCCTGAGTACGCTGATCCCCTAAAATGGGGGGGTTTAAAACAAATTTTTTGGCGCATGGCAAGGGAAGGAGCAGGGTTTTGGGGGACTTTTTAAAACGCAAAATTTGGCGGGAAAATTGGTTTCAGCGCCTTGTCACATTTGGGACCCCTTTTGATGTGCCAAAACAGTAAAAACCCCCAAATTTTAATTTAACCCCAACCCCCAAACACGCCCCTTTAACCCTCCCCCAACCCCTAACCTTTTCCCCCTAACCACAAACCAACCCTAAACCCCGCTAACACTAATCCCCCCCTTTAACCCCCTAATTTTCCCCCAATTCCCCCTAACTTTACCCGAACCCTAACCCTAAGGGGAAAATGGAAATAAAAAAATTTTTTTTTTTTTATTTTTTTCCCCCTAACAAAAGAGGGGGGGAAAAAGGGGGGGTTTTGAGTTACTTTTTTTTGGGGGTTTTTTTTAGGATTGGAGCTGTCTGCTAAAAGAGCTTTTTTTTTGCAAAAAATGGGTTTTTGCATAACCCATTTTGAGAGCTTTTAATTTTGCATTTTTTGGCCCACAGAGTCATGTGGGGTCTTTTTTTTGCGGTACGGGGTTGATGTTTTTTTGGTACCTTTTTTGGGCATGGGGAAATTTTTGATCGCTTTTTTTTTCGTTTTTGGGGAGGTTTTTTTTGAAAAAAAATCAGCAATTCGGGAATTTCTTTGGGGGGGGGGGTTTAACCGTTCCCCATGTGGAAAAATTGTTTTTTAAAGCGGTTTTATTTTTGGGTTGGGTTTGATTATGGCGTTTCCTCATTTTATCTTTTTTTGGGGGTTTTGGTGTTTTTATAAAAATAAAAAAATTTTTTAAAAAAAAATTTTTTAATTATTTTTGATCGCTTTATTCTGCGAGCTATAAATTTTTTATTTTTTCGCTTATTATGCTGTACTGCAGCTCATTTTTTGTGGGACAAGTGACGTTTTCAGCGGTACCATGTTTATTTATATCCGTCTGTTTGATTGCGTGTTATTCCACTTTTTGTTTGGCGGTATGATGATAAAGCATTGTTTTTTGCTTTTTTTTTTTTTTTTTTAAGGGGTTCACTAAAGGGGTTAACTAGTGGGACAGTTTTATAGGGGGGGTCATTACGGACGCGGCGAATACCAAATATGTGTACTTTTATTGTTTTGTTTTTTTTATTTACAGGAAGAAATGAATTTATTGGGGAATTTTTTTTTTTTCCTTTATTTTGGAATTTTTTTTTACACATGATTTTTTTTTTTTAACTTTTTTACTTTGTCCCAGGGTGGGGCATCACAGTATAGGGCCAGATCGCTGGTGTGACAGTGTGCACAGCACGTTGTCACACCAGCGATGTGACAGGCAGTGCTGCAGGCTTCCTCAGGCCTGCTCTCAGCAGGCACTGAGGAAGCCGCCTCCCTGCAGGACCCGGCGGCCATCTTGGATCCGGGGTCTTGCAGGGAGGAAGGCCTCAGAACAGCGCGATCACATCCCTGTGCCTCCGGATACACCGCATGTTTGATCGCAGTGTGCCAGGGGTTAATGTGCCAGGAGCGGTCTGTGACTGCTCCTGGCACATAGTGCCGGGAGTCAGCTGTGAAAATCAGCTGACACCCCGCCGCGATCGGCCGCGCTCCCCCCGGGGAGATCCCCATTCACAGCTCTTGAGCGGTATGGAATTTTTCCTACAAACATATGATTTTCAAAATAGCCTGCTGTAGTCTCCCCCTGGCTGTGCTGAAGTTGGTCATGCAGATATTACATTGACAGGATGAGGAGGCAGATCTACAGCTCCTGTGCGGTGTGGGATTTTTCTCCCAAACAGATGATTTTCATAATAGCCTGCTGTTGGTTCCCCTTGGCTGTGCTGAAGTTGGTCATGCAGTTGTTATGTTGACTGGATGAGAAGGCAGTGGAGGAAGAGGAGGCAACATGGAGAGAGAACCCTCCAACAATCCTTGGTGATGGTAGGACATGCGCCAAAACGCTTTCCACCTCAGGTCCAGCCGCCACTACATTTACCCAGTAGGCAGTAAAGCCCCCGTTTCACACAGAGATCTCGCTAGCGAGATCGCTGCGAGTCACTAGTTTTGTGACGCAGCAGTGAGCTCACCAGCGATATCGCTGTGTGTGACATTCAGCGACGATCAGCCCCCTGCTGGGTATCGCTGATCGTCGCTGAATGTCCTGGACATTTTTTTGATCGCTGGTCTCCCGCTGGCAGGCACGCATCGCTGCGTGTGACAGGCGGGAGACCAGCGATCCGCTGGTAACCAAGGTACACAGCGGGTTTCCAGGCGCGGGGCAGCGCCTGGAAACCCGCTGTGTACCTTGGTTACCAGCTCCCTGCATCAGGGCGCTGGTATCCAACGTACACTGCGGGTAACTAAGCGATGTTACCCGCAGTGTCGCTGTCCTGATTGCTGCCTATTTGGCAGCTCAGCAGCGATCATGTAGCGACACACCAGCGATCCTGATCGTTGTCAGGATCGCTGGTGTATCGCTATGTGAGACCCGGGCTTAAGGGAGACATTATCTCCCTTATCAAATAGTTTAATGACTTATTTGATATATCCTCTGCAAGACTTGCAGAGATTGTGCAGTACCCATTTCAATTCCTCCAATTTATGTGTAATAGGAATTGCAATCACCCAATAGCACTCATAAAACATATGAATCATTTTGTCTTGTTTTAACGACAGTGGATTGATATGTACAAATCTTTCTCTGAACCAGGTGACAATACTCAACAAATGTGTAGGTGCAATATTGCTTCCAATACCAATACCAGATAACTGTTTATAAAAAGCTACACTATCACCTTCTTGATGAACACACTTCAAAGAACATATGCCCATAGCAATAAGGAATGCTGAATACTTGGTACTTAAAGGAATACAATCATATTGTTGACATCTATATAGGCATAAATGGAAATCTAAGGGACAGTCGCTGAAGCAATATAATGAACAAAAAAACAAAGAAACGACCAAACAGTCCGAAATAATTGCATATAAAAAAGATTTTATTAATGAAAAAACAGGTGAGGAAACAAGGGGGGGTTTAGGCACCCCAACCAATTAACACATGTGGGACAACAGGACGCACATGGGATAAACCATAAATAATTATGTCAAAGTGGATGTTAATAACATCTCCACACTATAAACAACAGGTCATTGGTATAAACAAGATGGTAAAGCTGACTGCACAGAATTGTGTCATGTCAAATAAATTGTAGTGGATTCGCATGAGTCCATTGAGAGTGCAAAACAATACCAATGCATAGGGCTAATGCCAATAGAAATAAGAGGTCAGTGCCAAGATGATAGTTACCTGGTGTGAATAGGCAAAGAACACCCTGTGCGTCCACCCCGACGCGCGTTTCGGCGTGTGCCTTTCTCACCTTCTTGCACAGTCTCTCAAGCATATGCAAGGTGGAGTTCCACCTTGTGGGTACACTCTATATGAGGCGGGGAGCAGGAAGGTTGAAGTGAGGCTGCACCGCAGACAACAGAGCAGCAGCAGGGTGAGAACGCCAAAAGTGCGCACACACTGCCCATACTTTCTAACTGGATGAGGAGCCGGTGTAGAAAGTGGAGTAGGATGAGTAGGAACAGGAGGCTACATGGACAGAGAAAAGGCTAGGGATCGGCTGCAGTGCGCAGTAACAGCTAACTTATAGCTATGGGCCAGACTCGGTGCTTTTGCACCCTGCTTCTTAATTTGCTCTGCAGCAGGGGCAGCGTGATCATTACCTCTTCCTCGAAACTGCCGACATCACTCGGGTGGCTTTGACTCCATGTGAATCCATCCCCCATTGCATCATCACACCTCTGCAGTCTGTCCATAACTCTGCTACCTACTAATCCACTTCTGTCCTCGATACGCCTCCGCTTCTCCCTCTGCAAATCCCTGCATTATCTCCCAATTTCATAACATATCCACTTCAAGTTAGTCTCCCCCATATATCTATGAACTAATCCTCAGATATCTCCCATTACTTACTCTCACAATAACATCATTGAGGTGAAAGGAGTTCACCACGAGGCACTGAGCTGAGCAAGCACGCACAGCTCAGTGTCTCTGCTGGATGGCAGGCTGTATAGTCACAACATGCAACAATGCAGCCTGCCATCTAGAGGTAGTAGAACTAGACAGGTTGCAGGACAATTGGATTATTATCGTATCGGTGGACAGGTGATGAATATGGTTGTTTATTATTTTACAGGAGACATTGGCTTCAGTGGATTGGGTGTAAAGTAAGTGTTTTTGGTTAATTAAGAGTCTGTGTCTTTTGTTTAAATAAAGGACTTTATTCCGGGTGTTATTTTTTTCACAATTTGACTATGGGCTTGATGACACCTGATGACAATACAAAGGTGACATCAACCCCGATGATATCACCTCACTTGCCACCACATCAGGGGAAGAATGAATGTGGCATTTCTAGGGTGGCTGAGGGCTGATGTTTTTAGTCTGAAAGGGTGCCAATATCCATGTCTGCCTAGCCTTTGCTGGTTATTACTTATAGGAAGACACTACATCATTTTTCTGGGGGCGGTCCCCCATTTTAATCCCTTATCGACCAATGGCACATCTCTCCCTGTTTGGTGCGGGCTCTGGCAATGAGCCCGCACCTTTTAATAATAATAATCTTTATTTATATAGCGCCAAAATATTTCGCAGCGCTTTACAGTTTAACAGTTTCAAACACAGCAGTCATAAGTAACAATGTTAAGAATAATACACTAGGAATTTGTATGTTCTCCCCGTGTTTGCGTGGGTTTCCTCCGGGTACTCCGGTTTCCTCCCACACTCCAAAAAAACATACTGATAGGGAATCTAGATTGTGAGCCCCATCGGGGACAGCGACGATAATGTGTGCAAACTGTAAAGCGCTGCGGAATATGTTAGCGCTATATAAAAATAAAGATTATTTATTATTATTAAAGCAAGATAAGACGACCCTGCTCATGAGAGCTTCTAATTTACAATGAACTGGGGGAGATACAAACTACAGGTGTGTATTTACAATGATGATCCAGCCATCTTGAAGGAGTGGGGGAAAGATAGAGATAGTGAATAGGCTACACACACGCACAAACTATGCAAATTGTGGCTGGTCCTAATTTCTTGGGGTAGAGTATTCCAGAGGATTGGCGCAGCGCGGGAGAAGTCTTGGAGTCGGGAGTGGGAGGTACGGATTAGTGCAGAGGTTAGTTGAAAGTCGTTTGCAGAGCGCAGCAGTCGGTTAGGCGATAGATAGAAATGAGGGAGGAGATGTAGGGGGGTGCTGCACTGTGGAGAGCTTTGTGGGTGAGAACAAGTACTTTGAATTGGATCCTATAATGAATGGGCAGCCAGTGTAATGACTGGCGAAGAGCGGATGCGTCT
This sequence comes from Oophaga sylvatica, assembly GCA_033576555.1. Classification (NCBI taxonomy): domain Eukaryota; kingdom Metazoa; phylum Chordata; class Amphibia; order Anura; family Dendrobatidae; genus Oophaga; species Oophaga sylvatica. The sequence continues at coordinate 295,992,032 of JARQOD010000001.1, forward strand.
GAATACTGATTAGCCAGATGGACGACGCTGGCTGCTGCAATAAGTATAGACTGGAAAGGGGAAAGTCGAGTGAGGGGTGGCCAATTAATAGAGCATTGCAGTAGTCCCGGCGGGAGTGGATCAGGGCGACAGTAAGAGTTTTTGTCGTTTCCATGGTGAGAAAAGGGCGTATTCTAGAGATGTTCTTTAGGTGTAAGCGGCACGAGTGGGCAAGAGATTGTATATGAGATGTAAAGGAGAGATTGGTGTCAAAAGTAACACCCAGACAGCGCGCCTGCTGCCGGGGTGTTATTATGGTGCCACCCACCGAGAGGGAAATGTCAGATTTAGGGAGGTTAGTAGACGGCGGGAGCAGAAGAAGTTCCGTTTTGGAGAGGTTGAGTTTCAGATAGAGAGGACATGATGTCGGAGACTGCGGACAGCAGTCACTGGCGTTCTGTAGTACAGCGGGGGTAATGTCGGGGGATGACGTGTATAGTTGTGTGTCATCAGCATAAAGATGGTACTGAAAGCCAAATCTGCTGATGGTCTGTCCAATTGGGGCCGTGTAGAGAGAGAAGAGAAGTCGGTCAAGGACTGAGCCCTGAGGTACCTCGACAGTGAGAGGAAGAGGAGATGAAGTGGAGCCAGCGAACAAAACACTGAAGGAGCGGTCAGAAAGATAGGAAGAGAACCAGGAGAGGGCAGTGTCCTTAATGCCTAGTGACTGGTGCCTAGAGAGTAAGGCACATGACAGCTGATCTGATCGCCTGACATGTGACGCTAACAGCCACGGAGAGAATTGCGATCCTCCTGCGGCTGTTAACCAGTTAAATGCCGCTGTAAAACGCTGTCAGTGACATTTAACATGAATTTCCGGCAATCACGCCGGAAATCAGCCCATCAGTGACCCCAATCATGTGATCGCAGGTCAGTGATGGGTTGGCATGACAACCAGAGGTCTCCTGGAAACCTCTATGGTTGTCACTGCTGGATTTCTATGAGCGCCACCCAGTGGTCAGCGCTCATAGCATGTGAGATATTCTGCTACATGCAGGCGATCTGATCATCGCCTGTATGTAGCAGAGCCGATCGGGTTATGGCAGCTTCTAGTCTCCCATGGAGACTATTGAAGCATGCCAAAAGTGAAAAAAACAATGTTTTTAAAAATATAAAAAAATATAAAAGTTCAAATCACCCACCTTTCGCCCCATTCAAAATAAAACAAAAAAATCAAATGTACACATGTTTGGTATCGCCTCGTTCAGAATCGCCCGATCTATCAATAAAAAAGGGTTAACCTGATTGCTAAGCGATGTAGTGAGAAAAAAGTAAAAACGCAAGAATTAAGGTTTTTTTTGGTCGCCTTGACAGTGCATTAAAATGCAATAACAGGTGATCAAAAGATCGCATCTGCACCAAAATGGTATAATTAAAAACATCAGCTCAGGGCGCAAAAAATAAGCCCTCACCCGACCCCAGATCATGAAAAATGGAGATGCTACGGGTATCAGAAAATGGCACTTTTTTTAACAAAGTTTAGAATTTTTTTTCACCACTTAGATAAAAAAGAACCTAGACATGTTTGGTGTCTATGAACTTATAATGAACTGGATAATCATAATGGCAGGTCAATTTTAGCATTTAGTGAACCTAGCAAAAAAGCCAAACAAAAAACAAGTGTGGAATTGCACTTTTTCTTTACAATTTCACCGCACTTTGAATTTTTTCCAGTTTTTCAGGACACGATATGTTAAAACCAATGGTGTCGTTCAAAAGTAGAACTCGTCCCGCAAAAACCAAGCCTTCACATGGCCATACTGATGGAAAAATAAAAAAGTTATGGCTCTGGGAAAAAGGGTAGCAGAAAACGAAAACGCAAAACCAAAATTACCTCCGGTCATGAAGGGGTTAATAACCACAAAAGGCTAAGTATACAGCTGAAAAATATTTAGACTTGAGAGTCCTCAGTGGTTGATACCTTTTAATGGCTAACTGAAAAGATGGTAACAAATTGCAAGCTTTCGAGACTACTCAGGTCTCTTCATCAGGCATAGACTAATACAACATCTGAAGAATCACATATTTATACACAAAATAGCACAGAAAAAATGCAATAGGTAGGACAAGTGACATGAAGCAGAACTGTCATTATGGCAGAGGGATTAACATAAATATGACTAGTTCATAGATAAGGAGTGAAGGTTTTATTACCCTCTGATTGGGGTCTGGTATTGTGTTGTGATGACCCTAAAAGGTCAGGGAGGCAGATTCCTTAATTGTTGTAGAACGACATAAAACTCTGGGATATATTCATCCCAGCACTAAGAGTGTCAAAGGTCATCATAAGTTTATATTCCCAGACTTTTCTATCCTTCTCAGATTTGAAGTTAGATTTTAATACAAGTAATTCCATATCTGTCATGCTATGACCGGGCATACAAAAGTGTTTGGCCACAGGTAAATCCATTCTTTTTTCTCTTATCGTGTGGCGATGAGAATTCATCCTTGTTCTCAGTTTTTGCCCGGTCTCCCCCACATACAGACCCCCAGTTGGACATTTAGTACATATAATTAGGTACACCACATTAGATGTGATGCAGCTGAAAGTACCTGGTATCTTGTAGTCCTGATGGGAGTTGGGGATCTTTATCCTGTCCGTGGTCATTATAGATGTACAGGTCTTGCATTTCTTTTGTCTGCAAGGAAAGGTTCCTGCAGCTGTTGGGGAGGACAGGGAGCTTCTGACAATGATGCTTCTTAGATTTGGGGGCTGCCTAAAACATAGTAGTGGGGGGTCTGGAAATATGGATTGTAATCGGGCATCTTTTTGTAGTAAAGGTTGTAGTTTCCGTGCAGCTCCCCTTAGCATCTCCAGACTTGGATTGTAGGTGACCACTAGAGGCACCCGGTTATTTTCTTCTTTAGCTTTGTAATGTAGCAGGTGATTCCTTGATATTCTGGTGGCTCTTGTAATTTGGTTTTCAATTGTTCTTGGATGGTAGCCCTGGTTCAAAAAAGTCTTTCTGAGGCGACCAAGGTGTTCATCTCTATCCATGGGGTTGGAACATATACGGTTGTATCTGATGGCTTGGCTGTAGACAATAGAGTTTTTTATGTGTTTAGGATGGAAACTGTCCCATTTAAGATATGTTGGACGGTCGATTGGCTTCTGATACAGGGATGTCTCTATTTCATTGTTCTTTAGCTTAATGGTGGTGTCTAAAAAGTTAATTTCAGTGCTGGAGTAGTTAAGTGTTAAGTTGATGGTGGGATGAAATTGATTGAACTGTTCATGGAACGTCTTTAGCTGTTGTTCAGACTCCGTCCAGATGATTAAAATGTCATCAATGTAGCGGTAGTAGGCCCGAGACCTGATGGGGCAGGAGGACAAAAATTCGCTTTCAAGCTTGGCCATGAAAAGATTTGCATACTGTGGAGCCATTTTACTTCCCATAGCTGTGCCAGTCTCCTGAAGATAGATCTTGTTGTCAAATTCGAAGTAATTGTGGGTGAGGATGAATTTTGTGAGTTTCACCACAGAATCAGCATCATTCCCGGTGTTTCCCATGAAGACTTTGCAGGCATTTAATCCATCCTGGTGTGGGATATTAGAGTACAAAGATTCCACATCCATGGTGGCCAGGATGGTTCCTTCTGGTAGAGAACCTATTGCTGCTAGTTTATTCAGTAGGTCAGTTGTGTCCTGAATGTAGCTGGGTGTATCCTTTACCAGGGGTTTAAGAACACCCTCTACCCATCCAGATACTTGCTCAGTAAGGGTGTCCACACATGAAATAATCGGCCTCCCTGGATTTCCGGCTTTGTGGATTTTGGGAAGCATGTAGAATGTCCCTGTTCTTGGACTTTCTGGTATCAGGTCATCAGCTCTTATGGATTTGTCAGACAGACAAGATACCAACTTGCTTAGTTCCTTGTAATAGTCCTGTGTAGGGTCCGACTCCAGTTTTCTGTAGTAGCGTGTGTCCGTAAGTTGTCTGTTTGCTTCCTTCATATAGTCTGATGTGTTCATCATGACTATTGCACCTCCCTTGTCAGCAGGTTTAATGATGATTTCTTTGTTGGTTTTCAGAGACTGTATGGCCTTTCTCTCCTGGGCACTGATGTTGGAGGCTTGTCTCTTGTTGGTGGCTATGATGGTGGATTTTATCAAATGTCTGAATGAGTCTATATATTTATCCAAATGAGGGTTACGTCCAGGTGGAGGTGTCCAGTCTGACCTCTTCTTGGTTATTGGGATCCCTCTTCCTTCAGTCCGAGTGTTATCTGAATCTTCTGTATCATTGAAGTATTCCCTCAGGCGCAGTCTCCTGAAAAAATGTTCCATATCACTGCAGAGTTCGGTTTTATCCAGGGCCTTAGTAGGACAAAATGAGAGTCCTCTAGAAAGCACGGCAAGCTCCACTTTGCTGGGTTTGTAATCTGAGAGATTGATGACACAGTTAGATGCTTTTGTGACTGGAATGGAGTGGTTGTCAGAGTTGTCAGGTTTTGGTTTTGTTTTGTATCTGTTTGTATAGAGTCCGGAATGGAGGCGCAATCTGTGTAGTTTCTTTTCCTTGTTTTGAATCAGAAAGGTCCGTAGTTTGTTGTAGTATTGTTGTAATTTTTGCTCTGTGCTTTCTGTAAGTGTTTTCCTCAGAGTTTCCAATTGTCCTTGGACTTTACTCCTTATGCTGTAGCAGACATGCAAAAGATGGTTCCTTAGTCTTTCAGAAGTCCTGTGACAAAGGTTTTGTGCATAATGGGTATTGTAGGTGTGAAGAATTGGGTTTGTAATCCAGAGTCCTTTGGGAATTAGATTCTCCTTTTTGCATTTAGATAAGAAAAAAATGTCGCTGTCCATTTGTGCACGTTTCTTCAGAAGTGGTTTCAGTTCCATAAAGATGCGGTACATTCTGGTATCCTCCATTTTGATATAGGAAAGATGTGTATCTTCGTACCGTGTTAGCCAGTAGATAGAAAAATATTTAGACTTGAGAGTCCTCAGTGGTTGATACCTTTTAATGGCTAACTGAAAAGATGGTAACAAATTGCAAGCTTTCGAGACTACTCAGGTCTCTTCATCAGGCATAGACTAATACAACATCTGAAGAATCACATATTTATACACAAAATAGCACAGAAAAAATGCAATAGGTAGGACAAGTGACATGAAGCAGAACTGTCATTATGGCAGAGGGATTAACATAAATATGACTAGTTCATAGATAAGGAGTGAAGGTTTTATTACCCTCTGATTGGGGTCTGGTATTGTGTTGTGATGACCCTAAAAGGTCAGGGAGGCAGATTCCTTAATTGTTGTAGAACGACATAAAACTCTGGGATATATTCATCCCAGCACTAAGAGTGTCAAAGGTCATCATAAGTTTATATTCCCAGACTTTTCTATCCTTCTCAGATTTGAAGTTAGATTTTAATACAAGTAATTCCATATCTGTCATGCTATGACCGGGCATACAAAAGTGTTTGGCCACAGGTAAATCCATTCTTTTTTCTCTTATCGTGTGGCGATGAGAATTCATCCTTGTTCTCAGTTTTTGCCCGGTCTCCCCCACATACAGACCCCCAGTTGGACATTTAGTACATATAATTAGGTACACCACATTAGATGTGATGCAGCTGAAAGTACCTGGTATCTTGTAGTCCTGATGGGAGTTGGGGATCTTTATCCTGTCCGTGGTCATTATAGATGTACAGGTCTTGCATTTCTTTTGTCTGCAAGGAAAGGTTCCTGCAGCTGTTGGGGAGGACAGGGAGCTTCTGACAATGATGCTTCTTAGATTTGGGGGCTGCCTAAAACATAGTAGTGGGGGGTCTGGAAATATGGATTGTAATCGGGCATCTTTTTGTAGTAAAGGTTGTAGTTTCCGTGCAGCTCCCCTTAGCATCTCCAGACTTGGATTGTAGGTGACCACTAGAGGCACCCGGTTATTTTCTTCTTTAGCTTTGTAATGTAGCAGGTGATTCCTTGATATTCTGGTGGCTCTTGTAATTTGGTTTTCAATTGTTCTTGGATGGTAGCCCTGGTTCAAAAAAGTCTTTCTGAGGCGACCAAGGTGTTCATCTCTATCCATGGGGTTGGAACATATACGGTTGTATCTGATGGCTTGGCTGTAGACAATAGAGTTTTTTATGTGTTTAGGATGGAAACTGTCCCATTTAAGATATGTTGGACGGTCGAGAATCGAGAATATCAAGGAATCACCTGCTACATTACAAAGCTAAAGAAGAAAATAACCGGGTGCCTCTAGTGGTCACCTACAATCCAAGTCTGGAGATGCTAAGGGGAGCTGCACGGAAACTACAACCTTTACTACAAAAGATGCCCGATTACAATCCATATTTCCAGACCCCCCACTACTATGTTTTAGGCAGCCCCCAAATCTAAGAAGCATCATTGTCAGAAGCTCCCTGTCCTCCCCAACAGCTGCAGGAACCTTTCCTTGCAGACAAAAGAAATGCAAGACCTGTACATCTATAATGACCACGGACAGGATAAAGATCCCCAACTCCCATCAGGACTACAAGATACCAGGTACTTTCAGCTGCATCACATCTAATGTGGTGTACCTAATTATATGTACTAAATGTCCAACTGGGGGTCTGTATGTGGGGGAGACCGGGCAAAAACTGAGAACAAGGATGAATTCTCATCGCCACACGATAAGAGAAAAAAGAATGGATTTACCTGTGGCCAAACACTTTTGTATGCCCGGTCATAGCATGACAGATATGGAATTACTTGTATTAAAATCTAACTTCAAATCTGAGAAGGATAGAAAAGTCTGGGAATATAAACTTATGATGACCTTTGACACTCTTAGTGCTGGGATGAATATATCCCAGAGTTTTATGTCGTTCTACAACAATTAAGGAATCTGCCTCCCTGACCTTTTAGGGTCATCACAACACAATACCAGACCCCAATCAGAGGGTAATAAAACCTTCACTCCTTATCTATGAACTAGTCATATTTATGTTAATCCCTCTGCCATAATGACAGTTCTGCTTCATGTCACTTGTCCTACCTATTGCATTTTTTCTGTGCTATTTTGTGTATAAATATGTGATTCTTCAGATGTTGTATTAGTCTATGCCTGATGAAGAGACCTGAGTAGTCTCGAAAGCTTGCAATTTGTTACCATCTTTTCAGTTAGCCATTAAAAGGTATCAACCACTGAGGACTCTCAAGTCTAAATATTTTTCTATCTACTGGCTAACACGGTACGAAGATACACATCTTTCCTATATCAAAATGGAGGATACCAGAATGTACCGCATCTTTATGGAACTGAAACCACTTCTGAAGAAAAGTGCACAAATGGACAGCGACATTTTTTTCTTATCTAAATGCAAAAAGGAGAATCTAATTCCCAAAGGACTCTGGATTACAAACCCAATTCTTCACACCTACAATACCCATTATGCACAAAACCTTTGTCACAGGACTTCTGAAAGACTAAGGAACCATCTTTTGCATGTCTGCTACAGCATAAGGAGTAAAGTCCAAGGACAATTGGAAACTCTGAGGAAAACACTTACAGAAAGCACAGAGCAAAAATTACAACAATACTACAACAAACTACGGACCTTTCTGATTCAAAACAAGGAAAAGAAACTACACAGATTGCGCCTCCATTCCGGACTCTATACAAACAGATACAAAACAAAACCAAAACCTGACAACTCTGACAACCACTCCATTCCAGACACAAAAGCATCTAACTGTGTCATCAATCTCTCAGATTACAAACCAGCAAAGTGGAGCTTGCCGTGCTTTCTAGAGGACTCTCATTTTGTCCTACTAAGGCCCTGGATAAAACCGAACTCTGCAGTGATATGGAACATTTTTTCAGGAGACTGCGCCTGAGGGAATACTTCAATGATACAGAAGATTCAGATAACACTCGGACTGAAGGAAGAGGGATCCCAATAACCAAGAAGAGGTCAGACTGGACACCTCCACCTGGACGTAACCTCATTTGGATAAATATATAGACTCATTCAGACATTTGATAAAATCCACCATCATAGCCACCAACAAGAGACAAGCCTCCAACATCAGTGCCCAGGAGAGAAAGGCCATACAGTCTCTGAAAACCAACAAAGAAATCATCATTAAACCTGCTGACAAGGGAGGTGCAATAGTCATGATGAACACATCAGACTATATGAAGGAAGCAAACAGACAACTTACGGACACACGCTACTACAGAAAACTGGAGTCGGACCCTACACAGGACTATTACAAGGAACTAAGCAAGTTGGTATCTTGTCTGTCTGACAAATCCATAAGAGCTGATGACCTGATACCAGAAAGTCCAAGAACAGGGACATTCTACATGCTTCCCAAAATCCACAAAGCCGGAAATCCAGGGAGGCCGATTATTTCATGTGTGGACACCCTTACTGAGCAAGTATCTGGATGGGTAGAGGGTGTTCTTAAACCCTGGTAAAGGATACACCCAGCTACATTCAGGACACAACTGACCTACTGAATAAACTAGCAGCAATAGGTTCTCTACCAGAAGGAACCATCCTGGCCACCATGGATGTGGAATCTTTGTACTCTAATATCCCACACCAGGATGGATTAAATGCCTGCAAAGTCTTCATGGGAAACACCGGGAATGATGCTGATTCTGTGGTGAAACTCACAAAATTCATCCTCACCCACAATTACTTCGAATTTGACAACAAGATCTATCTTCAGGAGACTGGCACAGCTATGGGAAGTAAAATGGCTCCACAGTATGCAAATCTTTTCATGGCCAAGCTTGAAAGCGAATTTTTGTCCTCCTGCCCCATCAGGCCTCGGGCCTACTACCGCTACATTGATGACATTTTAATCATCTGGACGGAGTCTGAACAACAGCTAAAGACGTTCCATGAACAGTTCAATCAATTTCATCCCACCATCAACTTAACACTTAACTACTCCAGCACTGAAATTAACTTTTTAGACACCACCATTAAGCTAAAGAACAATGAAATAGAGACATCCTGTATCAGAAGCCAATCGACCGTCCAACATATCTTAAATGGGACAGTTTCCATCCTAAACACATAAAAAACTCTATTGTCTACAGCCAAGCCATCAGATACAACCGTATATGTTCCAACCCCATGGATAGAGATGAACACCTTGGTCGCCTCAGAAAGACTTTTTTGAACCAGGGCTACCATCCAAGAACAATTGAAAACCAAATTACAAGAGCCACCAGAATATCAAGGAATCACCTGCTACATTACAAAGCTAAAGAAGAAAATAACCGGGTGCCTCTAGTGGTCACCTACAATCCAAGTCTGGAGATGCTAAGGGGAGCTGCACGGAAACTACAACCTTTACTACAAAAAGATGCCCGATTACAATCCATATTTCCAGACCCCCACTACTATGTTTTAGGCAGCCCCCAAATCTAAGAAGCATCATTGTCAGAAGCTCCCTGTCCTCCCCAACAGCTGCAGGAACCTTTCCTTGCAGACAAAAGAAATGCAAGACCTGTACATCTATAATGACCACGGACAGGATAAAGATCCCCAACTCCCATCAGGACTACAAGATACCAGGTACTTTCAGCTGCATCACATCTAATGTGGTGTACCTAATTATATGTACTAAATGTCCAACTGGGGGTCTGTATGTGGGGGAGACCGGGCAAAAACTGAGAACAAGGATGAATTCTCATCGCCACACGATAAGAGAAAAAAGAATGGATTTACCTGTGGCCAAACACTTTTGTATGCCGGTCATAGCATGACAGATATGGAATTACTTGTATTAAAATCTAACTTCAAATCTGAGAAGGATAGAAAAGTCTGGGAATATAAACTTATGATGACCTTTGACACTCTTAGTGCTGGGATGAATATATCCCAGAGTTTTATGTCGTTCTACAACAATTAAGGAATCTGCCTCCCTGACCTTTTAGGGTCATCACAACACAATACCAGACCCCAATCAGAGGGTAATAAAACCTTCACTCCTTATCTATGAACTAGTCATATTTATGTTAATCCCTCTGCCATAATGACAGTTCTGCTTCATGTCACTTGTCCTACCTATTGCATTTTTTCTGTGCTATTTTGTGTATAAATATGTGATTCTTCAGATGTTGTATTAGTCTATGCCTGATGAAGAGACCTGAGTAGTCTCGAAAGCTTGCAATTTGTTACCATCTTTTCAGTTAGCCATTAAAAGGTATCAACCACTGAGGACTCTCAAGTCTAAATATTTTTCTATCTACTGGCTAACACGGTACGAAGATACACATCTTTCCTATATAAGTATACAGCTGTGAGATGATGTTAATAGCCTGGGAAGCTCCATGGGTATTACCCCTTCAAAGGTTATAAACATTTACCCCAGATGTCCACTTTCCCTCTGGGTTAATAAAATTTAGGGGATCCAATGCCATTTTCTTCAGAAATGTATTTATTTATTAATTAAATACATGTATGATAAGCTACACAAGCACTGTACTAATTATATATGTAACTGACATCTTTATATGTAACTATTCTATGTGTGTATATCTCTTCTATCTATTCTATTTTGTTGGGTCACGCTGTACGCGGCTAAAGAAATATTGGGTTTCTAAAATCGGATGTCACTCTCATGATCCAAGTGCCGTGTGATTTTTTTTTCTTGCACCCATGGTCTTACATTGGCGATTCTCGTCCGATATACGAGGACAATTGCAGAATGCTGCAAATTTTTTCTTAGGGCTCATACTTACTTGAGCCGAAAACGGATGATTTTCAGCCGATAAAAAATCTGATTCAAATCGGACCAATGTTATTCAATAGGTGACATCTCATTTGCGATTTTTTTCTCAGCCAAAATCGGTGTGAGAAAAAAATCGCAACATGCTGCGATTTGATGCGATTTTGGCATGATAATCGCTAATGCAATAGATGGTGCTATAAAAAAATCGCATGTCAATTGCACATAATCGGACCATCCTGAAAACTGACCGTTTTTTTTCCAGCAAGTGAGTATGAGCCCTTAGGGCTCATACCCACTAGTGGTAAAAAAATCGGTCCGTTTTCTGGACGGAAAAAACGGTACGATTCTAATAAAATGTCATGCGATTTGCATGCGATTTTAAATCGCACCATGCGTTTTCCATGCGTTTTCCATCTGTATGCAATGCGATTTTAACATGAAGTTTTACATAGAGCAGTTATCTCTATGTAAAAAGTCATGTAAAAATCACATTGTAAAAAAAAAATGTACACAAAAAGCAAATAATTATATATATATATATATATATATATATATATATATATATATATATATATATAGGTCATACACTTCTACATAGTATAATAGCCGCTAATTCATCCCCGGCTATACTGTAAAATCACACTGACAGCTTTAATAAAGAATAGAAACAATACATATACACACATAGAATATATATATATATATATGTGTAATTGTGACATATATATACATATATTTATAGTTCATACACTTCTACATACTGTAATAGCCGCTAATTCAGTTGCCGGCTTTTGTGAAATCACAGAAGCCGACATGAAATGATACATTGTTTACACACAGTTAACCATGTCATTTCATGTATTTTGATATATGGTTTTAACTTACAATTACATGAGTGTATGTGTGCAAAATTTCAGACATGTAGGGGTTAATTAAAGGTGTAAATTCGTTGAAAAAAAAATGCGTGGGCTCCCGCTGTATTTTCTCCACCAGACAGACAAAGCAAGCGAGTGGGGCAGATAATAATAGCCTAGGGAGGGTGCATTTTCTTTGTGCCCCCCCTGGCTACTAACATCTGCCCCCAGACACCCCAAAAAGGCAAATCTCTAATTAGATTAGCCCTTTCTGGCACTTTGCCCGTCTATTCCCATTGCCCTGTAGCGGTGGCGAATGGGTTAATAAGGGGTTAAAGCCACCTTGCAATTGAAAGGTGACTTTAAGCCAGGTTAATAATTGAGAGCTGTCAATTAGACAACTATCAATTATTAATCCTATTGAAGTAAATAAAAAAAAACACACACACTTTAAGAATAAATAATTTTAATGAAATAAAAACACATTTTTTTGACCATCTTTTATTTAACTCTTAATCCCTGCGAAGCCCTTGATCTCCTATAATAAAGAAAAAATAATAAAACAACATTATTCTTACCTATCCTGCGATCTGTCAGGTCCCACGCTGTAATCCTTCACAAAGGGTTAACTAGCTTTCAGCCAAGCAGCACAGCTAATGCTTGCCGCTGAGCTGAAAGCTCCTGAATGAATGAGCTTATCTCCGGCCGACAGGAGAGGATGTGATTAATGAATAAAGCTTAATGATTGCTTCACACTTTCACTTCAGGTCAGGTCAGGGTGACCTGACCTGAAGTGAAAGTGGCAATAAATCAATTAAGCTCCACTCATTAATCACTTCCTCTCCTTTCGCCTGGAGAGGAACTGATTCATTCAGGGGATTACAGCTCAGCAGGCAGCATTAGCTCCCTGCTAGCTGTAACCTGTTAACCCTTTCTGATGGATTACAGCGTGGGACCTGCTGTGCATCGGATAGGTAAGAATAATTTTGCTTTTTTTATTTTATTTTTATATACAGGAAATGGTTTTAGCAGGAAAATAAAATATGGTCAAACACTGCTTGATTATTTCATTACACTTCTTTTTTATTAAAGTGTGTATGTTTGATTTTTCTTTCATACAATAGGATTAATAATTGATAGTTGTCTAATTGACAGCTCTCAATTATTAACCTGGCTTAAAGTCACCTTTCAATTTGCAAGGTGGCTTTAACCCCTTATTAACCATTCGCCACTGCTACAGGGCAATGGGAATAGACGTGCAAAGTGCCAGAAAGGGCTAATCTAATTAGAGATTTGCCTTTTCTGGGGTGTCTGGGGGCAGATGTTAGTATATAGGGGGGGCGCAAAAAAAAGTACCCTCCCTAGGCTATTATTATCTGCCCCCACTCGCTTGCTTTGCCTGTCTGGGGGAGAAAATACAGCGGGAGCCCACGCATTTTTTTTCAACGAATTAACACCTTTAATTAACCCCTACATGTCTGAAATTTTGCACACATACACTTATGTAATTGTAAGTTAAAGCCATATATCAAAATACATAAAATGACATGGTTAACTGTATGTAAACAATGTATCATTTAATGTCGGCTTCTGTGATTTCACAAAAGCCGGCAATTGAATTAGCGGCTATTAAAGTATGTAGAAGTGTATGAACTATAAATATATATATGTATGTGTCACAATGACATGTATATATATATATATATATATGTATTCTATGTGCATGTATCTAGTGTTTTGTGAGCTGTCAGTGTGATTTTACAGTATAGCTGGGGATGAATTAGCGGCTATTATACTATGTAGAAGTGTGTGAACTATAAATATATATATGTATGTGTCACAATGACATGTATATATATATATATATATGTATATATATATATATATATGTATTCTATGTGCATGTATCTAGTGTTTTGTGAGCTGTCAGTGTGATTTTACAGTAGCCGGGGATGAATTGTCGGCTTTTCAAAGGAGACTGGTGCGTATAAATCGGACAGCACTCGCATGGTGCGAGTGCTGTGCGATGATTTCTCGCACCCATTGACTTGCATTGGCGATTATCATGCCAAAATCGCATCAAATCGCAGCATGCTGCAAATTTTTTCTCACACCAATTTCGGCTGAGAAAAAATCGCAAATGAGATGTCACCTATTGAATAATATTGGTCAGATTTGAATCCGATTTTTTTTCGGCTGAATATTATCCGTTTTCGGCGCAAGTGAGTATGAGCCCTTAGTCTGATTTTGACTGAGAGAAAAGATCGTAGATGAGCAGGGACTCATAGATTAACATTGGCCCGAGAGCAATATGACTTTTTTATCGGATTGCACTGGTTTTCCTTGCAGATAAGTATGAGCACAAAGAGTGACCAGCAGATTATTACACTGCCTGTTTTCAAAGTACCGCCCCAAAAATCAATAAAAAAAAACACAAAAACAATGTTGGCTATCTCCTCCTTCTACTACTTTTCCAACTACACATCCTCCTCATCCTCCTGCTCCACTTGGACCTTCGCCCACTGGTTCAAGGTTAGAATCTTTTTTTTATTTCTATGTTATTTTGAGTCATTTTCCACATTTGTTTGTAGGGCAATTGTCCTGCTCTTACCCCATTTAGTTCCCTTTTGCAGCCCACAGCCCTTAGGCTATGTGCACATGTTCTGAATTGCTGCGGAAATTTCCGTAGTATTCCCGCAACTCCCTGCCACGGGAAATACGTATGCGGAATTGGCATGCGTATTCCCGCAAAACATTAGCGTTTTACAAACAAATTTAGCTTGCAGAATGCTAGTGTTTCCCAAGCGATCTGTAGCATCGATTGGAAAACTGATTGACAGGTTGGTCACACGAGTCAAACATAGTGTTTGACAAGTGTGACCAACTTTTTACTACTGATGCTGCCTATGCCGCATCAGTAGTAAAAGATAGAATGTTAAAAAAAAAATAATAATAAAAAAAAATCGTGATATTCTCAACTTCTGGCGTCCCCCGCAGCCTTCCCGGTCCTTACTGATGCTCCCGGCAACTCCCATTCCCAGTGATGTCTTGTGACAATGACCCCAGATGACGTAGCATCACGCTACGAGGTAATTCGTGCAAGGCATTACTGGGAACGGGAATTGCCTGGAGCATTGGTAAGGACCGGGAAGGCTGCGGGGGACGCCAGAAGGTGAGAATATCACGATTTTTTATTTTAATTATTGTTTTAACAGGGATATGGTACCCAGGGCCTGGAGGAGAGTCTGGCTACCATCCGCACATGAACCACTCACTTTGCGCATGATGGGCATAGCCACATACAGAAAGTAAGCGGTTCAATGCATTCCTATGTGTGTGGAATCGCTGCAATTCTGCAAAAGAATGAGCATGCTGCGTATTTTTCCGCGATGCGATTCCGCCGTGGAAAAATACGCAGCATTAGCATAGCTATGCGGAATGCCATAGAATGTAATGGGTTGCGTTGTGTAAGCGTTTTCGTGGCGGAAAAACGCTGCAAAAAAGCTAACAATCCGCAACGTGTGCACATAGCCTCACTGTGACAATTTTACAGCCATTTTAAAGCACAGAAGTTCGGGACCCCATTGTCTTCACATCTGGACTGATCTTTTAACTTTATTTAGACGAAACCAGCTGAACCCAAGAAACATCCACGGGTATGCTCATCTCTATTGGTGACTTTTCAGATATATGGAAGCCTTTACTACTATAGGCTCATGTTTGTAGGGTTTTTTTTTTATTCTTATACCCTTTATTCAGTTTATCATATTGGCTGTAGTATGCATGTATTATAACAAGAAACAAGAAAAACTTGTCCATTATACGATTTAGTTTCAGAGTACTGTTTAAGTATGCCACTACCTGGCGATTTTCTGTATTTTTCATTTTCGTTTTTTACTTCCCTTCTTCCAAGAGCCAGAACTTTTTTATTTTTCTGGCCACATAGCCATATAAAGGCTTGATTTTTTGCGTGACAAGTTGTACTTTTTAATCACACCATTCATTTTACCATATAGTGTACTGGAAAAGGGGAAAAAATTCCAAGCGTGTTGAAATGTAAAAAAAAGTGCAATTCCACAATTATTTTTTGAGTATTTTATTTACCTTGTTTTCTAT
>JARQOD010000001.1:296007833-296051081 GCA_033576555.1 Oophaga sylvatica
GTCCCCCTAAGTCCAGGGGGGAGCCCCCAAGAAAGTGGTGGAGAATGAAAGGGCTAAAATTTTGTGGGACTTAAAGAGCCAGACGGATAAGCAGGTGTTGGCTAAACAACAGACACTGTGATAGTAGACAAGGATCAGAAACAGCAGATGTGGAAAGTGCCAAGTGACAGCAACATCAGATAAAAGGGAATATGAGAAGCTGGAGAAATACCAGGGCCTCAAAGAAAAACTGGAGAAGATGTGGAAGGTGAAGGCAACCAGTGGCGATAGGAGCACTTGGAGCAGTGACCCCCAAGTTGGAAAAATGGCTACAACAGATCCCAGGAGCAACATCTGAACTCTGCCCAGAAAAGCACAATGCTCAGAATAAGTAAGATCCTGCACAAAACCTTCAACCTTCAAACCTTCTGGTAGAGGACCCAAAAATGAGGAAGAACAAAAAAAGACCACCCCCATTGGGGGGTGAGAAGGAAGTTTTTTATGCGGGGTGGGGATCACAGACCACATCTCATCCAATGCTTTCTGGCTGATGTTTTGGCCACTTTTGAAAGTTGGTTGTGTTTTCCCACACTCGGGGTAGCATGAAACGGACTCTACAACCCACACAAGTGGCTCAGGTAGTGCAGCTCATCCAGGATGGCATAACAATGCGGCTGTGGCAAGAAGGTTTGCTGTGTCTGTCAGTGTAGTCCCCAGAGGTGGAGGCGCTACCAGGAGACAGGCCAGTACACCAGGAGATGGGAGGGGGCCTTAGGAGGGCCAAAACCCAGCAGCAGGAAACCGCTGCCCCCCGCCTTTGTGCAAGGAGGAACAGGAGGAGCACTGCCAGAGCCCTGCAAAAATGACCTCCAGCAAAACCACAAATGTGCATGTGTCTGCACAAACGGTTAGAAACCGACTCCATGAGGATGGTCTGAGTGCTCGACGTCCACAGATGGGGGTTTTTGCTCACAGCCCAACACCGTTTCAGGACGCTTGGCATTTGCCAAAAAGAACACCAGGATGGTAGATTCGCCACTGGTGCCCTGTGCTCTTCCAGATGAAAGCAGGTTCACACTGAGCACATTTTGACAGATGTGACAGAGACTGGAGACCCCCATGGAGAGCAATCGCTGGGCCCGCAACATCCTCCAGCATGACCAGTTTTGGCAGTGGGTGAGCAATGGTGTGGGGGAATTTCTTTGGAAGGGTGCAAAAAGCCCTCCTTGTTTCTCGCCACAAGTAGCATGACTTCCATTAGGTACCGAGATGAGACCCTCACACCACTTGTGAGACCAATGCTGGTGCGGTTGGCCCTGGGTTCCTCCTAATGCAGGACAATGCCAGACCTCATGTGGCTGGAGTGTTTTCAGCAGTTCCTGCAAGATGAAGGCATTGAAGCTATGGACTGGCCTGCACGTTCCCATACCTGAATCAGATTGCGCACATCTGGGAAGCAGTCTCGCTCCATCCACCAATGTCACGTTGCACCACAGACTGTCCAGGAGTTGACAGATTCTTTAGTCCAGGTCTGGGAGGAGATCCCTCAGGAGAACATCCGCAACCTCATCAGGAGCATGCCCAGGTATTGTAGGGAGGTCATACAGGCACGTGGAGGCCACACACAATACTGAGAATCATTTTGACTTGTTTCCACTTTAATTTTGGGGTCTCTCCAATTCCAGGCCTCCATTGGTTCAAAAATTTGATTTCCATTGATGATTTTTGTGTGATCATGTTGACAACACATTCAACTTTGTACAGAACAAAGTATTCAATGAGAATATTTCATTCATTTAGATCTAGGATGTGTTATTTGAGTGTTCCCTTTATTTTTTGAGATATATAATTTTAATTTTCATTATGTAAACTAGGGGGCAGGTCAATGAGGGGTCAGTAACCTATCAGCAGCCATATTAGTGAATACCTAATCAGAGCACCACATGAATACCAGTATGTGCACATATACAGTACTGACCAAAAGTTTGGACACACCTTCTCATTCAAAGATTTTTCTGTATTTTCATGACTATGAAAATTGTAGAATCACACTGAAGGCATCAAAACTATGAATTAACACATGTGGAATTATACATTACACTTTACAAAAAAGTGTGAAACAACTGAAAATATGTCTTATATTCTAGGTTCTTCAAAGTAGCCACTGTTAGAACCCTCTTGTTAGGTTTTGTTTCAGTTTGCTGGTCACATGACCTTTTTTCCCTATTTAGTCTGGCTCCGCCCTTCTGGCTTTGCTGGATTTCATTGTATTACCTACTCTTAAGCTAGCCGGGTGCTTAGGTGCCTTACTCTGTCAGTTTTGCTTGATCTTAGGATCTCTAAGTAATTTGTTTTCTGTTTTATTTTTCCCTGCTACAATTTCTGTTAGGAGGTGTCCACCTTTTCTCCCAGTCCCTAGATCTTGTAGGGATTCCTCCCTCGCAACTATAGGTCTTCGTTCAGACTAGCTGAGGACTTTAGCGGGTCTGTTCGCAGGATCAGGTTCCCCGTTACATCGTAGGGATCCAGCTTAGTTCTATTGTAGGGACAGAATTCCCGTCTTTCCTTAGTGCTTGTAGCAGATCATAACAGTAAGTCCAGCCCAAAAAAAAAAAAAAAACACTAAGGAAAGATTTTCTGTTTCCATCATGGTGTCGGTTCAGGATTTGGCTGAACGCCTGCAGGGACTTTCTCTGGAGGTGGCTGAAATCCAGCAACACGTGAGTAGTTGTTCTGGAGCACATTTCGTGGAGCCAAAGGTACGTTTGCCTGATTTATTTTTTGGTGAACAACAAGATTTTTTTTCTTTTAAAAATGCTTGCTTGTTGTATTTCCATTTGAGACCCAGATCCTCTGGTGATGAATCACAGCACATAGGGTTCATAATGTCACTTTTGCGCAAAGAACCTCAGGACTGGGCCTTTTCTCTGCAGCCTAGTGATCCATGCTTTAGATCAGTGGATAGTTTTTTTTCTGCTTTGGGGTTATTTGGGGTGTTTCATCAGCTGAGACAGAATTGAGACGTTTGAGACAGGGATCAGGTAATGTGGAAAAATATTGTACTCACTTCCAAAGGTGGTCCACTCAGGTGGGGTGGAACGATTCAGCTTTGAAAAGTTTATTTCTTGCAGGGTTAAGTGAAAGGGTTAAAGATTTGCTGATTGCTTATCCTATACCTTATAACTTGCAAGAGGCTATGCAATTAGCCATACGGGTGGATAGGAGACTGCGTGCAAGGGTTAATGAGAGTAAATCTGCCTTGTCATCTCCAAGTTTGGAGAGGGACTGTACTGACATTGCAGAGCCGATGGAAATTGGAGCAATGACACCTCACTCTCGGGAAAAAGACCGTAGATTTGCGGAGGGCTTGTGTTTCTATTGTGGCAAATCTGAGCATTTTATTAAGAACTGTGCGCTTCGAATGAATAAAGAGAGAAAAAAAAATGAGGTCAGTTTCGCCCGCATAGCTTGTTTAAACAATAAGGGTGTCTTTCTTTCTGCTACCACTGCTGGCGAGGAGGAATTAATGGAGTTTCGGGTATTTGTGGATTGTGGTTCAACTCTCAATGTGATTGATGGGAAATTTTTGGAAAAACTAAAATTAAAACCCAAACTTCTATCTTCCCCTATTAATGTGGTGTCTGTGGATGGTTCTCACTTGAAAAATGTTACTCACCATATCTGTGAATTTCCTCTTACTATTAATGGTGTTCATCAAGAGAATTTGGATTTGGTAGTTTTGAATAATTTGCCCTCACCGGTGATTTTGGGGTTACCCTGGTTAAAATTGCACAATCCGGTACTGGATTGGTCTACCAATGAAATTAAGTCCTGGAGTCCTAATTGTTATGACAAGTGTTGTAACGGGCGTATTGCTGCTGTAGTTAAGGGGGAGTTACCTGTACCTATTCAGGATTTTTGGAAAGTTTTTTCTGATAAGGAATCGCAGGTATTGCCTCCTCATAGAGAATATGATTGTGCAATTGAATTTGTCCCTGGAGTGACTCTTCCTAAAAGTCGTTTATTTAATTTGACTATTCCTGAGAGAAAGGCTTTGGAGGAATACATACAGACAAGCTTGGCCGCCGGTCACATTAGGCCTTCCAAATCTCCTGTGGCGGTTGGATTTTTTTTTGTTAAAAAAAAGGACGGCGGTTTACGGCCTTGTCTAGACTTTCGTGAGATTAATAAGATTACTGTACGCAATTCTTACCCACTGCCATTGATTCCTGATTTGTTTAATCAGTTAGTGGGGGCCAAGTGGTTCTCGAAAATTGATCTTCGAGGGGCATACAATTTGTTGCGCATGAAGGAGGGGGATGAATGGAAGACTGCGTTTAACACTCCACTGGGTCATTTTGAGAATCTGGTCATGCCTTTTGGGCTTTCCAGTGCTCCGGCATTTTTTCAGAATCTTATTAATGACATCCTTAGACCTTTGATCGGCAGAAGTGTGGTTGTGTATTTGGATGACATTTTGATTTATTCACCGGATTTGGAGTCTCATTGGAGGAGTGTGCGTGAAGTATTACAGTTACTGAGTGATAATTCACTTTTTGCCAAACTAGAAAAATGTGAGTTCGCTGTACAGAGACTTAGTTTTTTGGGCTACATTGTCTCCAGTGAAGGTTTTGAGATGGACCCGGTGAAAGTGCAAGCTGTGCAGGAATGGCCTAGGCCTATTGGTGTGAAATCAATACAGAGGTTTTTGGGGTTCGCCAATTATTATAGAAAATTCATAAAAAAAATTTTCTGTGATTGCCAAACCTCTGACCGATCTCACCAGGAAAGGTGCTGATGCGGTTCAGTGGACTACTGAGGCCATTGAGGCTTTTGTGTTGCTAAAGGAGAGGTTCAGCTCTGCTCCCATCCTTACGCAGCCTGATGTGACTAAACCATTTTTGGTTGAGGTTGATGCTTCTTCTGTGGGGGTCGGTGTTGTCTCAGGCAAAGACGGATGGAGTACATCCCTGTGCTTTTTTTTCAAAGAAATTTTCTGAGTCTGAACTAAATTATGATATCGGTAATCGGGAATTGTTGGCAATTAAACTCGCATTTGAACACTGGCGTCATTTTTTGGAGGGAGCGGAATTTCCCGTTCAAGTCTTCACTGATCATAAAAATCTGATCTACCTTGATGCTGCCAAACGCTTGAATGCCCGTCAGGCTAGGTGGGCACTGTTTTTCTCACGGTTTAATTTTACCGTTACTTACATCCCAGGTACTAAAAATGTTAAAGCTGATGCTTTGTCTCACAGCTTTTCTCCTATGGTGGGTACTGAGGAGGAGGAGGAAAACATCTTGCAAGAGGGGGTTGTTATTGCTGTTTTGGACTCCGTGTTGGAAGATGAGATTCTTAAAGCACAGGAGAATGCCCCATCTAACACGCCGCATGGGAGGTTGTTTGTGCCTGGTACCCTGAGGAGAGATTTGTTTGATGAATGTCATGACTCTCGGTTGGCAGGTCATCCTGGAATCTCTGAGACCAAGAGACTTGTGGGTCGCAGTTTTTGGTGGCCAGGATGGCAGAAGGAAGTCATTAAGTGGGTGCGTCAAGCACTGTGTGTGCTAGATCTAAGTCTTCTCATACTCCTGCTGCGGGGTTGCTTTGCCTTGGAGGTCCCTAGTGCACCTTGGACACATTTGGCTATGGACTTTATTACTGACCTTCCCCCCTCTGAGGGTTTCACTGTCATCTGGGTGGTCGTGGACCGTTTTAGCAAGATGTGTCACTTGGTTCCTTTCATCAAACTGCCCTGCGCTAAGACTCTCGCTAAGGCCTTTGTCAAGGAAATAGTCAGACTACATGGTGTTCCTACTGACATTGTTTCTGATAGGGGACCTCAGTTTGTGGCTCGTTTTTGGCGCGCCTTTTGTGACAGGTTGGGAGTTCATTTGTCGTTTTCATCTGGATATCATCCTGAGTCTAATGGCCAGACAGAAAGGAAAAACCAGGATGTTGAGCAGTTCTTGCGTTGTTTTGTGACTGATAATCAAGAGGGGTGGTCTGAGTTTCTGCCACTTGCTGAGTTTGCTCTTAACAACCATACATCCGCTTCTGCTGGTTGTTCGCCTTTTTTTTGTTGTACTGGGAGACATCCGTCGTTTGGGTCATTTTCCAAGTTGGGATCGGCTGTACCTGAAGAGGAGAATTTTTCTGGTGTTTTGGAGAGAGTTTGGACTGATGTGCGTGGTAATCTTCAGGAGGCTAACAAAAGATCCAAAGTGTATTTTGATAGAAAACGACAAGAGGTTTTGTTTGCTATTGGTGACATGGTTTGGTTGTCCTCTAAGAATCTGCGCTTGAGGATTCCGTCTAAGAAATTGGGTCCCAAGTTTGTAGGGCCCTTTAAGGTGCTTCAGGTTATTAACCAATCTGCTGTTAAGTTGGAGCTTCCCACCTCCTGGAAGATTAATCCGGTGTTTCATGTTTCTCTCTTGGAAAAAGCTGAGGTCTCAGATGGAGACGTCTCGGCCACTGTTCCCCTGGTGGTGGAGGACGGGCAATATGAGATTTCCCGCATCCTAAATTCTAGACGGTATAGAGGGAGTTTACAGTACCTCGTCGCTTGGAAGGGTTATGGACCCGAGGATAACTCATGGGTGAGGGCGGATGATGTTTCTGCGTCTAGACTTGTCAGAGCGTTTCACAAGAGGTTTCCGGATAAGCCTAAGTCCTAGAGGATCCGGAGGATCCTCTTAGAAGGGAGGGTACTGTTAGAACCCTCTTGTTAGGTTGTGTTTCAGTTGCTGGTCACATGACCTTTTTTCCCTATTTAGTCTGGCTCCGCCCTTCTGGATTTGCTGGATTTCATTGTATTACCTACTCTTAAGCTAGCCGGGTGCTTAGGTGCCTTACTCTGTCAGTTTTGCTTGATCTTAGGATCTCTAAGTAATTTGTTTTCTGTTTTATTTTTCCCTGCTACAATTTCTGTTAGGAGGTGTCCACCTTTTCTCCCAGTCCCTAGATCTTGTAGGGATTCCTCCCTCGCAACTATAGGTCTTCGTTCAGACTAGCTGAGGACTTTAGCGGGTCTGTTCGCAGGATCAGGTTCCCCGTTACATCGTAGTGATCCAGCTTAGTTCTATTGTAGGGACAGAATTCCCGTCTTTCCTTAGTGCTTGTAGCAGATCATAACAGCCACCTTTTGCTTTGATTACTGCTTTGCACGCAGAAAAGGTGAACGGCTGGACTCTACATGCCTAGTTCCCACCGTGAAGCATGGAGGAGGTGGTGCGATGGTGTGGGAGTGCTTTGCTGGTGACACTGTAGGGGATTTATTCAAAATTGAAGCAGTGAGCTGTCCAGCTCACCCCAAACCATCTAGATTGGGTTCAGGTCTGGTGACTGTGGAGGCCAGGTCATCTGGCGTAGCACCCCAACAATCTCCTTCTTGGTCAAATAGCCCTTACACAGCCTGGAGGTGTGTTTGGGGTCATTGTCCTGTTGAAAAATAAATGATGGTCCAACTAAACGCAAACCGGATGGAATAGCATGCCGCTGCAAGATGCTGTGGTAGCCATGCTGGTTCACTATGCCTTCAATTTTGAATAAATCCCCAACAGTGTCACCAGCAAAGCACCCCCACATCATCACACCTCCTCCTCCATGCTTCACGGTGGGAAACAGGCATGTAGAATCCATCCGTTCACCTTTTCTGCGTGCAAAGCAGTAATCAAAGCAAAAGGTGGCTACTTTGAAGAACCTAGAATATAAGACATATTTTCAGTTGTTTCACACTTTTTGTGAAGTGTAATGTATAATTCCACATATGTTAATTCATAGTTTTGATGCCTTCAGTGTGATTCCACAATTTTCATAGCCATGAAAATGCAGAAAAATCTTTGAATGAGAAGGTGTGTCCAAACTTTTGGTCTGTACTGTATATTCGCAATAAAAAGTCTTTATTAATTATATCATTAAAATACACCAACCCAGTGAAAAAGGAGGGCATAGAGCAAGATATACCAAAAAATGACTAGACTAACAAATGCCCTATAATAGGCCTATTATAGCCCCTACCTGTCTGTGGAGGTTGGCACCCTAAAAAGAACAATTTGTTGGCGCCCCCACTTAACATAGACTGTCCTTTACTGCCCTATTAAGCCCTGCCAAGGTGGGAAAACAATATATCACAGGGCAGAGATGGAGAATCTTGGAACTACAAAAATAATAATCACCGTAGGGCATCTGTTAAGCATAAAGTTAAGAACATAAAACATGATAAATCGTGATCTGTGCTCCATCATCCATTATGCAAGATTATCACACAATACAGGCCCACAATGGTGACCTAACAGAATCAGTCAAATCAAACCATCCACAGTAAAATGGCCCACACACAGCCCCCATACAGTATGCCTTCCCCACAATGAACTCATCAATTTTAAAAAACAAAAATAAAAACACCATGCCTCTGCTCTTTTCAGCATGTGTTCTGAAGCTCTGTGCGATACCGATGTCATCATGCCCTCTACACTGAGACATCAGGGCTCAGACACAGATGGAGAATGCTGAAGGAGGGAGCTCCCTGTTCCATCATTGCTTTCAACTGTATCGGCTTCCAGGATGGCAATACAGTTGAAAGAGTGATGCCGGGTGGGGAAGGAGCTTGGTGCTGGAGCCCCTGAACTCACTGCCCCATAGCAGTTGCGTAGTTTGGGGCTCTTTAGCAGTATGCCGCTTAATTAAAGAGTAACAGTGACAGGTAAGGGAGGAGTAATAACCATCACACAAGAACAATTTACAAAAGGCATTAACTTCATTTTTTTTTTTTTTTTACTTTTCAAAAGGTGAAGTAAAAGAAGAGCATGGACTTTTGGAAACCATCCTGCCACAGCAGTACTCTTTCATACTGTATAAAAGGGCTTATTTAACTCAACGTTTTCATTATCTAGTTTTCGCCAATATACTTTGTTTTTACTTACCCCACTCTTGCAGTGATTAAAAAAAAAAATAATCATTTTTCACCATTGCAGCCAATCACTAGTTTTAAAGGTCAATTATCCTCCATGCAAAAGTCAAAGCTGAGCTGATTGATTAGATGCAGTGGTCATGTGCAGGATGCAAGAGAGGTCATCACTGTAGGATCAGTGGGAGTTGAATAGGCAAGTAATGATTATTTTAACTTTTAGCCAAAAAAAATCACTATAGAAACATTAATTACCTAGGATAACCTCTTTCTGTATGATCTATTAGGACATATCCTAATAAACAGACCACTCTAATATTAGGTTTTGTTCACATGTTGTACTCATGTCACAGTTTGTCATGTGTCAAAAAAAAATGCAGTGTGTGTATGATCTGAAATGGAGAGGAGTCAGCCTTAAATGAGTAACATATCATACATCCCCTCCATTATCTCAGTTGTCTGCGAAATAAGCTGATTTGAGGGTTAGTCCTAATGTGACAATCACTTTACAGACCTAATAGTGCAGAATGCAAGCTCTATGCAACAAGCGCAAGCAAGCCCCTTCCTTTAACTTCATTTTTAAGACAATCACAGAACTAGTATGAATACTAATGTATATCAAATGTGCTTATTATCATGAAATAAAATTACCTTCATTTAACCAAATGGAAACGTTTGCCTCTGAATGTTCCTCTATTAGGGTATATGCACACGTCGTTTTGAACACCAAGAAAACACTAAACACTCAAAAGAATGAACATTTGCCGTTCTATGTAATAACTACTTGCTCAAAAGACTGAACATATGAACAGCATCTTTTTAAAGTGAACCTGCCATGTGAAAAACACCATTAACCTTCAGATATGGTGTTAATCTGCAGGTTATTCGCGTTCAAAAGCAGTGCGGCCAATTTAGACTGCCAGCTGCCAGGAGGAAATCAACTATTCCCGTCGGCAGTGTGTGGCCTTCAGTCATAAAGGCGCCGCTTCAGTCACCACACAATAGATGTGTGGTGGCTGTTACTACACCCCGGCACTGACTGACAGCCGGAATTGTACTGATGCACTGCTGAGCTGGCCGTTAGTCATTGCCAGGACATGATTAAAGTTGCTGCTCACTATATGTGTGTGACTGAAGCCGCACCAGACACATCTCTATGACTGAAGGCTGGAGGCTGCCGGGAGGAGTAAAATTCATTCGCTCCTGGCAGCAGTGCTCTCAGTGCTGAGGCCACACAGCTTCTGAAAGCTGCTAACCTTCATATAGGGGGTTAATCTGCAGCTTAATAGTTTTTTCACATGATGGTTCCCTTTAACCGTTTCAGATTTCCAGAGACAGCACGCATTTTAAAAAAAGTGAGCCGACCATTCTTCAGGTATTTTTCGCTGTGAAGATTCACTATACTTTATCAAAATCAATAAGAAGGCTTAGGCCTCTTTCACACTTCAGTCGTTTGGCGTCAGCTAAAATCCGCCAGTGTGAAAATAGCGGATCCGCCAGAAAAGGTGAAAAACGGATGCAAACGGATCCGTTTTTTGAAGGATCCGCCAAGAACTTTTCAACCCTGGACAGTGTTCTCAGCATTTTGTATGTATTTTCTATAGGAGCAATGGATCCGCTGGTGGATTCTGTCAAAAACGGATGCCCATAGGCAACCATTATACAAAAGGGCGGACGCGGCGAATCCGCCATAGTCCGCCATTTTGACGCACACCAAAAAACCTTGCATTGAAAGTTTTCCAGAAATGGCGGACGCCAAATTTATGGCGGATCGTCAAAAAACGGATCCAAAGGACGACCATCTGTCAAAACCCGCCACTAATGCAAGTCAATGGGAAAAAAGCGGATCCGCCAAAAAAATGGCGGATCCGCTTTTTTCACACTGAAAAAAAGAAAGAGGCCTTAGAAGACACCTGGGCATCAAAAGACAAAAATCGAGCAAACAATCAAAAAAAATTAAAAATTCTCCCAGGAAACAAAATGGTTTATATTCCTGAAGTGTCTTCCTCTGTAAAAACACATTCAGTTCTCCTGCCTGAAAGGGATGTGTGCACATACCATTAAAATGCAATTAGTGCAGAAACACGGGTATTACTTACCGGTAATGTGTTTTTTTACGAAGCCCATGAAAGCACCCAAACGAGAGAGGGGATCCGCCCCACAAGGACAGGGAACCTTTAAGATAAAAAGGGGCGGCTCCTCTGTCCGCATCAGTGGTTTACAGAGCTTGAGAGGACCTCCGGTTAGTGGACACACATGCATATATTTACACATTTTCAACTGTCTAAACTAAAATTTAATTATTGGGTAGTTTTATCTCACTTCAGTGAAGCTATGTACAATAACCCACCATCCAAAAAGGGGTGAAAAGAAAGCTTACAAACGGGAGGGAATCTACAGGTGCTGTCATGGGCTTCGTAAAAACACATTACCAGTAAGTAATACCCGTGTTTTCCTAGCACCCATGACAGCATCCAAACGAGAGAATTACAGAGAATTACTCTTACTAGGGCGGGACCACAGCTTGTAGAACCCTTCGTCCAAAGGTCAAATCAGAAGAGGCCAATAGATCTAATCTATAGTGGCTATAGAAGGTGCAAGGTGATGACCACGTAGCTGCCTTACAGATTTGTTCGATAGACACGTCAGCTCTCTCTGCCCAGGAGGCTGCCATCGCCCTAGTCGAGTGGGCCGTCAAATCGTCCGGGATCGACCTTACCGAACACACATAGGCCAACTTGATTGTCTCCCTTATCCATCTGGACAGGGTGCCTTTCAAGACTCCCATCCCACTTCTAGAACCCTGGAAGGAGATAAACAGAGCCCTATCCTTCATACTAGACTCTGTTGCTCGTAGATAGTGAAGATATTGTAAGGTTCTTTGTCTCTGTTGACATGTTCCTTGAAACTCAGTTTTCCGTCGGCCATTTTGCTTTCTGTCTTTCTGCAGCTCTTGCCCTCAGTTAATATGGAGTTCCAGTTTTCATGTTCCCGCCCTGATTCTTCCCTCTTGCTTCTTAAGCAGCCTCAGCTGAACAATCAGTGCTCCTGAATCAAGCCTCAGTCAGCCTGTGACCTGACTCCTGGAAACCTAGGATTTTGGACTCCAG
Organism: Oophaga sylvatica; assembly: GCA_033576555.1. Lineage (NCBI taxonomy): Eukaryota > Metazoa > Chordata > Amphibia > Anura > Dendrobatidae > Oophaga > Oophaga sylvatica. The sequence goes on from JARQOD010000001.1 coordinate 296,019,835, forward strand.
CTATTTCCTACTGAGGAACTTTGGAACACTTTTGGACTCTGGAAACCTGCTGTCTGGTGAATTCATGTTTGCAGAGGAATTACGGTACAGAGAAGAGATCCTGAACCTGCTCTGGAGATTTATTGTAGTGCTTGAAATTACTCTGGCCTGCTGTGTCTCCTGACTCTGTTCCTGCAAACTGTGTGAACTTTTCAGCATGCTTGTATGAAGTAATACAAGTCATTTCATTTCAACCTATGTCTCCTGTGTTTTCCTCGCACCCAAGCACAAGACGCTATAGGAACTGTACACTATACATGACAAGATTCAGGAGCCAATGTTTAGTGTCTGCTGGGTCTGGGAAAGCCGTGTCTGCTGTGACTGTGGATATCAGATGTCCGTTTAAATACCTTATGTGATGACAGTGGTTGTGACTTCTCACAACCATTCCAGGTGAGCGCATTCCCTTAAAATTTTACTCTGCAGTGTTACCACAGGTAAACACTATTGTTTTTTTTTTTTTTTTTTTCCTCTTCTCCTTCCAGCACTTCTGCCTTAAAAGATCTGGAAGATGGAGGCCCGCATAAAGGAGCTTTGTGGAATGACTGATTCAATCCATGCAGATGTACAGACTTTAAAAACCCGTTTTGCAAGCCTACAGGACCTCACTAATCATAATTTGCAAGTGTTTGGATAGACTACCCAGGAATTGCGAGTCAGGATTGAGGCTCTAGAGGAACGAGCCCAGGCTCCTGCCATAATCCCGAGTTCTGGGATCCCCAAATTACCTCCTTTTCGTTTTGGCGGTGAACGTGAGAAATTCAGGGGATTTATTAATCAATGCAATTTATTTTTCTCTGCACATGCTTCACAATTTCCCACTGAACGATCCAAAGTGCTTACTATAATCATGTTGCTTACCAATAAGGCTTTGATGTGGGCAAACCCTCTGATTGAGACTGAGGATGATTGTTTGAATCACCTTGATGCTTTTATTTCAGCCATGGGGCAGGTGTTTGATGACCCCAATCGAGGTGCAACAGCTGAAGCAGCCATGTTAACTTTGCGCCAAGGTAAGCGTTCAGTAGCCGAATATGCCTTGGATTTCAGGAGATGGGCTCTTGATACCACTTGTGACACTTCCGCTAAGAAATCTATTTTTCGGAAAGGGTTGTCTCCACTGATTAAGGATGAACTTGCTCGTGCCGACCCTCCCACTGCGTTAGGTGACTTTATTAACTATTGTATTCGTATTGATGCTCGTCTGACTGAACGCAGACAAGAGAGATGGTTCGAAAATAATCGCACTAACCTTTTACTACCTCCCTCCTCAGCTAAGGAACCTTTGAGTAGGATCACAAGGGAACCAGAACCTGAACCCATGCAGGTGGACTCTTTACAAAGATGGGTTAGTGATGCACGCAAAGAGCATCGTATAAAGGAAAATCTATGTTTCTACTGTGGTAAGTCAGGGCACTTCATTATAAACTGCCCCAGCCGTTCTCGTAAGACTACTGCAGCAGTCATTCACTGTGAGTGTTGCGAGAGGAGCTCTGTCATGTCCGAGCCTCAGGCTCCAGAGAGATCTGCTGCAAGAGATCTTGATTTCTCGGACTTAAACTCTGTTAGTTCTGGGGACGATGACGGTATAAACGCTGCAATTTTTCAAGTTTCCTCAGCGATGTCCCAGCTGAGTTGTAAAAGAAACAATTCTCATTGCTTCCTTTCCATCAAACTCTGGGTTAACTCAGTCTGGGTGTCTAGCTCTGCTATGATCGACTCAGGAGCAAGTGGAAATTTTATGGATATCTCCTTTGCTCTGAAACAGGGGATACGTTCAGTGAAGAAGGCTACTCCAGTACAGATGGAGACTGTGGATGGCTCTCTACTGACTTCTGGACCAGTGGATCAAGAAACAGAGCCTTTGAGGGTCCTTATGGGTAAAGATCATCAGGAGAAAATGTCTTTTATGCTTATCTCTTCTCCCCACTTTCCCATTATTTTAGGGCTACCATGGCTGCAGGCGCAGAATCCTACGATTAACTGGGAGACCAAGGAATTACACTTTCCGGAAAAACAGATGAGTCAAGGAGTTTCAGCTTGCTCTGTTCCTAAAGGAACCATGTCAGTCCCTGAACTACCAGCTGTATACCAGGACTATGTGGATTTATGTGACAAGAAGAACGCTGATCAGTTTCCTCCTCACCGTCCATATGATTGTCCAATTGAATTATTGCCTGGAGCCGAGATACCTTTTGGTAAGATCTACCCCTAGCGGGGCCCGAGCTAAAAGCTTTGAAGGATTATATAGACGAAAATTTAGCCAAGGGCTTCATACGCCCCTCTTCATCTCCCGCAGGTGCACCCATCTTCTTTGTGAAGAAGAAAGATGGATCTCTGAGACCCTGCATAGACTATAGGGAACTCAATAAGGTTACTATTAGAAACCGTTATCCATTGCCTTTAATCCCTGAGTTGTTGGAGAGAGTGCGGCATGCCAAAATTTTCTCTAAACTGGATCTCCGTGGGGCCTATAACTTGGTCCGTATTAGACCTGGGGATGAATGGAAGACTGCTTTCAGGTCACGCTATGGACACTTTGAATATCTAGTTATGCCTTTTGGTCTGAGTACCGCCCCAGCCACTTTCCAACACTTCGTGAATGATATCTTCAGGATCTCCTAGATACATTTGTGGTGATTTATCTGGATGATATTCTAATTTTTTCTAACTCCACAGAGGAACATCATGGACATGTGAGAATGGTCTTAGAACGCCTAAGACAAAACCATCTCTACATCAAACTTGAAAAGTGTGAATTCCATAGGACCGAAATTCAATTTCTGGGGTATGTACTATCTACGCAAGGGATTAGTATGGATGGAAGCAAGACCCAAGCCATCAAGGATTGGCCAATTCCTAGAAATGTGAAGGAGGTGCAGCGCTTCATCGGGTTTGCCAACTTCTATAGACGTTTCATTAAAAATTTTTCTGAGGTAGTGTCACCTATCACCCAACTTACCCGGAAACAGTCTAGGTTCTCCTGGACCCCGCAAGCTCAGGAAGCATTTTCCTGTTTAAAGGATAAATTTACCACCGCACCTATCTTAGTACATCCCAACCCCGAGCTTGCCTTCATAATAGAGGTGGATGCTTCAGACTGTGCCGTTGGAGCTATACTCTCTCAGAGAACAGGTGAGAAGAATGTCTTGCATCCCTGTGCCTTCTTTTCCCAGCAGTTGTCTTCGGCTGAGAGGAACTACGATGTGGGCAATAGAGAATTGTTGGCCATTATTGCCGCCTTCAAGGAATGGAGACACCTTTTTCAGGGAACTGCACAGCAAATAGTCGTCCTGACAGACCATCGTAACCTTGAATTTATCAGGTCGGCTAAGTGCCTGACTCCTCGCCAGGCTCGCTGGAATCTTTTCCTAAACCAATTTAATTTTGTCATTTCTTATAGACCAGGATCGCGCAATGGAAAGGCTGATGCACTCTCTAGGATTCATTCAGCAGAGACACGTCCACTTACTCCTCCTAAGACTATTCTTCCTGACTCTAGATTCCTGGGAGTGATTCATAATCAAGACCTACTTAAGGACATCAAGGAAGCATACCATGCGGATTCTTTGTTGGCTCAACCCCCAAGGGACGTAAGTCTTGTCTTTAAGAATGGTGTGTGGATTCAGGGACAACGTCTGTATATACCTGAAACAGTCAGATTGAGAGTATTGCAACTCATCCACGATTCCAAGATAGCCGGGCATAGGGGAATTCTAAAGACACAAGAATTTCTTTCTCGTTTCTTTTGGTGGCCCACTTACAGGAAAGATGTTTTAAACTATGTCACTTCATGTGAAGTCTGTGCAAGATGCAAAACATCTCGCTCCTCACCAACTGGTCTGTTGCAACCCCTTCCCACCCCGTCCCGCCCGTGGGGATCCATTTCTATGGACTTCATTGTGGAGTTACCAACCTCTCAAGGGAAGAACACCATTCTAGTGGTGGTTGACCGTCTAACAAAGGCAGCTCATTTTATCCCTTGTGTCGGCTTACCCACTGCAAAACAGACATCAGACTTGATGATTAAGAATGTGTTTCGCTTACATGGAGTACCGGATGAGGTCATTTCGGATCGAGGGGTGCAATTCACTTCAAGGTTTTGGCAAAATTTCTGTGCAGCATTGGACATTAAAGTAAACTTTTCTTCTGCTTTTCATCCTCAGACTAATGGACAGACAGAACGAACCAATCAGACCCTGGAGCAGTATCTCCGCTGCTTTATCTGCCACCTACAAGATGATTGGGTGGATCTACTTCCACTGGCTGAGTTCTCTTATAACAACTCTCAGAGCGCCTCCACTAAGCAGTCTCCTTTTTACTCCAATCTAGGTTATCATCCTAACATTCTTCCTAGATTTCCCATAGATACGCCCTTGCCGGCAGTGGCTGAAAGAATCACTTCTTTACAAAAGAATATGGATCTTCTAAAGGAAAATCTAGAATTGGCTCAGGAAAGGTACAAGAAAGCAGCAGATAAATTTCGTAAACCTGCACCAGCTTTCAAGGTAGGAGATTTGGTCTGGCTGTCAACCAGAAATCTTAAATTAAAGATTCCATCGTCTAAATTGGGACATAAGTACATTGGACCTTATAAGATCAGTAAGATTATAAGTGCTGTTGCTTGTCGTCTTCAACTGCCCAGAACTATGAGAATCCACCCTGTCTTTCATGTATCCCTACTAAAGGCTGCAACACCCAATACGTTTCCTGGACGTTCTTCTCCTTGCCCTGACCCAGTGCTGGTCGATGGTCAGGAAGAATTTATGGTGGAAAGGATTCTAGATTCCAGGTTGTACAGAAATCAGTTGCAATATTTGATTAAATGGCAGGGCTACCCAGTGGAGGACAACTCATGGGAACCAGTCAACAATGTAAATGCTCCTCGCCTGCTCCGCCAGTTTCATCAGAGGTACCCTGACAAGCCTGGTCTGAGGTCATCCGGAGGTTGTCCCTAAGGGGGGAGTAATGTAAGGTTCTTTGTCTCTGTTGACATGTTCCTTGAAACTCAGTTTTCCATCGGCCATTTTGCTTTCTGTCTTTCTGCAGCTCTTGCCCTCAGTTAATATGGAGTTCCAGTTTTCATGTTCCCGCCCTGATTCTTCCCTCTTGCTTCTTAAGCAGCCTCAGCTGAACAATCAGTGCTCCTGAATCAAGCCTCAGTCAGCCTGTGACCTGACTCCTGGAAACCTAGGATTTTGGACTCCAGCTATTTCCTACTGAGGAACTTTGGAACACTTTTGGACTCTGGAAACCTGCTGTCTGGTGAATTCATGTTTGCAGAGGAATTACGGTACAGAGAAGAGATCCTGAACCTGCTCTGGAGATTTATTGTAGTGCTTGAAATTACTCTGGCCTGCTGTCTCCTGACTCTGTTCCTGCAAACTGTGTGAACTTTTCAGCATGCTTGTATGAAGTAATACAAGTCATTTCATTTCAACCTATGTCTCCTGTGTTTTCCTCGCACCCAAGCACAAGACGCTATAGGAACTGTACACTATACATGACAGATATCTCCTAACGTCTAGTGTATGAAATTTTCTCTCCCTATCGCTCTTAGGGTGAGGGCAAAAAGAGGGTAGGGATATATCTTGGGACCTATGAAACCTTGATACTACTTTGGGCAAATAGGCCGGATCAGGTTTTAAGACTATCCTATATTACTACCGTAGAGGGAGGATCCGCTGAAAAGACCTGTATGTCCCCTATCCTACGTGCCGATTTAAGGGCTACCAGGCGTATGGTCTTAAATGTTACTAATTTTATGGATGCTTCCTCTAATGGTTCGAACGGGGGTTCGGTCAGAGCATTTAGTACGAAATTCAGGTCCCATGGAGGGACCCTGGCTGTTGGGACTGGCCTAGATCTGGCACAGGCCTTGATGAATCTCACTATCCATCAGTTAGCTGCTAAGTTATAATTATAAAGCACCCCCAACGCCGATACCTGAACTTTTAATGTACTCAATGCTAAGCCCTGATCTCGCCCCTTCTGGAGAAATTCCAGAATCTGCTTAACAGGTATTTCGCCTTCCGCAGAACATCCAGTGGAAGTCAAAAACTTCTACCACGTTCTGCCATAGATATTTGTAGTGACTGGTTTCCTACAGGCTAACCAGGTGGCAATTAGGTTCTCCGAGAATCCCTTACCTCCTAGCACCGACCTCTCAAGTTCCAGGCTGTCAAGTGCAACCCAGACACCTGAGGTTGAAGAACCGGCCCTTGAGCTAGAAGGTCCGGGATCTCCGGAAGGACCCAGGGATCCGTGATCGACATATTCCTGAGCCAGAAAAACCAAGCCCTCTTTGGCCAGAAGGGGGCGATGAGAATCACTCTCGCCCCGTCCTGCCTGATTTTCCAGAGGACCGCGGGTATCATACATATTGGGGGAAAGGCATAGGCTAGGGGAAGGTCCATCTGATCTGAAAGGCGTCCACTGCGTATGGCTCCTCTGTCGGGTTCAGGGAACAGAACTTCTCTACCTGGGTATTTTGCCGGGTGGCGAACAGATCGATATCCAGCTCCCCCACATCTGTACCAATTGTCTGAAGACTGCTGTGTTGAGGGACCATTCCCCTTGTTGAAGTGGAGCGCGACTTAGAAAGTCCGCCATCACAGTCTTTCCCCTTGATGTGGAGGGCTGATAGCGATAGTGTTCATTTCGGCCCATTGAAAAATTTGCTTCGCCATCTGAAGAAGGGTCTGGGATCGTGTACCCCCTTGATGGTTCAGATATGACACCGTGACCCGATTGTCCGACATTACTTTTACGTGATGGCCCTGCAGAAATGGTGAGAGCTTGTAGCGCATTTCGAACTGCCAGCAGCTCCAGCATATTCAAAGAGGCCCCCCCTTCTACTCAAGACCACGCACCCTGAACTAGGTGAGTCCCCATATGAGCCCCCCATCTCCTGGGACTGGCGTCCGTGGTGACTATTCTGGAGATGTGAGGGAACCATGGGACTCCCTCCTGGATGGTTTTTACTCTCAACCACCACCGGAGCAAATGGACGACCTGTTGTGGTAGAACTCGTGCATAGTCCAATTGCCCCTGGCAGTGACGCTGACTCTCCAGGATGAACTTCTGCAAGGCTCTTGAATGGATCTAGGCCCATTTTACAGCTGGGAAACATGAAGTTAGGGATCCCAGGAGTGACATGGCGTTTCTGAGAGTCAATATCGGATTCCGTATTGCCCCGAGGATGAGATTGAACATCATCTCCTTTTCCTCTGGGAGACGACACTCCTTGCTTCCAGGAGTTGAACATGAGCCCCAGAAAGATTTGGGCAGTCTGTGGTACTAATCTTAATTTCTCACGGTTTAAATACCATCCTAGTCCTTCTAAGATGGCTACTATATCCTCCACTTGTCGTTGGCAATGGGTAAAGGAACGACCGACTATTAAAAAATCGTCCAGGTACGGGATTACCAATCTGTCTCTTTCCCTCAGGTGAGCGGTGACTTCTGCTATTAACTTGGTAAACACCCGTGGGGCCACTGCCAGGCCGAAGGGAAGTGCCTTGTATTGAAGGTGTTCGACTTTGCCGTTCACTGACACTGCCACTCTGAGAAATTTTCTGAAGTCCGGATGTATTGGCACGTGATAATACGCGCCCTTCAGATCGAGGACAGCCATGTAACAGTCCGGGAACAGCAACTGAATAGCCGATCTTACTGACTCAATCTTGAATTTTGGAATTCGCAAATATTCATTGAGGCGTTTCAAGTTGAAAATAGTTTCTGTAAGACCCCTCCGTTTTTTTTTTTATACGGAACAGAGGAGAATAAAAGCCTTTCCCTTGTTTCTCTGATGGTACTAACTGAAGAACTTTGTCTAGGAGGCCTAGAACCTCTGCTTCCAGGGCTCTCTGCTCTTAGAGGGATGTGCTAGGAGCTGTGATGAAAAATTTCTCCGGTGGATATTTTTTTGAACTCCAATCTCAGACCTGCCCCTACTAGACTGAGAATCCAGGGGCTTGATGATATCCTTTCCCAGGCTGGAAGGAAGCCAGAGAGTCTTCCTCCCACCTGGGAGACTGAGTCATTTATAGGCCTTCCAGTCCCTCCGAGAGGAAGAGCCAAACAAGAATCCCTTGGAACCTTTCAGATTTTGTCTCTTTCTCTGCTCCATGTATCCCCTTTTCTTATTATAACTTCTCTTCCGAAAGGGTTGAGTGAACGACGAAAAGGGTGGTTCAGGGAACCCTTTCTTCTTGTCAACTGCCTTCTCCAACAAGTCATCTAGGGCTGGCCCAAACAAATACTGCCCTTCACAGGGGAGGGCACACAACTTTCCCCTCGCTTGAGCATCTCCCGGGCAGGTTTTTAACCAGACCGCTCTGCGACCTGCATTTTCAGAGCTGCTGCCTCGCGGCCAGACTGGCTGAGTCAGCGGACGCGTCTGCCAAAAACGCTGCTGCTCCTTTGATCATTGGTAGTGCAGTTCTCACAGTCTCCGTATCCGGGTTTTCTTCTAACTGATCCACTAATGAACTCAGCCACATCATAAAGGGACCTGGCCGTGCAAGTTGCCGCCATGGCCGGCCTTAATGCCCCTGCTGAGGACTCCCATGTAGCTTTTAGGAAGGTGTCAATCTTTCTATCCAGGGGGTCTTTCAGTAACCCTGAGTCCTCGAAAGGAAGGGAAGAACCCTCCAAGGCTTTTGAAATGGCGACATCTAACCTGGGCGCTTTACTCCAGGAAGAGGATGCCTCCTCCTCAAAGGGATATTTCCTTTTAAAGGAGGATGGCAAGGGGCCTCTTGTCCGGCTTCTCCCATTCCCAGCTGCTCATTTAATGGAAAGGTTCTGTACTTCTTCCTTTCTAATGTCCCGAACATTACGTTCTGAACTGATTTTTTGGGTTTCTGGTCCACCAACCCCATCGTGGACCTTACCGCTTTTTCCAATCTATCCACCCACTCTAGTGGAAAGCAGTACCCTGACCCCGAGTCGCTGTCTGAGGCAGAACTTGCAGTCGCGTAACATTCCTTCCTCCGAGGATTCGGGTGGTGAAGGGGATATTTCGTGCCTCTTCTTCCCTGATGACCCCCCCGTATGAGACCAGGAGCTGAGGAATTTTCTACTTCTGCTCTGATAAGGGTCCTCAAGGAGTCAGAGAAATCTGGGCTTTCTCTGGCAATAGTGTTGTTAATACATGACTGGCACAAGTTTTTGGGCCATGAATTGTCCAGGCTTTGTTCACACAAAGCACACTGCTTATATTTTGTCTTTCTTGCGTGTTTTCTAGGGTACCGCTATAATGAGGCGATACCGAAACAGAGGGAAAGAGGGAGGGGAGAGAGAAGAGAGAGGCCTGCATTAATAAATGGCATTCTTGAAGCTCTCACCAATCTCCACAACAAATGGTACCGTAACAGGAGGCTGGATGTCGTCCAAAGGTCCCCTTTCGCCTTGGAACCTTTTGCCTTTGAGCTGCTCCGCTTTGAATCCTTCAACACCTGTGGGCTGCTGGAGTCTCTATGGCGCTCCCTTGGAAAGCCTCCACGGTGCTGCTGCAGGCTCCGCTGCTGTGTAGAGGGCTCCTGCGCTTCCATGCTGCGCAATTGCCCCTGCTAGACCCAGTGATCTCCCTTTTAAGAGTGGCCTTGTGCAGGGGATCCACTGGCCAGCGTCCCCCGCACTTCCGCTATCCTACACTTCCGTGTGTAGGAGGACCCAGCCGTGTTACACTGCGACTTCCGGCCTGTGTGTCACCACAGCGACTTCCGGTGACGCAGTTTCCGGTTTCGGCATCATTGACATGGTGAGCCCCAGATGCCGGCCACGCCGCCCACACAAGCCAGGACGCAGGGCCGCTTGTTCCCCAGGCCGTGCTGGGACCGCGGTCGCCTGCCCGCTCGCAGCCGGAACCCCATCAGGCCCCCCCCCGCGGCACTTCCATGACGCCGGCCGAAGCAGTTGGTGCCCTGCCGCTGCCGACCGGCCTGGGCGATGGATCTCTTCGCTCTTCTGTAGCCTGGACTGCTGCCGCCAGTAAGCAGAAAGCCTCCGCCCTACAAGGACAGGAAACCACTGATGCTGAGGAGCCACCCCTTTTTATCTTAAAGGTTCCCTGTCCCTGTGGGGCGGATCCCCTCTCTCGTTTGGGTGCTGTCATGGGTGCTAGGAAAGCCACTTTTGTATAACTGTATTTTTAATTTTCTGGTTACACCTTGATTGAATGCTACCCTCCTCCACCATTCTATTCAACTGTATCTGCTCCCTGAGCAGACACTGTTGAAATTGAGGTATCAAAAAGAAAGTGGGTGCTTGGCACTGCACCCCATCCCAACTTTCAGGCCCTGTAGCGGCCACTGGCTATAAAAATGTTTCTTTAGTCCCAAATTTTTCAATTTTCACAATGGGTAATAGAAAAATGACCCCACAATTTGTTACACGTTTTCTCCAAAATGTGGCAATACACAATGTGGTTTAGGCACATTACCGGGCTTGGAATGGAATTCGTGCAATTTGATTTTCAGACAGCAAATTTGCTAGGTCTTTCCTCTAGTAAAATGCTGGTTTTGACCCAACATTTTGCTACAAGGGGTAACAGAAGAAAATAGACCCCACAGTTTAAGAAAAATTTTCACAAATGCAGCAATACCTGAAATGATTGGAAACTGGGCTCATGATATGGCTCAAAAAGTAAAGGGTGCCATTTAACTTCTGGAGTGCAAATTTTGCCAGAATAGAGACTCCACAGATGCAAGATGTGTCCCCAATGGGCAGAACAAGATATCCCCACAAGTAACCCAATTTCAAAAGAGACATCCCTTAAGTAATTCATGTAGGAGTGTACTGATCACTTTGAACCCATAGGTGCTTCCCAGAATTTAAAAAAAATATTGGGGTGTGAAAATAAAAAATTAAAAATGTTTGCAGTAAAGTATTCCTTTAGCCTTAAATACCTTGTATTTCATTTTCATAAGCAGTGAGGACCCCACAATTTGTAGAACATTCAGAGTATACAAACACCCCAAAACAGAATTTCCCCGTACTTTACCTCATTTTGAAAACACCAAGAAATTCATCTAGGAAGTGTGGTTTATTAAATATCTCCCAAACGCAGCAATACCTTGTGGACGCAATTCTTCAAGACTGGTTTTGTTCATGCCAGTCTTAATGTGGAGTTCTGCTGAGGTTGGTCGCACCCAATTCATGAAAGAGCATGCACTTCTAACCATGAATCAGGAGCATCGTACAAGTGGCTACAACTCCTACCCCAGTCCCTGCTGTTGCCTCTCCCAACTTTGTTAGAGCTTGCTAAAAATTGTGAAAACAAAATCGCAAAAATTTTACCACAGCCCAAGTTGCGCCAAAATTATACAACTTCACAGCTTTGTGTCACAATACTTCTGTAAAAGTTTTAATAAATCTGGCACTATATGGGGTTGGAAACAGATTTGGACACACATGGCGCTGAAGAGATGAGACGCTTTTTGGAGCGCAAATTTGGCTGGAGTAGTTTGCAGGCTACACTTGTAAGCGATGTACCGGCGGAACACAGCTAAGCAATGCAAGATTTTGCCAAGTACTGCAGTACACTCGCTTGAACGGGAGAAAGCGCAGTATTTTATAGCCCCCGTACATTTGCTTAGTGGCTACTGATGTGTTCTGACCACAGCAGAACAGTTTTCAGTAAATCAGTGAATGTGAGCCCTTGAGGAACCTGGAAACCCATTTTTTAGCTGACAAATCTGAGTGGGAACTAACTCCCACAAAAAAAAAAAAAGGTATATAAAGTTTTGTTGGTAACATTTGGAGCAACATTTTTGGGAGAAAAATGAACAGAAATTCAGGAATCAATTTACATGTCTACTTGATACACTGTTAATTGTGTTAAGGGTGGCTTTGCTGTAATTGTACAGACCTGAAGAATAGGCTTTTATATTTTGCACACTAGTTTTTGCATCACTACCTGAGGGTCATAACTTATCTGCCACAAGAGCTGTGGGGGCATATTTCTTTTTTGGAGTTATTACTCCAAAATTATATATATATATATATATATAATATATATATATATATATATATATATATATATATATATATATATATATATATAAAAACCAGCAATGATTTATTTTATTTTACCGCTATTCACCATGTGGTAAAAGTGAGGCAATGAGTCCACTGCACAAGTAGAATAATTGGGAGTTTTACCTTTTAACTCAGGTGACAGCATTTCCAGCAGTGTACTTTTATTTCCACAATATTTTATTGGCCTTTTTTGCTTAATGAGACCTAAATGTTCATGTTGGTTGGTCTTGATGAAGAAGAGTCACTTCAAACAGCATTGACAAGCAAACCCCATTTCTACTCTCCTGTCCATCTCTGGACTACTGGCAGCACAGATTTTATCCCACTCATCTACAGCCACACAAGTTGCTAAAAGTTAATTTGACGGATCGCTGGTTTTTACACCAATATATGATTGGAGGTCCGTTCAAACCTGCTCATGGAATGGTTTAATACCCAGAAGACTTGCATTGGCAACTATTAGCACACTCCAAATTGCATCGTGGGGAAGCCAATCGAGCAATATAGGGAAACCACTCAACCATTTATATGTCTGATTGTGGAATGTAAAGTGTTAAACAGCCACAATTGGTTCCAGCTAGATTGCAGAATGGGGTCACCTAGAATATAAAGCTGACACCCGCTGTAGATATGCTGTACATGCAAAGCGGAAGTAGTGAAGTGGGCAGCACTGATTAGCACTGCAGCGCTGGGGTCCTGGGTTCAAGGATAACATCTGCAAAGAAGTTTGGAAGGGAACCGGAGAACCCAGAAGAAACCCATGCAAAGACATACTGATGGGGAATCAAGACTGAGCCCTAATGGGGACAGGGATTATGTGTAATCTGTGGAATTAATGGTGCTATATGAGTAAAACAAAAATGTTTAACATCTGTGTATTGTTGAGGTCTACGCAAAACGTGATAGTTATTGACCATGACAATTTTGTTCAATAAACAAGAGAAATGACAAGTATGCAGTTGCAAAATGGCGTTTTATTGCCTACATAGATGGGGTTAAGAAAAAAAAAATGGAAAAAAAAATAGGTACACAAGGATACAAGCAATTATTTAGCCCTATACATTATGTGTAAGCAGTACCCGATCTCCAAAATGGATTAAAGTAATTTGTCAGAAATAGTGAGGTTCTTCATCACCTTCTTCAGCTGCCACAGGTCTAGAAAGCAGGACAAACAGTGCAACTTTTTAGGCTGGATTTTGTAATGTTCACATTTGTAATACTATGAAATTTCCAGAGCACAGCGCATTTTATACATCAAATATTGCCCAAAATACATCAGCTGTGCAATCCAGATTGTGGTTTAACTCTGTAAATACAAAAAAGTTCAAAACGGCTGGTGATCGCGTTCCCTTAAAATATACATTCCTGAACACTGCAACAAAAAATCATTTCCCATAAATTTAACGAAATGTTTAATGTTTAGTTTTGCATATTCATACTGTGTGACAGACATGAAAAGCAACACCAAGCAATAGATATTTATTAATGAGCTTCAGCCAATGCTATGCAAAATATTGAGTGATAAGCTCAGGGACCATTTCATACATCCAATCAAGGCAGTCTTAAGCCTGCTATAGGTGTATATCAGCAAGTGAGGGAGGGCAATGCAGAAGAATGTGTGGGGGTGAGGTTTAAAATAAAAGACTACCAATGATTGTACCAGTGAGAAGTTTGGAAGCCACAGTAGTTTTGCAGGTGTTAAAGGAAATACCTACCTAGTGCAATAGAAGCGTACAATGAAGATCTAAAACATACATTCTATCTTAACCCCTGTAACATTGTGGATTTCAATACTCACATTGCTGGTGGTTAAAGAAAAAAAAAAAAAAAGCTTTGGCAATATAAACCAGCAGGAAATTGTGCTTAATCTTTAACATAAAAGAAGCTATTGCTTAATGAAAGATAAAAAAAAAAAAAAAAAACAACGCATTTTTTGGTTAAGATCATTTTCTGGTCCTGAGCTTAGCACAAAAGAAAATATCACTATTATGCAACTTTATAGTAAAGGTTTAAAACTTTGTGGCAAAGCTTGGAAAAGGGGGAGGCCAGGCAAAATACGGAAGTAAATAAAATTGCTGCAATACAGTTACTACTCCAAATAAAATAAAAAGGAGTGAGATGGGAGGAGGAAAGTGTGGAATCCGTGACTTACATAAAGTTAAGACCAAAAATAAAATAAAAAAATACCAGTACTTCAGTTTGGTCAGTAACTGCATATAAAAACTTTATCCGCCTTCAAATGTAATTGATTGAAATAAAACAAATCAGAAAAAAAAAAAAAGTTTAATAGACTTAAATTTTAGGTTGATTCCCTAGTCAAATGCTCAGAGTGTCGTGAAGCATAATATAAAGTTAGGAGTCGGACAAAGCAATTCACTGAAATAGTGAACAAAGGTATATTTTAGGTTCAAGTTTTGATTGCACCAGATACCGAATTTGCGAACAGCAAAAGACTGAAGCCCAAACTTTTACCCGACAGAGGCCAAGATCACTCTTTTGGTCTGGAAGAGTTTTTTTTTCCCCCCACTGTATAGAATCAACCATAGATTACCATGCTTTTCTATGCAGAGGCATTCGGGAAGCTGATTGGCGGGTACAGCCCAATATAGTTTTTGACTGCAGTCTATAGGTGACTATGTATGCCTACATGTCTAACTCATCTGAAATTGAACTGTACAATGACAGGATTTCCAAATGTAACTCTACAACAAGACTCCAAGTAAGTCTGAAAGAAGACATTTTTAACCAAACCTATATTCCGTTGGTTACAAAATGTCTTTAAGGGTGGATGCAGAGCATATACAGTGTGCGCCTGGCAGGAACCCATTCAGTCAGTCAGTGTATCAGCAGTTTACCTGGGTCTTCAGTACAGTGCTGAGCCCTGTCAGCTGTTAGTTGTCCACACACGGCTTCTCTGGGCCTCAGCTGGTTCCTGTGGGCTCATTGACAGGCAGTTTCTCAGTGTATAAGCACAGGAAAACCAGCTGACAGGGCAGAAGGAGCTCCACAACATGGGCACTTCCCCTGTTTTTGCCCTGTTGGATGGTTACTGTGTGCTCCGTCACATCAGCACTTCTCAGTAGTATTGATCGTCCTCAGGCACATTTGCTGGAATTTATCACTTACAGGCAGCACAGGAGCCAGCAGCTGTTAGAATAATACTGAGAAGTGCTGCCTGTAAGTGATACATTCCAGCAAATGTGCAGGGGACGATCAATACTACTGAGAAGTGCTGATGAGATGAAGCACACAGGAACCATCCAACAGGGTAAAAGGAGCAGTGTGGTAAACACTGAGGGGGAAGTGCCGATATTTCAAACCTCCTACTGCCCTGTCAGCTGATCGTCCCATGTGTCTGTGCTATACACAGGAAAACTGCCAGGGTTACTGAGCACACAGGAACCAGCCAACAGGCAGGAGCTGTGTGCCGACAACCTAGAGCCGACAGCTTGCGCACTGAGACTGAGGTAAGCTACTGTTGCACACAGTGTCTGTGATCCAGCCAGGAGTGTGCAGGCTGCGTAGGCTCTGATCCCACCTTTAGCAGCTGTAATCAGCTTCTGTGGAACTTAAGGATTTGCTTCAGCATGAGCATAGAAAACCTTCTAGAAGATGCTCCCCCTTTCAAATTTCATTGAGGACTTATTTTAATGATTAAAATAAAATGCCGCTGTTTTCATTTTTTAGTGTAGAGCAAGTTAAGAGTCACATGGAAAAATCAGCCCATAAGCAAATATGCTTTGAGCAGGGGTTGGACCAGATGACCAAGGAGGTCCCTTCCAACTATACCATTCTATGATTTGCAGTGGTTTAAAAGCTTTTACACAGTTCTGCATTCAACGAAGCACACTGAATAATCTATAATAAAATCGCTCAGTGCACAAAGGTTGCAATAGTTCCCGGCAGGGGGAGTCCTGTTTAAACAGGACAATGTGCCACCAAGACAGAGGATTTTTATATACAAAGTGCTCGTTCAGTGGGTGAATTTTTTTTTTTTTTTAGTCGGAAGCCTGTTTATACTGCAAGATTATAAAACAAGTGTTCCTAGGGTAATCTTTGGTGCAAATGTACCCTTAATTACAAATGTAATCTAGAGACCTTTAAATAGAACAAAAAAAAAGTAAAAAAAAAAGTCACAGCTACACAAAGTATGCCTAAGAGCCTAAAGGATGAGAGACATTCAAAATGGAGACCTCTTAAAAGATTAAAAAAAAACAAAAAAAAAAATTGTTCATGGGGTATAAGATCAAGTCACATACTAAAGGTGTTTTAATCTCGCCATAATACTTAATTAGGATTTACTGATTTTTAGGTTCCCTCGCTGCATTTTCAGTAAAAAATATAATATATATATTCTACACATCTCACTGGAAGCACACAGTTCTGCTCCCATAGACATTTGATGAGCCCCATTTTGGCTATATCTGCTAAAGAAGCTCCTAATCTAAGGAGGCTTCCAAGAAGCCTTCAACGCAGAGCATCATTGGAGTATCTTGGGTATAATCAGATTAAAACACTTCTCCACTGTTGTGACAAACATCACCATACTAAAACCATACTAGTGTGTTACCAATTCGTTTACCTAGACTGCACACAAATTAGAAATCGGGTAGCTGCAATACAGTCGTTTCTTGGAGGACTACTTTTTAGAGCAAAGATAACTAAAGTGATTAGCTGAAGGAAGTGAACACATTTTAAAAGCATAAGGCGATAAGCTATAAAAGTGGGAAGGGTGTAAGAGTCGTGATGACGCTCTACATGCTGCGGACATTTTAAAATTGATCAGGCTAAAATCATTCCTAGTGAGGATACCAAGCCATGAGATAGTGCTGAATGGGATACATAGACTTCAATGAAATGGCTTCATGTGAAGCAAACACCAATGCATGGCATGGGAAGATCCAATACAAAAACCACTGTGCAAGGTTTTTTGTTTCTTCACTACTGCAATATGAAGCTTCTTTGCGTATAAAAAGTATTTGTACAATGTCACTTTTACATCTACATCATATACAAGCACAAGGATAGTGGAATCTGAGCTGGCTCAAATGCTTACAAGTGCCCCCCACAATTTTTTTTTATTTTTTTAAATTTTATTTTACAGAGTTTAATCTTTTATTGAAAAAAAAAAAATTGAGCCCTGGGTGTAAAACAAAAATATATATATATATATTTATATATAACTCTTGGAGATGAACGTATATCAAAAAGATGTGACTGTTGTGCCAGTTCAGAGGATACTGTATTACAGAATCGACAATCTTCACCATTACACAGAATAGAAAATAGCCATCTCATACATTTTATTACATAAAACTACTTTAAAAATCATTGCCCTTTAACAGGGCTAAGATTTTTTTTTATTATCTGCTTTTATAGGCAGTGTTGCTGGTTAAATCATGAAAAACCAGATACTTGTGAGACAGTTGAGAGAATGGAGCTAATCAATCCCCAATTCCAGTAATCAAGACAGGCCCTGAGGGTGCTGCAGGACACCAATCTAACAGATAGTTACATTTACCAACCTTAAGCTTGTGAAGTAGACAAAACTAATTAAAAAAAAAAAGTTTACAAAAGTCAATGCACTGGCAAAAGAAATTACCACCACTAGATGAGAGAAGCATCTCAAATTTTCAGAAATGCCAGTCATCCCAAACATTAGGGTACAAGACTTGTGTGTATAATGTTATGTTTAGGTTTAATCACTAAATCAGACCCCGGGATAATCCCATCAGTATTTAATAAAGGAGTAAAACAAAAAAAAAAAAAAAAAAAAGTCAGACAAGAAAAGGAAAAGTCATGTTCTGGATAACATAAGCTGGAATAGAAACGTGATACGAGAATCTGAACAATGGTATGACATGTGGCATTTACAACCCTAATGCTACCAATGGTCAGATTAGCAAAATCATGAATAATCAGCAATGGGATACTTTAAAAATGGTAGTAGAAAAATTAATGGGGTTGTCTTTCGAGACCTTTATGGCATAAAATATATGACAAGTGTGGGACACCATCTCCAGAATGGGATTCCCTGACGTCCGACTACGAGTAGAGGTGGCAGCGCATGTGCGGCTGTCTCCATTCATTGCTAAAGCAGTTCCACAGCAAATGCGATAGGCAGTATTTGGGAAATCTGAATATGTATTTGGAATTAACGTAGCAGTAAGTTGAGATTGTCGGAGCGCATGGACCGCCACCTCCCCAACACAGTGGTGGTCAAACACCAGCCAAGACGGGGAAATGCCATAAATGTATTTTCGTAAAGTCAACCCCTATAAAAGTTTGTAAGTTTAGAGATAATCTCAACCAATAAACATGATTGCAGTTGACTTTAGATGCATAGATCACAAAATATGATATTTACAACTTCTGCAGAAAGGTGGACGAGTTACAGCTGAAATTTTACAATTCAATAACAGAATTTAAAAAACAAAACAAAAAAAACAACAGAGACAAGCTTCAAGTTATGTTACCAAACATTAAATAAATCAGTGCTTCTGCGTTTTACCAATGTATAATGGGTTTAATGGCATTTATAGGCAAGGACAAGAAAATACCAACAGACAGATCCGAGTGCAAAACAAACTATGTTTGAAAAGCAAATGTATCCCTTTGACCTTAGAGGGGTCTCCAAATTGCTCCAACCTCTGGCGGTGAAGGGGTTTAAGTAAAA
The DNA here is from genome assembly GCA_033576555.1 of Oophaga sylvatica. Taxonomy (NCBI): domain Eukaryota; kingdom Metazoa; phylum Chordata; class Amphibia; order Anura; family Dendrobatidae; genus Oophaga; species Oophaga sylvatica. Next base: position 296,038,595 of record JARQOD010000001.1, read on the forward strand.
AAAAAACAAAAAAAAAAAACATTTTTATTCTTACAAATTTACAGAGTACATTTTTTTATGAATAAAAACTGGACATAGTTTAATAAAATATCCTTTCACATTTTTAACTCTGAAGGTATAAATGTTAAAACGTTAAAGTTGGATAGTCCTGGCCACACATACTGCAAATAAAATAGTTAATTTGTTTTTGCATTCAGCTACTTTGTCCATGACAAGGGGCCATGTTGAAAAGTAACCAATATAAGCAGGGGAGGGGACAAAGAAGAGGTGTGGGGGGAAAGCCAGTATCAAGATAATAACTTAAAAGGAAAAAGTGGTAAATGTAGTAGCAACCTGAAGAACGCATTTACGGACATGATCTAATGCATTTAATTTAAAGGGTGGGGGGAGGAAGTGCCACCTCCGCAGATAGTCAACACTGCAACAGCTAAGCATTTATGGTTTATAAAGTCGGCTGGTATTCACTAAATGACTTACACATGTGCAGCGATTCCCATCATTCAATGCGACATGGCCATTTGACCCCCTCCCCCCAAAAAAATAAATAAAAATGGAGGGGCCAAGTTTTCACTAACAATAACCCCAATAGCCATTGGTAAGGGTTAGGCCTTCTCATGTTTAAAGTACTTTGTGCTGCTACATGTCACTTCTCCTGAAAGGAGCAGACTACAAAAACAGTAATCCTTTGTCTGATGCTTTACAGTTTAATATATACAGTACCTGAGAAGTTGTAAATGCAGATAATCTAGCTCAACATGTAATGATTTTAATGTGTCTGTAGTAACCAAACGGTTCCCAAGTGGGTGTAATATCTTCCTAGTTACTCTTGGGACAGTAACAAGGATGGAAAAGCTGAGGACACCTATGCACCACAGTAAAGCAAAGCACACGTGGACAAGAGTGGATAACCCTATAACGAGGAGATACATTTCACAAACTAGGGCGACGGGATGCACATTTGTTTTAGCAAAGACTTAGTGTGCCTCTACATTCAAAGCTAAACTTGATGCAAAGAGACTGCATTGAGACCTTGTTCGGCTGCATGTTTAGTGTATCAAGCCAAAAACAGATTTTAAATAAAACATGCATTTTGGCTCTAAACATGGTATTTGGCTAATAGGGGAAACAAAAAAAAAAAAAAAAAGAAGCTTGTACAAGAGATCACAAGATGTGAACAAGGCCTTACAGGAGCCGGTCTGGACCAAACAAGCGTCAGGGCTTTACTTTTTTCTGCAAATTTGTCATATGGAATAATGTTTATTATTGAAAACATATCTACGGAGGCACTTTAGGAATTTAGTAGAGACTACAGTTGATATGTACCTTAGGGAAAATATAGTTTCTGTAGAAGATATATGCATGTGGCAGGCATAACCCACATGAAGGAGAGGAATGTAGTCATTTATTGGTGGAAGAGAGGGAAAGTCCTGTGATAAGACAAAACGGACTACTTAACATGCAGCAGTAACATTTTCAAAAGGGCCCTTTGCTAAAAAGTTTAGATAAGATTGTGTTTCAGAAGCGACCACATTTTGAGACAAAGCAATAAAGTGCATTGAGAATATTCATTTAAAAGCAGTTTTAAAAACATAGCAGCAAGAGACAAGAAAATGTTGCAGTTAGAGGCCATTTAACCAGTGCAATACAAATTTTTCAAAGAAAAAAAAAAAATCTTTATATATACCAGCAAGACTAACCCCTTCATAGCCAGGTGTTCTGGAAACAAAGTTGAAAACCCTCCTTATAGGCAAGGTACATTGGGCTACCAAGCTACTCTACATTTTGAATTGTGAAACTTCAGATGGGAGCGGAGAATTTAGGGGGACAGTCTTGAAAATGCAGGATAATTGGCCAATGAGAGCTTGTGAAACCTCAAAGTTAAGAGGTAAACTACTGCTACCCACTCCGTATGGCTACAAAATTGGGGGATAAGCGGAAAACAAAAAAGGTGTGAAAAAAAATAGTTTTAAAATATTTCCAATTTTTTTTTTTTTTTTAAGTGTTGGTTGGACTGTGCCAAGTCTTACATTTAACGCCATCGAATCTTTTCAACTGACTGGCTTTGAAGAGAACAATGAATGCAATCAGGACTGATTAAGCCAGAAAGACGATTTGGGGTTGGAATAATATTCAAAATTGGGTTGGCAAGTAGTATCTTTGGTTACAACTTTAGACTGGCAATCATATTCCTCCATTCAGAATCCTTAATGATATGAAAATACAAATTGATAACCGAATGTAAAATGTGGCAATACATAAGAGTGGTGTCGGGGCATTGACAATCAACCAGATATCAGGTCGTGGAAAAAAGGTAAATTCATGACAGAGCTGTAATCAGTCCATCTCAACAATTCTCTTAATAGCCGGTCGGTGTTCAGCCAAAAATGGGTGAAATCAAGGATAGGTAGGAGCTTGTAAACTCTTAAAAGTAATTAAATTTTTCGAATGGAGTCTGGAAAGGGCTTAAAAGCAAGATTGTGCTTTACTTTTAGGAGAGCCAAGGTAGCCTTTACAGAGAAGGGTAAAAACATTGTTGCTCGTTTTCCCTGGGACAATTACAAAGTCGGGTGTCCTTATTAACTACACACTGGAAGGAGTCAACTCAATAAAAAGGGAAAACAGCCTGGTATCTAGCTGTTGTCATCGGTATTTCTTACAAGACAAAGAAAATATGGACAGATAGAAAATAAAAAAAAAAAAAAAAAAGCTTTTTTTTTTTAAAAAGTAACAAAAATACAGTTGGGGTGGAGGACAGATTCTGTACCAACCCCAATGCCAAATATTGCCTCCCTGCAAAAAAATGCAGAACCACGGCTTTGACAGAAGGGAAGGAGCCGTGAAAAAAGCAGCTTTAGGTTGGCCATACTTCACTCCTACAGACTCTTACAGCTGTACAGGTCCATGAGAAAGATTGCCAAGCCTCAGTCGGCACTACCTCCTGCTTGGCAAGTGTACCCCATTGATGAGAGGCAGAAGTGGAGGATGGAGTTCCAGCTGCGTTAACAGTGAGAAGTGGTCAGAGGGTACGTGGGGGTGAGGGCAGCCAGGGATGTTGTTCTCTGCCATCCACTGAGGATCTAAAGGCCCCAGGACGCCAAGAACATCCATATGTGTCTTGGAGTAGAAGATGTAGTCAATTACACCCTAAAAAAGAAAAAAATAAAAAAATAAATTACGACGTGTAAATACATAATGTACATTATCACGACTAAGCAATAAACTCAAGAAAGCAGGACATTAGGAAGTCACAAGGATGTGTATACCAAATAAAAATATCTGATGGTCCAATTTGGCTGCTATTTGCTCGAAGCCCAACACACAGGCTCTCCATGCATGTTCTGTGACACAGCCGCGACACATGTAGCTGCAGTGCTGATCAGCCGGAGCGATCCAGGAAGCCGGGTTCCCTCTGCAGCTTATTCATTAAAGGGAATCTGTCACCCTAAATTGGCGGGATATTTAAATGATGGCAGTCAGGTCAGATGGACGGTGTTTTGGGTACTTGCCTTAACATGTTGTTCGCCGCTGTCTCCATTATTTCTGGGAATTGTAGTTGTTGCCCTCCATATAACGCGCCTGCGCATTGCAATCTTGAATTGCGCATGCGCAGTATGCTTTGCCTGCAGATTGCAATGCGCAGGCGCATCATATGGAGGGCAACAACTACAATTCCCAGAAATAATGGAGACAGCGGCGAACAACATGTTAAGGCAAGTACCCAAAACACGCCCATCTGACCTGACTGCCATCATTTAAATATCCCGCCAATTTAGGGTGACAGATTCCTTTAAGAGCTATAGCTTGCTGATTAAGAGGGAACCTGAACAAATTCGCTCAACTCTAGTGAGCAGTCATTTCGCTTTTCCAGAGCCTTTGTACTACCAGTAACATGGAAGCCCACTATAATTCCATTAACAGATGACCGTCCAAAAAAAAAAAAAAAAAAAGCAAGCCCTCACTCAGGTCTGAGTAGCAGCTTTTACTGGGAACATTTACATAACTTTTGGGATCACAGTTATCTGGCGCTCTACGCTGACCACTTACTTTGGGGTTTCCATCTAAATCTGAGTGACGCGATTCAGATGAAACCCCCGATGGATCCATTCACTATGGTGAGGCAGCAGAGTTACTCTGGACTCCGTCTGCCTCTGTTCTGCGGTGTCCTTTTCAGAAGTGCACAAAACTGTGGCCAACGGCACTTTTATGCAATCCTAAAAAGATGGACACCGCCGGATGATCACAGGTCAGATGGCGTTCACAGTGCCTTCCATCTGCCTCATTGGGAATCTTCAGCCATAGGTTTTGTCTGAATCAAGTAATTCAGTGAGTTACACGGCTCAGTGCAGAGCGCAGGATAAATGTGTGTTAAGACTTACTGCGATCTTTGGGAGGCAGAATGGAAAAAGCCGACAGTCATGCAAGGCTTGATTTTTGCGGGACGAGCTGACGTTTCTATTGTTACCATTTATGGACACATGACATTTTTTGATCGCTTTCTATTCCAATTTTTGGGAGACAGAATGAACAAAAACCAGCAGTTTAGGAATTGCTTTTTTTTTTTTTTTTGAATATCGTTCCACGCGTGGTAACATTTGTAAGACAGGTTTATTCTTCAGGTCAGTAGGATTACAGCGATACCTCATTTATATTGTTTTTTTATGTTTTGGCGCTTTAACACAATAAAAAACTATTTTCTAGAAAAAAATTATTTTTGCATCGCTTTATTCTGAGAACTATAACTTATTTTTATGGTAATTGAGCTGTGTGGCAGCTTGCTTTTTGGCAGGACAAGATGGCATTTTCATTTACACCTGTCATTTTGATCTCGTTTTATTGCGCTTTTTGTTCGGTGGTATGATAAAGCGGGTTGTTACGGACGCATCGTGTTCTGATGGAAGCGTGCAGGGATCCCCCTCCCTGCGCTATGCTTCTCTATGCCACTCACCACTGACAGAGGCATCACAGGGGTTAAATGCCCATGATTGGTGCTAGCACCGATCATGGGTATTGCTGCGGGGTTTCAGCTGTCACATACAGCTAACAGCTGCATACGATTGCCGCGGCGCTCAGCGTGAGGCTACGCCATACTAGTACTGCAGCTGGCAAACACACCTCCAGCAGAGCAGTACTAGTACGGCGCATGTTTCGAAGGAGTTAAACATACCTGCACTTCCCCGATTCTGCCTCTTCAGTTTTGCACCAAATCGCCTTATTGCAGAGATGGTTTTCTAAAATGCAGCAAATGTGAAATCTTATCTTTGCAGGCCAACTGGGCATTTATTCAGTGTATACTTTGACAGTGCGCACTTTCACACTGTCAAGCTGTGAGATAACTGCTTGGAGGGAGGTGTGAGACTGCGGGACTGCTAGTTTGCTAGACCAGAGTCCCAGCAGTGACTTGCAATGTCTGGAAGAGAGGGGTTGAAGGTGCACATCCATAAGAGTATACACTGAAGAAATGCATGGCTGGTTTGGAAGATTTAACATATTGCATTTTAAAAACACCAAATGTGAGTGAGGCTTTCTGCAATGGGTCAATGCAGCGCAAAATGGAAATGCGCAGCAGAATTCAAAGACCTCAGGCATTCTTACATGGTATTTCATTTCATTTTTGGAGCAAGAGACAGGTCCTCTAACCCAATGCATACAAGAGTTTGCGTTTCTAATAGGTTAAGCATTTACATTACAAGATCTAGAAGTTAACCCTTTACAAATTAGCTAAAGGAGCACCCTGGTGAAATAGATTACGCTTTGGTTCCTTTATAAGGCCTCTTTCACATGTCAGTGTCTCCGGTACGTGTGGTGACAGTTTTCAAATGTACCGGAGACACTGACACGTGTTTTCTCACGGACTGTGTGTCCAAGTGACCCACACGTCAACATGTCCGTTTTTGTGCAGCTGCACGGATGACACGGATCCATACAAATCAATGGGTCCGTGTTAACACGTAACGCACACGGATGCCGTCCGTGTGAGTTTTTAAAGTTATAGTGTTAACACTGAAACAAATTGTTTCTTTACTAGCCAGTTGGCTAGGTCTTGACATATTTGTTACGCCAAAGGACTTCCAACACACAAAGCAGAGACATCATTGAGACAAATGTTTTTGACATGCTTTAAATCCATAATCACTACTAACCACCCAACCAAAACAAAACCCTTAACCTTCTCTAAGGCCATATTCACACACTGCTTAAAAAAAAAAAAAAAAAAAATACTAAGTTTAAGCTGCTTACAAAAAGCAGGTTTTGCTTATTTCCCCCCCCCCCCCGAGTTTTTGTAGCTGCCTATTTGCCAGGGTACATTTGTCTGATGTGCATGCTGATTAAGTTGAATCAGATAATTTTTTATGCACTAAATTTTCAGTCTTTGGCACCAAAATCTGACACCTGCATTTTTTGCACTACCCATTGCTTTCAGTGGGTCAGAAATGCTGAAATAAGTGACATGCTGCATTTTGCAAAAGCAGAGCTCTTTACTTTTTTCTTTTTCCTGGCTTTTTTGTCAAAGGTGTATGTGCATGAGACTTCTGAAGTATCAGACTTTGCTGGTACTGTGAAACTGAAAATTTGTATTTAAAAAAAAAAGCAGCAAAAATGCAACGTGTGATAATAGCCTTAGAGGGCTCCTTTGGGAACTTACTTTGAAATCAAAGGTGTAATTGGTGTAAGGCATCAAGTTGTTTTCATAGGCGCTCCTCAGCTGAAAGCCATGTGTAATTCTTCCATCTGGGGTCCCATTCTTCCCATTGCAGCTGAAGTTTGAGAGACACTCATTGTATCTAAGCTCCTTAAAGTCCTTATGATTGTCAGCTACTCCTCCATTGGTGAGATATTCCACCACACCTAACACAGGAAATGGAGAGAACTTTATTACAGTATATAGGAAGAAAAATAAATAAATAAATAAATAAATAATTAGGAGAGCAGAGAGAATATATCTTCAAAATCAGCAGCTGAAAACTAAAGACAGAATTGGGTTGGAAACAGAACAGGACATTCTGGTACATAGCATTTTGCAGTGGGTTCCCACAAATAACTATTGGTACGTCTTGGTAGTTATGCGGGCACAGGAACTGTCCGCAGAATCACCACTTGGAGCTTGTGCTTAACTCATAGCCACGCTCTAAATGCTGCAATCAATAGGGTTTGCAGTATGTAGACGGCCGAGAGAGGGAGGGGGCTCCCTCTTTCCCGATCAGCACCCCAGTAACGCGATAACAAAGAGCCAATGGCAGCTGGAGGTCAAGTAATGATCTCCAGGTCTGGCAGCTATGAAGGATTGTTAGACCCAGTCAGGACAGGGTAAAAAAGTAAATTTTTTGTATTTCATTTAAGATTTTCCGTAAATATTCTACCAATAAAAACATTTATGCAAGAACATAGTGTGACGTAGCGCAATTCCAAGTGTGTACTTTTTTTTAACCCCTACAGTGAACACAAAAAGGAACCTGACAGTTTTGTCATATCAATCAACTAAAACTACCTTATTCAGCGCCTGTGCTGAATTCCATAACTAGTTATATAAGCCCCCGACTACCTCTATATCCCGTCAAAAACCTTTCAATCACTAATATGGTCAAGCACCTCAGTGTCACTTTGCAGTAATAACTCTGGCTTGATTTGAAAATTTGACCTGGTCATTATCCCTTTCACCCCCCCCCAAGCCTGTTTTCACTCTTGCGAGACACAGCCAAAGCAATACCCGGCACTGCCGCCGGCACCGGAGTGTGCGGCTGCATGCATTACACAGCTAAATACTCCGGTCCGAGTGACGGCGGCCGTGCAGGGTATTGAGGTGCGAGTTTTTTTGCAAGTGTGACCCCCACCTAAATTTTATAATTCTGTCCACTAACTAGGTACCGTAGTAACTCTGGAACACTTCAATGGATTCCACAGGTTCTGAAATTGTTTTTTCGTGATATTGTTCTTTGTGATTGTGGTAAAAAAAAAAAAAAAAAAAAAAAAAAATTGTATTAACCCTTCAGGTGCTTCACAAAATTTTTTGGAATGTTTAAAAAAAAAAAAAAAAAAATGAACGTTTAACTTTTCACAAAAAATTTACTTCAGATCCAGTTTGTTTTATTTTCCCAAGGGTAACAGGAGAAATTGGACCCCATAAGTTGTGCAATTTGTCCTGAGTATGCAGATACCCCAAACCACTGTTTGGGCACATGGCAGAGCTCAGAAGGGAATGAACACTGACTTTTTCAACGCAGAATTGGCTAGAATTGAGATCAGATGCCATGTCACGTTTGGAGAGCCCCTGATGTGGCTAAACAGTGGAAACGCCCCAAGCCTAACTTTAGCCCCAAGCCTAACTGGAAAATGGAAATACCGTATATACTCTAGCATAAGCCGACCCCCCCTAATTTTGCCACAAAACTGGGAAAACTTATCGACTCGAGTGTAAGCCTAGGGTGGAAAATGAGGCAGCTACTGGTAAATTTCAAAAATAAAAATAGATACCAATAAAAGTAAAATTAAAGTAGGTTAAATGTTTTTGAATAGCCATATTGAATCAGGAGCCCCATATGCAGCTCGATAGATTATGCCCCATATATTATGCCCCACATGCTGCCCATGTATTATGCCCCACAAGATGCTCCATATGCTGCCCCATGTATTATGCCCCACAAGATGCTCCATAGATTATGCCCCATATATTATGCCCCACAAGATGCTCCATAGATTATGCCCCATATGCTGCTGCAAATAAGAAAAACAAAAAATGACACCTCGTCACTGGGGGTCAGGTGCCGATGTCCTTAGCAGGCGGGGACACGGCGCGCTATTGGGGACAGGTGATGGTGTCACTGCTGGCTCAGGCCCCGACACCTGCAATATTCACCTGTCCCCGGTCCACCGCTGTCTTCCGGGTCCTCCGGCAGTGAATGCTCAGGCAGAGGGCGCGGTGCGCACTAACCACATCATCCCGCCCACTGACCTGAACATTCACAGCCAGAGGACGCGAGGACACAGCGGTGGACCGGTGAATATCGCATATACTCACTCCCTCCTGGAGTGTCTCTGCAGCCCCTGCTCTTGACCCGTGGTCTCCGGCAGCTATTCATAACTTCAGCGGTCACGTGGTACCGCTCATTTAAGTCCATGAACATGCGCATATTCATGACTTTAATGAGCAGTACCATGTGACAGCTGAACTCAGGCGCCGGAGACCGTGGGAGTAGAGCAGGGGCTGCAGAGACCGCGCTTGAAGGGGGTGAGTATATAGGACAGCTGCGCTCCGCTTCCCCCGCCGACCCCCTGGTCTATGACTCGAGTATAAGCCGAGAGGAGGACTTTCAGCCCTAAAAAATGGGCTGAAAATCTTGGCTTATACTCGAGTATATACGGTACATTTTTTTTAGTTTACCATTTTTCAACTAAGGGGGTGATAAAGGAGGGTTTGATTTACTATTTACAGCGGGTTTCTATGATTGGCAGCTGTCACATGCTAAATGACGCTTTTTATTGCAAAAACTAGTTTTTGCATCACCACATTTTGAGAGCTATAATTTTTCCATATTTTGGCCCACAGTCATGCAAGGTCTTATTTATTGCAGGATGAGTAGACGTTTTTATTGGTACCATTTTCGGGCACATGACATTTCTTGATCGCTTTTTATTCTGATTTTTCTGAGGCAGAATGAACAAAAACCTGCAATTCATGAATTTCTTTTGGGGTGGGGGGGGCGTTTTTACCATTCTGCGTGTGGGAAAATTGATAAAGCTGTTTTATTCTTCGGGTTAGTACGATTACAGCGATATCTCATTTATATATTTTTAGGTTTTGGAACTTTTATACAATAAAAACTATTTTATATAAAAAATTATTTTTGCATCACTATTATGAGCACTATAACTTATTTTTCCAGTGATGGAGCTGTATGGGGGCTTTTTTTTTTTGCGGGACAAGATGACGTTTTCAGCAGTACCATGTTTATTTATATCCGTCTTTTTGATCGCGTGTTATTCCACTTTTTGCTCGGCAGTATGATAAAGCATTTTTTTTTGCCTTTTTTATGGTGTTCACTAAAGGGGTTAACTAATGGGACAGTTTTATAGGTCGAGTCGTTATTGACATGGCGATAATAAATGTGTACTTTTGTTTAGATTTTTTTTTTCTTTAATTCAAATACCATATATACCCATGTATAAGCCGAGATTTTCAGCCCATTTTTTAGGGCTGAAAGTCCCCCTCTCGGCTTATACGCGGGTCATATACGGGGGTCGGCGGGGGAGAGGGAGCGGGGGTGTCGGATCATACTCACCCCTCCGCCGGCGCGGTCTCTGCAGCCCCCTGCTTCTCCCACGATCTCCGGCTCCTTCCTGCAGTGGTCACATGACACCACTCATTAAAGTCATGAATATGCACATATTCATGACTTTAATGAGCTTTAGCACGTGACCGCTGCAGGACTGAAGCGCTGCGGAGAGCGCCGGGAGAAGCGGAGAGCGCCGGGAGAAGAGGAGAGGCTGCAGGGACGCACGGCGGAGGGGTGAGTATAGCTATATTTACCTGTCCCCGTGCCACCGTTGCGCGCTGCTCCCTCGGTCCTGGCTGTGAATGTTCAGGCAGAGGGCGCGATGACGTCGTTAGTGCGCGCCCTGCCCCCTGCCAGATCATTCACAGCCAGAGGAGTCGGACCGAGGACACAGCATGCAGCGGTGCAGAGAGGACAGGTAAATATCTCAGGTGCCGGGGTCCTGAGCGAGCAGTGACACCGGCACCTGTCCCCCATAGTGCGCCGCTGTCACCGCCTGCTCAGGACACCGGCACCTGGCCCCCAGCGACGGGAGGCGAGTATGTCATTTTTTTTTGCAGCAGCAGCATATGAGGCCTATACTATGGGGCATAATTGTGCAGCATATGGGGCATATCTGGAGCATATGGGGGCATAATATGGAGCATATAGGGGCATAAGCTGTAGAACATATGGGGCATAATCTGTGGAAACATTATGGGGGCATAAACTGTGGAACATATGGGGCATAAACTGTGGAACATATGGGGGCATAATCTGGAGCATATGGGGGCATAATCTGGAGCATATGGGGCATAATCTGGAACATATGGGGGCATAATCTGGAACATATGGGGGCATAATATGGAGCATATGGGGGCATAATCTGTGGAACATATGGGGCATAATCTGGAGCATATGGGGGCATAATCTGTGGAACATATGGGGCATAATCTGGAACATATGGGGGCATAATCTGGAACATATGGGGGCATAATCTGTGCAGCATATGGGGGCATAATCTGTGGAGCATCATATGGGGGCATAATCATTTTTCACCCTAGGCTTATACGCGAGTCAATAAGTTTTCCCAGTTTTTTGTGGCAAAATTAGGGGGGTCGGCTTATACACGGGTCGGCTTATACATGAGTATATACGGTAGTAATTTTTTGATGGAATAAATATTGATTTTTATATTATTTTTAAAATATTTTTACAATCTTTTAAAATTTTTTTTTTATTTAATTCTTACTTTTACACTTTGTCCCACTATGGGACACTCATTTTGTGCAGGCTGATCGCTTCTATAGCATGCAGATCTCAAAGTGCCAGGAGCGATCTGTGATCAGCTGTGAGAATCAGCTGACACCCGGCCGCGATCAGCTGCGCTCCCCCCGTGAGAGTGGCTGATCGCCTATGACGTACTATTTCGTCCATGGGAATTAAGTCCCAGGTCACATTTATTGCATAGTACATCTGAAGTCAGAAAGGGGTTAAACATTTAAGTGCTTCACCAGAATTAAAGCAATGTGGAAGGAAACAAAAAAAAAAAAAGAAAATTTTACTTTTTACCACAATGTTGCTTTAGCCCCAAATTTTGCATTTTTCCCAGAAACAAGAAGCAGTGGATGTTGGAGTGAAAACTTCAAATCTGCCATTTTAGTGCTCATGCTTCATGCAGCTGGAGACACTTACCTGTAAAGTGTGTTCTCATTGCTACAGAAATGGCAAACCTGTGGATGCTAAATGTGCTTTAGGCACACTATGGGGCATTAGGACTTGGGAACGCAGACTTTGTTGGATTTTTTTTTTTTACCCCCCTCGGGGTGTTGGCAGGCGTCAAAGCGCTTTTCCAGTTTCTTTGTGCCACGAGTAAAGTGGAAACCCAGATATTTCTATTGACCGATTTGAGTGGGACAAGATTGTTTTCAGCTATACCATTTTTATTTACATCTGGCTATCACATTAATTTTATTGTTCACTGAAGGGGTTAAAAGGTACGAGAGTTTTAGAGATGTGTTCAGTAGAAGCCAAATCTGTATTTTTCTACATAAATATTATACCTGTACAAAAAAATAAATAAATAAAGACTTGTTACTTTAATCACTGGTATAATGCATTTGCACAACACTGACAGAACACCTTTCTGCTTTTTAGATGCTCCTTGCATGGTTTATCAGGCCACTGAGCTGACACATGAGGTGTTCATTTGACCTCCTGCTGTCATAGCTACAATTGGC
>JARQOD010000001.1:296051181-296073681 GCA_033576555.1 Oophaga sylvatica
ATTTTATAAAACATATAATCCGAAAAATACGGTATTTTTTTTTTTAATGTTCAGTTTTTCACTGTTGCATTCAGATAGCCATAACAGTTTTATTTCTTTTGACTTAACCACATGAGTTTCTTTGTGGAATGTGTTTTAATCATTTTCCCCCCTCACACACTGTCCTGTGGGTCAGTTTGGTGATATCAAATTTATCGTTTTGTATTACTCACAAGAAAACACTGTTTGAATAAAATGTTTGGTCATCAAAATTCTGTTGCCGCAAGTTAAACGTTAGGCCAGGTTCACATAGCGTTAATGCAGTCCGTTCAACGCATAGCGTTGACGGACTGCATTAACACTGTCATATTGTGATCGCGTTTACTGATCACGCTAGCGCAGCTTCTCTATCTGCGCTAGCAGTGATGGACTCCCAAACGCTGCAGACCACGTCCGAGGGTCCATCACAGATTGACTGCACATCGCTAACGCATGCCGCTTAGGACAAACATTAGCAATACACTCGGTTATGGGAGTGAATGGCAGCGTTAACAGATTCGTTACATCACGTTAATGCCGTAGTGTAACGCTATCCGTTAAACGGACTGCCATAACGCTATGTGAACCCAGCCTTAGTCAACGGAGATGTGGAAGGACTTTCACAACAAGATGCAGTTTTTATTGGTACCACTGCTGTATGCACAACTTAAACCATTTTTGTCATTACACTTTTTGGGGGACTGAATGCCAAAAAAAAAAAAAAAAAAAAAATTTTTATAGCTCTATGAGGGATTGTTTTCTGTGGGATGAGTTGTACTTCTGACCGGCACTGTTGTGAACACGTTGGAGGCCACTTCGGAGCTGTGGCTCCCTCTGGTGGTTGCTGAGGGAAATGAACCAATTGCTGAATGGCTTTCAGCTGGGTCTGCATGGTCTGATATAAGTGACCTGAACTCCCAGCAGCCTTGCAGGTAATCAATTGTTCTTCAGGTCTTGCTTGGAGCTCAGCAGCTTGCATTCCTGCTTTCATTCAGATAAGTGATTTGCTGTTTTTTTTTCCTCTGGTTGGATTTTCCTTGCTGGTTTGCAGTAGACTTCAGCCTGGTCCCCTTTTGGGGCCTGGCGCTGCATTTGTGCTCAGTTGTGTTTGTACTTTCGCTCTGTTTCTGTGTCACTTTTTATTTGCTGAATTGCTGTGTGTTACACCAGAGATCTGATTTAGGTGGTAGAGGTCGTGTGATCTCAGGTTTTGTGTTAATCAGAAGTGTTGGTATTTTTGTCAGGGCTTTTGGGTTGCAGTCAGAATTCTTTCCTATACTTTTCTATCTAGACAGTATTGGGGCCCAGCGTTTGCTCATTCTATTTTCTGTCTGTTTGTATTTTCTTCTTGTCTAACCGCCATTACATGTTTGGGGGCTTCCTATTTCTTTGGGGGGTTCTGCTACGGGGCAGTTAGCTTTCATCTTTCTGCCTTTAGGTGTAGCTATCTCCGGCTGTGACGAGGCGTCTAGGATCACCGTAGGTACGCTTCACGGCTACTTTTAGTGTTGTGGTTAGTTTAGGGTCCTGCAACCCAATAGTTTCCAGCCCCTCTGGTGTATTGCTACTTTGGCTATTTTTGCTATTTCTCCTCAGTTGCCGAAACATAACATGGCACCATGGATTTTACCACACAATTTTGGACTGGCAAAAATTCCCAGAGCGTCGAAATGATGGAATTGCACTTTTTTAACCATGTCAAAACTGACCTGGCAATATGATTCTGCAGGTTAGTACAAGTATGCAGATACCAAAACATCTAGTTTATTTTCAGTTTTATTTATTTTCAGTTATTTTAGTTTGGTTTGTCGCCAAAAAACTACCGTAGGAGTTTCTATTTCAGAATCTGGGAATAGGTGATTTTTTGCACCTTGAGCTGACTTATTGATCCCATTTTGGGGTGGACACAATATTTTGATTGCCACTTATTGCAATGTTGCAAAGGCCAAAAAAAAAAAATAAAAAAATAATAAAGTAATTCTGGGGCTTTCATTATTTCTCATTATGCGGTTTACCAATACATTTTATATTCTGATTGGACATTTCTCAGTGCAATGATACAGTTTAATTGTTTTCATGTTCAATGGGGCAAAAAGGTGGGCGATTTGAACTAATATTTTCATTTCTCTCATTTAAAAAAAATTATACACTTTAGTTTATTTAATAGTTTCTTTAAGAGACTTGAAGCTGTGATCTTTTAATCGCTTGTGCACGCCACAAGGCAGTGTTCACAGGAGTACCGTAAACACAGGTACGGGAGTCTTCTGCAGACCCCCTGCTGTCATGACAACCCATCAGCACCCCGCGATTGCATGACAAGGGCACTGATGGGTGGCCAGAATAATGCACTTCAGGCTGATAGGTGTTATATCCTACTACTTGTTGTCAGATTGACAGCAAGCTTTAACTGGTCTTTAACTGCAGGCGGAGCACTGAGCCACCGACAGCTGTTGAGGCACATGACAGCTGATCAAGTCAGCTGTCATGTTTTCGGAGAGATGCTGGCTCAGCGTTTGAGCCTGCAAAGTCAGGAAGACAACATATGATGTAAATATAGGTTACATTGTGAAGGTGTTAAAAGGAGTCAAACTAGTTTTATTTAGGCAGGAAAATTTTCTATAAAAGATTAAAAAGCCATTCTAGAAATAATTTAGACCAATTATACCAGCCTCATCAAGTCTAAGATATATGCAATGTATGCAGTTTGTATTGTGAAACCTGGTGACTAACTACTGCGAGTTAAAGTCTGCTCGCACCTGCCATTAGACATGCGGTAACTGTAGTTTAATTGCTCGATTTGGGAATAGTCGCTTTACAAATTGGAAGAGTCTTGAGATTGTGTTTGTGCATTTGGCAGCAAGCACACTCAAGGGGTATTCACATCTCCAAGATCCTATTCCATTATGTAGGTGTAATATTAGCAGATACCTTTAATTAGAAGTGTAGTATAGATCTTCTGATTCACTATGTCACTTACAGCATATGTGGGGCATTGCAGTAGCTTATGCATCCATGATTGTGACCACTAACCTATGAATGGTTGTAGCAATGAATACTTAAGCTATTTCCCCCTCACAAGGAGTAAGTGACAGAAAGTCAGAAGAATTATGCTACATTTCTAATTGGCACCTTTTGATATTCTTATTATTCCTACTATAAATTGGAATACCCCTTTAACTTTCTGGATTGTTAAAACTTAGATAACTTAATATTTCAATACGCACATCTGACAATACACGATACATATACCCTACAGTGGTGAACTCCACTCTATGAAAACTCATCTGCTCTTAATCCCATGGTGCACCAGCAAAGCACAAGGGCAGATTGCGCCAGTACCTCTGCCTGCTGTAGTAATATGGAATATCCTCCCCTCTATATGCTCCTAAATGTCATACTTCAACCTCCTTTACTATATACTGGCAATCTAATTGTGTAATAATCAACTAATGTTTCCCCCTGTGGTTAACATGCGAGAAACAATATCATAGACAGGTCTGGCAAGTTAAATGTGACCCCCATCAAGAGAACAAACCATGTAAATTCCTTGGGAGCTACCATGTGATCCCATGACTTAACTGAAAGTTACACCATGCATTGTCTGAAAAAGAGGAACCACACATTTCAGCTGTTATTGTATATTAAAATGACTTAAGGCACACATGCGAATCTATGAAGACCAGTGATCAAATTAAATAAAAATACAGTGGGTTCAGAAAGTATTCAGACCCCTATAAAATGTTTCACTTTGTTTCATTGCAGCAATTTGGCAAATGCAAAAAAAGTTTATTTTTTCTTATTAATGTATACCCCATCTTGACTGAAAAAAAAAAAAAAAGTAGAAAATTTTGCAAATTTATTAAAAAAGAAAAACTGAAATATCACATGGTTATAAGTATTCAGACCCTTTGCTCAGTATTGAGTAGAAGCACACTTTTGAGCTAGTACAGCCATGAGTCTTCTTGGGAATGATGCAACAAGTTTCTCACCCCTCGGATTTGGGGATTCTCTGCCATTCTTCCTTGCAGATCCGTCAGGTTGGATGGTGAATGTTGGTGGACAGCCATTTTCAGGTCTCTCCAGAGATGCTCAATTGGGTTTAGGTCAGGGCTCTGGCTGCACCAGTCAAGAATGGTAAGAGTAGTTCTGAAGCCACTCCTTTGTTATTTCAGCTGTGTGCTTTGGGCCATTGTCTTGTTGGAAGTTGAACCTTCGGCCAAGTCTGAGGTCCAGAGCACTCTGGAAGAGGTTTTCATTCAGGATATCTCTGTACTTGGCCGCAGTCATGTTTCCCTCAATTGCAACCAGTCGTCCTGTCCCTGCAGCTGAAAAGCACCCCCATAGCATGATGTTGCCACCACGTTTCACTGTTGGGATTGTATTGGGCAAGTGATGAGCAGTGCCTGGTTTTCTCTCCACACATACCACTTTGAATTATCACCAAAGTTCTATCTTTGTCTTAGACAAGAGAATCTTATGTCTCAGTCCGGGAGGCCTTCATGTGTTTTTTAGTAAACTATGCGGGCTTTCATATGTCTGGCACTGAGAAGAGGCTTCCATTGGGCCACTCTGCCATAAAGGCCCGACTAGTGGAGGACTGCAGTGATAGTTCCACAACGTAAACTTTCTCCCATCTCCCTACTGCATCTTTGGAGCTCATCTACAGCAGAGGTCGACAAAGTTGTTCAGAATCTAGGAGCCAGCCAAAAAATTTAGGAGGCAAAATTTTTTTTTTAACAAATTTGGTTTTTAATTTAACAAAAAAACATTACAAACGTTCTAAACATTTAACTTCTAAAGATAATAAATATTATATTTTGATATATTAGATTTTATAGGCAGCCTTATTTATAATGCACCCCCCCATAGGCAGCCTTATTTATAATGCACCCCCCCATAGGCAGCCTTATTTATAATGCAACCCCATAGGCAGCCTTATTTATAATGCAACCCCATAGGCAGCCTTATTTATAATGCAACCCCATAGGCAGCCTTATTTATAATGCAACCCCATAGGCAGCCTTATTTATAATGCAACCCCATAGGCAGCCTTATTTATAATGCAACCCCATAGGCAGCCTTATTTATAATGCAACCCCATAGGCAGCCTTATTTATAATGCAACCCCATAGGCAGCCTTATTATAATGCACCCCATAGGCAGTCTCTTATTATAATGCACTCCCCATAGGCAGCCTTATTAATAATGCACCCCCATAGGCAGCCTTATTTATAATGCACCCCATAGGCAGCTTATTTATAATGCACCCCCATAGGTAGCCTTATTTATAATGCACCCCATAGGCAGCCTTATTTATAATGTACCCCCATATGGAGCCTCTGCTCAGTAATATAATGCAGCCCCCTTTAAAAAAATAATAAATCCTGTACTCACCTCTTGCTCCCGCTCCTGCGCTGCTCACTGCTCTCCCTCTCAGCGTCTGACTGCCGGTGCCAGGCAGTGACGTCATAGCGCCCGCTGTCAGACGCTGAGAGGGGATTATGGGAGAGAAGGAGCACTCGCTCCTTCTCTCTCAAGGCGGTCAGCTGTATCGGCTGGATGCAGATACAGCTGACCCTCCGATGACGGGTGGGAGACCCACTGCTAGCGCCGGGCCCCCCCACCGCCTGCTCAGGCCCCATAGCGGCCGGCGGCAGAGCAGGGAGAGCGATTCCCCCTGCTCTGCCGCAGAATGTAACTATCAGTGCGCTGTGCACGCCGATACAGTTACAGTAGCGTAGCTCCGGGTGGGGCCCGGGGCCACCGCCCCCCCGGTAGCTACGCTACTGCCCGGGCGCCAGGCATGATTTTCTAGGCGCCACTGGCGATCGGGTTTGTCAAACCCTGATCTACAGTGATCTTGGGGGTTCTTTACCTCCCTCACCAAGGCTCTTCTCCCACGATTGCTCAGATTGGCTGGACGGCCAGGTCTAGGAAGACTTCTGGTGGTCTCAAACTTCTTCCATTTAAGGAATATGGAGGCCACTGTTCTCTTAAGAACCTTGAGTGCTGCAGAAATTCTTTAGTAACCTTGGCCAGATCTGTGCCTTCCCACAATTCTGTCTCTGAGCTCCTTGGCCAGTTCCTTTGACCTCATGATTCTCATTTGGTCTGACATGAACGGTGAGGTCTTATATAGACTGGTGTGTGCCTTTACAAATTAAATCCTATCAGTTTAATTAAACACAGCTGGACTCTAATGAAGGAGTAGAACCATCTCAAGGAGGATCACAAGGAAATGGAAAGCATGTGACTTAAATATGAGTGTGAGAAAAGGGTCTGAATACTTATGACCTTGTGATTTCAGATTTTCTTTATTAAATTTGCAAAAAACTTTCTACACTTGGCTTTTTTTTCAGTCAAGATGGGGTGCAGAGTGTACATTAATGAGAAAAAAAAATGAACACTTGAATTTACCAAATGGCTGCAATGAAAAATGAGTGAAAAATGTAAAGGGAACCGAATACTTTCTATACCCACTGTATACTTCAATTGACTCAAAGTAAATGGAAGCAAAACCACCTCACCAGAAATTTCCAATTCATCCCAGTGAGACTTCTTGCCATTGGCCACCTCTTCTGCTGACATGATGGTATATATTCTACGAGGATCAGGAGGGTCATATTTTTCTTTGGGCATCCCTGTTAATCTAAAAAACAAGAGTGAAAAAGAAAAGCAGGTCAGAATCTATTTCCAGGATCCTGAATATAAGAAACATGACAAAAGGACTGCAGACCAAAAAAATAATCCCCCCTCCCCCAATAATTCTTATAAAATGTCTTAAAACAAAAATCTAAGATACTCCAAATGTGATTTTTGATACAAGCACCCAAAACAAAAAAGATGCAATTTTAGTTTAAACATAAAGGAAGTGTTATTACAAGTTCATTAATACCTTTAGTTTGCTGGTCAAAATATTTCTATAGTGATTACCTTCATAGGCTAAATTAAAGTTAAAATGGCCACCGTTTGATAACATTTTAGGACAGGTTACTGTCAGTGCAACTAGGACGTGTGCCATAAGCTTAGCCATCCTTCTCTTCATATGTATGAAGAGATCTCCCAGTAGATAATCTGATCGAATACCAGAGAGACTAGAAGTGCCGAGGAAAGAAGAGGCTGCTCACACTGTTGTCCGCCCCATCTAGCCCAATACTGATTAGCCTCTAACCTCAGCACCCCTGGCACCTCCAGTGTAAGAGGCTGCTCACACTGCAGTCCACCATGTCTTTATGATAGAAATACAGGAGATACCAGGGGTGCTGGGGTAAGAAAGCACTGCTTTCCACCATGCCAAAAACCGGTATTGGCAACTCCAGGTCACACCAGTGGAACTTCCCAAATACACAGTCCTAATCATATTTTAGGACAGATCTGTCAGTAACAAGGTAGCAGCCCTTTTAATTCTATATATTAACTTAATTATATGTAATTACTACATTTCTTTTACTCATTTCTATTCTATGGGAAGAGAATGCCTTTAAATGGGTTTTAGGAGTACACATTATCAGAAAAGTCATGATTTAGTTGGATTAAGCTCTGTTCCAGAGAAGTCACATGTTGTCATGTGACCAGCCCTTTACTTCCTGCTGCACTCCATTTAAAGGGAATCTGTCACCCCATTTTGGCTATATCAGATAAAGAAGTCGTCCAAGGCAGGCAGTCATTTCCGGGGCAAGGAAAGTGACCGAAAATAGTTGCGCATGCGCTGTAAAGATTTTATGCTTTGCCTAAGCACACTGCGCAGGTGCGGGGGGATTTTAAAACGCGCAATCGCGGGAACAGTACGCCGTCTGTGCTATGCACTGACGGACCTACACAAGAGTGTAGAGCGGGGGAAGCAAAAAACACCGCCCTCCGGACCAGACCGCCCTGATTGACAGCCAAAAATACAAACTTTACTAATGTATTTTGCTATCAAAACGGGGGTATCAGGATATAGCATACATACAGATAGGTTACTTATGGGACGCACTAGTCAGGCATATCTTTATCTGATAAAGCCAAAATGGGGTGACAGATTCCCTTTAAAGCACAGAACAGATTTCCGTTCTGTGCTTTGACTGCTCTGAACAGTGATGTTACGGGAGGTACGGCTGGGTTTCACAGGGAAGGAGAGCACATTGCAGGCTCACCCAATACCTCTAGAGCCAAACTCCATCCCTTCTTGCCAGAGTGCTAGATTACTACATTAGAATAAGTGTCTACATCCATCTCATTGCTGCTCCTTAATATCCCAAATATTATCAAGATAGAAAATACATAGATAAATAGTTAGAAATATTATATATATATATATCTATATATCTATATCTATATATAATATATAATAGATGATAAGATAAAATGGTACATAAATAGTTAAAGACACACGCGCACACACACAAAATCTTAACGCAATATAGTTAATAAAATAAAAAATAGGAAAAAAAATGGTGTGGGCTCCTGCGCAATTTTCTGCGCCAGAGGGGGAAAGCCGACTGCCGGGGCCAATATTTCTAGCCTGGGAAGGGGTTAATACCCATGGATCTTCCCAGGCTATGAATATCAGCCCGCAGCTAGCCTTCACTGGCTATTAAAATAGGGGGACCCCCCCAAAAAAAAATGAAGTGGGGTCCCTCTATAATTTATAGCCAGAAAGGCTAGGCAGACAGCTGCGGGCTGATATTCATAGCCTAGGAAGGGCCATGGATATTGGCACCCCCCTGGCTAAAAATACCAGCACCCAGCTGCCCCAGAATCGGCGCATCTTTACGATGAGCCAATTCCGGCACTTAGCCCCTCTCTTCCCACTCCCCTGTAGCGGTGGGATATAGGGTAATAAGGGGTTAATATCACCTTGCTATTGTAAGGTGATATTAAGCCCGGTTAATAATAAAGGGGCGTCAATAAGACGCCTATCCATTATTAATCTTATATTAATAAAGGGTTAAAAAAAAAAAAAAAACACGCATAAGAATAAATTTTAATGAAATAAAACACAACACAGTTTTCATATCTTTATTATAAGCTCAGATAGAAGCAACGCCCTCGATCTCCTGTAATTAAATGTAAAATTAAACCGTATACTCCCTGTCCGACGCAGTCCAATTAATAACGTGTCCCACGACGGTCTCCCCTATAGAACAGTGACATCAGGTGATGCCACTGCTCTGTAGGGCCTCCCAGTGATGCACTGACAGGAGACAATGGCTCCTGCAGTGCATCACTGAGGTTACCCAAGTTCATTCTCTCACTTTATGGCAATGCTGCGTGGGAATTTTCTCACCCTGTATTGCCGTGAGAGAATGAACTGTAGTGACGTCATTCTCTCCCAGCGGCAGAGGCAAAGCGATACACGGATGGCATCGGGGAATAGGTGAGTATATACTCTATGTTCTGTATGTCATGTGTATGTTATATGTAATGTATGTTTTTTTTTGTTTTTTTTACATTCAGCACATTAGCCGGATGATGGGACTACTACTGTCCCATCATTGGCTAATGTGTCAGTCACTGTCACTGTAGCAGGCATAGCCGGATGGGACTTTTAGTCCCATTCGACGATGCCTGCATACGCGAAGACACACAGGCCCGCACACTGCCGCACATACACAGATCACGCACGCAGGCCCGCACATCTTCTAGAGATGACATCCTCTTCATTGCTTCTGTCATGCTCCTGCGCAGACTTATCTACCTTGTTGAGGGCAGAGCAGAGTACTGCAGTGCACAGGACCTTTCCCAGAGCCTGTGCACTGCAGTACTTTACTCTGCCCTCAACAGGACAGATCAGTGTGCCTGCGCTGGAAAAGCGACAGAAGCAAGGAAGAGGACGTCATCGCATTAAGATGGGAGGCACTGGACCTGGCCCTGCAACGCCCATCGAACCGGACCCCGGGTGAGTATACTCTAAGGGCCCCGTCTCACATAGCGACGCACCAGCGATCCCGACAACGATATGAACTTGTCAGGATCGCTGGTGTGTCGCTACTTAATCGCTGCTGAGCTGCCAAACAGGCAGCGATCAGGGCAGCGACACTGCGGGTAACGTCGTTTAGTAATCCGCAGTGTACATTGGATACCAGCTCGCTGATGCAGGGAGCCCGTAACCAAGGTACACATCGGGTTTCCAGGCGCTGCCTGGAAACCCGATGTGTACCTTGGTTACCAGCTCCCCTGCAGCAGCGCGCTGGTATCCAACGTACACATCGGGTTTCCAGGCACAGCCCTGCGCCTGGAAACCCGATGCATACCTTGTTTACCAGCTGATCGCTGGTCTCCTGCCTGCCACACGAAGCGGGAGACCAAAACTTGTGACTCAGCAGCGATCTCGCTATGTGAGACGGGACCCTAACTTGTTTTTCTTATCTTTCAGGTTACATCGGGTGCTTATCTACAGCATTATAGAATGCTGTAGATAAGCCCCTAATGGCAGTGGCCACAGCTTATATCCCAAAAATAAGGTGACAGATTCCCTTTAAATAGAACATTACTTGGCCTCCAGTTGCCATGGCAACCATTGGTACCAAACCCTCATTAGTGGGTGCCCTCTGTTAACCATCTAGATGCCACCTGTTTCGATTCACAGCAGCATCTAGAGAGTTAAATGGCCTTAATTTGTGTATGGAATGATTGTGGCAACTGCAGCAGGGCATTAGCTTTATTAGAAAAATGACACTACATTTTAGCCCATCAAAGAAATTGCCTTCTATCAGTAAAGAGGTGTATTGGCAGTCATTAAGGGGTTAAAGTAAAATAGACATCTAGTATAGTTGCATCTGCAAGGGGTTGTCCACTACTAGGTCAACGCCTTCTTAAACTAAATGATTTGTCCCCAATAAGACAAACCTATAGCTACATACAAGCTATGTCGAAACTCTGTCCCGGTGCTGCGATGCTGCGACAACGGCGCCCAATCAACGCTGCATCACTGTCCCCACCTTTGTACAAACTGAACATGAAGCGGAAGTCCGGGCTGTAGCCAATCTCAGACTTCCTCTTCAGTTCGATAGGACAGGGTTCCCCAACTCCAGTCCTCAAGGCCCACCAACAGGTCATGTTTTCAGGATTTCCTTTAAATTGCACAGGTGATGAAATTAGCACCTGAGCAATACTAAGGAAATCCTGAAAACATGACCTGTTGGTGGGCCTTGAGGACTGGAGTTGGGGAACCCTGCGATAGGACACGGGGACAGACGCCAGCGCTGATTGGGCACTGGGCACCACATGTCATTCCACTACATCAGCAAACTGGGACTGCACATGCAGTCACTGCTGGAATGGACTCGGTACGGGAGAGTATAGGGTTGTTTCATCATGGACAAACTTTTAGTTCAAGAAGGGGTTGTCTTAGTAGTGTAGTAGTGGAGAACCCACTTAAGATTTCCCCTCACCCACTTCTATTTATCACAGGAAGCTGAAACTGCACATGTGTAATGATACAAGTCCTCTATAGGTTACCTGCCAATTTGCAACTCAGAACTGATAACGGTTTTGATTTTACAGGTGCTGAAGTGGTGTGAGGTTTGATAATGGACTGTAAGTCATCAAGTTCCTTTACTTGAAAGGCCGCACACCAAAGGAAACGGTCGATGAAATGAAAGGTTTATGGTGATGATTCCCCATCATATGATGTAGTCAAGAACTAGCACAGGTAATTCAAATGTGGTCGGACTTTGGTGCAAACCGATCCAATTCCAAGGCGACCACATTATTGATGAACACCATCCAGCAAGTGGAGGTCGCCATTTTGGAAAATCACCGTGTAGGCCAAAATGTTAAGATTACTGTGGGGTCCATAGAAAAAAAATCAAGACCATATTCACATGGATAAGGTATCCGCTCGCTGGATTCTCCAGCTGCTCACATCTTTCCAAAAGAAGGAACAAGTTAAATGCGCTCAAGCTCTATTGACAATGTGCCATGGAAACCAAGAGAACAGACAGATCACACAGAATGAAAGCTGGGTCCATCACTATGATCCTGAGACTCAAGTCAAGTCGATGCAATAGAAGCATCATGACTCACCGCCTCCAAAGAAGGTACGTACCCTACCCTCAGCAGGCAAGTTCATGCTCACAGTATTTTTGGACCAGCATGGAGTACTGATGGATTTCCTAGCAAAAGGTAACCTGATCACTGGGCATACTATGCTTCAATGCTGCGGAAATTGTGGGAGGCCATCAAAACCAAGAGACGTGGCATGCTCAAAGGGTCTGCCTTCTGAAGACAATGCACCAGTTCACAACTCACATTTTGCCCATTGGACTGTTTTTTTTTCACCATTTTTTCCAACAATGAAGTTATTTTTGAAGGGCAGGCATTTTCTAGATGAGGAGACTGATTTCCGAAGTCACAACGTGTCTTTTGGAGTAACCTGTCGACTTCTACAAGCGAGGTGTTTAAGGAGATTAAGAAGCGAGTATCCCTAGGTGGCAACTATGTAGAGAAGGACTAATAACTGTGCCAAGTGTCATTGCTCTCTCAGTACAAAGGAAGTTGTTCAGAGGAAATCTCTAATAAACGCACCTTGTATGTATGGCTTTAGAATGGGACGCGTCAAAGGCTCCTGTAGTCCCAAGTGCATATACCAATGAGACTAAAGATGTGGTTCATGTTTCAGACTTGGCACAACAGTCTTATGATACATGTTGTCCAGACTACAAGCAGCATAAATCAGAGCTCCTCCTTCATTAGACATGTTTTACTATGAAATGCTCATCTAGACAGACATCTCTCCCCATGTGGGTAAACAGATCGCTTCATCTAGCCAAGAAGCTAGGGAGAAGCCAGCAGGGGGCTCATCTGACTAGTCACCTCATTTAGAGAGCAGTTTGTGGCTAGTGCAGTATAAAGCACAAGACAAATTATCCTTAAGCCTCATTCAGAAATCTGTGGTCCATCAGTGATTTTTACTGACAGAACACCACCATCACAATATTTGCAGCTGTTCACCCATTTAGGTTTTTTGTGGACTGTGTGCCTGTAAAATCAGACATGTGTATTTTTACTGGCAAAACAGGTTTGAGGGAGGCAGTTTCATTTTATTTGGGGGCACTGCAGCATTTAAGAGTGGGTTGTCCAGTAGTGAACAGCCCCTTTAATACTCATTTTCAGGCTGCATTTGCCACTGGAGGTCCAGCGCCTAAGGCAGCAGGTCGCAAGGGGCGGCACCAGTCACTGCGAATATATTTTACAATACCACCCTTCATCTCAGAGTGCATGCGGCTGAATTGGGCAGGTGCAAAGGCTTAGGATTTCCTGACCGGACTAGTAGCAGGAGCAGCAGATGTCTGTAGGGAGCTGGAGCCAAGCCCTCCGCTCGGCAATAGTGTTGACATCACTGATTGGTAGAGAAGCCAGCATGAGCTGCTCCACCAGAGAGCTGGGTGCTCATTGTAGCACTGGAGAGGAGAGCAGAACAGATCAGTATTGAAGAAGCTCCCCTGCTGCTACAAGAAATCTCACTGGTGGCTGCAGCTATGCTGACTGATGGGGCACGCCAAGTAGAGAACTCACAATGTGTAAAAGATCTTGTGCTCTTCACTTACATGCTGTGGGCTAATGATTACTGCTTTGTAGCCTGTGACAGGAAGTGTCAATGTTTCCTGTGACATTGCCTGGAGATTGGCAGTCAGGGCCAAAAGTGTTGGCCCCTTGAAATTGTTCCATAAAATGAAGTATTTCTCAAAGAAAATTACTGCAGTTAATTGTTTACTTGGCATATATTGGAACTCAAAAACACAAACTACAAATTGTACATAATTTCACTCAATGTCCCCAAAATGGGCTGGACAATATTGTTGGCATCCTTTCAAAATTGTGGGTAAACAACTTTGTTTCAACATGTAATGCTCGTTCAAACTTACCCATGGCAAGTAACAGGTGTTAGCAATATGAAAATCAACACATGAAACCAGATAAAAAAGGGGAGCAGTTGACTCAGTCTTTACATTGTTGTATGCGCCACACTAAGAATGGTGAAAGGAGAATGAGAAATGTGAGGACTCAAGTACTAATATTATTTAAATCACAATCTCAAAGTTATAAGTCCATCTCCAGAGCTCTTAATGTATCTTTGTCCATGGTGTGCAAAATAAGCAAGAAGTTTAGCTACAGTGGCATGGGTTGTAACCTCCCTGGACATCAGAAAACTTGATGAAAGGTTGCAATGCAGTATAGTCCAGATGGTGGACAAATGGCCCTAATCAAGTCCCAAAGAAATTCAAACTGTCCTGCAGGCTCAGTTTAAGCTGAAACGGATGCACACTATCGACATTAAATTACATCTTACAGCAGGAGACACAGGACCCGACTGCTGATAGAAAAAACCTAAAGTGCAATTTGCCAAAATCCTTCTGTCAAAGCATCTGTTAGAGGAGACCAAGATAGAGCTTTTTGGTAAAGCACATCATACTACCGGTTATCGAAAACGGAATGAGTCCTACAAAGAAAAGAACAGTACTTACAGTCAAATATGGTGGAGGTTCAAAGATAGTTTGGGGTTAGTTTGCCACCTCTGGCAATGGATGCAGTGTGAAAGGCATTATGAAATCTGAAGATTAGCAAAAGGATTTTGGGTTGCAGTGTAGTGCCCAGCGTCAAAGCTGTGTTTGCATCTTAGGTCATGGTCTTAAGGGTATGCCACACTAAACAATATCGCTAACGGGATCGCTAAAAAACGTCACTATTTAGCGATCCCGTTAGCGATATTGTTCAGTGCGGCAGCTTCCAGCGACGAGCTTCCTGCTGTGATCTCGCTCGTCGCTGGAATCGTTCCGGACCCTATTTCATCGCTGGCGCTCCCGCTGGGTAAGTATCTAATCGCTGTGTGGCACCTTTTCTTAGCGATTTAGCGGTACTTTTGTACCGCTAAAGTCGTTAAGAAGATCGCTAACGGCGATAGCGTCGTTAACTATATCGCTAAATGTGGCCGCATTTAGCGATATAGAAACAATCCCGCTAGCGATCTCATTAGTATGCAACGCTAACGAGATCGCTAGCGGGATAGCTTAGTGTGGCAGTACCTTTACAGCAGGACAATATCCCCAAACATACTTCAATAAGCATCCAGAACCAGATGGAAACAAAGTTCTGTAAAGTTCTGAAGTGGCCATCAATGAGTCTGGTTACAAATCCCATTGAACACCCGTGGAGAGATTAAAAATTTCTTTGGGAGAAGGTACCCTTCAAATATGAGACCTGGAGCAGTTTGCAAAAGAGTGGCCCAAATTCCAGTTCAGAGGTGTAAGAAGCTTGTTGATTGTTTTCTGAAGTGATTGATTAAATATTTATTCCAACAAGAATGCAACTAAATATT
Source organism: Oophaga sylvatica (assembly GCA_033576555.1). Taxonomy (NCBI): domain Eukaryota; kingdom Metazoa; phylum Chordata; class Amphibia; order Anura; family Dendrobatidae; genus Oophaga; species Oophaga sylvatica. Next base: position 296,066,501 of record JARQOD010000001.1, read on the forward strand.
AACTTGAAGGTGCCAACAAAATTTTGTCTGGCCCATATAATGAAGTAAAGGAGTTTACGATTTGTATGAAACTGTATAAGGGGGATTCCAGCAGATTTTTTCTTTTATTTAAAAAGTTAAAAAAAAAAACTCAAAGTAATATTCCCCTTACCAGAATCCTGCAGCTCCAAGTCTGATACTTATCAGTCCTGATTGGCATTTACTTCCAGGCCCTGTCTAGACACAGATGTTTACTACAGGGAGGGATGAGCTGAGTGGGAATGAGTGGGAATTAGGTGTGGGTTGACAGGAAGTAAACACCAGATAAGCAGATCAGAACCTCCAGAGGCTCTTCCCAGACCAGTCACTTCACAAGTTGTGGAAGAAACCAGGTTCATGTGCAGCTTTGTGCACTTGTCTGCAAGGTGGCAGATGCTGCTTCTATAAGTAGCACCATGTCTGCGAAATTGATGAGTCTGCATTAAGTAATTTTTTTTTTCAGTGTGGAAAATAATGTGCATCACAGACCGATATGTCAGTATTATGCATTGTACACAGACAAACTGACTGAATACACCTGTCTGAATGGGACTCAAGAAGCAGAAGCAAACAGCTCCTACAAAATGCCCATAAAGTGAAGGTTGATACTTTACTGGTCAGAAGTGCAACTGTTAGGCTAGTTTCACACATCCATTTTTTCCCGTCAGGCGCGATCCAGCAGTTTTTCAAAAAAACGGATCAGTTTTTTTCTCATTGACATGCATTAGCGCCGGATTGCGCCACATGTCATTGCCTTTAGTCCGTTTTTTGCCGGATCCATCATAGATTTGAATTCCGGCGACAGGATGCAGCATGCAACGTTTTTTTTTTTTCTGGCAGAAACGCCTGACACGGCACATCAGGCGGCCAGAAACAATACAAGTCTATGGGACCGGATCAGTCTTTTGTGCAATCTCTCTCTCGGTTAAAAAGTTCGTGCCAGATCCGTTTCATCAGTTTTTTGCAATCTAAGGCTGTGTTTCCATGGTCCGGAAACACAGCGCTTTGGACGGAGCAGAAAATCCGCTCCGCCCAAAGCCCCGCCCCCTTCTGTACGTGCGCTCATTCCGGATGTGTTCAGGAACACATCCGGAATGACCGCAGGGCTACATAGCCCTGTGTTATTTCCCTTGCGGCGACGCAGCGTCGCCGCAAGGGAATAGGACATGCTGCGGTCTAAAAAGACGCGCTGCATGTCCGGAAACGCAGGTCTTCTGCCTGCGTGTTTTGCAGCATAGTGGAGACGGGATTTCTTGAAATCCCCTCCACTATGCTGTAACATCTGGACGCTGCGTGTTTGACGCTGCGCCAGCACACAGCGTCAAACACCCAGCAATTCCGGACTGTTTCCTGATAGTGGAAACATACCCTAAGCCGGATCCGTCTTTTTGACAGATTGTGCCCGATTGCAAAAAATGATGTGTGAAACAGAGGTCTTACATTGTTGACTTTGCCAATGAGTGCATTCAGATAGCAAGTTTCAGTAATTTTACTCAAGTGGGGGAATTCATTTTATTTTAAAAATCAATCTATTGTGTTCACCTTCTGGAAATGCCAATGTACAGTATTTTACAAGACCATTTCCTCATCAATGCCTATACGGACGCACACCCCGTAGCATGTACATTTGTTCAGAACAATGAGTATGCTGCTGCCAGACTCCTATGGCTTATCTCCTCTTGGAACAGGAGGATTGGGCATTAATATGCAACAGATCTGATGCAAATGTCTATAAGGGTATGTGTACACATTGCAGATTGGGCTGTGGAATTTCCTGAGCAGATTCTGCCTCTCTTGGCAGAAAAAGCATGTAAAAATCCATACGTTTTTATGCGGATTTTCATGCGTTTTTTGCCCTGTGGATTTCACTAATTCAATGGGTGTAGGAACGCAGCGATTCTGCAAAATAATTGACATGCCGCGGAAAATAAACCGCTGAGGATTCAGTGCGGAATTTTCCGCAGCATGTGCACAGCAATTTTTTTTTCTCATTGCTTAACATTGCTTGGTCAAACACTTGCAGACCTGCTGCAATTCTGCGCTGAAAATCCGCTGCGGATCCACAACGTCTGCAAATAGCCTTAAAGTCTATAGAAGGCAAGAGTTCAGAAGAGGCCAATACAAATCAGTACAGTCAGTGGAACTAGACAACAATCTAGTGTGTGGCCAGCATTTCATTCAGTCAGCTACAGCTAGTAAAAAAAAAAAAAAAAAAAAAAAGGATTTTATCTTATTTGTAGCATTAGTGTATGTGCTCACGTTGCGGATTCGTGCGGAATTTTCCGCCCGAAATCTGCTATTTTTGGTAGGATCCGCAGGTCAAAATCTGCATGTTTTTCCTGCGGATTTGCCCTGCGTTTTTACACCGGCAGATTCCTATAATGGAATGGGTGTAAAAACGCTGCGGAATCTGCACAAAGAATTGATATGCCGCGGAAAATAAACCGCTGCATTTCTGCACGGAGTTTTCTGCAGCATGTGCACAGACGTTTTTGTTTTCCATAGGATAACATGGTTACTGAACATCCCATGGAAAACTGCTGCGGATCTGCAGACAAATCTGCATCGTTTGCACATACCCTAAAGTGGAAAAAAAATAAAAAATCTGTTCCAAATTGTTCATTTACTGAAAGACCTGCCTGTGCACACGTGACTCACCTATTACTCAAGAAACATTAATGTCATCAGTAGATATGAGTGAACTTGATCAGTTAAAGTGTTTTCCGAGCATGCTTGGGTCTTCGGCATGCCCGAAAAAAACCGGATTACTTACCGGTAATGCTCTTTTATAGAGCCCACGACAGCACCCACTGAGAGAGGGGATCCGCCCCTAGGAACAGGAAACCTACAGAGAGATAAAAGGGGCGGCCCCCCTCGCTCCTCAGTTGGATTACAGAGAATGAGAGGAACCGCCACACAAGTTTCAGTTAATTTGCACCATAATACATATATATATACATATTTACACTACTAGACTATGTACAGCAATTATATACATTCAACCCTTCACCCAACAGAATACACCGTGCATACTATAACCAGGGGAGGGAAGTGAGTGGGTGCTGTCGTGGGCTCTATAAAAGAGCATTACCGGTAAGTAATCCGGTTTTTTCTTTTCGCCACGACAGCACCCACTGAGAGATTTTCAGAGACTATCACCTGGGAGGGACCACCGTGTCAAGGACTGATCTACCAAACACTAGGTCTGTTGAGGAAGATAGATCTAATCTATAGTGATCATAGAAGGTAGAAGGTGAAGCCCAGGTTGCAGCCTTACATATAAAGTCTATCGGGACATCTGCTCTTTCCGCCCATGAGGAAGATATAGCCCGTGCGGAATGTGCCTTCACGCCTTGTGGTGGGACTTTCCCTTTTGTAACATACGCCAGAGATATCGCGTCTCTAATCCATCGAGACAGTGTACTTTTTGTCACTCCTGCACCTTTACGGCTACCCTGGAATGAGACAAAGAGAGCCCTACTCTGCCTCCAGGGTCTAGTCCTATCTAGATACTTTAAGACGGCTCTTTTAACATCTAAAGTATGGAGTTTCTCTTCCTGTGGTGATGAGGGATTATCAAAAAAGGAAGGAAGGTAGATCTCCTGGGATCTATGAAATTTTGTCGCCACTTTAGGGAGATAAGATGGGTCTGTTTTTAAGACTATTTTGTCCTGAAATACTGACAGGAAAGGAGGATCTATCGATAAGGCCTGGAGATCACTCACTCTTCTCGCTGAGACCAGGGCTATTAATAAAATGGTTTTAAATGAAACATATTTTATTGGAACTGAATGGAGGGGTTCAAATGGATCTTCCATTAAGGCGTCTAGAACTAGGTTTAAGTCCCAAGATGGCATCTGTGGTATATATACTGGTTGTGCTCGATGACAGGCTGAGATAAACCGAGCCACCCATCTATTGCCTGCTACGTCATGACTGTATAAGGCTCCTAGAGCTGACACCTGGACCTTAAGCGTATTTACTGATAGACCTAATTCATGTCCTTTTTGCAAAAATTCTAGGATAGCCGGGATAGGTACTTCATTAGATAGGTGTGCCGAATGAAATGTTAAGAATTTTTTCCAGATTCTGGCATATATATTAGTTGTAATCTCCTTTCTACTATGCAGAAGGGTATTAATTAGACCGTTTGAAAACCCCCTTTGCTTTAATAGCTGCCTTTCAAATTCCAAGCCGTGAGGCTCAGGCCTTTGACCTGAGGGTGGTAACATGGCCCTTGTGAGAGAAGGTCCCAGTCCCAAGGGAGGATCCATGGATCTGAGACCGACATGGTCCTCAGCCATGAGAACCATGGCCTTTTGGGCCAGAACGGAGCTATTAGAATTATTCTTGCTCCTTCGTCCCTGATTTTCCGAATGACAATTGGTAGTAACATCATTGGAGGAAAGGCATAAGCTAGGCGAAAATTCCACGGGGTCTGTAAAGCATCCAGTATGTCCGGACTGTCCATCTTGAACATCGAAGCAAACCTTTCGACTTGTCTGTTGTTCCTTGTGGCAAATAGGTCTATTTCTGGCTTGCCCCATCTGACTGATATCATGTTGAAGATTCGACGACTGAGCATCCATTCTCCCTGATGCAGAGTATGGCGACTGAGAAAATCTGCTTTGATATTGTCTGCCCCTCTGACATGCAGTGCTGATAGGGATAGGAGATGATTTTCTGCCAACTTTAGAATTTCTCCCGCGATAAACATGAGCGCTACCGATCGTGTTCCTCCTTGGTGGTTTAGGTATGCTACAGAGGTGGTATTGTCTGATAGAATCCTTGTATGAGATCCTTGTAGCTGCGGAAGAAAGTTATATATAGCATAGTATATAGCTTTTAATTCTCTCATATTTGACGAGTCCTCTACCTCAGATCTAGACCACTTTCCCTGCACAATAAAGTCTTTTAAATGCGCTCCCCATCCCAAGGGACTGGCATCTGTGGTTACTATATTTGAGGGGACCACTACCCAAGGAACTCCTCCCGAAAGATTATCTGGATCTAGCCACCACCTCAGGGAAATGACCACCTCCGTTGGCAGGGATATCATACTTTCTAAATGTCCCTGTAAGCTTTCTCCTTTTTGCAGGATGAATCTTTGTAATTCCCTGGTATGAAATTGGGCCCACTGGACTGCCGGAATACAAGAGGTTAAAGATCCTAGTAAGGACATGCCTGCTCTTAGTGATATTATAGGATTATTTACCACAAGACGTACTTTATTGATTACAATTAATTTCTTTGCCTCTGGTAGCAGACATCTCTGACTTACTGAATCCAGATGAAGGCCTAGGAACGTCTGACAGGTTACCGGGTGAAGCCTGGATTTTTCCCAGTTTATCAACCAACCTAATTTCTGCAAGGATGAAATTACGTCAGATAGTCTGTGCTCACACTGCAGATACGAATTTCCCACTATTAGAATATCATCCAGATATGGGATTACCAGGGTATCTTTTATTCGCAAGTATGACATCACCTCCAGCATTAGTTTGGTGAAGACGCGGGGTGCCATGGATAGTCCGAAGGGCATTGCTGTGAATTGGAGATGACGGATTCGGCCTTCTAATATTACTGCTACTCGTAGAAACTGCTGATGCGAGATTTGTATTGGTAGATGGTAATACGCATCTTTGAGATCCACGACCGCCATGTAGCATCTGGGAAATAGAAGTTTAATGGCTGATCGTATAGACTCCATTTTAAAAGTCCGGGCCTTCAAAAAGGTATTCAGCTTCTTTAAATTTATTATGGTTCTAAATGAACCATCTGGTTTAGACACTAGAAACAAGGGAGAATAAAAGCCCTTCCCTCTTTGATGAACCGGAACTTCTACTAGCACCTTTTTATGTAATAGGCCTTTAATTTCTAATTCTAATGACTCCTGTTGAGATTGAGACTTTAAGGAAGTCAATAGAAAGGAGTCCGGAGGATTCCGGACAAATTCCAGAGCTAGACCTGATTTTATAATATTAATTGCCCAGGGGTTCGAAGTGATCTTTTCCCAGCGATAGCAGAAATGTAAAAGCCTGCCACCAACAGGTAGATTAGTACTACCTGAATTTCTCTCCTGATTTAAATGGACGTTTACCGAATAAATTTCCTTTCGGTCTGAAGTCCTTATTGTTCCAGGAGTTCTGGGCTTTAAAGTCCTTCTTTCTGCCAAACGCTGGCTTTCTGAATGATCTCCTATAGGATGGAACGTACGGATTAGGGAAGCCTTTCTTTCTCTCTGCTGCCTTAGTTAGGATGTCATCTAGTACTGCTCCAAACAGATACTCACCCTGGCAGGGTATAGCACAAAGCTTAGACTTAATGTGTGTGTCCCCCTTCCAGACTTTTAGCCATAACGCTCTTCTAGCTGCGTTAGTTAACCCCGCCGTTCTTGCTGCTAGACGGAGAGAATCTATTGACGCATCTGACAAGAAGGCAGCAGCACCTTTAATTAATGGAATGGAGGCACATAACTTATCTCTGGATAGGCCATTTTTTATATTGTCCTCCAACTGGTCTAGCCATATTAACAAGGCTCTACCCGTACATGTGGATGATATTGCTGGCTTGAATGCACCTATACATGATTCCCATGATCTTTTAAGCAGTGTGTCTGCTTTCCGATCCAGAGGATCCGATAACATTCCAGTATCTTCCACTGGAAGAGAGGACCGGCGAGAAGTTGAGGCTACAGCCGCGTCCACCTTAGGTGCCTTTGCCCAAGAGGTTAGATCTTCATCATTGAAGGGGTATCGTCTTTTGGATGCCGCTGGCATAAAACCTCTCTGCCCTTGCTTCTCCCATTCTTTTTTGACCATATCCTTTATGGCTGGAATTATAGGAAATACTCTACCCTTTCGTTGGGAGAGAACCTGAAAACATAATCTCTTGGGGAGTTTTGGGATCTTTAACGTCCGACAAACCCATAGTGTTTCTTATGGATTTAATCAGGTTATTTATACTATCAGTTGGAAAGCATGTATGTTCCTCTTCCTCCTCCGAGGACACAGAATCTTGCGAATTTAGCTCTCCGCTGTCTGAAGAAGACCCCACTTTAGGCGGGGTGACCTCTCTAAGGGTTCTTCTTCCCGTAACACTACCTGCTCCCCCTAGGGCCTGTAGCTCTTCTCTAATCATTAAACGAATATCCTCCGTTCTAA
>JARQOD010000001.1:296078681-296095368 GCA_033576555.1 Oophaga sylvatica
GCTGAAAAACTGATTTGCCCATGCATGGACCCAGACAGGCATTGAACCGCTTACTTTTTGCATGTGGCTATGACCGCCATGTGCAAAAGTAAGCGGTTCATGTGCGGATGGTACCCAGGGCCTGGAGGAGAGAAGACTCTCCTCCAGGCCCTGGGTACCATATCCCTGTTAAAATAATTAAAATGATATTCTCACCTTCCGGCGGCCCCCGCAGCCTTCCCGCCTCTCATAGACGCTCCCGGCCAATCCCGTTCCCAGTGATGCCTTGCGAGAATCACCCGAGATGACGTAGCGGTCTTGCGTGATGCTACGTCATCTGGGGTCATTGTCGCTAGGCATCACTAGGAACGGAACTTGCTGGGAGCGTCGCTGAGGACCAGGAAGGCTGCGGGGGCCGCCAGAAGGTGAGCATATCACTTTATTATTTTTAACATTAGATCTTTTTACTATTGATGCGGCATCAATAGTAAAAAGTTGCTCACACTTGTCAAACACTTGTTTGACTCGTGTGACCAACCTGTCAATCAGTTTTCCAAGCGATGCTACAGATAATTACGCTTGCAAAACGCTAGTTTCTGGCGGGAATACGCATACCAATAAAAATGCATATTTCCTGCGGCAGAGAAGTGTGGGATTGCCACGGAAATTTCCGCGGCAATTCCGCAACTTGTGCACATAGACTAAGGCCTGGGTCTCACATAGCGATACACCAGCGATCCCGACAACGATATGCACTTGTCAGGATCGCTGGTGTATCGCTACATGATCGCTGCTGAGCTGCCAAACAGGCAGCTCAGGCAGCGATCAGCACAGCGACACTGCGGGTAACGTCGCTTAGTTACCCACAGTGTACCTTGGATACCAGCGCCCTGATGCAGGGAGCTGGTAACCAAGGTACACGTCGGGTTTCAAGGCGCTGCGCGGTGCCTGGAAACCCGCTGTGTACCTTGGTTACCAGCTCCCTGCATCAGGGCGCTGGTATCCAAGGTACACAGCGGGTCTCTAGGCACAGCCCCTGTGTACCTTGGTTACCAGCAGATCGCTCGTCTCCCGCCTGTCACACGCAGCGATGCATGCTGGCCAGCGGGAGACCAGAGATCAAAAAAATGTCCTATAGGACATTCAGCAACGATCAGCGATACCCAGCAGGGGGGCTGATAATCGGTGAATGTCACACACAGCGATATTGCTGGGGAGATCGCTGCTGCGTCACAAAACTAGTGATCGCTGTGTGAGATGGGGGCTTTAAAGTACAGAAAATAAGAGGTGGTGTAAAGTTATGCAAAGTTTCTAAATGTGTACCAACGTTATCTAGCATGAACCACCAGAGTAAACTGTCTATACTAAAGGTCTAGTTCCAAGGACTGACCAGCCGCAGTATTTTTCTGCAGATTGGTAAAAGTTTACCAATCGTTTAATAGCCCATTCAGAGGCAGAGCACAGTAGATCTACATTGAGCGATCTATACTAGATCACTCCGTTCATATACGCTGCCATCGTCATCAGCAGTGCAACTCCTGTTTATGCTGTACGATGCACCACCAAGAAGATTCTTTTGTTCTGTGCCAAATGTCACCAGATCAACGAGTGTTGCGAGTAAATTGGCAGCTGGGATGGGGGGTGGGGGGGAACAAACTGCAGCTGGGGGACTGGAAAACAGGGATTTTTGTGTACTCACCGTAAAATCCTTTTCTCTGAGACGCTCATTGGGAGACACAGACCATGGGTGTTATGCTGCTGCCACTAGGAGGACACTAAGCTAATGCACAAAGAAATTGGCTCCTCCTCCGCAGTATACACCCTCTGCTGGCTCTAGCATGAACCAGTACGGTGCAAAAGCAGTAGGAGAGATTAACATCATATCAAGGTACGATCATTCACATAATATTAGTGATCACCACACTGAATAAAAGAGATAAGCAGAAGTCATTAAGACTAAAAGGGTGGGTGCTGTGTCTCCCAATGAGCGTCTCGGAGAAAAGGATTTTACGGTGAGTACACAAAAATCCCTGTTTATCCATCGCCTCATTGGAAGACAGACCATGGGACGTCCTAAAGCAGTCCATGGGTGGGAAACAGCACGGCAGCTGAAATCTTAATATATATACCACGAATAATCGGGTCTACAGATACGCCTCTGTCGAATGCAGAATTTATCTGCCAAGGCCAGCCTCTGAAAAGGCTTAAGGATGAATGCTGTAAAGCTTAAGTAACATGAGAAGACTGGACCAAGTTGCAGCCCTGCAACCTTGCTGTATCGACGTCCGGGGCCGAATGCCAGGAGCCTCCTGACCTAGTGGAGTCTACTCTGAGGCTCGCAGGGATAGGAGACCTCAGACTCGGAAAGCTTCTGAAATTGGAGAGCAGATATCTGGCTACTGTATTTTTTTTTGAAAGGCAGGTAGGCCTTTTCTGTGTCGCTCTGGAAACCTAGAGGGAATCAGATTTGGAGAAAGGCACTGTTCCGGAAATGTATCTCCTGAGTGCTCTCCCCGAATCCAAAGTGTGGAGAGCCTTTCCCGTACGATGAACCGAAGGTGGACAGAATGAGGGCAAGGCTATGTTCCTATTCAGATGAAAGGAAGAACCACATTAGGCAAGAAGGCCGGAGACGTTGTGAACACCACCTTGCCCTGCTGAAAGACAAGAATGGAGGTTTGCAAGATAAAGCCGTCAATTCTGAAATCCGTGTGATGTTTGTTACAGCCACAAGAAAGGGAGCTATCCCAGAAGGGAGAGTGATAGATACATCTTACAGGAGTTTGAGGAAGGCCACTTGTAAAGCACCAGAGATCAGATCAAAAAGACAAAGCCTCCGAAGGCCACTTGTAGGGAGGAATTAAGGTGCGGCACTCTCTGTATGAAGGTTTTAACCTGCTATTTGGAAGTTGTTTTTTTTTGTTTTTGTTTTTTAACCCCTTCACCCCCAAGGGTGGTTTGCACGTTAATGACCGGGACAATTTTTACAATTCTGACCACTGTCTCTTTATGAGGTTATAACTCCGGAACGCTTCAACGGATCTTCGCGATTCTGAGATTGTTTTCTCGTGACATATTGTACTTCATGTTAGTGGTAAAATTTCTTCCATATAACTTGCGTTTATTTTTGAAAAAAACGCAAATATGGCGAAAATTTTGAAAATTTAGCAATTTTCAAACTTTGAATTTTTATTCCCTTAAAACAGAGAAATATGTAACACAAAATAGTTAAGAAATAACATTTCCCACATGTCTACTTTACATCAGCACAATTTTGGAATCAAAATTTTTTTTTGTTAGGAAGTTATAAGGGTTAAAAGTTGACCAGCGATTTCTCATTTTTACAACAAAATTTACAAAGCCATTTTTTTTAGGGACCACCTCTCATTTGAAGTCACTTTGAGGGGTCTACATGACAGAAAATACCCAAAAGTGACACCATTCTAAAAACTGCACCCCTCAAGGTACTCAAAACCACATTCAAGAAGTTTATTAACCCTTCAGGTGCTTCACAGGAACTAAAGCAACGTGGAAGGAAAAAATGAATATTTAACTTTTTAGCCACAAAATGATCTTTTACAAACTTTTTTTTTATTTTCACAAGGGTAAAAGGAGAAAATGGACAGATAAGGTTGTTATGCAATTTCTCCTGAGTACGCCAATACCCCATATGTGGGGGAAAACCACTGTTTGGGCACACGGCAGAGCTCGTAAGGGAAGGAGCGCCGTTTGACTTTTTCAAACTAAAATTGGCTGGAGTTGAGATTGGACGCCATGTCGCGCTTGGAGAACCTCTGATGCGCCTAAACAGTGGAAACCCCCCACAAGTGACACCATTTTGGAAACTAGACCCCCTAAGGTACTTATCTAGATCTGTTGTGAGCACTTTGAACCCCCAAGTGTTTCACAAAAGTTTATAATGCCTGGGTGTGAAAAAAAAAAAAACAATTTTTCGACAAAAATGATTTTTTAGTCCTAAATTTTTGAATTTTCCCAAGGAAAATTGGACCCCAAAAGTTGTTGTCCAATTTGTCCTGAGTACGCTGATACCCCATATGTGGGGGTGGAAAACTGTTTGGGAGCACGGCAGGCTTGGAAAGGAAGAGTAACGTTTTGGAATGCAGACGTTGATGGGGGTCATGTTCCGTTTGCAGTGCCCCAGATGAGCCTAAACAGTGGAAATCCCCCACAAGTGACCCCATTTTGGAAACTAGACTCCCTAAGGAACTTATCTAGATCTTTGGTGAGCACTTTGAACCCCCAAGTGCTTCACACAAGTTTATAATGCCCGGGCATGAAAATAAAAAATCCTATTTTTTTCCCACAAAAATTATCTTTTAGTCACTAATTTTTTATTTTCCCAAGGGTATCAGGAGAAATTGGACCACATAAGTTGTTGTCCAATTTGTCCTGAGTACGCTGATGCCCCATATGTGGGGGGGAACCACTGTTTGGGCGCACGGCAGAGCTCGGAAGGGAAGGAGCACCATTTGACTTTTTCCAACCAAAATTGGCTGGAATTGAGATTGGATGCCATGTTGCATTTGGAGAGCCCCTGATGTGCCTAAACAGTGGAAACCCCCCACAAATGACCCCATTTGGGAAACTATACCCCCTAAGGAACTTATCTAGATCTTTGGTGAGCAATTTGAACCCTCAAGTGCTTCACACAAGTTTATAACGTAGAGCCGTAAAATTTAAAAAATCATATTTTTTCCACAAAAAATGATCTTTTCACCCGAATTTTTATTTTTCCAAGGGTAACAAGACTCCAAAAGTTATTGTGCAATTTGTCCTGAGTACATTGATACCCCATATGTGGGGGTATACCACTGTTTGGGTGCATGGCAGAGTTTGGAAGGGAAGGAGCGCCGTCTCACTTTTTCAACGCAGAATTGGCTGGACGCCATGTCGTGTTTGGAGAGCTCCTGATCTGCCTAAACAGTGGAAACCCCCCACAAATGGCACCATTTTGGAAACTAAACCCCTCAAGGAACTTATCTAGATGTGTGGTGAGAACTTTGAACCCCAGGTGTTTCACTAAAGTTTATAACGTACAGCCTTAAAATAAAAAATCCTTTTTTTTTTTTACAAAAATGATTTTTTCGCCCCCAATATTTTATTTTCACAAGGGTAACAGAAGAAATTGGAACCCAAAGTTGTTGTCCAATTTGTCCTGAGTACGCTGATACCCAATATGTGGGAGAAAACTACTGTATGGTACACGTTGGAGCTCGAAAGGGAAGTAGTGACGCTTTGGATTGCAGACTTTGATGGAATGGTCTGGGGCGTCATGTCGCATTTGGAGAGCCCCTGATGCGCCTAAACAGTGGAAATCCCCAACAAGTGACCCCATTTTGGAAAATAGACCCCACAAGGAACTTATTTAGATGTGTGGTGAGCGCTATGAAGCCCCAAGTGCTTCACAGAAGTTTATAATGTACAGCCGTAAAAACAAAAAAATCTTATTTTTTTTACAAAAATAATATTTTCGCCCCCAGTTTTTTATTTTCCCAAGGGTAACAGAAGAAATAGGACAAATTTCACAATAACTCTTGGGGTCCAGAGTACGCTGATACCCCATATGTGGGATAAACTACTGTTTGGACGCATGGCAGAGCTCAGAAGTGAAGGAACACCGTTTGACTTTTTCAAGCAGAATTGGCTGGAATGGAGATCAGACGCCATGTCACATTTGGAGAGCCCCTGATGTGCCTAAACAGCGGAAACCCCCAATTCTAACTCCAACCCTAACCCCAACACACCCCTAACCCTAGTCCCAACCCTAATCCCAACCCTAACCCTAATCCTAACTTTAGCGCCAACCCTAACCCTAACTTTAGCCGAAACCAACCCTAACCCTAATGGGAAAATGGAAATAAATACATTTTTTTTATTTTATTATTTTTCCCTAACTAAGGGGGTGATAAAGGGGGTTTGATTTACTATTTATAGCGGTTTTTATGATTGGCAGCTGTCACGCTAAAAGACGCTTTTTATTGCAAAAAGTAGTTTTTTGCATCGCCACATTTTGAGAGCTATAATTTTTGCATATTTTGGCCCACAATGTCATGTGAGGTCTTAATTTTTGCGGGACGAGGTGACGCTTTTATTGGTACCATTTTTGAGCACGTGACATTTTTTGATCGCTTTTTATTTCGATTTTTGGGAGGTTAGAATGAACAAAAATCAGCAATTCATGAATTTCTTTTGGGTGAGGCGTTTTTATTGTTCCGCGTGTGGTAAAATCGATAAAGCAGTTTTATTCTTCGGGTCAGTACGATTATGGCGATACCTCATTTATATAATTTTTTTATGTTTTGGCACTTTTATAGAATAAAAACAATTTTATATAAAAAATAATTATTTTTGCATCGCTTTATTCTGCGAGCTATAACTTTTTTATTTTTTTGCTGATGATGCTGTGTGACGGCTCGTTTTTTGCGGGACAAGATGACGTTTTCAGCGGTACCATGTTTATTTATATCCGTCTTTTTGATCGCGTGTTATTCCACTTTTTGTTCAGCGGTATGATGATAAAGCACTGATTTTTTGCTTCGTTTTTATTTTTTATTTTTTAAGGGGTTCACAAAAGGGGTTAACTAGTGGGACAGTTTTATAGGGGGGTCGTTACGGACGCGGCGATACCATATATGTGTACTTTTATTGTTTTATTTTTTTATTTACAATAAGTAATGAATTTATGGGGAATTTTTTTTTTTTTTTTTTTTTTTTTTTGGATTTTTTTTTACACATGTTTATTTTTACTTTTTTTACTTTTTTACTTTGTCCCAGGGTGGGACATCACTGTATTTCATCAGATCGCTGGTGTGACAGTGTGCATAGCACTCTGTCACACCAGCGATCGCTCAGGCAGTGCAGCAGGCTTCTCAGTGCCTGCTCTCGGCAGGCACTGAGGAAGCCGCCTCCCTCCAGGACCCCAGCGCCATCTTGGATCCGGGTCCTGGGAGATCACATCGCGCTGGTCTGAGGATCTCAGGGGGGCGCGCAGGGAGCCCCCACCCTGCGCGATCCTCCCCTGTGCCCCCAGTACACCGCGATCATGTTTGATCGCGGTGTGCAAGGGGTTAATGTGCCGGGAGCGGTCCGTGACCGCTCCTGACACACAGTCACGGGTGTCAGCTGTGATAATCGCCTATGACGTGCTATCCCGTCCATGGTCAGAATGGCACGGGTTTTATGGACGGGATAGTACGTCTAATGTCAGAGAGGGGTTAAAATAGGATGGATAGCATTGAGAGAAGACAGTGCCAGGCTTGAATGGAAACCCCTTGGAGGAACTCCAATATGGACGAAATGGCAAACACAAGTGGGAAACAAACGTGGTTGTTAAAAACACCAAGGGAAAAAAGCTTTCTCAAATATGATGGTAGATACGCCTGAGAGTAAAATTTCTGGACACTGACGATAACGGTGAACGCTACATGTGGCGCTCAATGCCCAGCGCTCGAGTCCTGGCGGGACATGGGCTCTTGAAAAAAAAAAAAAAAGATCTGGACGGTCTGGTAACCGCAGAGGTAGGGGTCTAGATGCACTAGAACCGCGTACCACGCTCGCCATATTCAGTCTGGTGCGTAGAAAAAAACCAGTGGGATTCCGTCCGCCTTGAGCTTCTGGAAGACACTTGGAATTAGCAGAAGAGACGGAGAAAAGGAATGGAAGCGAAAATTATGGCACAGAAGCACCTGGTCATCTGACCGGAGGACAATTGGGTCACAGAACGGATCTAGAAATGCCGGGACTTTGGCGGTTAGTGTAGAGGCCATTGAAGTCTATATGCAGCATTACCAACTGCGAAAAGGCTTCCAGGGAAAAGAACTAGAGTCCTGAGATCGGGCCTAGTGTCCTGAGATCAGGCCCTAACGGCTGAGGAAGAGTGTGCCCGATTTCCTACCCCTAGAACATGAACCGCCAACAAAAAAGGTAAATGGTTTGTATCGGTCCTTTGCAGAATGCGAGCTACGTCAAGCATAGCTGCTGTGCTTCGTGAAGCCTCCTGACCGCAAATGTATGCCACAGCAATGGCGTGGACTGATTGGATCCAGAGAGAATGACCATCGGGAAGCAGGCAGAAATGCTGGCTGACTAGTCTAATTGCCCGGATCTCGGGAAAATTGATCAGGAGACCTGATTCTAAACGGGCAAGCGTCCCTGGACCGTGTGGAGGCTGGAAAGCACTGTCCAACCTAGGAGACTGGCGTCAGTGGTCAACACCGCGTGGAATAGGAAGAAAGTACTTTTTCTAAATCAATAAGGACAATAACGTCCACTACTTAAGGACAATAACGTCCACTACATCAGAGACAGCCTGCTCCGGAGAAACTGGCGAAAAATAGCGGTCCGGAGAGGATGGCTATCCGTCCCTCACTGGTAGCAATGTCTGCCACAGAGGATGGACCGGCTTTCTAGACTGCAGGAAAAGGGGGGACGGCCGAGAGGAAGCTTCTGAGCCCCCTGAATCAGTGAAAGTCTTTCCTGAAGGAGGAATTATCAACACTCGGGAAGTGTCCAGGCCAGAAACAAGGATCCTCTGAGATTGAAAAACGAATTGTGCAAGTTCTCTAGCCGACCTAGACGAGTGAGTGTCTACGGTGATGCCAACCCTCTCTACGCAGGCTTGAAGTGGCGAGCTCTTGAAAAGGAGGTTGTCCGGACAGAGTGGAATCACTATTCCCCGAGAGCACGGGATAGAAATCACTACTGCCATGACCTTGGAGAACAGCCTGGGAGTAGGGGCGATGGACTGAAAATGGTTGTCAGCGATGACGAATAGAAGAAATCCTTGTCGGGCTGAGAAGGATTGGAATGAGAGGAGATAGTATAGGAAAAATTCCATTTTGAAATGACGCACCCTGACAAACTTGATCGTCAGTTTGCCGTCCTTCTCTGGAACCACGAACAGGTTTGGGTAAGACCATTTAAACCTGTCTGCGTGTAGGGCAGTGACAATGGTTCTATAGATGCGGAGTACATGAATGGCCCAATAAGGTGGGACCGCTTGTTCCTTTTGTCCTTAAAAGACGGGATCGGAGCAAACAAGTTGGCAAGGGGAACAGGAATTCTAAGTCCGTATGTGGAAACCACTAGATTTCAGACCCATGGTCAAGAATAACCACCAGCCAGACCTGGTAAAAACAGGAGTAGACGGATGCCTACCCTGTTCGAGTCTTTCAGATACTGCAATGAATGATTGAGCAGAGAAACTTGTGGGAAGGGGTACCCTTGAGTCTGGACCATGCGGGTCTGCGCTTCAAGGAATGGAAGAGCTTAAGGAAGTTAAGAGCTTTCCTTGAAGGGGAATCTGCTCGCCACTCTTGGAGCCATAGGGCTCTGCTGATGGTAAAGGCATTGGAGCTATAAGAACATCACCGTCTGCTGTATCCAGGGATGCATGAACCCATAATCCCCGGCCCAGGCTATTTGGTGATCGAGAAAAACCACCTTGAGGCAAGCTATTGTCTTGACTGTTCTTGCCTAGAGCCCTAGGCCAAACCACCATGGCTCTGGCCACCTAGGTGACGGGAAGGGGAGAGTTCCCACGGAAACCTCAAAGGGCTGACCGCAGGCCAATTGGACGGTCAGTGGGTATTGTAATAGACAAGCCGTAAGTCAAAGACAGTAGAGGTTAGTAAGCGAGCTGCAATATAGGATCCATTGTTGGAGACTTGGTTGGAGACTCGGTCCACTCTTTTTAGAGAGTGGACAAAAGGGTACAGTGATTAAACGGTTTTAGCTCTGAGAATCATTTGACCGGCAACTGCTATATCTCTGACGTATGTCAGAAATTCAGGGGGATTAGTAAAAAAAAAAACTGTGAAGACGTTTGGTCCCTTTTAAGGTCTCAGTAAGACAAAGACTAATTGTTCACACTGTACGGCTCTCAGAGCTCTATTAACCAGTTCAACGAGGGCCTCTACGGATTCCTGGTAGTTTGGCGAATCCGGATATACGGCCACATGAGACTCATATCCTGAGTCATGTTTGCTGTAATCCCCACTGACAGGGGAGCTGGAAACGGAGCATGCGTACGCCAAAAACAGCAGAATGCCTGATAGCTAGGAAACAAGGCATACTTTGCTGCTGTCAGCCCGTGAAGACTCGAAGGGCAGAGGGGTCTTCTTCGTAAGGTACACTGAAGCCGGAGGCATTGCCCATTCGTCGGGCTCCTGTGAAAAGATGGAGACTGCACAGATTGCAGTGGAGAGCCTTCGCAGTAGTGGGGCATTACACGCAGTACACTAGGTGTTAGCGTGCGTTCTATGACTCAGTGCTCCATTGGTCATATGTCCATGTCGCCAGAGACGGCAGACCGCGTAGCGGTGACATAGGAGTAACAAAGATCACAGGAGATTGCAAACCACTCGTCATCTACACTGATTATCTCCTCAATCCACCATCCCTTTGATAGGGAGGTGGAGGGATTTTGTTAGCCTCCAATCACCATCCACTTTTAGGCAGTGGTGATATAGTGAGGCCGCACGGACGCCGCGTGGAGCCTCCGAAGATAATAAGGCCTGGAGACACAGGAGTTGAAAAACCACTCGCCAGCTGCACTGATTATCTCCTCAATCCACCATCTGTTATGTTTTGGTAGCTGAGGAGAGCAGGCAAAAACAGCAATACACCAGAGAGGTTGGAATCTACTGAATTGCAGTACCCTGACTAACCACCACAACTAAAGGCAGCCGTGGAGCGTTCCTACGTTGGTCCTAGACGCCTCGTCACAGCCTGAGAGGCTAACTACACCTAAACATAGAAAGAGGAAAGCTATCTGCCCTGGAGCAGATCCCCAAAGAACATAGGAAGCCCCCAAACATGTAATGGCGGTAGACAAGAGGAAATACAGACACAGACAGAAAATAGTATGAGCAAACGCTAGGGCCCAATCTGACTTAGACAGAAAAGGATAGGAAGGATACTTACTGCAATCCAAAAAACCCTAAAAAAAAAACCAACGCTACTAATTGCAAAAAACACCTGAGATCACACGACCTCTACCACCTAAATTAGTTCTCTGGTGTAACAAAACTAAAGGCTGGGTCTCACATAGCGATACACCAGCAATCCCGACAACGATCAGGATCGCTGGTGTATCGCTACATTATCGCTGCTGAGCTGCCAAACAGGCAGCGATCAGTACAAGCGACACTGCGGGTAACATCGCTTAGTTACCCGCAGTGTACCTTGGATGCCAGCGCCCTGATGCAGGGAGCTGGTAACCAAGGTACACATCGGGTTTCCAGGCGCTGCGCGGTGCCTTGAAACACGCTGTGTACCTTGGTTACCAGCTCCCTGCTTCAGGGAGCTGGTATCCAAGGTACACAGCGAGTTTCTAGGCACAGCCCCGCGCCTGGAAACCCGCTGTGTACCTTGGTTACCAGCGGATCGCTGGTCTCCCGCCTGTCACACGCAGCGATGCGTGCCTGTCAGCGGGAGACCAGCGATCAAAAAAATGTCCTGACATTTCAGCGACGATCAGCGATACCCGGCAGGGGGGCTGATCGTCGCTGAATGTCACACACAGCGATATCGCTGGTGAGCTCGCTGCTGCGTCACAAAACTAGTGACTCAGCAACGATCTCGCTAGCGATATCGCTATGTGAGACGGGGGCTTAAGCCGCAGCCACAGAAAAAAAAAACTGGAAAAGGCAAATGAACAAACAATGGCTCCAGAGGAACCGAGAGGAGACCAAGCCCCCCGGGGAGGGGAACCTGGCCAACCTCACAGAAATGCAGCAAAATATACAAATGGCAAGCACAAAAACAAAAAACAGAAAATATCTTATCTGAGAGCAGGAGAAAAGGCAAGACTCAGCAAGCTTCCAAGCGAACCAGGAAACAACGTTTGAGACAAGAACAATTGATCACTGGCAACCATGATGGGGAAACCTCCCTTATATCCAGCCAGTCCGTGATCCCTGATTGCCAATCCTCATTGAATGGTTCAGTACTGTCTGCAACCACCAGAGGGAGCTTCTGCTCAGAATTCATTTCTAAAACATTCATAACAACCATCCCTTTGAGGTGGAGAGATTTTGTTAACCTCCAGTCACCATCCACTTTTAGGTAGTGGCGATATAGTGAGGCCGCACGGACACCGCGTGGAGCCTCCAAAGATAATAGGGCCTGGAGACACAGGCTTTGATAGGGAGATGGAGAGGTTTGCATGGAGCCTCGGATAGAGTGCTGCAGGGAAGAGGATAAGCTGCAGAGCAAGCTTACCTCGGGTCCTGGATCAGGCAGCGGCGGCATTGCTGGAGCAGGCCACGTCGGCGGTGCTGCAGTGGGCCAAGTACTCAGTGTGCCCATGGAGTTGTGGCTCCTCAATCCGCCATCCCTTTGATAGGGAGGCAGAGAGGGACAGGCTGCGGCGCTTTTTTTTCTTTTTTTTTGGAAGATGTTTTAGAGAAATGTCTTCCGGGGCTGAGTTGGCGCTTCTCGTTTCCAACGAGAAGCGCCAGAACAGTGGAGAGCACCAAAAGGCCATGGCGAGCTACCGGGAGGGGAGCTACCCGGGAGGGCGGAACCGAGGCCTACCCGGGCCAAAAGCCGGGGACTAAATTAGAGGGGCAGCCGCGGTAGTCGGAGGAAGCCGCGGCAGAGACGTGTGGGGCCGCAGCAGCGCAGGTGAGACGTAGGAGCGACTCCGATGATTAGGACCGCGGCGGCGGCTCCTATGAGAAAGCCGCGGCGGTTCCTATGAGGCCGCGGCGTTTGAGAGAGAGCCGCGGCAGCGGCTCTGAGGAAGCGGCGGCGGCTGAGGTAAGAGACCGCGGCTACAAGTTTCTGGACGGTGCGGCGGTGATGGGTTCCCCATTTGAGCTGGGACCGCAGGAGCTCGATGCAGATAAGGCCGCAGCAGCGGCTGCAGTTCACTATGAGAAAGGCTGCGGTTGCGGCTCCTTTGAGGAGGCCGCAACAGCGTCTCAGGACGCGGCGGCTCTTACAGTTCCTTGGGAAAGCCACGGCGGCTATTATGAGAGGGCCGCGGCAGCTGTCTGGATCAGGGCGGGCCGCGGCAGCGTGCTGGGTCAGACCGCGTCGGCGTTGCTAGAGCAGGCCACATCGGTGGTGCTGCAGAGGGCCCGTTAACATACTGGGGGCCAGGTACTCACTGCACATGCAGCTGTGGCTCCTCAATCCGCCATCCCTTTGATAGGGAGGCAGAGAGGGTAAGCATCCAGCACCAGGCGGTCTTTCAATGTGGTTTAATCCGCCAACCTGCTAGCCCATCTGTAGCCCTGGCTCCGGAAGGGGGTACATGGAGGCGACACCCCGTGTTCCCGTCCGTAGAGGATGTAGGGAGAACAGACCCATTAAAAGGATCAGTCGCCCCAAAAAGAGCACAGGCGAGGTGACGTTGCAGGAGGGGGTACGGGGAGGCGACACTCCGCATTCCCGCCTGTTGAAGATTTCGGGAGATCGGGACTTTAAGAAGACCCGTCGCCCTTCCATTCGAAAAAATAAAAACAAGTTTGGAAAATCAAAATTAGAAAAAAAATTCAGTAAAAAATAGGGGTCTGAAGACAGACCCTAGTGCCTCCTACAGACACTAAGAAAGAACTGGTTCAGGCTACAGCCAGCAGAGGGTGTATACTGCGTAGGAGGAGGCAATTTCTTTGTGCATTAGCTTAGTGTCCTCCTAGTGGCAGCAGCATAACACCCATGGTCTGTCTCCCAATGAGGTTATGGAGAAAGACAATTTAAAAATGTCACCCTACGAACATTTTGTCATCAATAGGTCATCAGCCTGTTTACAGAATAATACGAGCATTCCTGAAAAGCTTCATCACTATTATTGGCCAGCATGAAAACACCCTAAGGTTTCACAGTCTTAAAGAGGTTGTCCACTACTTTTACAGCAATGACCTATCCTTCAAATAGGTCATCAGTGTCTGACCAGCCAGGGTCCAACACTAAGGACTCCCGCCAAACAGCTGTTATTGTTGTCTACAGTGGCCGCCGGCCGGAAGTACTCCCTCGCAGAGCTCTGTCTACTTGTATTGGCTGGAGCAGGATACTGAACATCCTCATTCTATTTAATTCAATTGGAGGCAGATGTGTAGTACCTGGAGACAGCTACTACAAGTAGAAGGAGCAGCTTGGCAAGTAAGTACTTCCAGCTGGCTCAGACACCAACAGCTGATTGGCGGGGTCACAGGAGGTGTTTGGTGGTCCAGCAATGATCTGACTAATCCCAGGCTGGTGCAGCAGGTTCAGCACTGGGGGCATCACCAACAATTTGTGAAAGCCATGAGCCCCTGACATCCATTGCTGCAATGTGGTGGCCTCTGGGAAAATGGCCACTGGAGGCAGCATATGCGCAGATTGCAATCTCAGCACCGATATCTCACCACCAAACCAGCCCGCGATAGGAGTCAGATCATCGCTCTGCAGCATTGGACCACCGAACACCCCCCTCTTCCCATTCCATGACTGGCAAAAATCACCCGACTCCTGCTGCTGCCACACTCCCAGTAAGTACATTCTGACCAAGACACGATGCAAGTTTTGGGGGAAAAAAAGTGCATCTTCTAGTCTGAAATTTTTTTTTGATATGACATTTTTATGCCCTTTAACAGTTATGTCACAGTATATTTAACACGTCTACTTGACATCTGCATTTTTTCATAAACTTTTTTTTTTTTTAAGGAAGTGCAAAGGTTGAAAAGGTCATCAGCAATTTCTCATTCTTCCAGCAATTTACAATTGTATTTATTTAGGCATGACATCACATTTGAAGTGACTGAGGGGCCTACATGACAAGATACCCAAAAGTGACATTCTATAAACTGCTCAAAGCCAAAATTGACCAATCAAACTGTCCAAAGCCACTTAAGAATTTGATTAACTCTTCAGGTGCTTCACAGGAATTAACAAAAAGTGAAAAAAAAATTCATACAAAAATATTACTTAAGCCCCAAATTTAGTTTTCACAAGGGTAACCAGATAAAATGGACCGCAAAATTTGTTGTACAGTCTCTCCCGAGTACGCAGATAACCCATGTGTGGGGTACTGTTTGCATGAATGGCAGGGCTCGGAAAGGAGGGAATGAGGTTTTGGAATGCAGACTTTGATGTAATGGTCTGCGGGTGAGCCCCGATGTGCCTAAACAGTGGAAACATTCTACAAGTGGCCCCATTTTGGAAGCTAGACTGCTCAAGGAGTTTATTTAGATGTGTGGTGAGTACCCTGAACCCATGGATGCTTTAGAGAATTTTACACTAAACTGAAGCAAAAAAAAAAAAAAAAACTTCCCACAAAGATGTTTTACACCAAATTCTCACGATAGCAGGAGAAAATGGACTGCAACATTTGTTGTGCAATTTCTCCTGTTCACCTGAGTACAGACACCCCATATGTGGTCAACAACGATTTGAGGCACAGTGCAAAGCTCAAAAGGGAAGAAATGCTGTATTGTAGTTCAGATATTGCTGGAATGGTTTGAGGCTGCCATGTCATATTGGCAGAGCCCCTTTGGTGCCAGAACAGCAACCCCCACCCCCTCAGAGAATTCATCTAGAGGTGAAGTGATCATATTGACACCACAGGTGTGTCACAAACTTATGCCATTGGGCAATGAAGTGAAAAATGGCACCAAGTTGTGTCATACAGTTTCTGTTGAACTTGGAAATACCCCATATGTGGCTGTACAGTACTGCTTAGCCATACGGCAAGACTCTGGAGGGAAGGAGCGCCATTTGCCTCCTGGAGCGCAGATTTTCCTAGAATAGTTTGCAAACTCCCATATACAGAGCCTTTAAATGCTAGGAGAGTAGAATCCCCCCTCAAGAGACCCCATTGTGGAAATTATACCTTTTTAGGAATTTATCTATAGGTGTAGTAGTGATTTGAATCAACAAATGTTTTCCAGAACAAGAAAAGTGAATGTTGCCAAGTCAAATTGCAAATTGCCATTGCAGTGACCAGTACACGCTCTGGAGACAGAACCTGTTAAATTAGGCAGACTGTCATCACTACAGAAATGCCAAACAGAAGGAGCGCAGAATTTGCTGAATCTCTTGGCGGGTGAGCCTTTGTACTACCAGTAACGTGGAAGCCCCTATATTTCCGTTACCAGATGACAGACCTGAGTGAGGGCTTGCTTTTTTTGTGGATTTGAAGCTTTGTTGAGTACACTTTTCATAACATTTTGGTTCACCTTTATCCTGCGCTCTACACTAAGCACAGATATCGGGGTTTCCATCTAAATCTCCCAATGATGTGATTCAGATAAAATCCCTGAGAGATGCATTCACTAGAATGAGGCAGCAGGTACAAGTCAACATGTTTATTGGTAACATTTTCGTGCATAACATTTTGGTTCACCTTTATCCTGCGCTCTACACTAAGCACAGATATCGGGGTTTCCATCTAAATCTCCCAATGATGTGATTCAGATAAAATCCCTGAGGGATGCATTCACTAGAATGAGGCAGCAGGTACAAGTCAACATGTTTATTGGTAACATTTTCGTGCATAACATTTTTTATTACGATTTTTGGGAGGCAGAATGAATAAAGAAACAGCCATTCAGTACTTTTTTTTGGGAGAGGGGTTATGACATTCCTCGTGTGGCAAGATTGGTAAGGCAGCTTAATTTTTTGAGTCAGTAGGAGCTAAAGCTAAAGTTAAAGCTATACCAAATTTATATTTAGGTTTTGATATAGGAAAGATGTGTATCTT